>OU744723.1:39165427-39783293 GCA_916613615.1 Steromphala cineraria
AAGCGAAATATAAGACATCGTTCACACGCGCTAGTTGCGCTCCGGCTATCGCTAATATAACTTGCATTTACCTCGCGCACCTTGCGGCATTCATATCTCACGAACCATTAGAGATAATTTTATAATTTTTATATCAACTCGTAGAGAAAAGAAATGTCTTCATTTCCTTGTATCATACGGTGAGTGCCGTCGGTTAATTTGAGGGATAAAATAGAAAAACTTTACACTGATAGATCACATTGTCAATTAAACTCTTTGTTGGGGACTGACAATAAATTGTCTAAGTGCGTGTCATACACTTTGATAGTCTTTGTGGTCAAGATTTAGTTTCAAGACCACATGCACGGGTCGGTGCGTAGGTACAAGCAAATGTACCTTCCCCTTACCTAAGGAAAAGGGCATAATGACGGCCACTATCAGCTCTTGGGCTCTTGGGCTCTTGGGCTCTTGGTCATTAGATAAAGGGAGGCCGTCCTGATTCCTGCCTAAATGCTCGGCAGATTCCACTCGCAAGGGTGTGACGTCCTCGATTAACTCTCTTTTCCAAAATGCCTGTCGTCCTCCTGAACTTTGAAATATGCATTTCCTCCCGGCCGCATGTTCTACACTTTGTGCTGTGTAGACATTTCATGCAAACACGCTGTCCAGTCATGTACATTCGATTTTGGTCACTAAATCCGTGCATACGGCCACGGGACACCGGAAGACGTCGCTACAACGTTCTCTGAACTCAGAACAGCGCTAGCCTCGCTAGACATCGTATTTTCGACCTAAAACAACACACCAAGGAGCTCGAAATGGTCAAAAGCACGCTCTGACCTCAAACAACACATCAAACAGCTCAAAACGCTGAAAAGCACCCCTCCATACAATGAATTCATTCTCGGATGCGAGATTGTTTGTTTTGCCTTCGTGAATCCAAAGTCTTAGTGCTAAAATTCCATTCAAATCCCAGCCGACTCGCTGGTCCAGTCGGAAAAGCCTTGGCCTTTGAAACCAAGACGCTAACTTTTAGGGTTCAAGTCCCGCTTGAGCCAACAAACTTTTGCAGATCTAACTTGTTATTTCTTTGCTTAGGTAGAACATATTTTGGTCACATTACAGTTAAATGGCATGAAATATATATTTTTATGCAAATTGATTTTGGATTCGAATTTGAAATTAATGTCTATCAAAGTACATACACAAACACAGGCCTAAACGTTGAGTATCAAGTGAATTCTGGTCATTTTGATAATGTATTAGTTACTTTTTAAATCTCAGAAAAATACGTCATGTGAAGGTCAAACACTCTGTGAAGGTCAAACAGGATGTCTTGAAGAGCTAAGTACTGCCGCGGCAGTCCTAGTTCAATATGACATTTACGTTTGCAATTGACAGAGTCTTTTTGGCCTTGGTAATACTGAAATCGTGACTTTTAAAATTCGTCTGAACGAACTATTGACTTCATACATACATGCATTGCATATATTTGTCATACATATCATCACCATACATCGCTGAATCCGTTTGTCGTCGCTTTGCGACTATATTTAAGGATTCAGCTTGAAAAGCTGAATCCTTATTGTTATTGGCGTGTTTATTATTTTTATTGTTCCCAGAATTTTGTGAGCAGGATTCAGCCCAAACGGCTGATGCTATTGAAGCCAAATTTCACAGGCTGGTAGAGCTTGTTGAGGAATGGCGACAATAAGCTTTTGGGCCAAATCGGTCCATACATTAAAGGTCCAGTTCGATTCCAAAATCGAAAATTTAACATTGATTTTTTTTTCAAAATGCACTTAGAGACCTAATTTTTTTTTTAAAATGTGCGCAATCAAAAATGCTGCAAAAAACCAAATCATGGCAAATTCGTAGGTCACGTGGTTTGGCCGCCATGCTGAATTTTCTGCATTTTTTTCAAAAGTCCGACCCCAGGCACCTTTCAGGAATCACCACTCGGCAAGGATTCAGCTTGAAAAGCTGAATCCTTATTGTTATTGGCGTGTTTATTATTTTTATTGTTCCCAGAATTTTGTGAGCAGGATTCAGCCCAAACGGCTGATGCTATTGAAGCCAAATTTCACAGGCTGGTAGAGCTTGTTGAGGAATGGCGACAATAAGCTTTTGGGCCAAATCGGTCCATACATTAAAGGTCCAGTTCGATTCCAAAATCGAAAATTTAACATTGATTTTTTTTTCAAAATGCACTTAGAGACCTAATTTTTTTTTTAAAATGTGCGCAATCAAAAATGCTGCAAAAAACCAAATCATGGCAAATTCGTAGGTCACGTGGTTTGGCCGCCATGCTGAATTTTCTGCATTTTTTTCAAAAGTCCGACCCCAGGCACCTTTCAGGAATCACCACTCGGCAAGGATTCAGCTTGAAAAGCTGAATCCTTATTGTTATTGGCGTGTTTATTATTTTTATTGTTCCCAGAATTTTGTGAGCAGGATTCAGCCCAAACGGCTGATGCTATTGAAGCCAAATTTCACAGGCTGGTAGAGCTTGTTGAGGAATGGCGACAATAAGCTTTTGGGCCAAATCGGTCCATACATTAAAGGTCCAGTTCGATTCCAAAATCGAAAATTTAACATTGATTTTTTTTTCAAAATGCACTTAGAGACCTAATTTTTTTTTTAAAATGTGCGCAATCAAAAATGCTGCAAAAAACCAAATCATGGCAAATTCGTAGGTCACGTGGTTTGGCCGCCATGCTGAATTTTCTGCATTTTTTTCAAAAGTCCGACCCCAGGCACCTTTCAGGAATCACCACTCGGCAACTGCTGATACTAGAAAGCTGAAACTTACACATAATGTAGCCGAGACATTGGCCTATAACAAGTTTGTTTCAAAATTTAAAAAATCGAAATAGTTTTTTTTATAAAAATCTTCAAAGTTTGCACATTTTGCAATATTCAAGGGCAGATAACTCAAAAACCTCCCAGACGAATTTGATGATTTTTGCATGAGAATTAGACATTAGCAAGGTCTTTAAGATAAAAGAATAAAATCGCTCGCGAACAGTCATTTCCGGTCAGGGTCAGAGGTCAAACTTTCCATTATGGACATGTGGTGTTTTGGTGGGTATGTTTGAAATATCGTAGCGAATCAAAGGCGTACGATAACTCTTTGTTCTATACATCATATGAAAGCCAAAAGTCTATAGAATTTTTTAAAATTTGACAGTAAATTCCTTTATTTGTTTTACATTGATTTACGGCCCTTTGAATATTGTCAATTCTGCTTTCGTTTTGAATGCTTAGGATAAAGGTATGTTAAAAAAGTCGTTACTCATCAGTGACAGGAGACAAATCATTGTTCCATATATCATTAGAAAGCCAAAAGAATACACTATCTTTTAAAAATTAACAATAAATTCAGTTACTTCATTTACATTTAGTTACGGACCTTTGAATATTGTCAACCCTGAATGCATTTGATAACTGTATATTTGCAAAATGCGTAAGTCATCAATCAACAACAGACATATCTCACGAACCATTAGAGATACTTTTATAATTTTTATGTCAACTTGTAGAGAAAAGAATTGTCTTTATTTCCATGTATCATTTGTCTATGCGCGCACAGAAATGAAGAAGCGGTGCGCGCTCTACTTGCGCTCCGGCGTTCGCTAATTGAACTTGTATTTAACTCGCGCACCTTGCGGCACTCATACCTCACGAACCATTAGAGATAATTTTATAATTTTTATATCAACTTGTAGAGAAAAGAATTGTCTTCATTTCCATGTATCATATGTCTATGCGCGGACAGGAATAAAGAAGCGGCAAGCGAAATATAAGACATCGTTCACACGCGCTAGTTGCGCTCCGGCTATCGCTAATATAACTTGCATTTACCTCGCGCACCTTGCGGCATTCATATCTCACGAACCATTAGAGATAATTTTATAATTTTTATATCAACTCGTAGAGAAAAGAAATGTCTTCATTTCCTTGTATCATACGGTGAGTGCCGTCGGTTAATTTGAGGGATAAAATAGAAAAACTTTACACTGATAGATCACATTGTCAATTAAACTCTTTGTTGGGGACTGACAATAAATTGTCTAAGTGCGTGTCATACACTTTGATAGTCTTTGTGGTCAAGATTTAGTTTCAAGACCACATGCACGGGTCGGTGCGTAGGTACAAGCAAATGTACCTTCCCCTTACCTAAGGAAAAGGGCATAATGACGGCCACTATCAGCTCTTGGGCTCTTGGGCTCTTGGGCTCTTGGTCATTAGATAAAGGGAGGCCGTCCTGATTCCTGCCTAAATGCTCGGCAGATTCCACTCGCAAGGGTGTGACGTCCTCGATTAACTCTCTTTTCCAAAATGCCTGTCGTCCTCCTGAACTTTGAAATATGCATTTCCTCCCGGCCGCATGTTCTACACTTTGTGCTGTGTAGACATTTCATGCAAACACGCTGTCCAGTCATGTACATTCGATTTTGGTCACTAAATCCGTGCATACGGCCACGGGACACCGGAAGACGTCGCTACAACGTTCTCTGAACTCAGAACAGCGCTAGCCTCGCTAGACATCGTATTTTCGACCTAAAACAACACACCAAGGAGCTCGAAATGGTCAAAAGCACGCTCTGACCTCAAACAACACATCAAACAGCTCAAAACGCTGAAAAGCACCCCTCCATACAATGAATTCATTCTCGGATGCGAGATTGTTTGTTTTGCCTTCGTGAATCCAAAGTCTTAGTGCTAAAATTCCATTCAAATCCCAGCCGACTCGCTGGTCCAGTCGGAAAAGCCTTGGCCTTTGAAACCAAGACGCTAACTTTTAGGGTTCAAGTCCCGCTTGAGCCAACAAACTTTTGCAGATCTAACTTGTTATTTCTTTGCTTAGGTAGAACATATTTTGGTCACATTACAGTTAAATGGCATGAAATATATATTTTTATGCAAATTGATTTTGGATTCGAATTTGAAATTAATGTCTATCAAAGTACATACACAAACACAGGCCTAAACGTTGAGTATCAAGTGAATTCTGGTCATTTTGATAATGTATTAGTTACTTTTTAAATCTCAGAAAAATACGTCATGTGAAGGTCAAACACTCTGTGAAGGTCAAACAGGATGTCTTGAAGAGCTAAGTACTGCCGCGGCAGTCCTAGTTCAATATGACATTTACGTTTGCAATTGACAGAGTCTTTTTGGCCTTGGTAATACTGAAATCGTGACTTTTAAAATTCGTCTGAACGAACTATTGACTTCATACATACATGCATTGCATATATTTGTCATACATATCATCACCATACATCGCTGAATCCGTTTGTCGTCGCTTTGCGACTATATTTAAGGATTCAGCTTGAAAAGCTGAATCCTTATTGTTATTGGCGTGTTTATTATTTTTATTGTTCCCAGAATTTTGTGAGCAGGATTCAGCCCAAACGGCTGATGCTATTGAAGCCAAATTTCACAGGCTGGTAGAGCTTGTTGAGGAATGGCGACAATAAGCTTTTGGGCCAAATCGGTCCATACATTAAAGGTCCAGTTCGATTCCAAAATCGAAAATTTAACATTGATTTTTTTTTCAAAATGCACTTAGAGACCTAATTTTTTTTTTAAAATGTGCGCAATCAAAAATGCTGCAAAAAACCAAATCATGGCAAATTCGTAGGTCACGTGGTTTGGCCGCCATGCTGAATTTTCTGCATTTTTTTCAAAAGTCCGACCCCAGGCACCTTTCAGGAATCACCACTCGGCAAGGATTCAGCTTGAAAAGCTGAATCCTTATTGTTATTGGCGTGTTTATTATTTTTATTGTTCCCAGAATTTTGTGAGCAGGATTCAGCCCAAACGGCTGATGCTATTGAAGCCAAATTTCACAGGCTGGTAGAGCTTGTTGAGGAATGGCGACAATAAGCTTTTGGGCCAAATCGGTCCATACATTAAAGGTCCAGTTCGATTCCAAAATCGAAAATTTAACATTGATTTTTTTTTCAAAATGCACTTAGAGACCTAATTTTTTTTTTAAAATGTGCGCAATCAAAAATGCTGCAAAAAACCAAATCATGGCAAATTCGTAGGTCACGTGGTTTGGCCGCCATGCTGAATTTTCTGCATTTTTTTCAAAAGTCCGACCCCAGGCACCTTTCAGGAATCACCACTCGGCAACTGCTGATACTAGAAAGCTGAAACTTACACATAATGTAGCCGAGACATTGGCCTATAACAAGTTTGTTTCAAAATTTAAAAAATCGAAATAGTTTTTTTTATAAAAATCTTCAAAGTTTGCACATTTTGCAATATTCAAGGGCAGATAACTCAAAAACCTCCCAGACGAATTTGATGATTTTTGCATGAGAATTAGACATTAGCAAGGTCTTTAAGATAAAAGAATAAAATCGCTCGCGAACAGTCATTTCCGGTCAGGGTCAGAGGTCAAACTTTCCATTATGGACATGTGGTGTTTTGGTGGGTATGTTTGAAATATCGTAGCGAATCAAAGGCGTACGATAACTCTTTGTTCTATACATCATATGAAAGCCAAAAGTCTATAGAATTTTTTAAAATTTGACAGTAAATTCCTTTATTTGTTTTACATTGATTTACGGCCCTTTGAATATTGTCAATTCTGCTTTCGTTTTGAATGCTTAGGATAAAGGTATGTTAAAAAAGTCGTTACTCATCAGTGACAGGAGACAAATCATTGTTCCATATATCATTAGAAAGCCAAAAGAATACACTATCTTTTAAAAATTAACAATAAATTCAGTTACTTCATTTACATTTAGTTACGGACCTTTGAATATTGTCAACCCTGAATGCATTTGATAACTGTATATTTGCAAAATGCGTAAGTCATCAATCAACAACAGACATATCTCACGAACCATTAGAGATACTTTTATAATTTTTATGTCAACTTGTAGAGAAAAGAATTGTCTTTATTTCCATGTATCATTTGTCTATGCGCGCACAGAAATGAAGAAGCGGTGCGCGCTCTACTTGCGCTCCGGCGTTCGCTAATTGAACTTGTATTTAACTCGCGCACCTTGCGGCACTCATACCTCACGAACCATTAGAGATAATTTTATAATTTTTATATCAACTTGTAGAGAAAAGAATTGTCTTCATTTCCATGTATCATATGTCTATGCGCGGACAGGAATAAAGAAGCGGCAAGCGAAATATAAGACATCGTTCACACGCGCTAGTTGCGCTCCGGCTATCGCTAATATAACTTGCATTTACCTCGCGCACCTTGCGGCATTCATATCTCACGAACCATTAGAGATAATTTTATAATTTTTATATCAACTCGTAGAGAAAAGAAATGTCTTCATTTCCTTGTATCATACGGTGAGTGCCGTCGGTTAATTTGAGGGATAAAATAGAAAAACTTTACACTGATAGATCACATTGTCAATTAAACTCTTTGTTGGGGACTGACAATAAATTGTCTAAGTGCGTGTCATACACTTTGATAGTCTTTGTGGTCAAGATTTAGTTTCAAGACCACATGCACGGGTCGGTGCGTAGGTACAAGCAAATGTACCTTCCCCTTACCTAAGGAAAAGGGCATAATGACGGCCACTATCAGCTCTTGGGCTCTTGGGCTCTTGGGCTCTTGGGCTCTTGGGCTCTTGGGCTCTTGGGCTCTTGGGCTCTTGGGCTCTTGGGCTCTTGGGCTCTTGGGCTCTTGGGCTCTTGGGCTCTTGGGCTCTTGGGCTCTTGGGCTCTTGGGCTCTTGGGCTCTTGGGCTCTTGGGCTCTTGGGCTCTTGGGCTCTTGGGCTCTTGGGCTCTTGGGCTCTTGGGCTCTTGGGCTCTTGGGCTCTTGGGCTCTTGGGCTCTTGGGCTCTTGGGCTCTTGGGCTCTTGGGCTCTTGGGCTCTTGGGCTCTTGGGCTCTTGGGCTCTTGGGCTCTTGGGCTCTTGGGCTCTTGGGCTCTTGGGCTCTTGGGCTCTTGGGCTCTTGGGCTCTTGGGCTCTTGGGCTCTTGGGCTCTTGGGCTCTTGGGCTCTTGGGCTCTTGGTCATTAGATAAAGGGAGGCCGTCCTGATTCCTGCCTAAATGCTCGGCAGATTCCACTCGCAAGGGTGTGACGTCCTCGATTAACTCTCTTTTCCAAAATGCCTGTCGTCCTCCTGAACTTTGAAATATGCATTTCCTCCCGGCCGCATGTTCTACACTTTGTGCTGTGTAGACATTTCATGCAAACACGCTGTCCAGTCATGTACATTCGATTTTGGTCACTAAATCCGTGCATACGGCCACGGGACACCGGAAGACGTCGCTACAACGTTCTCTGAACTCAGAACAGCGCTAGCCTCGCTAGACATCGTATTTTCGACCTAAAACAACACACCAAGGAGCTCGAAATGGTCAAAAGCACGCTCTGACCTCAAACAACACATCAAACAGCTCAAAACGCTGAAAAGCACCCCTCCATACAATGAATTCATTCTCGGATGCGAGATTGTTTGTTTTGCCTTCGTGAATCCAAAGTCTTAGTGCTAAAATTCCATTCAAATCCCAGCCGACTCGCTGGTCCAGTCGGAAAAGCCTTGGCCTTTGAAACCAAGACGCTAACTTTTAGGGTTCAAGTCCCGCTTGAGCCAACAAACTTTTGCAGATCTAACTTGTTATTTCTTTGCTTAGGTAGAACATATTTTGGTCACATTACAGTTAAATGGCATGAAATATATATTTTTATGCAAATTGATTTTGGATTCGAATTTGAAATTAATGTCTATCAAAGTACATACACAAACACAGGCCTAAACGTTGAGTATCAAGTGAATTCTGGTCATTTTGATAATGTATTAGTTACTTTTTAAATCTCAGAAAAATACGTCATGTGAAGGTCAAACACTCTGTGAAGGTCAAACAGGATGTCTTGAAGAGCTAAGTACTGCCGCGGCAGTCCTAGTTCAATATGACATTTACGTTTGCAATTGACAGAGTCTTTTTGGCCTTGGTAATACTGAAATCGTGACTTTTAAAATTCGTCTGAACGAACTATTGACTTCATACATACATGCATTGCATATATTTGTCATACATATCATCACCATACATCGCTGAATCCGTTTGTCGTCGCTTTGCGACTATATTTAAGGATTCAGCTTGAAAAGCTGAATCCTTATTGTTATTGGCGTGTTTATTATTTTTATTGTTCCCAGAATTTTGTGAGCAGGATTCAGCCCAAACGGCTGATGCTATTGAAGCCAAATTTCACAGGCTGGTAGAGCTTGTTGAGGAATGGCGACAATAAGCTTTTGGGCCAAATCGGTCCATACATTAAAGGTCCAGTTCGATTCCAAAATCGAAAATTTAACATTGATTTTTTTTTCAAAATGCACTTAGAGACCTAATTTTTTTTTTAAAATGTGCGCAATCAAAAATGCTGCAAAAAACCAAATCATGGCAAATTCGTAGGTCACGTGGTTTGGCCGCCATGCTGAATTTTCTGCATTTTTTTCAAAAGTCCGACCCCAGGCACCTTTCAGGAATCACCACTCGGCAAGGATTCAGCTTGAAAAGCTGAATCCTTATTGTTATTGGCGTGTTTATTAAGGATTCAGCTTGAAAAGCTGAATCCTTATTGTTATTGGCGTGTTTATTTTTATTTTTCCACGATTTTTGTGAACAGGATTCAGACCAAACGGCTAATGCTATTGAAGCCAAATTTCACAGGCTGGTAGACCTTGTTGAGGAATAGACATGCGAAGCTTTTGGGCCGAATCGACCAGTGCATTAAAGGTCCAGTTCGATTCCAAAATCGAAAATTTAACATTGTTTTTTTTTTCAAAATGCACTTAGAGACCTAATTTTTTTTTTAAAATGTGCGCAATCAAAAATGCTGCAAAAAACCAAATCATGGCAAATTCGTAGGTCACGTGGTTTGGCCGCCATGCTGAATTTTCTGCATTTTTTTCAAAAGTCCGACCCCAGGCACCTTTCAGGAATCACCACTCGGCAACTGCTGATACTAGAAAGCTGAAACTTACACATAATGTAGCTGAGACATTGGCCTATAACAAGTTTGTTTCAAAATTTAAAAAATCGAAATAGTTTTTTTTATAAAAATCTTCAAAGTTTGCACATTTTGCAATATTCAAGGGCAGATAACTCAAAAACCTCCCAGACGAATTTGATAATTTTTGCATGAGAATTAGACATTAGCAAGGTCTTTAAGATAAAAGAATAAAATCGCTCGCGAACAGTCATTTCCGGTCAGGGTCAGAGGTCAAACTTTCCATTTTGGACATGTGGTGTTTTGGTGGGTATGTTTGAAATATCGTAGCGAATCAAAGGCGTACGATAACTCTTTGTTCTATACATCATATGAAAGCCAAAAGTCTATAGAATGTTTTAAAATTTGACAGTAAATTCCTTTATTTGTTTTACATTGATTTACGGCCCTTTGAATATTGTCAATTCTGCTTTCGTTTTGAATGCTTAGGATAAAGGTATGTTAAAAAAGTTGTTACTCATCAGTGACAGGAGACAAATCATTGTTTCATATATCATTAGAAAGCCAAAAGAATACACTATCTTTTAAAAATTAACAATAAATTCAGTTACTTCATTTACATTTAGTTACGGACCTTTGAATATTGTCAACCCTGAATGCATTTGATAACTGTATATTTGCAAAATGCGTAAGTCATCAATCAACAACAGACATATCTCACGAACCATTAGAGATACTTTTATAATTTTTATGTCAACTTGTAGAGAAAAGAATTGTCTTTTTTTCCATGTATCATTTGTCTATGCGCGCACAGAAATGAAGAAGCGGTGCGCGCTCTACTTGCGCTCCGGCGTTCGCTAATTGAACATGTAATTAACTCGCGCATCTTGCGGCACTCATACCTCACGAACCATTAGAGATAATTTTATAATTTTTATATCAACTTGTTGAGAAAAGAATTGTCTTTATTTCCATGTATCATTTGCCTATGCGCGAACAGAAATGAAGAAGCGGTGCGCGCTCTACTTGCGCTCCGGCGTTCGCTAATTGAACTTGTAATTAACTCGCGCATCTTGCGGCACTCATAACTCACGAACCAATAGCGATAATTTTATAATTTTTATATCAACTTATAGAGAAAAGAATTGTCTTTATTTCCATGTATCATTTGCCTATGCGCGCACAGAAATGAAGAAGCGGCAAGCGAAATATAAGACATCGTTCACACGCGCTCCGGACAAAACAATGTCGCCACGTGGGCTAGTAGAGCAAAAATATATAGCCGCATCGTAAGGGTTAACATACTATACATCAATGGATGCGCTTGTTAAAGACACAAATACTTTGTGTAGTACCTCATTATAAAAATATTAACAGTAATCGAGTATTAAGCTAAATTATCTATTTCTTGAGATAAAGTTTGATATTTGCAACAGATGTCGCATCGCTCACCATTTCTTTACCATTGCTCATAAACAAATAATATATGCAAATGAAGACAATTCTCTCCTCTACACACTGGTGGAAAGAATATGAACATATCTTTATTGGTTCGGGATATATCAATGCTGAAAGACAAGTACCCTCAGTCATCTCGAGATAAAACTTGATATTTGAGACAGATGTAGCCTCGTTTACCGTTTCTTTACTTTTTCGTTCAAATGTACAAATGACACATTGGATTGAAGCTGGTTCTTCGCCCTTTGCAATGGTATAAATCATTTGAAATTTCGCCATCCCGTTCAAGAGAAACGAGTGCGAAAGAAGGGTGGGGGTTCACAACTTTGATAGTAAGAAATTTACATGGAGATCGGTTTTCACTACGCTATCGTAGTATCAACCCTTATAAGGTGTCTCCATATATGGCAGATTTTGTGTATCATTACGCGTCTGAAAGAGCACCCCTCCTATTTTTCAATAACTGTGCCTCCACGCCCTGTTATGTCCTGAATGTGCCAGGAATCAAAATGTCAGTGTATTTTGCATGGAAAGATGATGTTTGCAGCTTCTGAATCTTGCCTATTAGCTTTGTTTACTTTTATAGTAAACGAATTTGAGAGGCTCCGCGCATCCCTTTTCTAATTTCCTTCAAACCAACAACCAAGTGATCTCGTCTCAGCAAACGTCTTTCATTATTTTTTATGCATATCTCTTCCCACATCTCAACTGCTGTTTGGTCTTTCTATGCCCAGATTTCTCCATTTGAAGATGAAAAGAAAAACATTTATGCAACACCCCCGAAGTAGTCGTCAATGAGTTCATTCATGGATTGAAAAGCGGGATGCATGCTTTTCTCGCAATACACGGGCATTGACGCGCTCCAGCTCACATTGCTAGGCTTTGCTTTGGTTTTGAAATTTAAAACAAGTATAAGATTTAAATTGGTTTGCTTTGATAAATTTTGTTCTGAATTTTTCAACAATACAACGGAAAACAGGGTTCGAAACCAGGATGAGTCAAGAAACTTTTGCAGATTGTATTTGTTACATTTTACTTTAGGTTTTACATCTTTTGCTAACATGAATATTTAATTGCATTAACTCATATTTTTGGCATTATGATTTTGGATTGGGATTTGAAATGTATTTTTAACAAAGCACATACACTAATTATTCAATATGACATTTACGTTTGCAATTGACAGAGTCTTTTTGGCCTTGGTAATACTTAAATCGTGACTTTTAAAATTCGTCTGAACGTACTATTGACTTCATACATACATGTATTGCATATCTTTGTCATACATATCATCACCATACATCGCTGAATCCGTTTGTCGTCGCTTTGCGACTATATTTAAGGATTCAGCCATAAAGGCTGAATCCTTATTGTTATTGGCGTGTTTCTTTTTTTTTTTTTTATTGTTCCACGAATTTTGTGGTCAACTTTCAGCCCAAACGGCTGATGCTATTGAAGCCAAATTTCACAGGCTGGTAGACCTTGTTGAGGAATGGCGACAATAAGCTTTTGGGACAATTCGGCCCATACATTAAAGGTCCAGTTCGATTCCAAAATCGAAAATTTAACATTGATTTTTTTTTCAAAATGCACTTAGAGACTTGAATTTTTTTTAAAAGATGCGCAATCAAAAATGCTGCAAAAAACGAAATCATGGACAATTCGTAGGTCACGTGGTTTGGCCGCCATCTTGCTTTTAGTGCATTTTTGACCATTTCTGACCCCACCCACCTTTGAAAATCTTCTTCTCTGAAGATACTTGCACTAGAGAGCTGAAATTTATACTCAATGTAGCTAAAGCATTGTAGTTCTGAATTTGACTTCTACAAAGTCCTAATTACAATACTTTTCTTGCTGTGAATTTTATAAAGTTGACCAAAATGTAAAAATCGCAAAATTCAAGGGCAGATAACTCAAAAACCAGACCATAGAATTTGATGATTTTTGCATGAGAGTTAGACATTGGCAAGGTCTTTAAGATAAAAGAATAAAATCGCTCGCGAACAGTCACTTCCGGTCAGGGTCAGAGGTCAAACTTTGCATTTTGGAAATGTGGTGTTTTGGTGGGTATGTTTGAAATATTGTAGCGAATCAACGGCGTACGATAACGCTTTGTTCTATACATCATATGAAAGCCAAAAGTCTATAGATTTTTTTAAAATTTGACAGTAAATTTCTATATTTGTTTTACATTGAGTTACGGCCCTTTGAATATTGTCAATTCTGCTTTCGTTTTGAATGCATAGGATACAGGTATGTTAAAAAAGTTGTTAGTCATCAGTGATAGACAACAAATCATTGTTCCATATATCATTAGAAAGCCAAAAGAATACAAAATCTTTTAAAAATTAACAATAAATTCAGTTACTACATTTACATTAAGTTACGGACCTTTGAATATTGTCAACCCTGCATGCGTTTTAAATGCATTTGATAACTGTTTGTTTGCAAATTGCGTTAATCATCAACAAAAGATTATAACCCATAAGCTTTTGACTGAAATAATTACCTTTGTGCATTACATTTAACACCATACAGCGCTGAATCCGTTTGTCGTCGCTTGCGACTATATTTATTTTTATTGTTCCCAGAATTTTGTGAGCAGGATTCAGCCCAAACGGCTGATGCTATTGAAGCCAAATTTCACAGGCTGGTAGAGCTTGTTGAGGAATGGCGACAATAAGCTTTTGGGCCAAATCGGTCCATACATTAAAGGTCCAGTTCGATTCCAAAATCGAAAATTTAACATTGATTTTTTTTTCAAAATGCACTTAGAGACCTAATTTTTTTTTAAAAATGTGTGCAATCAAAAATGCTGCAAAAAACCAAATCATGGCAAATTCGTAGGTCACGTGGTTTGGCCGCCATGCTGAATTTTCTGCATTTTTTTCAAAAGTCCGACCCCAGGCACCTTTCAGGAATCACCACTCGGCAACTGCTGATACTAGAAAGCTGAAACTTACACATAATGTAGCCGAGACATTGGCCTATAACAAGTTTGTTTCAAAATTTAAAAAATCGAAATAGTTTTTTTTATAAAAATCTTCAAAGTTTGCACATTTTGCAATATTCAAGGGCAGATAACTCAAAAACCTCCCAGACGAATTTGATGATTTTTGCATGAGAATTAGACATTAGCAAGGTCTTTAAGATAAAAGAATAAAATCGCTCGCGAACAGTCATTTCCGGTCAGGGTCAGAGGTCAAACTTTCCATTATGGACATGTGGTGTTTTGGTGGGTATGTTTGAAATATCGTAGCGAATCAAAGGCGTACGATAACTCTTTGTTCTATACATCATATGAAAGCCAAAAGTCTATAGAATTTTTTAAAATTTGACAGTAAATTCCTTTATTTGTTTTACATTGATTTACGGCCCTTTGAATATTGTCAATTCTGCTTTCGTTTTGAATGCTTAGGATAAAGGTATGTTAAAAAAGTCGTTACTCATCAGTGACAGGAGACAAATCATTGTTCCATATATCATTAGAAAGCCAAAAGAATACACTATCTTTTAAAAATTAACAATAAATTCAGTTACTTCATTTACATTTAGTTACGGACCTTTGAATATTGTCAACCCTGAATGCATTTGATAACTGTATATTTGCAAAATGCGTAAGTCATCAATCAACAACAGACATATCTCACGAACCATTAGAGATACTTTTATAATTTTTATGTCAACTTGTAGAGAAAAGAATTGTCTTTATTTCCATGTATCATTTGTCTATGCGCGCACAGAAATGAAGAAGCGGTGCGCGCTCTACTTGCGCTCCGGCGTTCGCTAATTGAACTTGTATTTAACTCGCGCACCTTGCGGCACTCATACCTCACGAACCATTAGAGATAATTTTATAATTTTTATATCAACTTGTAGAGAAAAGAATTGTCTTCATTTCCATGTATCATATGTCTATGCGCGGACAGGAATAAAGAAGCGGCAAGCGAAATATAAGACATCGTTCACACGCGCTAGTTGCGCTCCGGCTATCGCTAATATAACTTGCATTTACCTCGCGCACCTTGCGGCATTCATATCTCACGAACCATTAGAGATAATTTTATAATTTTTATATCAACTCGTAGAGAAAAGAAATGTCTTCATTTCCTTGTATCATACGGTGAGTGCCGTCGGTTAATTTGAGGGATAAAATAGAAAAACTTTACACTGATAGATCACATTGTCAATTAAACTCTTTGTTGGGGACTGACAATAAATTGTCTAAGTGCGTGTCATACACTTTGATAGTCTTTGTGGTCAAGATTTAGTTTCAAGACCACATGCACGGGTCGGTGCGTAGGTACAAGCAAATGTACCTTCCCCTTACCTAAGGAAAAGGGCATAATGACGGCCACTATCAGCTCTTGGGCTCTTGGGCTCTTGGGCTCTTGGTCATTAGATAAAGGGAGGCCGTCCTGATTCCTGCCTAAATGCTCGGCAGATTCCACTCGCAAGGGTGTGACGTCCTCGATTAACTCTCTTTTCCAAAATGCCTGTCGTCCTCCTGAACTTTGAAATATGCATTTCCTCCCGGCCGCATGTTCTACACTTTGTGCTGTGTAGACATTTCATGCAAACACGCTGTCCAGTCATGTACATTCGATTTTGGTCACTAAATCCGTGCATACGGCCACGGGACACCGGAAGACGTCGCTACAACGTTCTCTGAACTCAGAACAGCGCTAGCCTCGCTAGACATCGTATTTTCGACCTAAAACAACACACCAAGGAGCTCGAAATGGTCAAAAGCACGCTCTGACCTCAAACAACACATCAAACAGCTCAAAACGCTGAAAAGCACCCCTCCATACAATGAATTCATTCTCGGATGCGAGATTGTTTGTTTTGCCTTCGTGAATCCAAAGTCTTAGTGCTAAAATTCCATTCAAATCCCAGCCGACTCGCTGGTCCAGTCGGAAAAGCCTTGGCCTTTGAAACCAAGACGCTAACTTTTAGGGTTCAAGTCCCGCTTGAGCCAACAAACTTTTGCAGATCTAACTTGTTATTTCTTTGCTTAGGTAGAACATATTTTGGTCACATTACAGTTAAATGGCATGAAATATATATTTTTATGCAAATTGATTTTGGATTCGAATTTGAAATTAATGTCTATCAAAGTACATACACAAACACAGGCCTAAACGTTGAGTATCAAGTGAATTCTGGTCATTTTGATAATGTATTAGTTACTTTTTAAATCTCAGAAAAATACGTCATGTGAAGGTCAAACACTCTGTGAAGGTCAAACAGGATGTCTTGAAGAGCTAAGTACTGCCGCGGCAGTCCTAGTTCAATATGACATTTACGTTTGCAATTGACAGAGTCTTTTTGGCCTTGGTAATACTGAAATCGTGACTTTTAAAATTCGTCTGAACGAACTATTGACTTCATACATACATGCATTGCATATATTTGTCATACATATCATCACCATACATCGCTGAATCCGTTTGTCGTCGCTTTGCGACTATATTTAAGGATTCAGCTTGAAAAGCTGAATCCTTATTGTTATTGGCGTGTTTATTATTTTTATTGTTCCCAGAATTTTGTGAGCAGGATTCAGCCCAAACGGCTGATGCTATTGAAGCCAAATTTCACAGGCTGGTAGAGCTTGTTGAGGAATGGCGACAATAAGCTTTTGGGCCAAATCGGTCCATACATTAAAGGTCCAGTTCGATTCCAAAATCGAAAATTTAACATTGATTTTTTTTTCAAAATGCACTTAGAGACCTAATTTTTTTTTTAAAATGTGCGCAATCAAAAATGCTGCAAAAAACCAAATCATGGCAAATTCGTAGGTCACGTGGTTTGGCCGCCATGCTGAATTTTCTGCATTTTTTTCAAAAGTCCGACCCCAGGCACCTTTCAGGAATCACCACTCGGCAAGGATTCAGCTTGAAAAGCTGAATCCTTATTGTTATTGGCGTGTTTATTAAGGATTCAGCTTGAAAAGCTGAATCCTTATTGTTATTGGCGTGTTTATTTTTATTTTTCCACGATTTTTGTGAACAGGATTCAGACCAAACGGCTAATGCTATTGAAGCCAAATTTCACAGGCTGGTAGACCTTGTTGAGGAATAGACATGCGAAGCTTTTGGGCCGAATCGACCAGTGCATTAAAGGTCCAGTTCGATTCCAAAATCGAAAATTTAACATTGTTTTTTTTTTCAAAATGCACTTAGAGACCTAATTTTTTTTTTAAAATGTGCGCAATCAAAAATGCTGCAAAAAACCAAATCATGGCAAATTCGTAGGTCACGTGGTTTGGCCGCCATGCTGAATTTTCTGCATTTTTTTCAAAAGTCCGACCCCAGGCACCTTTCAGGAATCACCACTCGGCAACTGCTGATACTAGAAAGCTGAAACTTACACATAATGTAGCTGAGACATTGGCCTATAACAAGTTTGTTTCAAAATTTAAAAAATCGAAATAGTTTTTTTTATAAAAATCTTCAAAGTTTGCACATTTTGCAATATTCAAGGGCAGATAACTCAAAAACCTCCCAGACGAATTTGATAATTTTTGCATGAGAATTAGACATTAGCAAGGTCTTTAAGATAAAAGAATAAAATCGCTCGCGAACAGTCATTTCCGGTCAGGGTCAGAGGTCAAACTTTCCATTTTGGACATGTGGTGTTTTGGTGGGTATGTTTGAAATATCGTAGCGAATCAAAGGCGTACGATAACTCTTTGTTCTATACATCATATGAAAGCCAAAAGTCTATAGAATGTTTTAAAATTTGACAGTAAATTCCTTTATTTGTTTTACATTGATTTACGGCCCTTTGAATATTGTCAATTCTGCTTTCGTTTTGAATGCTTAGGATAAAGGTATGTTAAAAAAGTTGTTACTCATCAGTGACAGGAGACAAATCATTGTTTCATATATCATTAGAAAGCCAAAAGAATACACTATCTTTTAAAAATTAACAATAAATTCAGTTACTTCATTTACATTTAGTTACGGACCTTTGAATATTGTCAACCCTGAATGCATTTGATAACTGTATATTTGCAAAATGCGTAAGTCATCAATCAACAACAGACATATCTCACGAACCATTAGAGATACTTTTATAATTTTTATGTCAACTTGTAGAGAAAAGAATTGTCTTTTTTTCCATGTATCATTTGTCTATGCGCGCACAGAAATGAAGAAGCGGTGCGCGCTCTACTTGCGCTCCGGCGTTCGCTAATTGAACATGTAATTAACTCGCGCATCTTGCGGCACTCATACCTCACGAACCATTAGAGATAATTTTATAATTTTTATATCAACTTGTTGAGAAAAGAATTGTCTTTATTTCCATGTATCATTTGCCTATGCGCGAACAGAAATGAAGAAGCGGTGCGCGCTCTACTTGCGCTCCGGCGTTCGCTAATTGAACTTGTAATTAACTCGCGCATCTTGCGGCACTCATAACTCACGAACCAATAGCGATAATTTTATAATTTTTATATCAACTTATAGAGAAAAGAATTGTCTTTATTTCCATGTATCATTTGCCTATGCGCGCACAGAAATGAAGAAGCGGCAAGCGAAATATAAGACATCGTTCACACGCGCTCCGGACAAAACAATGTCGCCACGTGGGCTAGTAGAGCAAAAATATATAGCCGCATCGTAAGGGTTAACATACTATACATCAATGGATGCGCTTGTTAAAGACACAAATACTTTGTGTAGTACCTCATTATAAAAATATTAACAGTAATCGAGTATTAAGCTAAATTATCTATTTCTTGAGATAAAGTTTGATATTTGCAACAGATGTCGCATCGCTCACCATTTCTTTACCATTGCTCATAAACAAATAATATATGCAAATGAAGACAATTCTCTCCTCTACACACTGGTGGAAAGAATATGAACATATCTTTATTGGTTCGGGATATATCAATGCTGAAAGACAAGTACCCTCAGTCATCTCGAGATAAAACTTGATATTTGAGACAGATGTAGCCTCGTTTACCGTTTCTTTACTTTTTCGTTCAAATGTACAAATGACACATTGGATTGAAGCTGGTTCTTCGCCCTTTGCAATGGTATAAATCATTTGAAATTTCGCCATCCCGTTCAAGAGAAACGAGTGCGAAAGAAGGGTGGGGGTTCACAACTTTGATAGTAAGAAATTTACATGGAGATCGGTTTTCACTACGCTATCGTAGTATCAACCCTTATAAGGTGTCTCCATATATGGCAGATTTTGTGTATCATTACGCGTCTGAAAGAGCACCCCTCCTATTTTTCAATAACTGTGCCTCCACGCCCTGTTATGTCCTGAATGTGCCAGGAATCAAAATGTCAGTGTATTTTGCATGGAAAGATGATGTTTGCAGCTTCTGAATCTTGCCTATTAGCTTTGTTTACTTTTATAGTAAACGAATTTGAGAGGCTCCGCGCATCCCTTTTCTAATTTCCTTCAAACCAACAACCAAGTGATCTCGTCTCAGCAAACGTCTTTCATTATTTTTTATGCATATCTCTTCCCACATCTCAACTGCTGTTTGGTCTTTCTATGCCCAGATTTCTCCATTTGAAGATGAAAAGAAAAACATTTATGCAACACCCCCGAAGTAGTCGTCAATGAGTTCATTCATGGATTGAAAAGCGGGATGCATGCTTTTCTCGCAATACACGGGCATTGACGCGCTCCAGCTCACATTGCTAGGCTTTGCTTTGGTTTTGAAATTTAAAACAAGTATAAGATTTAAATTGGTTTGCTTTGATAAATTTTGTTCTGAATTTTTCAACAATACAACGGAAAACAGGGTTCGAAACCAGGATGAGTCAAGAAACTTTTGCAGATTGTATTTGTTACATTTTACTTTAGGTTTTACATCTTTTGCTAACATGAATATTTAATTGCATTAACTCATATTTTTGGCATTATGATTTTGGATTGGGATTTGAAATGTATTTTTAACAAAGCACATACACTAATTATTCAATATGACATTTACGTTTGCAATTGACAGAGTCTTTTTGGCCTTGGTAATACTTAAATCGTGACTTTTAAAATTCGTCTGAACGTACTATTGACTTCATACATACATGTATTGCATATCTTTGTCATACATATCATCACCATACATCGCTGAATCCGTTTGTCGTCGCTTTGCGACTATATTTAAGGATTCAGCCATAAAGGCTGAATCCTTATTGTTATTGGCGTGTTTCTTTTTTTTTTTTTTATTGTTCCACGAATTTTGTGGTCAACTTTCAGCCCAAACGGCTGATGCTATTGAAGCCAAATTTCACAGGCTGGTAGACCTTGTTGAGGAATGGCGACAATAAGCTTTTGGGACAATTCGGCCCATACATTAAAGGTCCAGTTCGATTCCAAAATCGAAAATTTAACATTGATTTTTTTTTCAAAATGCACTTAGAGACTTGAATTTTTTTTAAAAGATGCGCAATCAAAAATGCTGCAAAAAACGAAATCATGGACAATTCGTAGGTCACGTGGTTTGGCCGCCATCTTGCTTTTAGTGCATTTTTGACCATTTCTGACCCCACCCACCTTTGAAAATCTTCTTCTCTGAAGATACTTGCACTAGAGAGCTGAAATTTATACTCAATGTAGCTAAAGCATTGTAGTTCTGAATTTGACTTCTACAAAGTCCTAATTACAATACTTTTCTTGCTGTGAATTTTATAAAGTTGACCAAAATGTAAAAATCGCAAAATTCAAGGGCAGATAACTCAAAAACCAGACCATAGAATTTGATGATTTTTGCATGAGAGTTAGACATTGGCAAGGTCTTTAAGATAAAAGAATAAAATCGCTCGCGAACAGTCACTTCCGGTCAGGGTCAGAGGTCAAACTTTGCATTTTGGAAATGTGGTGTTTTGGTGGGTATGTTTGAAATATTGTAGCGAATCAACGGCGTACGATAACGCTTTGTTCTATACATCATATGAAAGCCAAAAGTCTATAGATTTTTTTAAAATTTGACAGTAAATTTCTATATTTGTTTTACATTGAGTTACGGCCCTTTGAATATTGTCAATTCTGCTTTCGTTTTGAATGCATAGGATACAGGTATGTTAAAAAAGTTGTTAGTCATCAGTGATAGACAACAAATCATTGTTCCATATATCATTAGAAAGCCAAAAGAATACAAAATCTTTTAAAAATTAACAATAAATTCAGTTACTACATTTACATTAAGTTACGGACCTTTGAATATTGTCAACCCTGCATGCGTTTTAAATGCATTTGATAACTGTTTGTTTGCAAATTGCGTTAATCATCAACAAAAGATTATAACCCATAAGCTTTTGACTGAAATAATTACCTTTGTGCATTACATTTAACACCATACAGCGCTGAATCCGTTTGTCGTCGCTTGCGACTATATTTATTTTTATTGTTCCCAGAATTTTGTGAGCAGGATTCAGCCCAAACGGCTGATGCTATTGAAGCCAAATTTCACAGGCTGGTAGAGCTTGTTGAGGAATGGCGACAATAAGCTTTTGGGCCAAATCGGTCCATACATTAAAGGTCCAGTTCGATTCCAAAATCGAAAATTTAACATTGATTTTTTTTTCAAAATGCACTTAGAGACCTAATTTTTTTTTAAAAATGTGTGCAATCAAAAATGCTGCAAAAAACCAAATCATGGCAAATTCGTAGGTCACGTGGTTTGGCCGCCATGCTGAATTTTCTGCATTTTTTTCAAAAGTCCGACCCCAGGCACCTTTCAGGAATCACCACTCGGCAACTGCTGATACTAGAAAGCTGAAACTTACACATAATGTAGCCGAGACATTGGCCTATAACAAGTTTGTTTCAAAATTTAAAAAATCGAAATAGTTTTTTTTATAAAAATCTTCAAAGTTTGCACATTTTGCAATATTCAAGGGCAGATAACTCAAAAACCTCCCAGACGAATTTGATGATTTTTGCATGAGAATTAGACATTAGCAAGGTCTTTAAGATAAAAGAATAAAATCGCTCGCGAACAGTCATTTCCGGTCAGGGTCAGAGGTCAAACTTTCCATTATGGACATGTGGTGTTTTGGTGGGTATGTTTGAAATATCGTAGCGAATCAAAGGCGTACGATAACTCTTTGTTCTATACATCATATGAAAGCCAAAAGTCTATAGAATTTTTTAAAATTTGACAGTAAATTCCTTTATTTGTTTTACATTGATTTACGGCCCTTTGAATATTGTCAATTCTGCTTTCGTTTTGAATGCTTAGGATAAAGGTATGTTAAAAAAGTCGTTACTCATCAGTGACAGGAGACAAATCATTGTTCCATATATCATTAGAAAGCCAAAAGAATACACTATCTTTTAAAAATTAACAATAAATTCAGTTACTTCATTTACATTTAGTTACGGACCTTTGAATATTGTCAACCCTGAATGCATTTGATAACTGTATATTTGCAAAATGCGTAAGTCATCAATCAACAACAGACATATCTCACGAACCATTAGAGATACTTTTATAATTTTTATGTCAACTTGTAGAGAAAAGAATTGTCTTTATTTCCATGTATCATTTGTCTATGCGCGCACAGAAATGAAGAAGCGGTGCGCGCTCTACTTGCGCTCCGGCGTTCGCTAATTGAACTTGTATTTAACTCGCGCACCTTGCGGCACTCATACCTCACGAACCATTAGAGATAATTTTATAATTTTTATATCAACTTGTAGAGAAAAGAATTGTCTTCATTTCCATGTATCATATGTCTATGCGCGGACAGGAATAAAGAAGCGGCAAGCGAAATATAAGACATCGTTCACACGCGCTAGTTGCGCTCCGGCTATCGCTAATATAACTTGCATTTACCTCGCGCACCTTGCGGCATTCATATCTCACGAACCATTAGAGATAATTTTATAATTTTTATATCAACTCGTAGAGAAAAGAAATGTCTTCATTTCCTTGTATCATACGGTGAGTGCCGTCGGTTAATTTGAGGGATAAAATAGAAAAACTTTACACTGATAGATCACATTGTCAATTAAACTCTTTGTTGGGGACTGACAATAAATTGTCTAAGTGCGTGTCATACACTTTGATAGTCTTTGTGGTCAAGATTTAGTTTCAAGACCACATGCACGGGTCGGTGCGTAGGTACAAGCAAATGTACCTTCCCCTTACCTAAGGAAAAGGGCATAATGACGGCCACTATCAGCTCTTGGGCTCTTGGGCTCTTGGTCATTAGATAAAGGGAGGCCCTTGGTCATTAGATAAAGGGAGGCCGTCCTGATTCCTGCCTAAATGCTCGGCAGATTCCACTCGCAAGGGTGTGACGTCCTCGATTAACTCTCTTTTCCAAAATGCCTGTCGTCCTCCTGAACTTTGAAATATGCATTTCCTCCCGGCCGCATGTTCTACACTTTGTGCTGTGTAGACATTTCATGCAAACACGCTGTCCAGTCATGTACATTCGATTTTGGTCACTAAATCCGTGCATACGGCCACGGGACACCGGAAGACGTCGCTACAACGTTCTCTGAACTCAGAACAGCGCTAGCCTCGCTAGACATCGTATTTTCGACCTAAAACAACACACCAAGGAGCTCGAAATGGTCAAAAGCACGCTCTGACCTCAAACAACACATCAAACAGCTCAAAACGCTGAAAAGCACCCCTCCATACAATGAATTCATTCTCGGATGCGAGATTGTTTGTTTTGCCTTCGTGAATCCAAAGTCTTAGTGCTAAAATTCCATTCAAATCCCAGCCGACTCGCTGGTCCAGTCGGAAAAGCCTTGGCCTTTGAAACCAAGACGCTAACTTTTAGGGTTCAAGTCCCGCTTGAGCCAACAAACTTTTGCAGATCTAACTTGTTATTTCTTTGCTTAGGTAGAACATATTTTGGTCACATTACAGTTAAATGGCATGAAATATATATTTTTATGCAAATTGATTTTGGATTCGAATTTGAAATTAATGTCTATCAAAGTACATACACAAACACAGGCCTAAACGTTGAGTATCAAGTGAATTCTGGTCATTTTGATAATGTATTAGTTACTTTTTAAATCTCAGAAAAATACGTCATGTGAAGGTCAAACACTCTGTGAAGGTCAAACAGGATGTCTTGAAGAGCTAAGTACTGCCGCGGCAGTCCTAGTTCAATATGACATTTACGTTTGCAATTGACAGAGTCTTTTTGGCCTTGGTAATACTGAAATCGTGACTTTTAAAATTCGTCTGAACGAACTATTGACTTCATACATACATGCATTGCATATATTTGTCATACATATCATCACCATACATCGCTGAATCCGTTTGTCGTCGCTTTGCGACTATATTTAAGGATTCAGCTTGAAAAGCTGAATCCTTATTGTTATTGGCGTGTTTATTATTTTTATTGTTCCCAGAATTTTGTGAGCAGGATTCAGCCCAAACGGCTGATGCTATTGAAGCCAAATTTCACAGGCTGGTAGAGCTTGTTGAGGAATGGCGACAATAAGCTTTTGGGCCAAATCGGTCCATACATTAAAGGTCCAGTTCGATTCCAAAATCGAAAATTTAACATTGATTTTTTTTTCAAAATGCACTTAGAGACCTAATTTTTTTTTTAAAATGTGCGCAATCAAAAATGCTGCAAAAAACCAAATCATGGCAAATTCGTAGGTCACGTGGTTTGGCCGCCATGCTGAATTTTCTGCATTTTTTTCAAAAGTCCGACCCCAGGCACCTTTCAGGAATCACCACTCGGCAAGGATTCAGCTTGAAAAGCTGAATCCTTATTGTTATTGGCGTGTTTATTAAGGATTCAGCTTGAAAAGCTGAATCCTTATTGTTATTGGCGTGTTTATTTTTATTTTTCCACGATTTTTGTGAACAGGATTCAGACCAAACGGCTAATGCTATTGAAGCCAAATTTCACAGGCTGGTAGACCTTGTTGAGGAATAGACATGCGAAGCTTTTGGGCCGAATCGACCAGTGCATTAAAGGTCCAGTTCGATTCCAAAATCGAAAATTTAACATTGTTTTTTTTTTCAAAATGCACTTAGAGACCTAATTTTTTTTTTAAAATGTGCGCAATCAAAAATGCTGCAAAAAACCAAATCATGGCAAATTCGTAGGTCACGTGGTTTGGCCGCCATGCTGAATTTTCTGCATTTTTTTCAAAAGTCCGACCCCAGGCACCTTTCAGGAATCACCACTCGGCAACTGCTGATACTAGAAAGCTGAAACTTACACATAATGTAGCTGAGACATTGGCCTATAACAAGTTTGTTTCAAAATTTAAAAAATCGAAATAGTTTTTTTTATAAAAATCTTCAAAGTTTGCACATTTTGCAATATTCAAGGGCAGATAACTCAAAAACCTCCCAGACGAATTTGATAATTTTTGCATGAGAATTAGACATTAGCAAGGTCTTTAAGATAAAAGAATAAAATCGCTCGCGAACAGTCATTTCCGGTCAGGGTCAGAGGTCAAACTTTCCATTTTGGACATGTGGTGTTTTGGTGGGTATGTTTGAAATATCGTAGCGAATCAAAGGCGTACGATAACTCTTTGTTCTATACATCATATGAAAGCCAAAAGTCTATAGAATGTTTTAAAATTTGACAGTAAATTCCTTTATTTGTTTTACATTGATTTACGGCCCTTTGAATATTGTCAATTCTGCTTTCGTTTTGAATGCTTAGGATAAAGGTATGTTAAAAAAGTTGTTACTCATCAGTGACAGGAGACAAATCATTGTTTCATATATCATTAGAAAGCCAAAAGAATACACTATCTTTTAAAAATTAACAATAAATTCAGTTACTTCATTTACATTTAGTTACGGACCTTTGAATATTGTCAACCCTGAATGCATTTGATAACTGTATATTTGCAAAATGCGTAAGTCATCAATCAACAACAGACATATCTCACGAACCATTAGAGATACTTTTATAATTTTTATGTCAACTTGTAGAGAAAAGAATTGTCTTTTTTTCCATGTATCATTTGTCTATGCGCGCACAGAAATGAAGAAGCGGTGCGCGCTCTACTTGCGCTCCGGCGTTCGCTAATTGAACATGTAATTAACTCGCGCATCTTGCGGCACTCATACCTCACGAACCATTAGAGATAATTTTATAATTTTTATATCAACTTGTTGAGAAAAGAATTGTCTTTATTTCCATGTATCATTTGCCTATGCGCGAACAGAAATGAAGAAGCGGTGCGCGCTCTACTTGCGCTCCGGCGTTCGCTAATTGAACTTGTAATTAACTCGCGCATCTTGCGGCACTCATAACTCACGAACCAATAGCGATAATTTTATAATTTTTATATCAACTTATAGAGAAAAGAATTGTCTTTATTTCCATGTATCATTTGCCTATGCGCGCACAGAAATGAAGAAGCGGCAAGCGAAATATAAGACATCGTTCACACGCGCTCCGGACAAAACAATGTCGCCACGTGGGCTAGTAGAGCAAAAATATATAGCCGCATCGTAAGGGTTAACATACTATACATCAATGGATGCGCTTGTTAAAGACACAAATACTTTGTGTAGTACCTCATTATAAAAATATTAACAGTAATCGAGTATTAAGCTAAATTATCTATTTCTTGAGATAAAGTTTGATATTTGCAACAGATGTCGCATCGCTCACCATTTCTTTACCATTGCTCATAAACAAATAATATATGCAAATGAAGACAATTCTCTCCTCTACACACTGGTGGAAAGAATATGAACATATCTTTATTGGTTCGGGATATATCAATGCTGAAAGACAAGTACCCTCAGTCATCTCGAGATAAAACTTGATATTTGAGACAGATGTAGCCTCGTTTACCGTTTCTTTACTTTTTCGTTCAAATGTACAAATGACACATTGGATTGAAGCTGGTTCTTCGCCCTTTGCAATGGTATAAATCATTTGAAATTTCGCCATCCCGTTCAAGAGAAACGAGTGCGAAAGAAGGGTGGGGGTTCACAACTTTGATAGTAAGAAATTTACATGGAGATCGGTTTTCACTACGCTATCGTAGTATCAACCCTTATAAGGTGTCTCCATATATGGCAGATTTTGTGTATCATTACGCGTCTGAAAGAGCACCCCTCCTATTTTTCAATAACTGTGCCTCCACGCCCTGTTATGTCCTGAATGTGCCAGGAATCAAAATGTCAGTGTATTTTGCATGGAAAGATGATGTTTGCAGCTTCTGAATCTTGCCTATTAGCTTTGTTTACTTTTATAGTAAACGAATTTGAGAGGCTCCGCGCATCCCTTTTCTAATTTCCTTCAAACCAACAACCAAGTGATCTCGTCTCAGCAAACGTCTTTCATTATTTTTTATGCATATCTCTTCCCACATCTCAACTGCTGTTTGGTCTTTCTATGCCCAGATTTCTCCATTTGAAGATGAAAAGAAAAACATTTATGCAACACCCCCGAAGTAGTCGTCAATGAGTTCATTCATGGATTGAAAAGCGGGATGCATGCTTTTCTCGCAATACACGGGCATTGACGCGCTCCAGCTCACATTGCTAGGCTTTGCTTTGGTTTTGAAATTTAAAACAAGTATAAGATTTAAATTGGTTTGCTTTGATAAATTTTGTTCTGAATTTTTCAACAATACAACGGAAAACAGGGTTCGAAACCAGGATGAGTCAAGAAACTTTTGCAGATTGTATTTGTTACATTTTACTTTAGGTTTTACATCTTTTGCTAACATGAATATTTAATTGCATTAACTCATATTTTTGGCATTATGATTTTGGATTGGGATTTGAAATGTATTTTTAACAAAGCACATACACTAATTATTCAATATGACATTTACGTTTGCAATTGACAGAGTCTTTTTGGCCTTGGTAATACTTAAATCGTGACTTTTAAAATTCGTCTGAACGTACTATTGACTTCATACATACATGTATTGCATATCTTTGTCATACATATCATCACCATACATCGCTGAATCCGTTTGTCGTCGCTTTGCGACTATATTTAAGGATTCAGCCATAAAGGCTGAATCCTTATTGTTATTGGCGTGTTTCTTTTTTTTTTTTTTATTGTTCCACGAATTTTGTGGTCAACTTTCAGCCCAAACGGCTGATGCTATTGAAGCCAAATTTCACAGGCTGGTAGACCTTGTTGAGGAATGGCGACAATAAGCTTTTGGGACAATTCGGCCCATACATTAAAGGTCCAGTTCGATTCCAAAATCGAAAATTTAACATTGATTTTTTTTTCAAAATGCACTTAGAGACTTGAATTTTTTTTAAAAGATGCGCAATCAAAAATGCTGCAAAAAACGAAATCATGGACAATTCGTAGGTCACGTGGTTTGGCCGCCATCTTGCTTTTAGTGCATTTTTGACCATTTCTGACCCCACCCACCTTTGAAAATCTTCTTCTCTGAAGATACTTGCACTAGAGAGCTGAAATTTATACTCAATGTAGCTAAAGCATTGTAGTTCTGAATTTGACTTCTACAAAGTCCTAATTACAATACTTTTCTTGCTGTGAATTTTATAAAGTTGACCAAAATGTAAAAATCGCAAAATTCAAGGGCAGATAACTCAAAAACCAGACCATAGAATTTGATGATTTTTGCATGAGAGTTAGACATTGGCAAGGTCTTTAAGATAAAAGAATAAAATCGCTCGCGAACAGTCACTTCCGGTCAGGGTCAGAGGTCAAACTTTGCATTTTGGAAATGTGGTGTTTTGGTGGGTATGTTTGAAATATTGTAGCGAATCAACGGCGTACGATAACGCTTTGTTCTATACATCATATGAAAGCCAAAAGTCTATAGATTTTTTTAAAATTTGACAGTAAATTTCTATATTTGTTTTACATTGAGTTACGGCCCTTTGAATATTGTCAATTCTGCTTTCGTTTTGAATGCATAGGATACAGGTATGTTAAAAAAGTTGTTAGTCATCAGTGATAGACAACAAATCATTGTTCCATATATCATTAGAAAGCCAAAAGAATACAAAATCTTTTAAAAATTAACAATAAATTCAGTTACTACATTTACATTAAGTTACGACCTTTGAATATTGTCAACCCTGCATGCGTTTTAAATGCATTTGATAACTGTTTGTTTGCAAATTGCGTTAATCATCAACAAAAGATTATAACCCATAAGCTTTTGACTGAAATAATTACCTTTGTGCATTACATTTAACACCATACAGCGCTGAATCCGTTTGTCGTCGCTTGCGACTATATTTATTTTTATTGTTCCCAGAATTTTGTGAGCAGGATTCAGCCCAAACGGCTGATGCTATTGAAGCCAAATTTCACAGGCTGGTAGAGCTTGTTGAGGAATGGCGACAATAAGCTTTTGGGCCAAATCGGTCCATACATTAAAGGTCCAGTTCGATTCCAAAATCGAAAATTTAACATTGATTTTTTTTTCAAAATGCACTTAGAGACCTAATTTTTTTTTAAAAATGTGTGCAATCAAAAATGCTGCAAAAAACCAAATCATGGCAAATTCGTAGGTCACGTGGTTTGGCCGCCATGCTGAATTTTCTGCATTTTTTTCAAAAGTCCGACCCCAGGCACCTTTCAGGAATCACCACTCGGCAACTGCTGATACTAGAAAGCTGAAACTTACACATAATGTAGCCGAGACATTGGCCTATAACAAGTTTGTTTCAAAATTTAAAAAATCGAAATAGTTTTTTTTATAAAAATCTTCAAAGTTTGCACATTTTGCAATATTCAAGGGCAGATAACTCAAAAACCTCCCAGACGAATTTGATGATTTTTGCATGAGAATTAGACATTAGCAAGGTCTTTAAGATAAAAGAATAAAATCGCTCGCGAACAGTCATTTCCGGTCAGGGTCAGAGGTCAAACTTTCCATTATGGACATGTGGTGTTTTGGTGGGTATGTTTGAAATATCGTAGCGAATCAAAGGCGTACGATAACTCTTTGTTCTATACATCATATGAAAGCCAAAAGTCTATAGAATTTTTTAAAATTTGACAGTAAATTCCTTTATTTGTTTTACATTGATTTACGGCCCTTTGAATATTGTCAATTCTGCTTTCGTTTTGAATGCTTAGGATAAAGGTATGTTAAAAAAGTCGTTACTCATCAGTGACAGGAGACAAATCATTGTTCCATATATCATTAGAAAGCCAAAAGAATACACTATCTTTTAAAAATTAACAATAAATTCAGTTACTTCATTTACATTTAGTTACGGACCTTTGAATATTGTCAACCCTGAATGCATTTGATAACTGTATATTTGCAAAATGCGTAAGTCATCAATCAACAACAGACATATCTCACGAACCATTAGAGATAATTTTATAATTTTTATGTCAACTTGTAGAGAAAAGAATTGTCTTTATTTCCATGTATCATTTGTCTATGCGCGCACAGAAATGAAGAAGCGGTGCGCGCTCTACTTGCGCTCCGGCGTTCGCTAATTGAACTTGTATTTAACTCGCGCACCTTGCGGCACTCATACCTCACGAACCATTAGAGATAATTTTATAATTTTTATATCAACTCGTAGAGAAAAGAAATGTCTTCATTTCCTTGTATCATACGGTGAGTGCCGTCGGTTAATTTGAGGGATAAAATAGAAAAACTTTACACTGATAGATCACATTGTCAATTAAACTCTTTGTTGGGGACTGACAATAAATTGTCTAAGTGCGTGTCATACACTTTGATAGTCTTTGTGGTCAAGATTTAGTTTCAAGACCACATGCACGGGTCGGTGCGTAGGTACAAGCAAATGTACCTTCCCCTTACCTAAGGAAAAGGGCATAATGACGGCCACTATCAGCTCTTGGGCTCTTGGGCTCTTGGTCATTAGATAAAGGGAGGCCCTTGGTCATTAGATAAAGGGAGGCCGTCCTGATTCCTGCCTAAATGCTCGGCAGATTCCACTCGCAAGGGTGTGACGTCCTCGATTAACTCTCTTTTCCAAAATGCCTGTCGTCCTCCTGAACTTTGAAATATGCATTTCCTCCCGGCCGCATGTTCTACACTTTGTGCTGTGTAGACATTTCATGCAAACACGCTGTCCAGTCATGTACATTCGATTTTGGTCACTAAATCCGTGCATACGGCCACGGGACACCGGAAGACGTCGCTACAACGTTCTCTGAACTCAGAACAGCGCTAGCCTCGCTAGACATCGTATTTTCGACCTAAAACAACACACCAAGGAGCTCGAAATGGTCAAAAGCACGCTCTGACCTCAAACAACACATCAAACAGCTCAAAACGCTGAAAAGCACCCCTCCATACAATGAATTCATTCTCGGATGCGAGATTGTTTGTTTTGCCTTCGTGAATCCAAAGTCTTAGTGCTAAAATTCCATTCAAATCCCAGCCGACTCGCTGGTCCAGTCGGAAAAGCCTTGGCCTTTGAAACCAAGACGCTAACTTTTAGGGTTCAAGTCCCGCTTGAGCCAACAAACTTTTGCAGATCTAACTTGTTATTTCTTTGCTTAGGTAGAACATATTTTGGTCACATTACAGTTAAATGGCATGAAATATATATTTTTATGCAAATTGATTTTGGATTCGAATTTGAAATTAATGTCTATCAAAGTACATACACAAACACAGGCCTAAACGTTGAGTATCAAGTGAATTCTGGTCATTTTGATAATGTATTAGTTACTTTTTAAATCTCAGAAAAATACGTCATGTGAAGGTCAAACACTCTGTGAAGGTCAAACAGGATGTCTTGAAGAGCTAAGTACTGCCGCGGCAGTCCTAGTTCAATATGACATTTACGTTTGCAATTGACAGAGTCTTTTTGGCCTTGGTAATACTGAAATCGTGACTTTTAAAATTCGTCTGAACGAACTATTGACTTCATACATACATGCATTGCATATATTTGTCATACATATCATCACCATACATCGCTGAATCCGTTTGTCGTCGCTTTGCGACTATATTTAAGGATTCAGCTTGAAAAGCTGAATCCTTATTGTTATTGGCGTGTTTATTATTTTTATTGTTCCCAGAATTTTGTGAGCAGGATTCAGCCCAAACGGCTGATGCTATTGAAGCCAAATTTCACAGGCTGGTAGAGCTTGTTGAGGAATGGCGACAATAAGCTTTTGGGCCAAATCGGTCCATACATTAAAGGTCCAGTTCGATTCCAAAATCGAAAATTTAACATTGATTTTTTTTTCAAAATGCACTTAGAGACCTAATTTTTTTTTTAAAATGTGCGCAATCAAAAATGCTGCAAAAAACCAAATCATGGCAAATTCGTAGGTCACGTGGTTTGGCCGCCATGCTGAATTTTCTGCATTTTTTTCAAAAGTCCGACCCCAGGCACCTTTCAGGAATCACCACTCGGCAAGGATTCAGCTTGAAAAGCTGAATCCTTATTGTTATTGGCGTGTTTATTAAGGATTCAGCTTGAAAAGCTGAATCCTTATTGTTATTGGCGTGTTTATTTTTATTTTTCCACGATTTTTGTGAACAGGATTCAGACCAAACGGCTAATGCTATTGAAGCCAAATTTCACAGGCTGGTAGACCTTGTTGAGGAATAGACATGCGAAGCTTTTGGGCCGAATCGACCAGTGCATTAAAGGTCCAGTTCGATTCCAAAATCGAAAATTTAACATTGTTTTTTTTTTCAAAATGCACTTAGAGACCTAATTTTTTTTTTAAAATGTGCGCAATCAAAAATGCTGCAAAAAACCAAATCATGGCAAATTCGTAGGTCACGTGGTTTGGCCGCCATGCTGAATTTTCTGCATTTTTTTCAAAAGTCCGACCCCAGGCACCTTTCAGGAATCACCACTCGGCAACTGCTGATACTAGAAAGCTGAAACTTACACATAATGTAGCTGAGACATTGGCCTATAACAAGTTTGTTTCAAAATTTAAAAAATCGAAATAGTTTTTTTTATAAAAATCTTCAAAGTTTGCACATTTTGCAATATTCAAGGGCAGATAACTCAAAAACCTCCCAGACGAATTTGATAATTTTTGCATGAGAATTAGACATTAGCAAGGTCTTTAAGATAAAAGAATAAAATCGCTCGCGAACAGTCATTTCCGGTCAGGGTCAGAGGTCAAACTTTCCATTTTGGACATGTGGTGTTTTGGTGGGTATGTTTGAAATATCGTAGCGAATCAAAGGCGTACGATAACTCTTTGTTCTATACATCATATGAAAGCCAAAAGTCTATAGAATGTTTTAAAATTTGACAGTAAATTCCTTTATTTGTTTTACATTGATTTACGGCCCTTTGAATATTGTCAATTCTGCTTTCGTTTTGAATGCTTAGGATAAAGGTATGTTAAAAAAGTTGTTACTCATCAGTGACAGGAGACAAATCATTGTTTCATATATCATTAGAAAGCCAAAAGAATACACTATCTTTTAAAAATTAACAATAAATTCAGTTACTTCATTTACATTTAGTTACGGACCTTTGAATATTGTCAACCCTGAATGCATTTGATAACTGTATATTTGCAAAATGCGTAAGTCATCAATCAACAACAGACATATCTCACGAACCATTAGAGATACTTTTATAATTTTTATGTCAACTTGTAGAGAAAAGAATTGTCTTTTTTTCCATGTATCATTTGTCTATGCGCGCACAGAAATGAAGAAGCGGTGCGCGCTCTACTTGCGCTCCGGCGTTCGCTAATTGAACATGTAATTAACTCGCGCATCTTGCGGCACTCATACCTCACGAACCATTAGAGATAATTTTATAATTTTTATATCAACTTGTTGAGAAAAGAATTGTCTTTATTTCCATGTATCATTTGCCTATGCGCGAACAGAAATGAAGAAGCGGTGCGCGCTCTACTTGCGCTCCGGCGTTCGCTAATTGAACTTGTAATTAACTCGCGCATCTTGCGGCACTCATAACTCACGAACCAATAGCGATAATTTTATAATTTTTATATCAACTTATAGAGAAAAGAATTGTCTTTATTTCCATGTATCATTTGCCTATGCGCGCACAGAAATGAAGAAGCGGCAAGCGAAATATAAGACATCGTTCACACGCGCTCCGGACAAAACAATGTCGCCACGTGGGCTAGTAGAGCAAAAATATATAGCCGCATCGTAAGGGTTAACATACTATACATCAATGGATGCGCTTGTTAAAGACACAAATACTTTGTGTAGTACCTCATTATAAAAATATTAACAGTAATCGAGTATTAAGCTAAATTATCTATTTCTTGAGATAAAGTTTGATATTTGCAACAGATGTCGCATCGCTCACCATTTCTTTACCATTGCTCATAAACAAATAATATATGCAAATGAAGACAATTCTCTCCTCTACACACTGGTGGAAAGAATATGAACATATCTTTATTGGTTCGGGATATATCAATGCTGAAAGACAAGTACCCTCAGTCATCTCGAGATAAAACTTGATATTTGAGACAGATGTAGCCTCGTTTACCGTTTCTTTACTTTTTCGTTCAAATGTACAAATGACACATTGGATTGAAGCTGGTTCTTCGCCCTTTGCAATGGTATAAATCATTTGAAATTTCGCCATCCCGTTCAAGAGAAACGAGTGCGAAAGAAGGGTGGGGGTTCACAACTTTGATAGTAAGAAATTTACATGGAGATCGGTTTTCACTACGCTATCGTAGTATCAACCCTTATAAGGTGTCTCCATATATGGCAGATTTTGTGTATCATTACGCGTCTGAAAGAGCACCCCTCCTATTTTTCAATAACTGTGCCTCCACGCCCTGTTATGTCCTGAATGTGCCAGGAATCAAAATGTCAGTGTATTTTGCATGGAAAGATGATGTTTGCAGCTTCTGAATCTTGCCTATTAGCTTTGTTTACTTTTATAGTAAACGAATTTGAGAGGCTCCGCGCATCCCTTTTCTAATTTCCTTCAAACCAACAACCAAGTGATCTCGTCTCAGCAAACGTCTTTCATTATTTTTTATGCATATCTCTTCCCACATCTCAACTGCTGTTTGGTCTTTCTATGCCCAGATTTCTCCATTTGAAGATGAAAAGAAAAACATTTATGCAACACCCCCGAAGTAGTCGTCAATGAGTTCATTCATGGATTGAAAAGCGGGATGCATGCTTTTCTCGCAATACACGGGCATTGACGCGCTCCAGCTCACATTGCTAGGCTTTGCTTTGGTTTTGAAATTTAAAACAAGTATAAGATTTAAATTGGTTTGCTTTGATAAATTTTGTTCTGAATTTTTCAACAATACAACGGAAAACAGGGTTCGAAACCAGGATGAGTCAAGAAACTTTTGCAGATTGTATTTGTTACATTTTACTTTAGGTTTTACATCTTTTGCTAACATGAATATTTAATTGCATTAACTCATATTTTTGGCATTATGATTTTGGATTGGGATTTGAAATGTATTTTTAACAAAGCACATACACTAATTATTCAATATGACATTTACGTTTGCAATTGACAGAGTCTTTTTGGCCTTGGTAATACTTAAATCGTGACTTTTAAAATTCGTCTGAACGTACTATTGACTTCATACATACATGTATTGCATATCTTTGTCATACATATCATCACCATACATCGCTGAATCCGTTTGTCGTCGCTTTGCGACTATATTTAAGGATTCAGCCATAAAGGCTGAATCCTTATTGTTATTGGCGTGTTTCTTTTTTTTTTTTTTATTGTTCCACGAATTTTGTGGTCAACTTTCAGCCCAAACGGCTGATGCTATTGAAGCCAAATTTCACAGGCTGGTAGACCTTGTTGAGGAATGGCGACAATAAGCTTTTGGGACAATTCGGCCCATACATTAAAGGTCCAGTTCGATTCCAAAATCGAAAATTTAACATTGATTTTTTTTTCAAAATGCACTTAGAGACTTGAATTTTTTTTAAAAGATGCGCAATCAAAAATGCTGCAAAAAACGAAATCATGGACAATTCGTAGGTCACGTGGTTTGGCCGCCATCTTGCTTTTAGTGCATTTTTGACCATTTCTGACCCCACCCACCTTTGAAAATCTTCTTCTCTGAAGATACTTGCACTAGAGAGCTGAAATTTATACTCAATGTAGCTAAAGCATTGTAGTTCTGAATTTGACTTCTACAAAGTCCTAATTACAATACTTTTCTTGCTGTGAATTTTATAAAGTTGACCAAAATGTAAAAATCGCAAAATTCAAGGGCAGATAACTCAAAAACCAGACCATAGAATTTGATGATTTTTGCATGAGAGTTAGACATTGGCAAGGTCTTTAAGATAAAAGAATAAAATCGCTCGCGAACAGTCACTTCCGGTCAGGGTCAGAGGTCAAACTTTGCATTTTGGAAATGTGGTGTTTTGGTGGGTATGTTTGAAATATTGTAGCGAATCAACGGCGTACGATAACGCTTTGTTCTATACATCATATGAAAGCCAAAAGTCTATAGATTTTTTTAAAATTTGACAGTAAATTTCTATATTTGTTTTACATTGAGTTACGGCCCTTTGAATATTGTCAATTCTGCTTTCGTTTTGAATGCATAGGATACAGGTATGTTAAAAAAGTTGTTAGTCATCAGTGATAGACAACAAATCATTGTTCCATATATCATTAGAAAGCCAAAAGAATACAAAATCTTTTAAAAATTAACAATAAATTCAGTTACTACATTTACATTAAGTTACGGACCTTTGAATATTGTCAACCCTGCATGCGTTTTAAATGCATTTGATAACTGTTTGTTTGCAAATTGCGTTAATCATCAACAAAAGATTATAACCCATAAGCTTTTGACTGAAATAATTACCTTTGTGCATTACATTTAACACCATACAGCGCTGAATCCGTTTGTCGTCGCTTGCGACTATATTTATTTTTATTGTTCCCAGAATTTTGTGAGCAGGATTCAGCCCAAACGGCTGATGCTATTGAAGCCAAATTTCACAGGCTGGTAGAGCTTGTTGAGGAATGGCGACAATAAGCTTTTGGGCCAAATCGGTCCATACATTAAAGGTCCAGTTCGATTCCAAAATCGAAAATTTAACATTGATTTTTTTTTCAAAATGCACTTAGAGACCTAATTTTTTTTTAAAAATGTGTGCAATCAAAAATGCTGCAAAAAACCAAATCATGGCAAATTCGTAGGTCACGTGGTTTGGCCGCCATGCTGAATTTTCTGCATTTTTTTCAAAAGTCCGACCCCAGGCACCTTTCAGGAATCACCACTCGGCAACTGCTGATACTAGAAAGCTGAAACTTACACATAATGTAGCCGAGACATTGGCCTATAACAAGTTTGTTTCAAAATTTAAAAAATCGAAATAGTTTTTTTTATAAAAATCTTCAAAGTTTGCACATTTTGCAATATTCAAGGGCAGATAACTCAAAAACCTCCCAGACGAATTTGATGATTTTTGCATGAGAATTAGACATTAGCAAGGTCTTTAAGATAAAAGAATAAAATCGCTCGCGAACAGTCATTTCCGGTCAGGGTCAGAGGTCAAACTTTCCATTATGGACATGTGGTGTTTTGGTGGGTATGTTTGAAATATCGTAGCGAATCAAAGGCGTACGATAACTCTTTGTTCTATACATCATATGAAAGCCAAAAGTCTATAGAATTTTTTAAAATTTGACAGTAAATTCCTTTATTTGTTTTACATTGATTTACGGCCCTTTGAATATTGTCAATTCTGCTTTCGTTTTGAATGCTTAGGATAAAGGTATGTTAAAAAAGTCGTTACTCATCAGTGACAGGAGACAAATCATTGTTCCATATATCATTAGAAAGCCAAAAGAATACACTATCTTTTAAAAATTAACAATAAATTCAGTTACTTCATTTACATTTAGTTACGGACCTTTGAATATTGTCAACCCTGAATGCATTTGATAACTGTATATTTGCAAAATGCGTAAGTCATCAATCAACAACAGACATATCTCACGAACCATTAGAGATACTTTTATAATTTTTATGTCAACTTGTAGAGAAAAGAATTGTCTTTATTTCCATGTATCATTTGTCTATGCGCGCACAGAAATGAAGAAGCGGTGCGCGCTCTACTTGCGCTCCGGCGTTCGCTAATTGAACTTGTATTTAACTCGCGCACCTTGCGGCACTCATACCTCACGAACCATTAGAGATAATTTTATAATTTTTATATCAACTTGTAGAGAAAAGAATTGTCTTCATTTCCATGTATCATATGTCTATGCGCGGACAGGAATAAAGAAGCGGCAAGCGAAATATAAGACATCGTTCACACGCGCTAGTTGCGCTCCGGCTATCGCTAATATAACTTGCATTTACCTCGCGCACCTTGCGGCATTCATATCTCACGAACCATTAGAGATAATTTTATAATTTTTATATCAACTCGTAGAGAAAAGAAATGTCTTCATTTCCTTGTATCATACGGTGAGTGCCGTCGGTTAATTTGAGGGATAAAATAGAAAAACTTTACACTGATAGATCACATTGTCAATTAAACTCTTTGTTGGGGACTGACAATAAATTGTCTAAGTGCGTGTCATACACTTTGATAGTCTTTGTGGTCAAGATTTAGTTTCAAGACCACATGCACGGGTCGGTGCGTAGGTACAAGCAAATGTACCTTCCCCTTACCTAAGGAAAAGGGCATAATGACGGCCACTATCAGCTCTTGGGCTCTTGGGCTCTTGGTCATTAGATAAAGGGAGGCCCTTGGTCATTAGATAAAGGGAGGCCGTCCTGATTCCTGCCTAAATGCTCGGCAGATTCCACTCGCAAGGGTGTGACGTCCTCGATTAACTCTCTTTTCCAAAATGCCTGTCGTCCTCCTGAACTTTGAAATATGCATTTCCTCCCGGCCGCATGTTCTACACTTTGTGCTGTGTAGACATTTCATGCAAACACGCTGTCCAGTCATGTACATTCGATTTTGGTCACTAAATCCGTGCATACGGCCACGGGACACCGGAAGACGTCGCTACAACGTTCTCTGAACTCAGAACAGCGCTAGCCTCGCTAGACATCGTATTTTCGACCTAAAACAACACACCAAGGAGCTCGAAATGGTCAAAAGCACGCTCTGACCTCAAACAACACATCAAACAGCTCAAAACGCTGAAAAGCACCCCTCCATACAATGAATTCATTCTCGGATGCGAGATTGTTTGTTTTGCCTTCGTGAATCCAAAGTCTTAGTGCTAAAATTCCATTCAAATCCCAGCCGACTCGCTGGTCCAGTCGGAAAAGCCTTGGCCTTTGAAACCAAGACGCTAACTTTTAGGGTTCAAGTCCCGCTTGAGCCAACAAACTTTTGCAGATCTAACTTGTTATTTCTTTGCTTAGGTAGAACATATTTTGGTCACATTACAGTTAAATGGCATGAAATATATATTTTTATGCAAATTGATTTTGGATTCGAATTTGAAATTAATGTCTATCAAAGTACATACACAAACACAGGCCTAAACGTTGAGTATCAAGTGAATTCTGGTCATTTTGATAATGTATTAGTTACTTTTTAAATCTCAGAAAAATACGTCATGTGAAGGTCAAACACTCTGTGAAGGTCAAACAGGATGTCTTGAAGAGCTAAGTACTGCCGCGGCAGTCCTAGTTCAATATGACATTTACGTTTGCAATTGACAGAGTCTTTTTGGCCTTGGTAATACTGAAATCGTGACTTTTAAAATTCGTCTGAACGAACTATTGACTTCATACATACATGCATTGCATATATTTGTCATACATATCATCACCATACATCGCTGAATCCGTTTGTCGTCGCTTTGCGACTATATTTAAGGATTCAGCTTGAAAAGCTGAATCCTTATTGTTATTGGCGTGTTTATTATTTTTATTGTTCCCAGAATTTTGTGAGCAGGATTCAGCCCAAACGGCTGATGCTATTGAAGCCAAATTTCACAGGCTGGTAGAGCTTGTTGAGGAATGGCGACAATAAGCTTTTGGGCCAAATCGGTCCATACATTAAAGGTCCAGTTCGATTCCAAAATCGAAAATTTAACATTGATTTTTTTTTCAAAATGCACTTAGAGACCTAATTTTTTTTTTAAAATGTGCGCAATCAAAAATGCTGCAAAAAAACAAATCATGGCAAATTCGTAGGTCACGTGGTTTGGCCGCCATGCTGAATTTTCTGCATTTTTTTCAAAAGTCCGACCCCAGGCACCTTTCAGGAATCACCACTCGGCAAGGATTCAGCTTGAAAAGCTGAATCCTTATTGTTATTGGCGTGTTTATTAAGGATTCAGCTTGAAAAGCTGAATCCTTATTGTTATTGGCGTGTTTATTTTTATTTTTCCACGATTTTTGTGAACAGGATTCAGACCAAACGGCTAATGCTATTGAAGCCAAATTTCACAGGCTGGTAGACCTTGTTGAGGAATAGACATGCGAAGCTTTTGGGCCGAATCGACCAGTGCATTAAAGGTCCAGTTCGATTCCAAAATCGAAAATTTAACATTGTTTTTTTTTTCAAAATGCACTTAGAGACCTAATTTTTTTTTTAAAATGTGCGCAATCAAAAATGCTGCAAAAAACCAAATCATGGCAAATTCGTAGGTCACGTGGTTTGGCCGCCATGCTGAATTTTCTGCATTTTTTTCAAAAGTCCGACCCCAGGCACCTTTCAGGAATCACCACTCGGCAACTGCTGATACTAGAAAGCTGAAACTTACACATAATGTAGCTGAGACATTGGCCTATAACAAGTTTGTTTCAAAATTTAAAAAATCGAAATAGTTTTTTTTATAAAAATCTTCAAAGTTTGCACATTTTGCAATATTCAAGGGCAGATAACTCAAAAACCTCCCAGACGAATTTGATAATTTTTGCATGAGAATTAGACATTAGCAAGGTCTTTAAGATAAAAGAATAAAATCGCTCGCGAACAGTCATTTCCGGTCAGGGTCAGAGGTCAAACTTTCCATTTTGGACATGTGGTGTTTTGGTGGGTATGTTTGAAATATCGTAGCGAATCAAAGGCGTACGATAACTCTTTGTTCTATACATCATATGAAAGCCAAAAGTCTATAGAATTTTTTTAAATTTGACAGTAAATTCCTTTATTTGTTTTACATTGATTTACGGCCCTTTGAATATTGTCAATTCTGCTTTCGTTTTGAATGCTTAGGATAAAGGTATGTTAAAAAAGTTGTTACTCATCAGTGACAGGAGACAAATCATTGTTCCATATATCATTAGAAAGCCAAAAGAATACACTATCTTTTAAAAATTAACAATAAATTCAGTTACTTCATTTACATTTAGTTACGGACCTTTGAATATTGTCAACCCTGAATGCATTTGATAACTGTATATTTGCAAAATGCGTAAGTCATCAATCAACAACAGACATATCTCACGAACCATTAGAGATACTTTTATAATTTTTATGTCAACTTGTAGAGAAAAGAATTGTCTTTTTTTCCATGTATCATTTGTCTATGCGCGCACAGAAATGAAGAAGCGGTGCGCGCTCTACTTGCGCTCCGGCGTTCGCTAATTGAACATGTAATTAACTCGCGCATCTTGCGGCACTCATACCTCACGAACCATTAGAGATAATTTTATAATTTTTATATCAACTTGTTGAGAAAAGAATTGTCTTTATTTCCATGTATCATTTGCCTATGCGCGAACAGAAATGAAGAAGCGGTGCGCGCTCTACTTGCGCTCCGGCGTTCGCTAATTGAACTTGTAATTAACTCGCGCATCTTGCGGCACTCATAACTCACGAACCAATAGCGATAATTTTATAATTTTTATATCAACTTATAGAGAAAAGAATTGTCTTTATTTCCATGTATCATTTGCCTATGCGCGCACAGAAATGAAGAAGCGGCAAGCGAAATATAAGACATCGTTCACACGCGCTCCGGACAAAACAATGTCGCCACGTGGGCTAGTAGAGCAAAAATATATAGCCGCATCGTAAGGGTTAACATACTATACATCAATGGATGCGCTTGTTAAAGACACAAATACTTTGTGTAGTACCTCATTATAAAAATATTAACAGTAATCGAGTATTAAGCTAAATTATCTATTTCTTGAGATAAAGTTTGATATTTGCAACAGATGTCGCATCGCTCACCATTTCTTTACCATTGCTCATAAACAAATAATATATGCAAATGAAGACAATTCTCTCCTCTACACACTGGTGGAAAGAATATGAACATATCTTTATTGGTTCGGGATATATCAATGCTGAAAGACAAGTACCCTCAGTCATCTCGAGATAAAACTTGATATTTGAGACAGATGTAGCCTCGTTTACCGTTTCTTTACTTTTTCGTTCAAATGTACAAATGACACATTGGATTGAAGCTGGTTCTTCGCCCTTTGCAATGGTATAAATCATTTGAAATTTCGCCATCCCGTTCAAGAGAAACGAGTGCGAAAGAAGGGTGGGGGTTCACAACTTTGATAGTAAGAAATTTACATGGAGATCGGTTTTCACTACGCTATCGTAGTATCAACCCTTATAAGGTGTCTCCATATATGGCAGATTTTGTGTATCATTACGCGTCTGAAAGAGCACCCCTCCTATTTTTCAATAACTGTGCCTCCACGCCCTGTTATGTCCTGAATGTGCCAGGAATCAAAATGTCAGTGTATTTTGCATGGAAAGATGATGTTTGCAGCTTCTGAATCTTGCCTATTAGCTTTGTTTACTTTTATAGTAAACGAATTTGAGAGGCTCCGCGCATCCCTTTTCTAATTTCCTTCAAACCAACAACCAAGTGATCTCGTCTCAGCAAACGTCTTTCATTATTTTTTATGCATATCTCTTCCCACATCTCAACTGCTGTTTGGTCTTTCTATGCCCAGATTTCTCCATTTGAAGATGAAAAGAAAAACATTTATGCAACACCCCCGAAGTAGTCGTCAATGAGTTCATTCATGGATTGAAAAGCGGGATGCATGCTTTTCTCGCAATACACGGGCATTGACGCGCTCCAGCTCACATTGCTAGGCTTTGCTTTGGTTTTGAAATTTAAAACAAGTATAAGATTTAAATTGGTTTGCTTTGATAAATTTTGTTCTGAATTTTTCAACAATACAACGGAAAACAGGGTTCGAAACCAGGATGAGTCAAGAAACTTTTGCAGATTGTATTTGTTACATTTTACTTTAGGTTTTACATCTTTTGCTAACATGAATATTTAATTGCATTAACTCATATTTTTGGCATTATGATTTTGGATTGGGATTTGAAATGTATTTTTAACAAAGCACATACACTAATTATTCAATATGACATTTACGTTTGCAATTGACAGAGTCTTTTTGGCCTTGGTAATACTTAAATCGTGACTTTTAAAATTCGTCTGAACGTACTATTGACTTCATACATACATGTATTGCATATCTTTGTCATACATATCATCACCATACATCGCTGAATCCGTTTGTCGTCGCTTTGCGACTATATTTAAGGATTCAGCCATAAAGGCTGAATCCTTATTGTTATTGGCGTGTTTCTTTTTTTTTTTTTTATTGTTCCACGAATTTTGTGGTCAACTTTCAGCCCAAACGGCTGATGCTATTGAAGCCAAATTTCACAGGCTGGTAGACCTTGTTGAGGAATGGCGACAATAAGCTTTTGGGACAATTCGGCCCATACATTAAAGGTCCAGTTCGATTCCAAAATCGAAAATTTAACATTGATTTTTTTTTCAAAATGCACTTAGAGACTTGAATTTTTTTTAAAAGATGCGCAATCAAAAATGCTGCAAAAAACGAAATCATGGACAATTCGTAGGTCACGTGGTTTGGCCGCCATCTTGCTTTTAGTGCATTTTTGACCATTTCTGACCCCACCCACCTTTGAAAATCTTCTTCTCTGAAGATACTTGCACTAGAGAGCTGAAATTTATACTCAATGTAGCTAAAGCATTGTAGTTCTGAATTTGACTTCTACAAAGTCCTAATTACAATACTTTTCTTGCTGTGAATTTTATAAAGTTGACCAAAATGTAAAAATCGCAAAATTCAAGGGCAGATAACTCAAAAACCAGACCATAGAATTTGATGATTTTTGCATGAGAGTTAGACATTGGCAAGGTCTTTAAGATAAAAGAATAAAATCGCTCGCGAACAGTCACTTCCGGTCAGGGTCAGAGGTCAAACTTTGCATTTTGGAAATGTGGTGTTTTGGTGGGTATGTTTGAAATATTGTAGCGAATCAACGGCGTACGATAACGCTTTGTTCTATACATCATATGAAAGCCAAAAGTCTATAGATTTTTTTAAAATTTGACAGTAAATTTCTATATTTGTTTTACATTGAGTTACGGCCCTTTGAATATTGTCAATTCTGCTTTCGTTTTGAATGCATAGGATACAGGTATGTTAAAAAAGTTGTTAGTCATCAGTGATAGACAACAAATCATTGTTCCATATATCATTAGAAAGCCAAAAGAATACAAAATCTTTTAAAAATTAACAATAAATTCAGTTACTACATTTACATTAAGTTACGGACCTTTGAATATTGTCAACCCTGCATGCGTTTTAAATGCATTTGATAACTGTTTGTTTGCAAATTGCGTTAATCATCAACAAAAGATTATAACCCATAAGCTTTTGACTGAAATAATTACCTTTGTGCATTACATTTAACACCATACAGCGCTGAATCCGTTTGTCGTCGCTTGCGACTATATTTATTTTTATTGTTCCCAGAATTTTGTGAGCAGGATTCAGCCCAAACGGCTGATGCTATTGAAGCCAAATTTCACAGGCTGGTAGAGCTTGTTGAGGAATGGCGACAATAAGCTTTTGGGCCAAATCGGTCCATACATTAAAGGTCCAGTTCGATTCCAAAATCGAAAATTTAACATTGATTTTTTTTTCAAAATGCACTTAGAGACCTAATTTTTTTTTAAAAATGTGTGCAATCAAAAATGCTGCAAAAAACCAAATCATGGCAAATTCGTAGGTCACGTGGTTTGGCCGCCATGCTGAATTTTCTGCATTTTTTTCAAAAGTCCGACCCCAGGCACCTTTCAGGAATCACCACTCGGCAACTGCTGATACTAGAAAGCTGAAACTTACACATAATGTAGCCGAGACATTGGCCTATAACAAGTTTGTTTCAAAATTTAAAAAATCGAAATAGTTTTTTTTATAAAAATCTTCAAAGTTTGCACATTTTGCAATATTCAAGGGCAGATAACTCAAAAACCTCCCAGACGAATTTGATGATTTTTGCATGAGAATTAGACATTAGCAAGGTCTTTAAGATAAAAGAATAAAATCGCTCGCGAACAGTCATTTCCGGTCAGGGTCAGAGGTCAAACTTTCCATTATGGACATGTGGTGTTTTGGTGGGTATGTTTGAAATATCGTAGCGAATCAAAGGCGTACGATAACTCTTTGTTCTATACATCATATGAAAGCCAAAAGTCTATAGAATTTTTTTAAATTTGACAGTAAATTCCTTTATTTGTTTTACATTGATTTACGGCCCTTTGAATATTGTCAATTCTGCTTTCGTTTTGAATGCTTAGGATAAAGGTATGTTAAAAAAGTCGTTACTCATCAGTGACAGGAGACAAATCATTGTTCCATATATCATTAGAAAGCCAAAAGAATACACTATCTTTTAAAAATTAACAATAAATTCAGTTACTTCATTTACATTTAGTTACGGACCTTTGAATATTGTCAACCCTGAATGCATTTGATAACTGTATATTTGCAAAATGCGTAAGTCATCAATCAACAACAGACATATCTCACGAACCATTAGAGATACTTTTATAATTTTTATGTCAACTTGTAGAGAAAAGAATTGTCTTTTTTTCCATGTATCATTTGTCTATGGGCGCACAGAAATGAAGAAGCGGTGCGCGCTCTACTTGCGCTCCGGCGTTCGCTAATTGAACTTGTATTTAACTCGCGCACCTTGCGGCACTCATACCTCACGAACCATTAGAGATAATTTTATAATTTTTATATCAACTTGTAGAGAAAAGAATTGTCTTCATTTCCATGTATCATATGTCTATGCGCGGACAGGAATAAAGAAGCGGCAAGCGAAATATAAGACATCGTTCACACGCGCTAGTTGCGCTCCGGCTATCGCTAATATAACTTGCATTTACCTCGCGCACCTTGCGGCATTCATATCTCACGAACCATTAGAGATAATTTTATAATTTTTATATCAACTCGTAGAGAAAAGAAATGTCTTCATTTCCTTGTATCATACGGTGAGTGCCGTCGGTTAATTTGAGGGATAAAATAGAAAAACTTTACACTGATAGATCACATTGTCAATTAAACTCTTTGTTGGGGACTGACAATAAATTGTCTAAGTGCGTGTCATACACTTTGATAGTCTTTGTGGTCAAGATTTAGTTTCAAGACCACATGCACGGGTCGGTGCGTAGGTACAAGCAAATGTACCTTCCCCTTACCTAAGGAAAAGGGCATAATGACGGCCACTATCAGCTCTTGGGCTCTTGGGCTCTTGGTCATTAGATAAAGGGAGGCCCTTGGTCATTAGATAAAGGGAGGCCGTCCTGATTCCTGCCTAAATGCTCGGCAGATTCCACTCGCAAGGGTGTGACGTCCTCGATTAACTCTCTTTTCCAAAATGCCTGTCGTCCTCCTGAACTTTGAAATATGCATTTCCTCCCGGCCGCATGTTCTACACTTTGTGCTGTGTAGACATTTCATGCAAACACGCTGTCCAGTCATGTACATTCGATTTTGGTCACTAAATCCGTGCATACGGCCACGGGACACCGGAAGACGTCGCTACAACGTTCTCTGAACTCAGAACAGCGCTAGCCTCGCTAGACATCGTATTTTCGACCTAAAACAACACACCAAGGAGCTCGAAATGGTCAAAAGCACGCTCTGACCTCAAACAACACATCAAACAGCTCAAAACGCTGAAAAGCACCCCTCCATACAATGAATTCATTCTCGGATGCGAGATTGTTTGTTTTGCCTTCGTGAATCCAAAGTCTTAGTGCTAAAATTCCATTCAAATCCCAGCCGACTCGCTGGTCCAGTCGGAAAAGCCTTGGCCTTTGAAACCAAGACGCTAACTTTTAGGGTTCAAGTCCCGCTTGAGCCAACAAACTTTTGCAGATCTAACTTGTTATTTCTTTGCTTAGGTAGAACATATTTTGGTCACATTACAGTTAAATGGCATGAAATATATATTTTTATGCAAATTGATTTTGGATTCGAATTTGAAATTAATGTCTATCAAAGTACATACACAAACACAGGCCTAAACGTTGAGTATCAAGTGAATTCTGGTCATTTTGATAATGTATTAGTTACTTTTTAAATCTCAGAAAAATACGTCATGTGAAGGTCAAACACTCTGTGAAGGTCAAACAGGATGTCTTGAAGAGCTAAGTACTGCCGCGGCAGTCCTAGTTCAATATGACATTTACGTTTGCAATTGACAGAGTCTTTTTGGCCTTGGTAATACTGAAATCGTGACTTTTAAAATTCGTCTGAACGAACTATTGACTTCATACATACATGCATTGCATATATTTGTCATACATATCATCACCATACATCGCTGAATCCGTTTGTCGTCGCTTTGCGACTATATTTAATGTTTAATTTAGAAAGATCATTATTTAGATACAACACATGTAATGTGTTCATACACAAATACAAAAACTAGACACACTGTACTATGTGTCCATAAACACAAATGATAAAATACCAATTGAACACAATGTACTTTGTGTTCGCCAAAAACATAAATGTAAAAGCCAGAAATTACCAAACATACATAATATGAATGCCAAATGAATATATCTACAATACTAGAAATACACATGAATATAATACATAAGATAAACCATAGAAACTAACCTTGAAGTTATGTGACAGGGTGAGCTCTTCTACTTCCTACTGGCTTCGGCTGGAGGGATATCTCTTTGGCCGAACAGGTAGAGCGTAGGACTCTCACCCGGAGGTCCCGGGTTCGAATCCCGCGTGGGACAAGAAAATATTGGATTTTCTTTCCTGCTACAATTGGCGCCCAACGTGGGGCGCCAATTTGTGGCCGGGTATTTACTTGTTCGGCACTGGGCCGCCAGTCAAGACGTGACAACAAAGATGGTAGTGATTTGATGGGTTTATTGATGATGAGTTGATGAATCTGTTGGAGAAATTGGAGTGATAAAACAATATATTTCAAATAAATAATTTTAACAATATTCATCTAGTATATCACATTATATTGCAAGTATATCACAGGAACATATAATTCATATTAAAGATATAAATATTGCACTTAGAAATTATTCATATTAAAAAGCACATGGCATGGCCATGTTTAATTTACAGAGATTATTAAATACTATTTTACTGAATTAAATTAATATTTTACAAATTAAATATTACCATTATTGGTTTATAATTATTATTTAGATAACATTAAGCACCTTATGAAAGAGTTTGAAAGAGAATTGAGGCAGATGGAAAAAGATTAGAAAATCACCATACCTGGAAATGAAATAATATGTTTCCACCTCAGCAACAGAAATTGGAGTGAGGTGGGTAACAGGTAGGCACAGGAAGTGGTAACAGAGGACTATAGTAGCCAATTAGAAGACAGGTAACACATCAAAGGAAGCCTTTGATGTGACCTATAAATAGAATAGGGGAAGCCCAAGAGGTGGGTAACCTGTAAAGCTGATCTAAAAATAGAGTAGGAAGTGAAGGGAGTTGCTTGTTGGCAAGGCTCCTGAAGCAGAAGAGTACAGGTGAAAAATGTATAGGGGTGGCGTTCAACGGCAAACAAGTACAACAGAAGACATATCAACATTTAACATATAATGAATGATGAAATGATATGGATGATGACTTTATAGATGAATTTAGGCAAAATGTTAATAATGCCCTGTCACACATACATAATATGAATGCCAAATGAATATATCTACAATACTAGGAATGCACATGAATATATTACATAAGATAAACCATAGAAACTAACCTTGAAGTTATGAGTCGAAATCCAAAGATCCTTATGAATAACACATAGATCCGATATAGCGAAAACACAAATGAACAGACACTGTCTGTGCACCTCATGATAAAAAATCTAAGGAGTGATATTAAAACCTAGTCCTAAACCTTATAAGCAGAAAGACAGAAGCTGAAAAGCATGAAGCTGGAGAAAGCAGAAGGGTCGCGCTTGGGTTGGGCTATTGTTTGATAGTGCACCAGTGATTAAGTGAGTGCGAAATGCTCATGCAAAAGCTGAAGAGAAAATTAGGTTAAGCTTAGTGTGAAGTATAAGGCTAAAAGATATGCTTGACTGAATATTGTATTCAGTCACAATTAAATTAAAAATATAGTAAAATATATATTTACAACATTCGATGCTGTTACATATATTATATATATACATCAAGTATCTACTTATTTTTGGGGTGAAAATGTGAAACAAATGATACTCTCGTACAGTCATTTGTATCTGAAGTCGAGATACTAAATAACTGATTTGGGTACCGACTGAAAATCATCTAGTGATCAAAGTTAATACATATGCCAAGTTTCTTCACATTTGAACAATAAGAACGCAAACTATAACTGTAACAAACTTACTCTCAAACAGTCTATTGTTAACTAAGTGGATCAAAAACATTTATCTATTTACATACATTCATAGTGATTATACCTATGAAATTTTAGCACATTAATGATACTGATGTTGTTTGCAAACTAATATTGCTCCTTTTCAACATCCTTAGACATACTCAAAGCATTACATTATGACCCTGAAGGGATGAACTTTGTCTTTCATAGCTGCTACTAAGCGCTATTCACATCCAGTTTTAAGGTACCCATTTCTGATTAAGAAGTCGAAATACTAGAATAATTGATTGTAATGTGAATGAAGTTTCTTGTCCAGGGACGCAACCCAGTCAAATAAGTCAAAATATGTTGGTGTCTCCATCGGAATTCCAAGACTTGACTTGAGGGAAATCCGAATGACAACAGGTATTTTGCACCTTGTCAATTCATGTATGTTTTGCAAGAATCCTACAACCAAACGTCAAAATTTATATTGAAAGAAATTGTATGATGGCATCAACACATGTCCAGTAAGGTTTTTCTTGCGGATTTAACAGCCTCACAATAGCAATTGTAGGAAGGAAACTTGCTTGAAATAAATGAAGAGCTTCCATAAAGTACTGCACACACACCGAAAGTTCTTTGATGATTCGGTTATATGATCCAAACATGAGAGCGTACAATTGATTTCTCCATAGCAAAGGTGTTACATTGATAACATCCGAACTTGATATTGGTACAATTCAGTCCTCCATAGCAAAGTCGTGACATTGAAAGTTCAATAGCAGTAGAAAGGGTGGCTTTCTTAGTGATTTTCATCAGGCTGCCCATAAAAATCAAAATAACCTGATACTTTGAACTCCTCTATCCCATCACAAACAAGTAGGTGGTCTATCGTCATGTTTGCACTTGGAGGATATTTGTCTTGGTTCCCTGGTTCCCTGGTTCCTGGTTCAAACGGTACAGCCTTATCCATGTTTGGTTTTTGTTCAATTACCCCCCATGCGGTACCATTTCCAAAGAAATCTTTAAGAATCCAATGTAAATTCAACGTAAATTCATTTTCCGACAATAGTGCCTTTTCGTTGATTTTCTTCATCAATAACCGTGTTGCACAATAGACTGACTCTTCCTTCGACTCTTCAGGGTGAACAGAATTAAATTCTACTCTTATCATCTGTGTTTTACGCTCTTTCTTACTTCTTCTTATGCTTAAGCAATATTCGAAATCAACAGTTATTTCATGTACGTTTGGATGCATCATGGCTTCTGTCTCTTTCTCTCTTTTTTCTTGGTGTTTGTGTTGCTGTTGCTCTGTGTCTCCAAACCCAATAGTTTCTCTCTCGGTGCCCTTCTCCCATGTTAAGTTGGTGTCTGTTTCCTGGTTGTATATTAGTTTTTCCAACGTTGACCTATCGTTTCGTAGGATCTCCATCTTCATCTTCGACACATCATGATCATATGCTGGATACTGAAGTTGCTTCTCTTCTCCCAAAGAGGCCGTATTTTCAAAATCGTTGGAGTAAACCCACATCATTATTGAAGGATGCGGTGCTTTCACCACAAGACAGGGTGATACCTCGCTGCATACTTTTCGGACTTCCTCTGAATCCAAATTAAAATCTCCACCCAGCATGAGAGGCAGGTTTCCAAATTCAACCTTGACCTTCAACAGAAACTTCAACAGGGACCTCAGATGAATTTTCTTTGTTTCATCAGAGACGTTGTTGTGAGGCCCATGCCAGCACACACCAATTAGTTCAAACTCAGGAGGACCTTTGCTTTTTAACTTGCAAATACAGAGCCGCGGAAGGTCGAATACACTTTTTAATCCTTCATATATGCTTCTCACAGATGTGTTGAGATGAAGTCGCTCACAGTCTATGTATCTGCTATCATAGATGAATCCAGAGTCCTCGTTGCCCAAAAAATTATATTCATCTGGTATACCGAAATCTTTAAAAGCGCCTTTGTGCAATCCTCGTTTCCAGGTAAATTCCTCGGTAAAGACAATTGATGGAGCTTGAGAAGTCAGAATTTGTTTTAAAGTTGTTTTTCGGTCATCTGCTTTACTGTTTTTATTTTGTCCAGTATTCACATTTATAATCACAATTTCAGGAGTTGATTGTGCCATATTCTTAAACTGTCAGCTTTCTCTTTCTGAAAAAAAATCAAAGTTCAAGTGGTTACCAATTGACTTAATTTACAAAGGAATCGTTGTTTAACAAGCAGTAAACTCGTGTCCAAATGAAGAAATGATAGACAATGATGTTCTTTAATTAGACCGGCAACCCTTCAACAATCTATTAAAATACTTTATACAACAATTTCTTTAATAATATCCGGGCGTTTATGTAATGTCCAACTAACACTCCATTCCTAAAAAAATAATCGTGTTAATGACGTCATAGCACTGTGACGTCAGGACTAATGATTTTAACATTTGTAATGCCATGTATATTCTGATTACAGGGCATTGTTTAAAATCTACTGTCAAAGCGATATCTCCTCGCCATTTCGTGGCATGGGTATCGTCAGATTATTTATGGTGATTCACGAATACAAATATATTTTTACACCTTTAGAATCCGTAACATTGATCCTCTTAGAAAGAATCTCTATTGCTGACCAGTGTTCATTCTAGGCAGCGCGATTGCAGGCCTCATTAACATAAACCCGCGCAAACTCGTTCATACATCAATGCAAAATTAAACGATGCTGGATAATCTAGAATAAACCTTTTACAGAATGAACGACTCAATGAAAAATATTGATTTTCTAGCAGTCACTTGTTCTCAGTCCAGTTTTCTCGATTGGTGTAAATATAAACTTTGTCAATACAAAAAAATGTATTTGATAGCGGAAATTAAAACAGGTTTATGACGTTACATTCAAATTCATTTAATATTCAATAAAATTTAGCCTATGTAATCGTAGTTGATTATTTAAGCGAGATGGGGTTTCCCGATCACGCGATGACGTAACTTGTCACAAGCAAATTCATTACATGATTTTGTTTCTAGATTTGCTCTTAATCTGCTCGTAGCCTCTTGGGACATATTCAGTCAATGGTCCTATAATATAATTTCAACTGACTTTCTAGATCGTTAACAATTGGAAATGATTCAAAGCGAACGAACTCAGCCATTATGCCTGTGTCACACATTCCCGGACCCAATATCCCGAACATCATACGAATGTCAAAAATCATATTTACCGCCGGAGGTGCTCCGATGGTGATCCCGGAGGAAGTTAGAACCGACAGCGTTACGAAGGATACTCAGACTATATACGAAATCAACGCGAAGGCCACGATGGTAACACGAAGCTTACACGAAACGCAACATTTTAATTCAAAATCGAATAATGTTGGAGGAAGTCTTCACGACATCGCGTAAACTTCGTGTGACATTAGTATGTCCACATGATCGTTACTTGAAGGCCAGCCGAACCAGCTATAACGTCTACACAGAAGTGGTGTTTTCTCCAAATTATTAACCGTCTACTGTCTAAATTTACATCAAACCCTTATTCCCGTCTATCCGGTAATATAAGACTACGTATGTAATCCGGCCTAGCGCCATGTTAAGAGAAGATGCAACTATATATAGAAGAATTCTAGACTTGTCAAATTGTCCTCATTATATTTAGAAATATTGTAAGCGAAGGATTCGAGATTATCATTCAGTTATCACAACTGTGACAGTTTTCGCATTATTATTGTCCTTTGATTGATATTGGTGCTTTTGTCTGCCATATTATTCTTAGTGTCTTATAAACTCTTTGTTAAAGAAAAAGAAAGAGAGAGAAGATAATTATGTTCGGAATGTGAATGTTTACCAAAACCAATCAAAGCAGAAATCGAATGCTTTATCTAATTGATAATAATAACAATGGTTAAACAACCGCAAACGTTGGCACTTTCTATAGTATGTATGTATGCATTTCAATAAAACGAATGTTTTGCTTATCTGTGTTCATCGAATCAACCTTAACGTCATTTTCTATTTATCAGTATTTTATATGTCGCTTTCGTTAATGTAAAACCGAGTTGAGTGACTCATTTTAATCGGCAAAGCAAACAGTGTAGTGCAAATCATTCATCGAATCATAAGGTGTTATGAATGACAACATACAAGTGCAAAATGGTTGACATTGCATTAAGATATTTAGAATTTATCAATAATGTATCAATGATTTATTGCTATTATTCATAAAACCGTGTACTGAAGTGTCAGTGACTTAATTTTTGATTGACAAAAACTGAATTTTGAACCTGAATCAATAATTTATTTTAAGATAACCTTCTGCATGCCCAATTAGAGTGTTGTTTAGTATATCTGGTTTACGGGTTCAGGGCTAAGAGTTGAGGGTTCGAATCCACCTTATGCATCATATTACTTCTTATTCAAATCGTAACGAGCTATATTTCAATTCTTAATTCGAATAGACAGTTTCACTTCACATCTAGAAAGGCTTTTTTTCAAATAGGCGTAGGGGAGACCAGGGCAAAGCGCGCCCCCTAACATATAAGCGTGTAAGATGAACTCAACATCTCAATAAGAGCGGTGCACATCCCGAGAGCAAAGAACGTCCTTGCGGACGCTCTTTCTCGCCCGGACAAACCTCCCACCACGGAGTGGATGTTGCACCCTCGAGTGTTCGAGGCGATCTGTCTCCAGTTCGGGAGGCCGCATGTCGACCTCTTCGCGTCACAGCTCAATCACCAGCTGCCGGTATACGTATCCCCAGTGCCAGACCCTCTGGCATGGGGATTAGACGCGCTCGCGTTAGGATGGGAGGGGAACGACGCTTACGCTCCAACCCCCACCCCCCCCCCCCCCCCCCCCCACATTCTGACTCAAGTGGTGGCAAAAGTCCAGGAGACGAGACGCCTGCGTCTGCCCCTGGTCGCACCGAACTGGCCGGCAAGGCCGTGGTATGTCCCCCTCCGGAGACTCTGCGCTCAGGAGCCGGTTCCCCTGCCAACCAGGTGGGACCTTCTCAGGAGCAACCCAAGCAGACGGGTGCACGAGAACCCTCAGGTTCTACATCTGCACGTATGGGTTGTCTCCAAGACGGAATGAGGAGCGCAGGGTTCTCGGAAGCGGTAGCCAGCGCAGTGGCGACCTCACAGCGGTCATCCACGCGCAAGCTGTACGATTTTCAATGGGCTGCTTTCATGACCTTTTTCGAAGGGAAGGGGTTCGATGTGCGGTCTGTAACGGTGCCCCAGGTCGCGGATTACCTGGTCCACCTACGCACAGTGAGGAAGCTTAAGGCTTCCTCCATCAACACGAACCTCGCGGCCATTTTGTCCGTCCTTCGCAAAAAGGACCCCGACTTGAACACCTCGGTCCTTAAGGAGCTCATTAGGACGTACAGGAACGTGGATGGCCGCCACAAACTGAGACCGCCAGAGTGGGATCTGGCGATAGTTTTGAATCACCTCAAGTCTGAGCACTATGAGCCGCTGACGGACACGACGCTGCTGCGTCTCACCATTAAGACTTGCTTCTTAGTGGCAATGGGGTCAGCGGCCAGAATATCAGAGTTGCACGCGCTGCAAGCTGATTTGCTCAGGTTTGAGGTGAGAGATGGAGGGTCAGCGACTTTGGGTCTAGCACCGGAGTTCTTGTGTAAGAACCAGGGCGCTGACGAGCGTGGACGGACGTTCACACTGCCGTCAATCTCCTCGGCTATCGAGCCTACGGACGAACAGGAACGCCTCCTCTGTCCGGTACGCGCTCTGCGCATCTACGTGGAAAAGACGCGCACGCTGAGACAGGGGAGGCGCAGGCTCTTCTTGCCTCACTCCCAGACAAGTTCAAAGGAGTTGGACAAGAGGCAGCTGGGAGTTTATCTCAGGTCGGCAGTAGTGGACGCCTACAAGGCGGCTGGACTGCCGGCGCCGGCGCGGACCAACCCGCATGAGATCAGGGCCATATTGGCGACTATGGCCCTGCACAGCAACTTGTCAGTGGCGGACATCATGGGCGGCTGCTTCTGGAAGTCGGGCTTGGTGTTCGCCAACCATTACCTGCGCGATGTCTCCACGGAGGACCTGGAGGGCGTAGCCCGTCTGGGGGCGCAGGTCTTTGCCCAGCAGCGAACCACGGGGGCCCCCCCTGGCAGGGGGCGCAACCATCCACGCTAACGGGGCCTCACGAGTTGAGAGGGGCTCTTAACTCATTTAATAAACTTGCTTGTTGAATGGTTATAGTGGTTTTGTGGTGTTTTAATTAGGGATCGTCGACCGCGAGAGGTCAGACAATTAATCCTCATTAGAACGGCCGCTCGCTAGGTCGCCGATCATCAGAGCAATCTTGAGAGTTACCGCTATGCGACGAATTCTACCCGCCTCCTGCAGTGGTATCAGGCTTAGGTCACTTGTCGGAGGTTAGTAACTAAATAATAGTACGTTTTTGATTAAACGTCATTATTTTTACTTTCCGTAGACAAGTGACCGTCGTCATACCCGTCCCGCCTCCCCTCTTACGCATCCGTCATTAATTGGGACTCCTAGGTAATGTGAATGATTCTAATTGGATGACAGGTCACGCCACACAGTGGACTAGTGACGGGCGGGTAACTCTGATTGATCTGTGTAATGATGTTTTCATTACTTCTGTGGGAATGAGTCGATTACATGTTATATGGCTAACAAGGCTAAGGTCACTTGTCTACGGTAAGTAAAAATAATGACGTTTAATCAAAAACGTACTATTTTAAAAAGATACAAGAAAATAATAGAATGAAAATTTCAATTCTATCTTACGATATTTGCTTATGGAAACTAATTGATACCTCTGATATTATAATTTGTTGACCATAAAGAATTATTTCGGATCACTCGGGGCAAAGCGCTCCCCCCGGCTCCCTTTGCCCCATTGAGGGAAGCATTCGATTTGTGCATCATACAAAATAATTAGAGCAATACATTACAAATTTCCTTTTTCAATGAATAGGTGATATATTTTTGTGTAATAGGTGCTCTAGAGTTTAATCTTGCGTTTGGTGTTTGTATGAAATATTGGAATTCGGACATAGTCTTTCCTTAAAGAAAAATGTCGTTTTTTCATCTTTTTGCAATAGTTAGTCTACAACTCACGCTTACGATGCAAACGTGGATCAGAACGTTTCTTAACGTTTGCTTACATTGCTTGACAATGACAAACCACGCCATGTGTCGATCGTTAAGGAGAAATAACGGTTGGTCACTTTGCCCCGAGGGCGCGCTTTGCCCTGGTCTCCCCTATACGTCTATCATCGGATAAGTAAAAGCGAAAATGATTTTTAAATGCACAAGGAACTGGTCAAAAGACTGATTCATCTGCTTTTCCGTAAACGAGTAAACGAACCTCCATGTAATATAGGTTTTATTATGATATCAGAGTTAAATATAATCTGAGAGAAACCGTCTAGGCTTTTCTTCAGAAATATAATTGAAATGTCTGTAACACTGTTAGTTTGCAATCTCAGTTTAGTGGTTAGATTCATGACCCTAAAGGGGCCTTCGTGCGATACCCTTTTAAAGTATGGTATCAAAACCCCTTTATGATATTGGCAACGTATAACTACGATTTTCGCAATTAAAGACAAATCTTATATTGATTGAGGACAAGATGAAATGCACCAGTCAAAAGGGCTGGATATTTCAACAAATTATTCATAGTGCAATAAATTGCAACATGCAGCTGATGGATTGCAATATTAATCTCCCAATATATTACATGAACCATACAAACGATATTCTACTCTGATTTATTTGATTTATTATTTAATTGATAAAATGCCTTAAAGATTTTCCCAAAAAAATACAAAAACTCAACATAAAGAAATTGGAAAAGTAATATCTTCTATATCAATTCATACAGCCCAACACATATTAGAGCATATCTTTTCTTAATGTAAAGCATATAAATTGTGCCCTAGAACAAAATAACTTATAGTCTAAAATAGCGAATACTAGCTAAATTGTGTAATAATTGTTATAAAATGTTACTTAATTGTTATAATTTGCAACAATACCTACCAAAAAATTTTGAAAAATGGTTTGGGGATTAAATATTGACTCTCATTAGTTCAAAAGGATAGGGTAAGCTACTGTGAAAGATTTCGGTTCGCCGTCGTGTATTGGAATCGTGTACACTCCGTGTCAGCTAAAATGGTGAACACGAGGGCAAAAATTGGTGAACACGAGGGCAACTCGAAGGTCACACGACCTCGTGTGGCCATCTCATAGACAATCGTGAGCCGTCGCGTGAGCTTCGGGTATATGTCGCGTGAAGTTTGAGACGAAGATTATACGAACGCTACAAGATGGCTACACGATGACCATACGATGGTCACGATGTCAGCACGAAAGGTACACGAAGGGATAAGTTCGGGTGACCATCGGCCAATTCTTTGACATGCAAAAGATTTTTGGCTCATACACGAAGTATTCCCCGGACCCCCAAATAGACCCACGACAATCATACGATGGCTCACGTAGGTCACACGGACATCCCGATTTGGAACCGAAGTCGGAAAAAATGGAAATCATTGACCTTCGTATGATGTCCGGGATGTTAGCTCCGGCAATGTGTGACACGGGCATTACGAAGTCTGCACGAAGACAACACGGTGGCAGCACGACGTCGTAACGCGAGTACGTCGCCTCTAACCAGGTGCCGGTAAACATCACGTGACCTCTGAAAGTCAACTTGAAAGAGTATCATGATTGCACAATTCGATCGTATTAAGCGAGCTTATGACTATTTATCATCTGGATATTTGTTTTATTCTTCCTGGGAATCACATGAACCTTTAAAAATCACTTTGTTTAACTGGCGCCGTATGCATCGAAAATGAATCGCAAAGTTACCGGGACCATCGTAAAAACACCTTTATGATTCGTATTACAGTCGGTAGAGTTTTCAAAGCTTCGGCAGTAAAATCTGCTTTGCAGGAACATTATTTGGTATGTCAAAAATATTCGGATAATCTTTTCGAATATAGAATTTCTTGGTGCAATCGTGTCTCCATCTTGCCGTTTGTTAAACAATAGCTACGAATCCGTGTCGTCATCGTATTACCTTCGTGTTATAATCTGTTCAATGGGCGAGTTTTACATACAAATAAAATTGAATGACATCATCGTATTGATCGATATACGAAGGCAATACGAACACAGCACGAATTCACACGACGGTCCCTCGATAGCAATGCGAAGGGGAAGAAGGAGACACGAATGCAACACGAAAATGGCATGATGAACAATTTCCTCACTTCCCCGATGTTGTCGCCACATTCATAAAAACTCTTGCGGTGGCCAAAAAATGCGTGTACGAATGGCCCGATTGCTTACGATCCTTTGCGAATTTGCATATTTACAAATTCGTGTTTCCATCTTTTGTCAAATTCGGCTAAGTGCGACCTTTACGAACCTTACAATTTCACTTTACGAATTTTTTTTGCGATATCGCAGGCTTTCAGACGTTCATAAATGATTTTTTACCTTATGGTGCCTTTTGATTGACTATAAAGAGCATGAATGATACAATAACATGATTTCCAAAGACAAGCATGTTGTTTAGCGTTACATTGATACGTTTTATGAGATGAATTCTGGGCGAATGTTTGTCAAACTCTGTCAATAATCATTCTACGTCATTTATGTTAAAATTTACAGTGTCTGCTTTTCAATTTCATATAATAAACACATGTACATTCATATATACAAAATTAAAACGCCAATTCTCGGTATAACTGTTTTACAAACATAAATTTGCATATAAAAGTGATAAATGGGAATTTTAAACTAGCCGCAGCGTTTGACAAAGGTGTACACAGAGCGTCAAAAACCATCTTAGAATTATATCCAAATGACATGTGAGTCTATTAAGATACGGTACAATGTGACATGATTATGGTACACCACTGCACAATGCACGTGTCTGTATTCCAATGTTAAAGGTGAGGTGAGATGATCTGGGGTTTAACGCCGCATTCAAGAGAATTTCACTTATATCGCGGCTGCTAGTATTATTGCAGGGAGAAAGCCCGCAACACCATTGTGGTTATGCATAGCGGTGAAACCTACGAGCAACAGCTGGAACTACCGAACCATAGGTGGTACTGCGCTGAAATTCAGTGCAGCATTGCACCCAAACCTGCAGACAAAGTTGCCGAGCCCCTGGCGGGATTCGAACCACGGACCTCTTGATCCGATCCAATGTTAGACCCACTGGTTGAAAAGAGAAAATGTTTAAGTTACCACCATCTTATACCAATGCACGCAATCAAGCCATTTGTGCTCTTTATTGTCAATCAAAAAGGAAAAAGGTCATTACGGTGGTAAACGATTGCTATTAATCATGGAAATATTCGTATATACTCTTGATTCTAACTGAAACATACTATGTATGTGTAGGATATGGTCCGAAAAGTCTCCAATAGTTTGGCATGAGGGACTTGTCTTAGGCCGTTAGGCCGTGGACGAGTCCCACGTGCCAAACTAATCGAGACTTTGAGGACCATATCTAACTTAAAGCAAAGTCACTGTCAACTATTGGAGTTCGAGTGTTTAAAGAGTTTGAAAACTGTTGTTCGTATCGCGCGAACTCAACTCAACGTGGTAAACTATTGGAGGGCTATCCGGCCTTAACTTTACGTGCATCATCGCATTTCACATTTACACCTGACAGGTAGACATGGCTCGCGAAGACGATGAACTTTCATTACACAAAACAGTTTCCAATGTTCGTTTGATGTTGATATTAATGAAGATTTTGAATACTTGACTGACCGCCCCCAACAACGTTTTGATGCCGTAGTGTATGATATCGGTAATATGTACACTTCGCTCTGCGGGATGGCGACAAACACCGGAACCTGCGGGTCGACCCCAACTCACAGTATACTATTCTCCCGGAATAAAATGTTAGAAGGTAATTCATTAAAATGTATTACATATTTCGTATATAGATTTAATTAATTGAAACAACTTTTCATAATCACCCACATAAAGCCTTATTTAATGTTAAATCAGTTTATCAATCTTACGAGATAAGAGTTGTTTTGACAGAACACAAGTTGATCAAAATGATAAAAGATATAAAAAAAATAGTTATCATATCTTAAATGAAAACTATAAAGTTGATTTTTTTGTCTGATTTGATTAACTGTATCTTTGGTTAAAATATTAAATATATTGTTAAATTGCTCTAATTTTAACCTCGATATTGTACTATAGATAGCTGAATAGTTATGAGTTGAAATGGACTGATATGAATCGTCTTTAAATTCTAGATTCCTGGAGCACACAAAGAATGTTTCGAAACAGAGGAAAATTCACAATGAAGGCAAAACGACACGGAAACAGAACAACCAGAGAGGAAAAGTACTCTGTAAAAAATAAAATTTCGGAAATGGTTTTCGAACTCGATCAAGTGTATCATCAGGTGTATCTAAACCAAAATTTCATTTTCCTAGGTGTTATAGTTTCTGAGAAGGTCTGTCCCCATTGTACACCATATAACTTAGTACAAAAATTGACCTTTCCATGGTTCAACGACCAAGAAAATAAATTCCAAAAAAATTAAAATTGGTCAACATTGTAGACAAAATTATGATTTACATATGAGCAAAGTTTGATTGATCTAGACCTAAAGGTTTTTGAGATAAGGGACTGGATGGAAAGACGGAAGAACAGATGGACGGAATAACCGCTATTTACCCCCGCTTAGAAGTAAACGGGGGTATAATGAAAATACTCTTACATTCTAACTGAAACTTACACTCTAGCTCCTTTGTTTTATTCGAGTATTCATTTTTCATACCAACTCATATTGTCTGTTGAATGCACGGAGAGCCGTTTCGGGTCGCTACACACGTGCCGAGGTGTTCATGATGAATACCCGGTATTGCCATGAACACTTGGGCTGCGTTCGTTTTGACTCACTCTAGTGTAATCTTGCGCATGCTCGGATGGCACTAAGAGCAAACGACTTTTATGCTCTCCTGAGTGTCGCACTTGGTTGCCTGGCTGTAAACAATTTTTCATAAGATTTTATCATTAAAATTTAACAACACATGATCTCCAAAATCACAGATATGTTATAGTTTTCCTTTAACCAAATCTAAACCTCACATTGGCATGTTGCTATTGTGTTAAAACAGACTTATATTTAAGTAAGTATGCCTGTGGTTTGTTATAAACACTGTGTCAATTGACGTACTTCCGTTACTCTCACGACCTCTGTCCCCGATTTAGCAGGAGGGACATTGAGTGACTCTAGAGTGCACACGAGAGTGACACTATGGTCGTTCGATTAGGAATACATCGCTCGTGCGACACACTCTGTGCAAAACGAACGCAGCCCTGATGTCAAACACTTTTTTTTTTAAATCAATTTGAGTTCTACGAAAGCCCGTTACCGCCAAATTGCAAATATAATTTTTTTTTATAAAACTCGTAATTTCGTAGGTTCGAACCAGGATCCTGTTGATTTCTGATTTCTGTTGATCATTAGACGACGGATGCCAGTTGCTAATAAATCATGTTTTTTATAACCACATGATTAAGTTTCACATTTTTCCTGAGAAGAAATATTAGCGTGAATTGTTCTCTGTATATTATCAATTGATAAACAAAACATTGGTATCAAATGTATGCATAACAAAGTAATTGTAAGCTGTTCTCGTATCAATATGGACATATGATCTCTTGTGGTACTTTGTAAGGTTCCGTACGGATTGCACGTGCAGCACGAGAGGCTCTTGCCAATATCATCTACTTGAAATAGACATTGTTCCTCGAATTAGAGTCAAGGTTTTATCTTCTTATAATTTCCAAGACAAATATGCTTTATCCAACTTATCAAAACTAATGTCATGTTGAATTTGGGTTAATTTAGCGTTGAGCTAGTGTGTAAGAGTGATTAGACTAGCTAGACTTGGCATGTGTTTAAACATGTATCATATCAGATGAGTAACTTTCTAAAAAGACTCCTCATTCTATAACTGTCGTCTATACAATCGTCCGTCTATACAATCGTCCGTCTATACAATCGTCCCTCGCTGATCTAGTTTACCAGGTGCAAATTTATTGTTGGGCATTTCAAAGGTTTACTGTACACAAAGCATATATATAAATAAGATCAATACAAACGTTTCAAGCTTAAACGTGCTTCGGGCCCCAAGATATTAACTGCACAATTGCTCAATCAAAGTATGTATCATCGGCAAAAGAAAGTACACACCCCAGTTTGTTTAAAATTTGCAAGAAGAAATTCTATGGACGCACTTTACTACCTAGGGTAGAAATCGGGGTTTGGCTGCCGGACCATAACTCGGCTAATAAAATTTTGTTCATGACTTTAACTTCCTCTTTGGGGAGAGAATGCAGTTTGTTTAGATTGATTTAGATTTTAGATTTCTAAGAGACGTGTAAAGTTATTCAGTAACATACACTTCCATTAATTTGAATAAAATGGTTGGTGTCTGGTTAAAGTTTTGTTTGAATACCTTTGTTTAATGTAGGCAGGGTTAAAGATCGCATATGTCAAATTTTGAAATCGATGTTATTACATCAGGAACCACTAACTGTTACTGAAAATAACAATTTAAAGGTCAATCAGTACATTCGAGCGAAAATACGGCCAATCATAGTCGGGATTTTGATCAAAAACCGGACAATGTGGCTCGAGTGGCGTGCGCAAATTCGACAAACGTTATTTTGAAACCTTGTCATAAGCTGACAGGAAGATATATTCGATTCGATAGTGTTTATTAGGTATTGTTACTAATAGGTAGATTAAATGGATGCATAATTTCAAATATTAAACGTATTAGAGATGTTTTCTTGATTTTTCCATAAAATCAAGCATTTTAGAGATATTATGCATAAATGTATATATTTGTAAGTTTAGTGATGAGATATGAACTTCAATCAGCATATTAGATATTTTGTAGCTTATCAAATCCAAATAATTTTTTAAGAAAGATACTCTGTGTCACTTTAAGAAATAGAATTCCACTACCGTGTTAAAAGATTGTCTAGTTTATTGATTTTCACATAGGATATGACTTCCTTGTTGATGAACGGCTGTGTTATATCAAAAATGATTTTGAACAATTATAAAAAAATATCTTACCAGATTTGAAAAGTAGCTTTTTATCCTCTATCTTCAGGGATCAAATAACGTTCCCCTTCCTTCTAACGCAAATGTCACAGTAAAATTCACCACTGTCTGATATATAGACAGGCAGCTAGTAATTGTAAAGAACTCGGTTTATTCAATAATGGTTCGGGTGAAATACACGACATGATAGGACTTGTTGTCTTTTCCTTACATATATCTTGTGAATAATGTATGTTGACAATAAAAGATTCGCCACTCTATTGATTGATTATTCAACAGGCCGTGTTTGCTCTATCGAACTTGTCAATGTGCCCCTAACAACTAAATAACAACCATGTCATCGGAGAGATTTCCAAATATCACTGGGTGTAATGTGTACGCGAGGACGTTCGCTGTTACTGATTTGTCACGTGACTTTTAATGCGAGGAGCGAGACATTCAGGCACATATTTTTGTCAATTTTATACGATTACGAGCATTTTATGAATAAATATGAACTTTTAACGATCGATTACTTCATGGGCAGATATCTATGCACAAACATATGAATGCAAATAGGAGTTGAAATTCACTGAATTTTTGCAAACTAACATATTGGTAACTGCCTGTCAATAAATGTTGTCAAAATTTCGACGACCTCTGTACATTTTGCCTACATTAATAGTATTTAATGTTCACTTTATAAAAAAAAAATTACGATGTATGATTGCTTTTGTAATAACTGCAAGCAATGGCGAAATTTCAAGGTATGGCACAGTGTGAATGTTTAATAATCTGTTGTCAAAGTTTTGTCATGTATTTTCATTGCTAAAGTTTTCCGGTGTAAGGCAAGTTACCGATCATGTTTTATACGGGATACGGATTGTGCTGATCGAGTGTACGGATTGTGCCTGATTGAATTTGCTTTATTTTCTTTATAAATCCATACATATTGGTTTTGAAAAACAAACTTTACTACTAAAATGTCTATTAAATTATAGTCTATCATTTTAGACACATGCAATACGTCTAACAGTATCAAAAACACCGTTTTATCTTAACTTTATAAATGTGTATATATCTACAGAAAGCATGAATGTTGCACTGCCCCCAGAGCGCCGAAAGAAGCATCTACGATATTAAGGACCCTCTACATTCATAAGCTCCTTAAACATACATAGGAGGCTATTTATATTAGAATTAATCATTCAGATCATCAGACAAACAGGAAGATAGGGTCGTCAATCCAATCCAAAGCAGATATCTTTTTCAACAAGTTTGTGGTTACTTGCGAGTTTAATGTTTAAATTGTTATTGTAGTACTCCCTGTAATTGAAACAAAATGCTTTTAAAATTGGAGTAAGAATGCTAAATATTCATGTCCATTCGTGTTTTCTAGCTTTCCGTTGTTAACCCTCTCATTAAAAAAGCTATAGTGGTATATAATGACATTATCTTTTGTCTAACATTTCATCGTTGTCTAACATCTTACAGTTTGTAGAGTGTTTTCAAAGACATATCTGAAAATCAAATTCATCAAAATCTTACACCAAAATAACGGGATGTTTGCTTTTTCAATAACTTGCAGAATCACACAATTATGAACCAAAGCTACAATTTATAATCCTCACTATAGAGTCTGTACACAAATTTTCCGCTTTCTAGGCCTTATGGTCCTGGAGAAGAAGATGAAAATAGGTTTTAAGGGTGTGTCCCCTACGGCCCTTATTAGGGGCCACAAGGCCACCAAAGCTACAATTTATCATCCTCACTAGTCAAGGAGTCTCACAGGCCAGATAAGCTTAAATTCCTTATTGTGTGCAGGAAGACGTTTGTTTTATTCACATATTGAGTTAAAAGAAGTTCCACTTTTATTAGATTTTGAGTTAATAATGTTTATCCAATGCCTTGACCGCTTTTTAGCATTGTTACATTTAATCAATTGACAAGTTGATGACCTTCTGTATTTGGACGTTTGTAGTTAAGACACATACACAAAAGCAGTTAATCGTTTTAGTTATGTGTATTGGAAAATGGATACTTTGAGAACTGAAATGCACTTCTTTCGAAATGATGAAGTTTTGAATGGACAATCTATTAAATAGCTAGTACCGTATTTCCTCGAATAGACGCCGGGTCTCGAATAAACGCCGGGTGATTAGTTGATTAATTAATGCTTCCGTAGTGGAATTGAAATAAAGTATTCCCCCTTTACACCATCTATACTAAAAAATAAATAGACGCCGGGTTTCGCATACACGTCGGGGGTAAAGGGGGTCTGAAAAAAATACACGCCGGTGGCGTCTATATGCGAGGAAACACGGTATGTGTTTTCGTAGTCTTAAATAAGAAATGATGTTCTGAATGATATCACATTCTGTGAGTGATCTATTTCAAACGAAAATTTAACATTTTGGCACAAAACTGTCATTTTGTTCAAGAAATTCAATCACCACAATCCGTACACTAGGTTTGGTGCAATCACTAACGATCCGTATACCTAGATTGAACAATCCGTACACTACGATTCGTTTCAGGTTACTTGTTCACCTCGTCCAAACTTCGTTAATGCAGCTCGCAACCCTTTCAAAATTTGCAGTCTGTTTTTAGGTTTATCAAGGGTTAAATAGGCATGATTATATTTAAGATTTGTTGATTTATTTAGATGTTAGTAGTCGAAAGAGCATGAGGTGTGGACTCCAAACAACGTAACTGCAGTGATCAAGTTAAAAAAGACAAACATATGTTTGTTTACAAGACTTCTCGTTGTGTATAAGTAAATGGTTAAACCTCAGGAATAGATATATACCAATATTGATACATGATTTATCAGAATTATGGTGATAATTCAATTTTTATGTAGTGATCAGGACAATGATAACACGTCTCTCGCTCTAAGAGTCACGTGACTGATCAGTAACAACGAACGTCCTCGCGTACACATTACACCAAGTGAATATGGAACACACACAAACATAACGCTTTTGAGAATTCTAAGAACGATATAGTGCTAAAGTTAAATGGAAAAGAAGCCCACAAACTATTAGCCAAACATAATACATAAAAAGTTGAAATAATGTGATTGCTAAATAAAATGAAAATGTACCCTCTTTCCAAAAACCAAAAATAGAGCCATTGGCTCTATAGCTCATCAGGTTTCATATTGGTTTTGGTTTTGGGTGTTGCAAATGTGGTTCCCCTCTTAGTAGAGGCCAAAGGGTCACCAAATGTACAATTTAGAATCCTCCTTTTCTTAATTAGTCCTGATTCTGCACATAAAATTTCAGCTTTCTGCGCCTGATGCTTCTTAAAAAAAGAAAAATAGGTTTTTTATGGGTCACCAAAGTTACAAATTATAGTCCTCACTGGTCAAGGAGTTTGCACTCAAAGTTTCAACTTTTTAGGACTGATTCTTCTTTGGAGGAAGAAAAATAGGTTTTTAAGGGCCACAGGGGCCATAACCTATCATATGTTTCTTCCGTTCACACCTTGAATGAGCGACTTGGAACTGTTTGTGACGCCGAATTTGATCGACCAAATCGTGAATTCCTTATTTGCACACGAAAGGCATTCTCTCCCCACAGAGGCAGATCAAGTCACGTTGATTTAGCCTCTGTTCTATTACGCCGAGTTTATGGGATAGAATGGGAGATGCCTGATTGTAGGCAATCAAAGTTAGTTGTGCAATCAGCGACGTTGTTTTTAAATCATCGTTTTGGCTACTGAATCAAGGCAAAAGCATTGTGATATGAACCACCCGTTTCATGCGAGAAGCATGCTAAACAATCAAATGGATTGTGATGCAGTTTTTTTCCGCCAGGGGAAACTGCCGGAACCCACGGATTTCGGCGTAATAGAACAGAGGCTACATCAACATGACTTGATCTGCCTCTGTGGGGAGAGAATGCCATGCAACAAAATAGACTGCTGAATCACATCATTAAAGACATCAAAGACATATTTGCATATGCAAAATCAAGAATGAATTACCAAAATGTAACTTTTCTATAACATTCTGTTCTGTATATCTAACTTTAAACGTAAAGTTCATTTCTCATAATAAAATTAAGAAGCTTTCTTAACTTAACAAGAAAAGCCTTTAAAAAGGCAAGCTTTGGGGCACCCGGTTATGTATCACTATAGAGAACCAGGAAATTTAGGTTAGGGAGGACGGGGACGGGGACTTTTACTTGAATAAATTATTCCAATCGGAGACGCATGTTCTTTGCTCTTTGTTTTGATAGTTATCTGTACACTATGTACATGGTTAAACGACTTGTTCGTTCCGTTTAAATTTCAACAATGATAGATACGTCTCCTATCTCAATTATGATATAAATTTTTATACATTATTACGGTAATTCAAATTTATGTTGCTTTAAAAGATAGCTGACGGTGAGTTTAATACAAGAACCAGTGATTAACTAGAAGATAAATAGTTGTGCTATTGACTTTCAGGTTAATTACATGTTGCAAGAATAATTTTCCTTAATTGAGTGTTGATCGAATTACAGCCGAAAGTTGCTGAAAAATTTAGAAAAGATATCAGCTACAAGTTCATAATTTTCATTATGTTATAGGATGACATTTAAGAATATTTTGTCATACTTTAGGCTCTATGTCAATACTTTCTTCGAAAGACACCTTTAATCGTAAATAAATCATCCATAACGTTTGTTTTGAAACATGAAATTTGAAGCGTGAAGTGATGAGATGCCTTGAGTGAACGATCAGTCATTGACAAGGCGGGACATTCAGCGCTCGCGTAAAAAGAATTGGAGGAATCGAATTCCTAGTTGATACAAAAATGGAATGTCGTTTCCGAATGTGGAATGCAAAACAATAGCCCGAATAACTACAAAACAGCTCACATGCATATGCAAAATTGATATTTATTAAGGGTGTAAACGCTCATCTATATATTTTGGAAAATTTACGATATATTTTACATCATAGCATTATTATAATAATCAGTTTCCAAATTAAAGCTTGCCAATTATTTCGTACCACCCACATGGTCACGTGGGTATAAATTTGCTACAGCACGGTCCATTGGTCGTTGAAATATTCTCGATACAATCTGTAACTTCAACTGTTATCAAGAGAGCAATGCAAAGACTGTATTTTTGAAGCATTTAAGAAATTATAATTTATCACCAACACCTTGTGACAACCAAACAAATCCAAAACCCTTTGAAAATAATACATTGTGGATATATGAAGCGTAATTATCTTGCCCAATATTATCTAAAAATAAAAACATTTCATACGATTGTTTAGGTATTCTGCTTGAGTGCATTTCAGTTAGTTTCAACCAATACTTTATAGTTCTACATAAGGCATTTTTATACAACGGGAATCGTCCACATTCTCCATATACAATAACATTAGGTGTCTGCATGCCTACGTTTAAAACTTTGCATTAGTTGAAAATTTCCAGATACAAAATCGAAGTTTCGAGATGTGAAACGCGAATTTCCAAATACTAAATTGACAATATCTCAAACGTGATCTCTGAAAATTGCTTTTCATTTACTTGATTGCTTTTTATATTGTCAATATATATATAAAGAATTAAAATGTTTTGTTTTTTTTCAAAATTAATTACTAGACATTTTGAATCTGACATGGTTTAAACGACCTTTAAATAATATCAGGGTATAATTGTTATGTGATCAATAATATTTTTAGGATAATTGTAGCATATTGTGTTAAAAAATAGAGCCATTGGCTCTGTAGCTCATCAGGCTTTACATTTGATTTTGCTTTAGGGTGTGGCCAATGTGGTTCCCCCCTTTGTAGGGGACACATGGGCACAACATCTACAATTATTAATCCTCATTAGTCAAGTAAGTTGTACACAAACTTACAGCTTTCTAGAAATATGCTTCTGGGGAAGAAGATGGAATTAAGTTTTTAGGGTGTGGCCCCTGAGGCCCTTATTAGGGGCCACAGGGCCACCAAAGCTACAATTTATAAGCCTCACTAGCCAAGGAGTCTGTACACCAAGTTTCAGCTTCAACAGTTGGATGACAATACAGTCATTCGAAAACTTTTGTCTGTTAAATAGGGTGCAAAGTGCTACTACTATGTCTTAAGTGGAACTGATGTTTACTTAAAATTCAAACATAAATGGGAAGAATGCATCCTGGCTGAACTGGACTGGGAAAACATATTTCTGAAGCCAATAAGGACCACGTTAGATACAAAATTAAGATGGTTCCAGTTTAGAATTATTCATGGTATATTGACAACAAACTCTTTCCTGTACAAGATTAAATTAGCTGAAAGCAACCTATGTACATTTTGCCACTCTGAAGTTGAAACCATAAGTCATCTTTTTTGGGATTGTCAGCATGTGCAAACATTTTGGCAAAGTTTTTTGAAATTACTTTGTGACAAATGTCCACATGTACACAACATGAACTTTGATTTGCAACTTATTGTGTTTGGGTTGAGAAAGAATGTATTCACTGATGATGTGTTTGACTTACTGCTGCTGTTAGCTAAGTTTTTCATTTACAAATGTAAGGTTTTAAAAACCTCCCTCAGTTTTAATCATTTTAGACATTATGTATGTAACAGGTATCTCATTGAAAAACAGATAGCTTTTAGTAAAAGTAAACAAGACAAGTTCTACCTAAAGTGGATGTTGTATCACGATCTGGCTAATTTAAAGTAATCTCTCTTGAATTGTTGCTTCTTGTTTCCTGTCCATCGCATAAATTAATTATGTAATACCCACATCTCATATCAACTGTTTCTTTTCAATGACTGAAATGTTCAATCCATTTAACCTTTATTGTATTAACAATCAGCATAGGGATAAAAGTGTGAATGGGTGAATGAATGTGATGTCTTTGTATCGTATGTAAATAATAACAAAAATCAGGAACCTTTACTTGACAACTTTTTCTTATCTCAATGGGGCTTCTTCTACCCTGGGTAGAAGTCCCTGCCCATGTAACAGGGTTGCTGAAATAAAAAGTACTGAAAATTCAATGACCTGCCCGCCTCTTATTTTGCATGATATATAAAAAAAGGTTTTTGTGTATGAATGTCATCTTGGGATCAAAACTGTTATTTTTTATTTAAAAAAAGCCAAGTTTCAATGTGTAGTTTCTCCCCAATGACAATAGTTTTATTTGTCCAAATTTCGGTGGTCTCATGATTTCATTCATATTTTCATTATTTTTAGTTCATTCAAATTGTCAACAAGAAAGCAGTTGTTATATCTGGAATGGCCAGTGCATCACATTAATCAGAATATTCAAATAGCACCCAAATGCATTTTACAAAATAGGGGGTGCTTAGTTAAGTTCTTTGTGTATATAATCGTACTAATACTGGGATGTTCCCTTGAATTTCGTTTTCACACAAAATACTTCAATAGAACTGTCTGTTGTTGTGATATTGGATATCTCTCACACTGCAAGAACCAGGGGTGTGACCTAGGTTGTTTGAACTGTAGGGAGTGACCCAGTGAGAGAGGCACACAGTGTGTGGGTGTAGGCTTCCAGGGGACCATGCTGTGTTGTGCTATATGTACTAACGTCTTGTGAAGTAAATAAGAAGATCAAACCCCAAAGACTGTGTTTGTTAACAATGAAACTATTACATGGTGGCAGCGGTAAACTCTTTTAACAAGCAACGGATACAGTTTCCAAGGAAACAGCAAGATACTGACATGGAACATAAGATGTAACACCAATACCACATGGGACCAGGACAAACAAAGGAATCAAGGTACTGTGAAAACAAATCAACTTTTCCTACTATCAAGCATCAATATTGAATCAAATTGAGTTCATATCACAGTAATTCACTCAGCAATCATACAAAATGGCAGATTCCTTACCATCAATGAACTGGGAAGCAAATGATCTTACAGAAGCCTTTAGATTATTCAAACAGAAAGTTACCCTCTACTTTACCATCAAGAAAATTAAGAAGGAAAACCAGGTTCCTTACATCCTCCGAGCAGTCGAAGATGAGGGTTTGAGAAGATACAATGCTTGGTCTCTAACTGAGCAAGAACAAAATGATCCCGACATGATTTGGAAATGCTTTGGGGAGCAGTTAGACCCCACAGAGAACTACAGGGTAGCCAGACTAAAACTTCACTACTTCTATCAAAAACCTGAGGAAAACCTAGACAATTTTGTAACAAGATGCAGGCGACAAGCACAAAAATGTGGATTTCAAGGTACAGAAATGAATGAAAGAATAATTGAGCAAATAATTGTCTCAACACCCATCAGTGAGTATCAAAAAACACTACTAGACAAACCATCCACATTCACCCTTGATGACGCACTGAGATTGGGAAGGACATATGAGGCTACACAACAAAACCTAATGGAACTGCGCACAATGGGAGCAAGCAATCAAACTGACACAGCTGTACATGCCATGCAGAGATCCACAAGGTGGAGGTCACATTGCCTAAAATGTGGGAGAGATCACCAGAGAGAGCCACCAGAGAATTGTCCGGCCTACAGGTCTATATGCGATGCTTGTGGGAAAATAGGCCACTGGAAAAAATTCTGTCTAACAACAAAATATGCGTCCCAAAAGCGGTGGGGAAATTCCAGATCTCAAAACACCAGACCTGATGACACCAGACCTCAAATCACCACACCTAATAATCAACAAACCATCAGCAGAAACATATCAAGAGATAGACAACGAACCAGCAACACCAACGTTCACGGCATTGAGGAAGAATTTGAGGCCATGAAATTTGAAAGTATTCAGATTTCCTCAGTGAACTACAACAGCATACCAGACCAGGCTTTTGTTGTCAAGATGGACATCCACAGAAAGGCGACTACAGCCTAAAGCTAAAGGTAGACACTGGGGCACAGGGAAACACAATACCAATACGGGTATTCAGGAACATGTTTCCAGACAGACTTGATGCACAAGGAGAACCACAGGGGATTGAACCAGTCAGAAACACCAGACTGACTGCCTATAACGGAACACCTATCCATTGTTATGGAAGCATTAACATCCCCTGCAAGTTTGATGACGATTGGCAAGAAACCAAGTTCTACATCGTGGATGTCAGCGGACCAGCAGTGGTGGGGCTACCATCATGTACAAGCTTAGGGCTAGTCACCCTACATTGTGCAGTTGAGATAGACAACCAGAAAACCGGGAAACCAGGAGTTAACCAGTTACTGAGTACAATACAACCAGTCAACTCAGTCAGCGATCTTCAATTTCCAGAACAGTTCGACAAAATTGGAAAATTCGAAGGCCTAGCAAAAATACATGTAAGAGAGGATGCAGAACCATACATCGATGCACCCAGAAAATGGCCCATCCACCTGAAGGATAAGATCAAAGAAGAACTTGACAAGATGCTCCACCAAGGCGTAATAAGAAAAGTAGAGGAACACACAGACTGGTGTTCAAGTCTAGCTTTTTCAACAAAGTCAAATGGAGCTGTGAGGATCTGCCTAGACCCAGCCAGACTTAACAAGGCTCTAAGGCGATGCCCGCATAAAATCCCAACATTAGAGGAGCTTAACCACAAATTCAGCGGAGCCAAGTTCTTCTCCAAACTTGATGCTAAGGCAGGATACTGGAGTATTGTCCTGGATGATGAAAGTCAGCTCCTAACAACGTTCAGGACACCATAGAGGAGATATTGTTTTCAACGACTACCTTTTGGACTGTCTGTAGCCCAAGACATATTCCAGCAGCGAATGGACATGATCCTAGAGCAGACAACTGGAGCAGTTGGTATCGCTGATGATGTGGCCGTGTATGGATCAACTGAAGGAAACATGATAGAAATCTCATCAACCTTATGAAAACAGCCGAGAAACATGGACTAGTGTTTAACAGCAACAAGTGCCACATCAAACAGAAAGAAATCACATTCTTCGGCATGATCTACAGTGACCAGGGTATTCATCCAGATCCGAAGAAAGTTGCAGACATACAGGGGATGCCAAGCCCCACATCGAAGAAAGAATTACAAGAATTGTTAGGACTTATCCAATACTTGGCACCATTCATCCCGAACCTGTCAGACAAGGCATCAACGATGAGACAACTTCTAAAAGAAGATGTACCGTTCATTTGGGACTCTGATCACCAACACAGTCTTGACCAGCTCAAATCAATGGTGACAGCAGATGGAACGCTACAATACTACGATGTGAACTCACCAGCCATCCTACAGGTAGATGCCAGCCAGAAGGGACTAGGAGCAGCTCTTCTACAGCCAACTAAGAATCAACAAGAGAGACCAATTGCATATGCATCAAAATCCCTCACTGACGCAGAGACCAGATATGCAAACATAGAACGAGAATTACTAGCAGTTTGTTTTGGAGTGGAGCGGTTCAAGACCTACCTGTATGAAAGAAAATTCACCATCGTCACAGATCACAAGCCACTCATCATGATACTAGAAAAAAATCTTGAAAGCTCAGAAAGCTACAAAGATTGACCATGTCCTAGCAGAGCTCACCGAGATCATCATCAATGGATGGCCTAGCACACAAAAGGAAGTCCCTACATCACTACGGGAATACTGGAGCTACAGAGATGAGCTGGCAGTAGAGAATGGTCTGATTGTCAAAGGAGAACGAGTTATCATACCAGAATCAATGAGAAAAAACATTCTCAAACAACTGCACATTGGCCACCAAGGAATTGAGAAAACCCGCTTACAGGCCAGAAATTTGGTATATTGGCCAAGGATAAACAATGACATTGAAAATTTATGCAAATCATGTGAAACATGTCAAAAATTCCAGCCAAGTCAGCAGAAAGAAACATTGTTGCAACAAGAAATACCAACAGGGCCATGGGAAACAATAGGGACTGACCTTTTCGAAATCAACGGAACTAACTACCTCATCGTTGCTGACTACTACAGCAAATTTCACATCATCCGAAGGTTACCAGATCGATGCACAAGTGCTGTAGTAGTGGACAAACTCAAGGAAATCTTTGCTGAACACGGCATTCCGAAAAAGATCATATCTGACAACGGGCCCCACTACAGCAGCGCAGTCTTCAGTGACTTTACAGAACTTTGGGGTTGTCACCACGTCACCAGTTCACCAAGGTATCCCCAATCCAATGGATTCATAGAAAGACAAGTCCGAACAATCAAAAACGCAATGAAGAAATGCACAGAGGCAAAAGAAGACCATCACCTTGCCCTGCTGGCAATCCGATCAACGCCAGTAGATCACAAACTGGCAAGCCCTGCAGAAATGCTATACAACAGGAAGATCCGCACAACTATTCTGATGTCAGAAAGGAATCACAACAGACAAAGAGGGGAAATACAGAGCAGGTTAGAAGAGCGGCAAGCTATACAGAAAACCTTCTTTGACAAGACAGCCAGGGATCTACCTCCACTTTATCCTGGGCAACCTGTTCACCTCCAAGACCACAACACTGGACTGTGGGATGCAGCAACCGTAATGAAAAGATGCGAGGAACCCCGTTCATACCTAGTGCGGACACCTGAGGGAGGCATCTTGAGACGGAACCGACACCACCTGAGAGAGTTACAATCAAAGACAGTGACTTTCAAAGAAGACCGCCAATGCAGTGATGCTGAAAGCTGTCAACTAGGTCCAAACCTCCACTAACTTGACCCAAGCAGAGCAGCAGCCGACTGTGCCGTGCACCAATCCCAGTGCATACACAACCAGGTCTGGGAGAGTTAGCGAGCGGCCTAATCGATTCAAAGACTAGACACATGAACTGTAATTTGATCTAGTCATAATGGTGTCACAGAGACTGTAAAGTTACATCTAAATGTAGAATAGTGTCAATTTTATATTAGTTCATCCACTATCATATTGAATGTATCTAGCGTAGAGAAGAGCAAAGTGCCAAAGACAGTGAAACAAGACTTTCAGAAGACTGTCGAAGTGTTGAACAGATAACAATACTACTTATATCAATATATAAACAATTATGCATGATATCAGATAGCGAATCCAATATAAGGGCAATTTATTCATAGAATATACATAATTATAGCTTATTCATATATATTTCCATATATATATACCATTTACTCTACCTCATATAAATTTTTTTTCATTTGAAAAGGGGGATGTTGTGATATTGGATATCTCTCACACTGCAAGAACCAGGGGTGTGACCTAGGTTGGTTGAACTGTAGGGAGTGACCCAGTGAGAGAGGCACACAGTGTGTGGGTGTAGGCTTCCAGGGGACCATGTTGTGTTGTGCTATATGTACTAACGTCTTGTGTATATGCATTTAAACTATATAAACTATATGTTGACAACTCAATTAATGCATATGTTAATTAATCGTCTTTGACAGAAAAATCAATACTACCAATTAATACCAGAAGGGGCAGATAACATTTATCTTGTACATTATCCATATTTACACTGATTGATTGATCTTGATAAAGCAGTAACACATACAGAACGTGATGGTACTTTACAAGACTATAAAGTTTGCGTCAATCCCGTCAGCGCTAAATAACGTCGCCTGACCGGGCATTTAGGCTTAGATAGGGATCTGGTGTTGGGCCCTGAAGCAGACAGACAGATTGTTTATTTAAGTCTCATAAAAACCACGTCGCGGGATTAAGAAGTAAAATGCATTTACCAGCAGGCCCGTGACACAATTCCCTGCCCGTTCTTCAAACATCAATAAACTAGGCTTATTAGACTATGGAGCAAACGTATCTAACACTACATTATCGTGACCATAAAAATTTTTTTTAAATGTTTACATTAGGCATGGCTTCTCAAAGTTAGAATTTCATAATACATATATTATCTTCCGAAGGTAATATTCCACTAAATATCATGAATTCAAAGTGATTATTTTTCTGAAGTCTATTGAATTTAGCATTTCAATAATTTTAATTTCTTAAAACTAAACTTTCAACAATAAAGAAAATGATCTTTTTCAAACTTCACATTTCATAAGTCCTGTTTCGTCAAAGATGATATTCCACCAAAATCTGTTTCTATCACAGACACGATATCACGTTTGAGTTGAAGTTATATCTTCCAAAATTGACCTTTTTCAGAAAGTTGAATTCAGTCAGCCCTGGATATGCTTCACGGCTCCTTGTCGGCGTAACAGTCCACTCTAACGACACTAATTAGCTCACAGTACCCTCATACCCCGACGGGGATGAAAATATTAAGCTGTCTAGTCTACCGTAAAGTTCAGATTGTTTTATTGTTTCATTGTGTTCAGTCGGGTGTGAACAGGTGTGAATAAGGATATTAAACAGAGAACACAGAGACGTTATTTGGTAAATTACACCATTGATGTTGTTAATTTCTGGGGACTTATCTATCTATAGGTTATTGATGTATGAATACACATTCACTTATAACATGTATCTTAATTTGTTCGCACGTGATGGGCGTGGTCTACTTTTCTGTTGAGCAAGTCCTGTCACTTCACAACTTAGTCAGATTGATTTATTGTAGTCAAATCGACATAATTTTGGGCCTTTTACATTTTGAATATTATGTAAAATATGTATTTTGTGTTTCCATACGATGTGAGACAAAACGTAAAAAGAAAAGTAATCTCTTTGACCAGTTGATATATGATAACGGTTTGAACAAACAAACATATGTAGCAAGAAAATTATACCAAATCAACATTTCACCAAAGTCAACATAAGTTACGTTTAAATAAAGTCTAAATATCTTCCTAAGTCAACATTTTAACAACAAAATATTTCACCAAAGTCGACATGATTAACATATCACTAAAGTCAATAGATTTTTATTCAAACATTCACCAAATCATTATTTCATCAAAATCATTATATCTTTCAATGTTAACATTTCACAAAATAAAACCTAAGTCAATATTTAAAAGATCGACATATCGCTAAAGACAATATTTCATAAAATGAACACATCACCAAAGTCAACATTTTACAAAAGTCAAATTCTCCTTAGTTGCGAATTAACAAAGTCTATGGATCTTCCTAAGTCAATATTTCACCAAAGCTGACATAATCAAAGTATCACCAAAGTCCAAAGATCTTCCTAAATCAACATTTCACAAATTCAACTTGCAATCAAATTCAATATTTCACGAAACCAATATCTCCAAAGTCAATATTTCACAAAACCAACTTATCACCAAAGTCAATATTTCACAAAATTAACAAATCGCCAAAGACAATATTTTATTAAATGAACATATCACCATTTCACATAATTTACTTATCATCAAAGTTAATATATCTTCCTAAGTTAACATTTCATCAAATCAACATTTCACCAAAGTCAACATAATCAATTAATCCCACTACTCTACAGATCTTCCTAAGTCAACATTTAACCAAAGTCTATAGATCTTCTAAACTTACTTTTCATAAAATCAACATGTCACCAAAAACAATATTTCACAAAATTAACCTCTCATCAAAGTCAACATTTCACATAATCGACATGCCACCAAAATCAAAAGATCTTCTTCAGTCAACATTTCACCAAATAATCATTTCACCAAAGTCAACATTTTTCTAAATCAACAAAATCAATATATGTGAAGTCAACATTTTCCAAAACAACATATCACCCAAGTCAATATTTCACAAAATGAACATATCACCAAAATCATCATTGTCACCAAAGTCAACATTTAATAAAATCGTCATACTACCCATTGCATCATTTGATGTCAACATTTCGGGAGGGGAGATTTTCACTTTATCCAACTGACTAATAACTTCTCTTATTAAAGGGAAGTAACTCCTCACTTGGATGACCAGAGACTCGGTTATCCGTTAAGGTCGACCACGCGTGAGCCACTGGTGGCCAACCCGTCAGACACTGGTTGATACGAAGCTCCAGAAGGGACATGGTAAAAAAAAAAAAGTATTACGTACGTTCGTGTTACTATCACGTACGTACGTGTTATTATTACGTACGTACGTAGTAAATTAATACGTACGTACGTGTTTTTATTGCGTACGTACGTGATAAATTATTACGTACGTACGTGATAAATTATTACGTACGTACGTAATAACTAATTTCGATTGTTTTAGCCTTTTGCGAGGAATTTGATAAGCATTGCAACAATGAATAGTTTTTTTATTAAAAGAATATTGCAAATATGTTCAATGTATGTTGAGCATCTATAAATCGAAATAAAGCTAGTGTCGGAAGATTGTAATGGATCTGCATTTTTCTTAGACTATCATAATTGCCATGATGTGTCTTAAAATCTCTATCGGAATGTTGAGGTGTCTGCGTTTCTATCCAACATAAACAATAAAGTCATATACAACTTTATGTTTGTAATTATGTTACATAAATAAATACAGCACAATAACTTGAAAATGTATAGGGTTGTCACTTGTGAACTGTTTCCGCGAGCAAATGGTCCTTGGTCCATTAATTGTTTCGTCCGTTTCGCTTGTGCCGTTACTATGGATACAAAATTCGCAATGCCAAAATTTGGGCAGAGAAAACATAACTTTCGACATTTCTACATGTCCAACTTTGGTACTTATTCAATATACCATGGTTTATCCGTATACGTGCTTAGACAATTTGAATTCCTAATGTAGGATGATATATATAAGAGTAGCACAAGTGTTTGTTTTAAACGTCCACGGTTGCAAAAGACAAATAAAGTAAGCACATATTTCATATTTCATTGAGCCAAATACGGTTTGTATACGATAAACGGTTGCTTATGGTTAAAAGACTGGTCTATTGGACTGGTCTAATAATTTACTCACAACCTTCATGTAGATTGTTCTTTTCTTTGCTGGTTTATGTGCGGTCAGTATGTAATAAATATCAAAAATAGATTTTTGAATATTTGAAAATTATAAAAGATATAAAAAAATATAAGACAAAATAATATATTTATATATCAGATATATCTTAAAAGTTATTTTTTCCTAGATATTAATCAAAATGTTAATAAGTAAGATTGAAAGTATATAACTTTTATTTGTCTTTTTTGGGGAGGAAATTTAGCTACTTAGTTGCCTGTTAAAAAAACGCAACAGATTTGCTGTAGCCTATTCCATACAGTGGCTTATGAGTCTTTTTAGATAAAAACATTCATAACAGGTGGGGGTTGATCCAAAACTACAGTCATGCCTTATGAGTGCACCTCCCTCTCCCCTCTCTCTCTCTCACTGAGAGCTAAGATTTAATGCATAAATACATATTTTGTCTTGTCTTTCCTCTTCATCCTCCCTCACTTATAGGATGGTGATATATTCTATATCGACAATAAATACGGCGTTTTGCGAAAGCAAGCCCTCCCTGTTTGAAGTCCATAGGCTACTATTTTGAAGTGTATCAGATGAGAGTATCCTCCCCTTTCTAAAATATTCTATAAGCAAATCTTTATCGCCGGTATTTCTTCAATATTTGACATGACCTGTATTATCTGTTCGCGCTGTGAAAAAAATCATTTGCTTATTCAAAGATTATGGAACATTTTGGACACCCAAAGAGAATAGAATTCTGCGAATAATGAATAAGATTCCATATTCTTCCAATGCTGATATATTACCGTGCATCGAAGTTGATGGTGTATAAAAAGTTATAAAACTGCTCATCCGTCCGTTTTCTAAGGTGATACAATTTGCCCTATCTACTCCTATACGAGACTTCACTCGCTTAGTGTCTTATGATTACGATTTAAAAAAGACTCTCACTTAAAACATTCCGGATACAAACCGATGTTTCCGAATATGGGAGCGGGATAGCGCAGTGGTTAGCGCGTTCGGCTTCGGATCAAGAGGTCCGTGGTTCGAATCCCGCCAGGGGGCTCGGCAACTTTGTCTGCAGTAGAGAACTGTTCTACACGCAGTCAGGTTTGGGTGCAATGCTACACTGAATTTCAGAGCAGTACCACCCATGGTTCGCTAGTTCAGCTAAGCATAGCCACAATGGTGTTGCGGACTTTCTCCCTGCAATAATACTAGCAGCCGCGATATGAGTGAAATAATCTTGAAAGCGGCGATTAACCCCACATCACCTCACCACCTCACCGAATATGAACACGAGCTTCTAATATTTGTTGAAGGTCACTAATCCAAACTCCCTATTTTCCGTATAGCAGGCTGGTATCAGTATCATATATACGACATACGTTAGATTTTATTGAATCATCATTTCACCATGATCAATATCTTGCGTGTTTTTGTCAACTCGCCAAACGTGACTCAAAGGCAGTGAATAAAGAATGTAGTAAGTAATGTTATCACATCAAGATTTCCAAGAAGCAATACTACGCCATTTTCCATCAATAATCTTTTTAAAACTCATTATATATGATATTTATTGTTTTGGTTGTTTTTGTAAATATTAACACATTTAATTGTATGAACGGTCTTAAAATAAGCCCTTTGGAGCTTGTTGGTCAATTCTTTTATTTACTATTTCATGAATAAATATGTATAAATCATATGATAGTCACATGGAACAGCACATTTCTTATGAATCATCTCAGTCGTTCATTCATCATTATCGCATAAATGTACATTGTATTGTAAAGGCATTACAATGTACCAGACCAGTTATTTGTAGTAGGTGGGATAGATAGATTTAGCCGTATCCAATTAAGTTATTTACCAGTTTGAAATAGAGTTTTGATGATGGACAATAACGATATTAAGCATATGGCAAACTTCTGTCAACATTTCTTGCTATACAAAATATAACATTTTCTTTATCGGATCCTGATATATTCATTTAGAACGGAACAAAGTTAAAAAATAATGTGTCTCTTAACTTAAAACGTCTTTATTAAGACGATTCTTTTATCATTATGTACGTAGGCTAAATGTATTCATATTTAGTTATTACGTACGTACGTAATAATTTATCACGTACGTACGCAATAATAACACGTACGTACGAAATAATTTTTCACGTACGTACGCAATAATAACACGTACGTACGTGATAGTAATACGTACGTACGTAATAAAAATATTTTTTTACCATGTCCCTTCTGGAGCTTCGTAGGTTGATCACTGGTTACACACGCATCGTCTGGCATGACCAACGCGTGAGTGACTGGTGTGACCACCCGTGTCCAACGCGTGAGGGGTATAGGAACTATTTCACACTACTGTGTAGGATGTTGAAGTTCCTCGAGTTGAGGACAACTCTTATTCGACGGGGGGAGATGTTATGGGGTGAAAATACAGAGAGAGGCAGATGTTTAGAGGAAATGTTATTTGATAGAATAAAGGCAATTATGAAGACAGAACAAATTAAAAAAAGGTAGTAATATGGGGAAATAGAAAAGAGACAATAGATATATATCATTTAGTGTGGTGCGTGTCACGGGAATTTAGATAATGTATAGAAGAGAGAAATGGTCATGGATGTAGATTGGCAAAATACATTAACTGACTACAACAGTGACAGATATATTTAATGTCCTGTCAGTCGGACAAGAGTTTGAGGGGGATTTAGGGGGACGATGGATGCGATGTATTTTGGGATAATGAATTAGGTTGATATGGCATGCAATATTAAGAAGATAAGTGGATTGCAGGATCGACAAGAGTCAGGTTGTGGAGCAGAAACAATAAATAGTAATTAAAAGATATGATTAAGGTAAAAGGGTGGAAAAGTTTTGATGAGTAGGGAACTTAGAAATATTTAAATGTGTACTATGACCTGTGCAGTGATTGGTAGATTTGAGTACCGCCTTTTAGAATGAGTGACAGTTGGGTACAACAAAAGGTAGCTGCACAGTAGTTTTGGGGAGTTTGATCAGGGAATCTCAGAAGTACCAACAACTTAACCCTTGGCAGGCGGCTTCGGCTAGGCCGGGAGCAGCTTCTTAGAGGGAACCGTTTGGGTATCGTATGGCATGTTTTATGGAAGTATGGGGGTTAGGTAGGGAGTAAGGAATAAGAATGTATTTTTAAGGATTAGATTTAAGTAAGCAATCAGGGGTTAAGTTAAGCCGGTTAAATCGTACCAATAGAAGGAAATGTATTGAATATAAAATGATTGTGTAATTTGCTTTAAATGTATTTGTAATAAAAGGTAAAAACATTGTATGAGTTTTTCATATTAGTTAGCGAGTTAGTACCTCGAGTAGCAAGCGAGTAAAATATACATCCAATGATAAAGTTGAAATAAGGTACACAAACACGTTAATATGACATTTACAGTTCTAAAACTTTAATGCAATGTATTTTTTGTTATCTAACATCATACATGTAACTGAACGAAGCAGGTATATTGATTCAAAGCTAGAAATTAATAATATTTAAATCTGAATTTATGTTCAATGTATTGGTGCATTGTAGCAGATGTACCTTGTGTAGTTGTTTCCTGAATTTTTCATCGATGATTATTGAAATGTAAATGATGTACCGCTTGTAGTTGTTTCCTGACAGTTATTTCAATACTATGTCAACGATGATTTTATGTTTTGAATAATAATAGTGAAGAGATATTAAAGAAAATCTAACCCCAGCAAGATCAGTTCAATGAGAACTATTTCTCAAAAATATAGATATGTAAAATATTCCAAACATACGAACAGCCTCAAAGACTCAAGTTGTAGCTTTCTTCCATAACTATTCCCATCCTAAGCCTTCAATTTCTCCAAGAAATCAGGCTTAGGGTGGAACAACAATATCCGCGGTGGATACTTGCTATAACTTTTTTTCCTATTACATGCTATAACTTTTTTTCCAGAACTCTTATTCATAACTTACTACTCATACCTCTTCTTTGGTTGGCATTCTAGAAGTTGGTGTGATGAACAATACGAACAATTCTTATGGATGAACAACTTCTTTATTCTGTGTCGTTGTCAAGCAAGTGATTTCGACATAGATTTTAATGTCGTTGTCAAGCAAGTGATATCACTTGCTTGACAACGACATTAGAATCTATGTCAAAACGTCGCTTACATAGAATAAAGAAGTTGTTCATCCATAAGAATTGTTCGTATTGTTATTCATACCTCGGGGGAACGATTTTGACATGTTCACTTTTAAGGTCAAAGGTCAAGGTCACGAGCTAGGTAATCACTCTAAGATTTCCTTGTAAACGCGATAACTTGAAAAGTTGTTGTGCTATGAAGCTCTAACTTGGTATATATCATCCTTGAAAGAGTAAAAAAATTTAAAAAGGTTTCGACTACAATCTGTCCAAGATCAAGGTCAAAGCAAGGTCATGACTTCAACATGATTTACGAAAATGCTTACATTTAACTATGAACACTTACAATCAATACAGGATTGTTATACTCACTAAAAAGTGTTCAATGATTGTCTGACCTTGAAGGTAAAAGGTCAAGGTCATGAGATATGAGTTATTACAATGTGCACTAAATTTGGGTGCAACTTTATCCCATTTAGCTTTTCAGAACTCATGAACATGTCTAAATGTGAACACTTCCAGGGAATCATTATGACATGATCACTTTCAAGGTCAAAGGTCAAGGTAACGAGCTAAGTAATCACTCTAAGAATTCCTTGTAAACGCGATAACTTGAAAAGTTTTTGTGCTATGAAGCTCTAACCTCGTATATAGCATTCTTGGAAGAGTAAAAAAAAATTGAAATGTTTTCGACTACAATCCGTCCAAGGTCAAGGTCACAGCAAGGTCATGACTTAAGCATGATTTGCGAAAATGCTTAATTTTAACTATGAACACTTATAATCAATACAGGATTGTTATACTCAATAAAAAGTGATCAATGATTGTGTGACCTTGAAGGTCAAAGGTCACGAGAAAATGCCCAATTTGGTGAGGCCTGTAAAAGGCGGAACAGGGTAAGGCGAATCCCCGCAAACACTAATCTAGTTTTGAAATAAAAAATTTATCGCCATCATTTTATATTCAGAATCGATTCAGATAATTCAGAGAAACAAAGACTAAGTTCCAAAAGTTATAAAGAATTTGGAGAACGTAAATATTAAAGGGTTGTTAGAGTCATTCGAGCCCAAAAGATTCTCAAAACATTTTGTCAAAACTGAAACTGAAACTGAAAGACAGGAAAATAGTCTCACTATGGTGACTTCTCTCTTCTATCTTTCTTACCACCTAGCGCCTCCTTTCACAATTAAACTATTTCTATGGTCATCTTTAAGAAAGGGAAAAAAATACAATTCGTATCAATTCATAATCAAGCATAAATATTCAACGCTTCTACGATTATCGGGATTTTTTAAACAAATATTTGTCATTCTTTGGATCTTTGCTCAAAAAAACACGGTACGTCTTAAGTTTTAACACATCTATTGAAGTTAAGATTGAAAATAACTCAAATTGATGATTTTATGCCCTACTAAATGATTTGTGAAAGGGGGCGCAAAAAGAAAGGGGCCCTTGAACAAAGCTCCCAACCTGAATACAAGGAGTATTCACTCTATTCTGTAACGAATACAGATTTGCATACAGCATGCATGATTGTCAAAAGCTGGTTCTTTGAGATTACCATTTGAAGTAATCCACAGCATGTTTCTGTTCAAGACTGTCCCAAATATCCACATGTTACCACTCAAACATGAGAGATCCTTATCAAATGCATGTCAAGAAGGGCAGTCACTCACCGCAGTATATCAGTCACATTGTTTGTCTAAGTTACTGTGTATTGTAACCTTAATTTGAAATGTTCATGTTGAAAACAGTTGGCAGCAAATTGACATCAATCTCATGATCTGTAGGAACAGGCAAATAAAGACCAGACAGCCTCGCCTTTTAGGCATAAACTAAGCTTGGCTTAATTTATTTGTCGAATATGTCCATTGTTGTGCAATCATACCTGGGTACCAGTGTCCTGTTCCTATGACTCACAGCACTTTGTCCCACAGTGCGTACAGAGTCGGGAGATCAAGGTTCTGGGGGTGTGTTGAAACCCGGAATAATTGTACATAGAACAAAGTTGGTTTCGTTTAGTCTTTTACTTATCCATCCTCAATTACATGTAACAACAAACAGCTAATATGGCCAATGTCCTATGTAAAATGTTGTATATGTGGCATGAGATGAGGGTGAATTATAGAATGTTCAAAAGACATTGTCTGCTGAAACAACCGGAGAGACTTCCCTGTGCTCCTTGAGTGAACTTGAGTGATATCACTGTAGTCTTCATTGAGAACTTGACATCACTACAATAACCGGAGAGACATCACTGCCGTCTTCACAAAGGACCGGAGATACATCACGAGAGTCTTTAAAGTGAACAGGAGGAACATCACTGCCGTCTTCATAGAGGACCGGAAAGACATCACTGCAGTCATCACAGGGAACCTGAGAGATATCACAACAAAGACGTAAGCGAAAACCGATATGCATTAACTGTGCAAATTGAGACTAAATTCCTGAAACATTACGTTTGGTCTTTGGTAAATGAAGATTCCCCAACTCAAATTGTTTGAACTAGCTGGCTTTTTCTCTCGATATCCTAGTTTGTATTTAGATGTAATTATACTTCTAAGTTGATATATGATATGGTTATATTTGTAATTTTCGGGGAATGTTTGCACCGTTATCGAGATAGCATTCAGATTCAATAGTCTACATATAATCAATTTGACTTATCTTTATAATCTTTTATCAAAACACCACGATCAACTTGTAAAGGTTTAACAAGTCGGTTTATTCGTTTGTCATAGAATGATCAAAATTGATAGATCACCATTACACTGATTTCATCAAACTTGTCATTATATTTCAAAATTAAATTATGGCATATTTTAATCAGATAGAAATCATATTATATAACACAAATAAAGGCTACTATATTAAATGCGTCATTATATTATTTTAGAGAGAATCGTTTTGTTTGCAGAAGCACTAAGGACTCCTGGGAAATTCACTATAGCGAGAGATGAATGATTTGGGACTTTCTGAAACAGCAATTTGCTCGAAGGGGATAATCTCAAACATAAGGTGGCTTATGTTACACAAATGATTCATTATGTATTTTAACTTTACACATAGATTGGTACATAGTTGTTATTCGGCCCTGTCTTTAATCTCCTTAATCCTTAATACGTAATACTGTAATAATTGTATAAGGATTACTGTATTTTAGAAATGGGCAAAACATTGTTGTGGATTATTGCAGCTCTGATCGATCATAAAATATAATTTTAAAAACGAAAAGAGTTTTACTCCTTGTGTGAACACTGTTCAGAAGCATTTCCTGCAATATATTGTTCACACTTTCGTTTTTTTTTCAGAACCCATTGCAAACCAAGCTGGCGGTAAAGAAAAGCTGTCCGTTGAGAAATAAATTTGCAACTGGATCTATCGTTGTTAAAGTTATTTTTAAAGAGGCAAGATAATATCCTCATAGCTTTTTAAGTAACATACTGCTAGTTAGAAGTTTAGATTTACTTTTGTAAACATTCTCTCCTGACAGAGGTAGATCAAGTCATGAAATGTTGATTCAACCTCTGAGATACACTAGGAGGTGAACAAACTTAAGGCCCGCAGCTGTAGAATATAGCTTTATTACTCGCCCGTGTAAGATATCGCAGTTTAATATTGAAGAATGACGTCACAGGAGTTTGTGGTTGTGACGTCATTGTGTGACAATGGCCCAAGTGCCAAGGCAATGTTCGTTTCAGCAAACTCTCGCGTGTTACAAATTACTATTCTTATTTCTGTTGTCAATTGCAGAGTTGCTGTGGCAAAGGACGTGCAACTGCAAATTCAGGCGTAAAGAGCGTTGCAGGGTTTATTGTCCCACGCATTGCTGAGAGTGACATAAGCTATAGCAGGTTTCGAATTGTATTGAAAAAAGGCAATTAAAGTATATTTTTGCAATGAATTCAAAAGGCTTAGATGGGGAAAACTTATTTATTATATGATTGAAGGTGAGATACTCTGTTCTATCAGTGAAATAAACCCTCTATCTGGCTACAGTGGCGATAACCTTTATCGTCACTCTACTGAGTGGTGATCAAGTTTATCACCACTCTAGTGACGCCATTTTCAAGAGTTTGACGTCATGTAACAATGGTCTGACGTCATGAATTCTCCTATGACGTCACACTGTTACCGCGGTGACGGGCTCTTCCAAGCGGCCGCTCAACATGAAATTGGCCTTTTTTGACATAGTTAGAAGGATTTCATCATATAATAAATAGAATATCTGTCAATTCTTGACAAATACCATGTTTATCTCATCTCGTGAGGTAGAAAAGTTAAATATTTTCACTCGTGGCTGCGCCACTCGTGAAAATATAACCTTTCTACCTCACTCGATGAGATAAACATGGTATTAGTCAAGAAAAGACAGATATCCTCTATTTATTTGAAGAATTACTTATATTTGTCGAGAAATAAAAAAAACGCTAAAAAAACATTTTATTTCTATTTCCAAATCCATCCGCCTGAATTATTAAGATATTGAACGTCATAAATGTAGTTTCCTATGCATGTCTGTCCGCTGTATAACGTGGATACTGCGGCGGTATCAACGACGGCATATATAATACGTATTTCAACCTTCGCTTGAGTAAGACTAATTCTAAAGGCAGGATATGAGTAATAATAGTTCATATTCAGAGCGTGACGAAACATGCAGACACAAATGCGTACCAAGGAACTTTGAAAGGAAAGGGGAGGGTGTGACATGTCGCTTATAGCAACCTTTGAAACAGGAGTGAGGTCGGTTATATGCATATTGAATTCTTTAGCTTAGCGGCCCACAAAAACACACATTTAGGTCCTTGCGTACAAATATTGACATATTCCATGTGTGATTGATCCTCCATTTTGAAATTTTGAGCAAAGGTACCTGATTAAATACAATAACAGTCTTCCTGAAATATTGAAGTGATTTTATGTAATGTTAATATATAAGTTTGTTATTTGTTAAAACAGTTAAACGTTTATTTTTATCATGTACAAGTGAACAATGTAGAATAAAAGGTATTGACTTATTGGAATTATTACGTTGTTTTATAGTTATTTTCACCTCATTTAATCGATTCTTCTTATTACGTCATTCTTGTGCTCATGTGTGAACATTATCGAAATTACCAAAGGAATATTTTGAAATGTATTAGCAATTGGTAATATATTGCATACGAATAAGTCAAAAACCATTTTATTTCTATTTCTATGACTACTCTAGCGGTTTTTAAAGACAAAACGGTATGAAGGCTTTGGGGCTACATTTCTTGGTTCAAGTAATCAAGTGGTTTGCAAAGTGTTCTTAGCCATGAGCCGGTATCTGCCTCAAGAGTGTCAGCGTTTAACCCAAATTATATTTTATTCTGGACGTATGGATGAAACACGCCACAATAATATTCGTCACCACTATCACTTAACACGTTGAGCCCTCTTTTCCTCACAAATCTCCCGAGGCTGATCCAAACCTAACACCGGGGGCCTTATTCCTCAAGCGTTACCTAAATAGCATGCACACCTTTACATTAAAGGGGCAGTAGCACGTTTTTTGATAATTTTATATTTTAAAATTTTCAGTGATAATTGTAAGTTAATGTTAAATGTATTATTTTGACAGTGTCAAAAATGTCATTACACAAGTCAATCATCCATAGTCGGAGGACAAATTATGAAGATTAACATAAAATACATAGGCCGCCATTTTTGTGTGAACACCTTTAATTCATTTTCTGTAAGAAAAAGGAATCGCATGGCTAAACTTTACGTTAAATATTTGAATTATTACTGCTCCATTTAGTTTAAATACATTGTCTTTCAATTGGAACCATTAATTTTTATTTTCCTGACATCACCTCATATTCCCCCTAAAAACGTGCTACTGCCCCTTTAAGCTATCAGCAAATTGAACAGCAATATAAACACATATTTCCACCGATGTTAAGCCCCCGTCACAACCCATCGTGCGTGCAATTCGTTCGTACGTTTTTTGGGGAGGCCACGGTCGCTACGTTTTTCTGAAAACGTAGGGTGGATTTATCAAGAACAGAGAGGGAGTTTGCCAACGCACGTCACACGCACGTCGTACGTACGTAGCCCGTCGACACGTCTGGCAGTGAGGAGCTGCGTGCATCGTACGATGCGCACGTGGTACGTACGTGTTGCGTGCGTACAACGTGCGTACAACGTGCGTGTGATGTGCGATTGTCACATTGTCGTACGGGGGCCGTGCGTCTCGCGTACAGTGTCCTTACACCACGCACGTTGTAAGTGCGTGCGAGTGCAACGAGGTTTTTCCCGCCCGATTGACAGGTGCTTGGTACACATTGTCACATGTGCTGGAGCCATAAGATGCCGCCCTTTCCATCGCTCCGGGTCCTGATGCTGCAAGAGCATGTTCTCTTCAAATGATGGCAATCGTCCGTCGGCTCGGCTAATATCCTAAAAAAGGTGCCCAAAACGTGCGTTGTACGTGCTTACTCGGTACGTTGTACGTGCTTACTCGGTACGATCGACGTGAGTTTTCTTTAATTATTTGATAGTTAAACTTTGGACGTGCCGAGTAAGCACAAACTACGCACGTACAACGCACGTTATACGCACGTGCAACGTGCGTCGTTCGTAGAGAAAGTTTGAGTGGGTAAGCTTGAAAAAAACGCACGATGTCGGTGCGTTGTGCGTGCGGTTGTCGTACAGGGCACGCACGTCGATCGTACGGAGGAAAATTCGCAGCCCGTTCGTAGACTGCACGCAGCGAAAGTTCTGCATGCACTAAAAGTTCTACGACGAGTCTGCGTGCTCCAAATTTGTCCAAAATCGGTACGGCGTCGGTAAAGAGGACGCACGAATTCCCCAGTTTACCCCACGTTTTTGTCGGTAGACAGCACGCAGCTGCACGTACGACGGGTTGTGACGGGGGCTCAAACCAGCTTACATCCACATACAGACACACCCATTGATGTTCATGATTCCCCTTTCAACAGACAGCACATATCTATAGAGCACATATTAAATAGTGATATAGTATCTATTTTAAAGGGGCAGTAGCACGTTTTTAGAGGGAATATAAGGTGATGTCAGGAAATCGAAAATTAATGGTTCCAATTGAAAGACAATGCATTTAAACTAAATGGAGCAGTTATAATTCAAATATATAATATAAAGTTTAGCCATGAGATTCCTTTTTCTTACACAAAATGAATTAAAGGTGTTCAAACAAAATGGCCGCCAATGGATTTTAGGTGAATCTTCATACTTTGACCTCTGAATATGGATAATTGGTTTGTGTTATGATAATTTTAACTCTATCAAAGTAATACATTTATGAGTAATTTACAATTATCAGTGAACATATTAAATATAAAATTATCAAAAAACGTGCTACCGCCCCTTTAATATATCAGGCGTACTTGATACTTGAAGTATCTTCTCTAATAACCCAACAACCTTACTAAAGTCGACCAGAACAAAGTGATATATTGTTTTCTGCTTTCGTGATGGTCTTGTTGATCCAATAAAACGTTTGCCTTCTGCTCGGGTGTGTCATCTGCTTATATCCATGGAGACACTAATGTCACTAACGAAAACAGGTGTAACACTACAATTTACTGATCATATGAGGACTCAACTACAGCACATTTGCATCATTTACCGTTAAACCAAAACCTTAAATAGCATAACTCGATCGTTCGAGGCAACATCAATGAACAGTGACGTTCAAGGAATTGATAAATGCAATAAACAGTAGGTATCGATTAGTTCTAGCATGCATATGTAGTGACGTCACAGCCAGCGGTTCAATAATCAACACAGTTCGTTCCGAATTTCCAGGAACTCAGAATTTCAGAGAAGAGGTTATACATATTTAATAAGTGACTTCACAGTCTTCACATATCAGCACGTTTAACTTTCCTATTAATAGCCCATGCTGTTAAACGGGTTTGTATGAAAGCCTTCGGGCGTGTTCTATTTTGAAGACAATTTGTCATGCTCATTCGCCTTGTTTACCCAACTCCTAGTTAGCATATATGTAATATTCACCGGCTGAGGCCGCAGTCGAGAACAGTAGCTTTTTTATACACTATCTTAACGCTTAAATACTGACTTACTGAATACTTAATACTGTAATACTTGTAAAATGATTACTGTATTTTAGAAATGGGCAAATAAATTTGTTGTGGATTTTTGGCAGCTCTGATTGATCATGAAATATATTTGAAAAATTGAAAATACTTTTACTCCTTGTGTGAACACTGTTCAGAAGCATTTCCTGCAACTGTTCACACTAAGTTTTCTTTTTTCCAGAACCCATTGCAAATCAAGCTGGCGGTAACGAAAAACTCTTCGTTGAGAAATATATTTGCAACTTGGTCGCTGTTTTAGTTATTTGATAAAGAGATTGCATCTTATATACTTAATATGCTGCCAGTCAAAAGTTTACATTAACTTTTGCAAACATTTTCTCCTGACAGAGGTAGATCAAATCATGAAATGTTGATTCATAAGTATGCGCGGTATTATCGATATAACCCGTCCTCTCTATGTTCCTATTTCAATACTTATTCTTCTCTCTATAAGTTTATTTACTTACTATCCAAAACCACCTCGTCAAATGTATCACAGCAACAGCGTTCAGCAAACGTTATCAATCAGCCATTTAATATTTTATCTTATATAACTGTAATCCCATCACTTATATTTTCCACGTATTATGATGTTTGATTTTGGTATTTTTCATTGTTGTTTTTATAACTTTTTAAAAAATGTTAGTGTCTCATAGGTCAATTATTTCACGAGTATGACACTTTAATGAAATAATATTCTTCTCACAAACATCCCGAGATGCAATCCGTTCAAAAACTAAAACATTTATTTTCCAAGTACGACCCCAATAACATGCGTACCCTTGCGTAAACCAGCAAATTTATTAACAATACATAAAAATATATTCACCCAATTTACAAACTTACATCCACATACAAACATATCAGTTGATATTCTCCCTTGCACAGGTGACATTGATCTGAAGAATACATGTTAAATAACTTTAGTGTTAAAGTATTTTTTCTTATACATCAGATCTATTCAGTAAACGTACTTAATATCTGACGTCTCTTCTGTGTGGAAATTTACATTCACTTATCGATAACCGCTTTGTTCTCTCTAGCCAACTCTTAGCTGTTTTCTGGTTCGATTTTCTTTTATCATATTTCATTATATCCTATGAATGACATTTCCAAGAATACAATTGTGAGTTGTAATTAAAGTGGAAGATTTTTAAATAACTGGCATGTAAGTCCAGAAAAAATCATTACAATATAAGTATTTGCTATTTATCCTTTTTAAGACAATTATTAGAATTTTTGTTTTGTTTTTACAACGTTTGATTGGAGAAGGCTTCAATAGGAACTTGCCTATTTGAACTTTGAATGTATCACACCGTAAGCAAATAGGGGCTCAATTACGACTTGAAAGGGAACGGTCACAGATTGACATAAACACTTACTAAATTCCTTCGTGCCGTTCCACAAAGCAATTGTAAAGTTACAATGGTTTATAGGCAATATGTAACCATTGTTTACGATAGATCATAACGTTACAATCGATTTGGTGTTTTGTGTTAAGAAAGCCTGGTTCAGAACAAAGAGAAAAGGTCGGAAAGCAACCGTGTGTCAAGACAACACCATTGATAAGAGTATCAGCGAGTTATTGTTTGCTGCCTTGGTTACGTTGTTTCGTTGATCTGCTTCCCTGGTTTAGAATGTTGTTTGTTTATTGGTACCCATAGAAACAATGACGTGATCAGTCATGAAACGATTACACATAATTGAGAGAACGCAATACCCATGGGCTGTTCATGTCGAGCAAAGCCTCAAAAGTAAATATGAGACGACTGTGATTGCAAAAATGAGAAGGGTAGTCACTGGTTGATCAAGGGGTGTGTTCAAGTTTTTTTAATGAAAATAATTGGCCCATGCCTAATCGGGCCGTCTGGAGTCGTGTGGGTACTGTCTGTGTTTATGTTTGACTGAAAGGGTGTATCTGAGCGAGAGGGGCGAATGCATACTGCGTGAGTCTGATGTTTGACTGAGAGAATAACGTATTGTACATGTATACGGATGCGTTGTATATCGTGGTTTCTTGTGGGTGCAGTAATGTATTGAGAGTGTATGTGGGGTGGGATGGGTAAAAATGGCGAAATGTGGTGCGAAATCTGACGAATGCAAATGCACTGTTGTATTTATTATGAATTTGTAATTGTAATTGTATGTTTGTGCCTCGTAAGCCTTATGGCTGGGTGCTGACTTTTAACAGCTTTTTATACTGTGATATATATACAGCACATGTACAGCATGTGACACATTAATAAAACACTCTTCTTCTTCTTCTTCTTCTTATTCTTAATTACGGTATATATTTTAGATCACGCTGTTAGCGCAAACGCATCGGCCCAGCTAAACCATTGCCTAACATCAATGAACCACGAGGTTCAAATAATCGATAAATACAATAAGCAGCATATGTTGATTAGATGTAACATGCATCACTTCACAGCCTCGTTCCGAATTTCCAGGAATTCAAAAATTCAGAGAAAGGTTAATGCTTATGCATGTATGTAGTGACGTCACAGTATTTTCAATAATCAAAATTTTCAGGAATTCCCAATTTCGGAAAGGGCCAATACATATTCATGTAGTGACGTCACTGTATTTTCAATACTCAACACAGAATATCCAGGAATTCCCAATTTCAGAAAAGGGATAATACATATTTAACAAGTCACGTCACATTTACAGCTCATGCGTGAAAACTCGTTTGTATGAAGAGTTTTGGGCGTGTTCTACTTTGAAAATAACTTATCATGCTCATTCGCCATGTCTATCAAATCCAAGTTCGCACATACCGTATTTCCTCCAATAGGGGCCCGGGCCCTTATAAAAATTTAGGGGGTATTACCCCCGGCCCTTATTATGATAATAGGTTTTCCAAAGTCACCTTGAGACCTCCATTCTATTGTTTGAAACAAAGGTTACCGGTATACATGACATAGGCTTATTATAGTTATATGTGTGGTATCAAAAACACAAAATCTCGCCATTAAACATCAATCGGAAGTAGCGTGGTAGTTAAAGGGGGAATATTTAAGTCGAAAATACAGAAGGGAGTAATTATTATAAGAATAATCAACGAGTTGCGAGGAATTACGGATTATCTGTCCAGAGTTAATTATTGCGATAAACTTCGAGCTTCACCGAGTTGGACACAATAATTAACGAGGGATAATCCGTAATGCCGAGCATCGAGTTGGTTATTCTTTTTCTTACCCAAGATCATTTTGATGCACAAAACGTGAAAAAAGGAGTAACATTAAGAACTACGCGTGGCCTGTAAAGTACAAATGGTACTCATACGCCATTCATACTTTTGCTCACTACTTCAAGATGGGCGGTTCGAAGCAGTTCGCACAATACGCTCTAATTTTGAATAGTTAATAATGTTGATGTCACATTTTATCACAATCATATTGTCTCATATGACAAAAAAAACTATTTATTGACCGCGCACAACCAGAAACAAACAGTTGGACGTCGTTAGCTTTCGTTACGTTTGACAAGCCTAGCGAACCTGCAAGCCAGTTTGACGTCATGTTTATTGACGTCATAGAGCTGCGTAACGACACTTCGCCTGGCGACTCTCCCACACAGCGCCGCCTTGAAGATTTAAAATAGTATTTACGGCAAAGAAAACATCAAAAGCTCTTCACTTCCCATTAAAAATGTTGTAGTAATGTGTGACTTTCGCAACTTAGTTACAAGATTTGTCATCTATATCTCTCATTTGAAATAGAAGATCCAAGAGAATCATGAATGGGTGTAAAAAAGTTCCGTCAACCAATCAAAATGCGAGTTATTTATAGAAAAACTGTAATTCCCATGACCATTATGCAAACTTTAATACCCGGCACATCCTTGCCCGCTTGGGTAAGAATGACAAGACCCGGCCCCTATTATTTTGAACATTAAGGATGGGTTTCGTTCCCTATTTCAATTAGAAGATAAATAGTTGCGTTTGTAAAATTTCCGGGATTCATTGTTATTCAACACCCGCAAATTTAGTTTAAAACCGACGGCGTTAGCCGGAGGTTTTAAACGCTTAAATTTGCGGGTGTTGAATAACAATGAATCCCGGAAATTTTACAAACGCAACTATTTATCGATATTGTAACATGACCGTTAGTTATAAGCATTTTAAAAGCGAACTCTATTTTTGCGTAGGGAACTCTGAGTTGAAAGGATCTAACAACTGATCCATTATTGTTATAGGTGTTCGCAGCTATAAATAAGAAGGAATTCCCAGTGTTATAGACATTAAAATAGTGTTCTAATATTGCAAACCAGTTGCACTCATAACAATGAGATCTTATAGTTTTCACTGTGAAATTTATGAGAGAGAAAACAGTTATATAATTCATAAACCAACAGGAACAAACCCGACTGAACAAATATCTTAAACTCGCCCAGACCATTGTGACGGTGACGCAATCATTATGACGTCATAACCGTTAGCCTTTGTGACGTCGTGCCATGGGAGCGGCATTCGAAAGAAACCGGCCGCATGGCACAAGACGGCAAATTAGGAGAAACGTAGATAATTAAAAAAGTTTAGTTACATAAAACTAAAGCAAATAGAAAGGGATTTTTGGCATCTACGGGAATGCGCAAGTTAGAAAATGACAGCAACAACAGTAAAATGTGAATCGGTCACAAATATTGGGAGAATCAGATTATTTTAATGTTGAGGCGGACCAAATAATGTATCCTTTCGCGGTGATTCGCCTCAGTCAATTTGCGGGTGTTCATTGCCATTTAACACTGGCAAATCCTTCAAATCAACCAATCAGAAACGAGTATTTACCGAAGTCATGTTACAATTTATTGTGAAGTGTATTGTGAAACGTCTTGCACTATATTGATAATTTTCAAAAATAAGATAATGTATGCTTTCTTGACTAATTAACCCTAAAGAACAGGTGAAATGATTGCTGATCTGAGAACTGGGAGATATATCAATCGTTGGTTATGAACTGATTCATATTAGCAATATTGTCAAAACAAAAGTACACACTTTATTTACAACTTACATGTACTGTTATATAACACTTATTGCGATGTTTTCCTGCAAATCTAGATCGAAAATGTTATTCTTATAATGTCCAATATTTTGAATATTGATATACCGTTAACATCGCGCACCCTTTTCTACACATATTGAACATGTGGAGCGTTGACTCAACAGCAGAAACAAACAATGTCTATTTTAGAAAGCTAGCATTGGCATTAGTGTATTGTGTTGTACAGGAACCCCCTTAGATTTACACGCGGGACCACAACACAAATCTATTTTTCACTTTTGATACAACAGTTTGTTTTCAACTTATCAATATATAAACAATAAAACTTGGTTGTAATATATAAAGAATAAACAGCGTGAGTGTTTGACCGTGACCAGACGTTCATGTGAACATGTAAGCCTGGCGTGATAAAGGACACCCCTCACTCTCTCCCTTGCTGGTGAACTTCGTCATCTCAATTACCGATTGGGACTTCTCCAACGGTGACGCATTATAAGTTATGCCATTCAGAGGCGGGGTGAACGGGGAGATATCAGTCTCGAGCTGGGTGTTATGCGACGCGCCTTCACACAAAGCTCGAGGCTGATATCTCCCCTTGGCCCCGCCTCTGAATGGTATAACGTCTTACTTCTATATTCATCTTACAAACCGGGCATTGACTCGCGAGGAGACTCTACGGGCTGTCCTAGACAGTCTTCTCCCATGTTCTAGCTATAGGCTCTAGGTACACCTACTAGTACCAACATGCCCGTCTTCCAAACATTGGAGCGACTCGAGAGCTTCGCTCAATATATTTGAACAAGCTACAGGTCTTGTACTATTCTAACACTTAAACTCTGAAATGAAATGGTCAATAAATATAACAATTATAAAAATATATGAAACAGAGACTGAGTTTTCTTCATTTCTCCTTCATTAGTCTACCATTGACAATATAGACTACTTAATTGCACAATATGCAGATGACATAGAATTCATTTTGGATTGCCTTAATAGATCATATGAGGCTACCATAGCCACTCTTGACACTTTTGCAAAGATTTCTTGATTAGAAATAAATTTTGATAAATCACAGGTAATTTGGATAGGCTCCAAAAAGAACAGAAACATTAGATTTAAAGCAGATTTAAACTAAGAATGGAACCCAGAAACCTTTCAAAATTCTTGGCATAATTTTTCTACCAACTTTGAAAAAATGATAATGCTTAAATTTGAAAGCATTTTTTTAAAAATTGAACAAACACTAAAGAGATGGATGAACAGAATTATTACGCCCTTTGGTAAAATCGCAGTAATTGAATCAATGCTTGTTTCAAAACTAAGCTCTTATCCTCCCTAATCCCTCTGATGAATTCCTACAAAAGTTTAACTCTATCCTCTACAAGTTCTTATGGGATAACACATCCCAAGGGAGACTCTGATTGATATATATATTTGCATATGTTGATGCTATGAAAGTAATTAGGATCAAGAAGTTGATTGTTGATTTTGAAAAGATGTGGAAACAATTATGACAAAAACTACATATGTTATGCAAATATATTTAGCTTGCTAAACACTGATGACAACTTTCTGACATTGCAACAATTTTGCAATAAGTATTTTAATATAAACTTCCTGGAATTGTATAAACTACCATAGTTCTTTGAAATTCGTATATAGTAATCATGTCAGTTTTTGGATGAAAACTTTGAAAATATAGGTCCGTGATATATAAAAACATATTTTGTCCTTTTTTTGCATACAGAGTCTAGGTTTTTATTATTTGTTTAGTTTTCATAAGGGTGCCTGTGAGTTGCATGACTTTTTAAAAACGTTTTTGTATGGTAATCGCGTATTATAGGTGTTTGACATACCTCATTTGTGTGCCTTTTCGCATGGGGCGCTTTGTCCCAAACTACGGGGCAAAGTGCACCGCCTTTGTCGAAATACATTTTCTTTGATATCTCTTTATGCAGGAATGGCAGGTTAAAAAGCGTTTGTCATACAATAGTGTATCTGGTGAGAATAAGAGACATGCTGCAAGTTGCTTTCTAAACATGTTAATATGCCAAGAAAACACACTTATATTTTAGGGGGCGCGCTTTGCCCTGGTCTCCCCTACTCTTTGTGCTAATTGTATGTTCTCGTCGTTCAGGACCAACATATAAACTCATTCACAGTTCATCATTCATTATCACCATATCAAGCATACACTGCTGAAAATCGTTTTAGTGTAAACACCTTTCATTAATCAGGATATTTGATTTGTGAAGCTAACCTGACTGGTATATTCGTCTAAGGACTCAATTTCCTGTTTAAAAAGAGTGCCAGTAAATAATATTTGCCATCCAAAATGATACCAATATTTCACTTCGGAAACCTGCTACAGAGCCTTTGAGGAAAGTGTATATTTTTTAACATTTAGATAATCGTACACGGTTCGATTATTATGAAATATATTAATGAGAGTATCTGTTAGACAATCCGACAAGAGTTACACCCCTTGACAACTGGATCAGATAACTCAACTGATAGTGACTGGCATCTCCCGTCGCCTCGAATCCCGTGACATTACGTTCAACCTAGTCGTGTCTATCAGCTTCTGGTCACTGTTCCCTTCACGCACATTCACATGCGAATGTCATAGCACTGGTTCACGGTGTACAGTCACATTTACAAGTGTCCGCACTTCCGAATGTATATAGCCAAGCACGTTAACAAGTGTCTTTGCCTTATAGTCTAAGGGCCAAAGCACAAAACTGGTCGGGTACCCCTCCCCACCGTAGAACAAAGCCAAACCACTTTTTTCTTGAAGATATATATATGTTGTGTTGGAAAAGGATGGTTGTCACATTTTCATTTGGTGGCAGGGGTATTTTTCAGCCTTGTTTCCATGGCAACCAAACATTTTCGGGTAAAAAATCAAAAATGCATATTATTGTGAATAACTTCACTATTTATTTACATAAATGAACATAACTGGTGTCATATTGTAGCTTATACATACATCTTTCATACTATGAAAACATTCGATAAAAATATAATATCATTATTTTTTAAAATTAATGGGAAATTATTTTTTTTATGATTTTTTTACAAATTTGTCCAAACACTCGTCACTGAAGTGTCACAATGCCTTAAATTTGTTTATAATATACATGAAAATGTTCCTTAACTAATGTTCATTTATTCTGATTCTTAATTACAATAAAAAATATCAATTTGTTGAATGTATGTGGTTTCCATGGCAACCAGGTCAAAATTCGCTAAATCGCAATTTCTTGACCATATTTCACAATATCTCAATTTTTTGTTGTCACAACTGAATAATATTGACATTACATTGAAAAACCTGTTAGGAATTCTTCATTCATCAATTTTTCAACTTAACACTTATTCTTGATAAAAATTAAAAATTATGAAAAATGTCAAATTTTAGTAAGTTTGACCCAAAAACTCAGTTTTAGAAAGGTTGTTATTCAAAATACACCTTGATCATTTGTATAATCTAGAACAAATCACATTTAGAATAAAAACAAAAACAGCAGAAAGTTTTAAATATTACAAAAATATGTCCGTTAATTTCCATGGTAACATATAAATTCTATAATGAACTCAAGAATTCATCGAATGATGCCAAATAATTATCGTATTCAAAATACAGTCATTATTTCAAACAATTTAATGTAGATACCTTGTTGGTTGATTGCATTTTAGTGTGTTCAACAGACGATTAGCCCGTCACCTTCTATTGCATCTACGAATCAGCAAGTTATACTACGATTAGCCCGACACCTTCTATTGCATCTACGAATCAGCAAGTTATACTACGATTAGCCTGACACCTTCTATTGCATCTACGAATCAGCAAGTTATACTACGATTAGCCCGACACCTTCTATTGCATCTACGAATCAGCAAGTTATACCACGATTAGCCCGTCACCTTCTATTGCATCTACGAATCAGCAAGTTATACTACGATTAGCCCGTCACCTTCTATTGCATCTACGAATCAGCAAGTTATACTACGATTAGCCCGTCACCTTCTATTGCATCTACGAATCAGCAAGTTATACTACGATTAGCCCGACACCTTCTATTGCATCTACGAATCAGCAAGTTATACCACGATTAGCCCGACACCTTCTATTGCATCTACGAATCAGCAAGTTATACCACGATTAGCCCGTCACCTTCTATTGCATCTACGAATCAGCAAGTTATACCACGATTAGCCCGACACCTTCTATTGCATCTACGAATCAGCAAGTTATACTACGATTAGCCCGTCACCTTCTATTGCATCTACGAATCAGCAAGTTATACTACGATTAGCCCGTCACCTTCTATTGCATCTACGAATCAGCAAGTTATACTACGATTAGCCCGTCACCTTCTATTGCATCTACGAATCAGCAAGTTATACTACGATTAGCCCGACACCTTCTATTGCATCTACGAATCAGCAAGTTATACTACGATTAGCCCGACACCTTCTATTGCATCTACGAATCAGCAAGTTATACTACGATTAGCCCGTCACCTTCTATTGCATCTACGAATCAGCAAGTTATACTACGATTAGCCCGTCACCTTCTTTTGCATCTACGAATCAGCAAGTTATACTACGATTAGCCCGACACCTTCTATTGCATCTACGAATCAGCAAGTTATACTACGATTAGCCCGACACCTTCTATTGCACTAGCTTTGCTCTTATGTGCTGTCGCGTGATCCAACAGCCGATATATCCGATATCAACTTCATCGTCTTACGTTCTGAAACGATGTATTTAAAATATCGGTATGATTTAGCAACTTTTACTATTATGACATGATCTTTAAGATGTCTCACGCTCGAGTCTTACACATTGTTTGCGAACGTTCACGTCGTAACATATGATTAACTATTTTTACAGTGAACATATATTGAATGGTGGCCATCGTGGCCAAAATTTCATCCATTTGGATACAGATCGGAGCACAGTGGTGTAGTGGTTAGCGTGCTTGCCTCTCACGCCAACTACCCGGGTTCGAATCCCGGTGGAGACACCAAACATTTATGACCTGGGCCAAATGCTGTGTTGTGGCCTTGGGCAAGGCACTTCTTCCACATTGCACTCAGTTACCTGAACAAGAAGGAAGTACGGACCTATATGGTCACGCGAAGCGTTTGTTGATAGGCGGCACCAAACATACTATCCCTCCAGGATAATAATACTCATGACGCTTTGAGCATGGATATATTATGCGCGGTATAAGAAAAGCTTTTATAAGAAAGTGTTGACTTACGATAGTTGCAACAGTACAAATAGAGGAAAGCTACTAGTGAAACCCGGAACAAAATTCATCACTTATAATGCTGTGTTGGCCTTTTTGGAAATCATGATGAGTAATGATAGTATTTATACACCTTACGTCCCAAGTAGGCAGAGCGTAACGGGTATTGTTGCTAGCATTAACATGTTATACACTTTTGCAGCGTGGGAATGATGATATTTAAATACGCATAAACACCATGCTCGCTTGTCTAACACTATTGTGTGATGTGTGGAGTTTCCTAAAAAAAGAATAAGCACGTGACAACCGGGGTGTTTTATATAATATATATTAAGATTTGGGAAGTCCAACTGACATGAATAATTATGACGCATCGATTAAGCTCAATGGCAAATGTGACCATTCCATGCTGCTAGAACCACGATGCGACGACCGCTCATGTATGCCCCGCTACTACTGGGTGTCTGCTGGCTTATCATATACTGTAAGTGATCTTCTCTAATATCTGCACGTGTAGTAATCAGCCAGTAGCTTGTGATATAACGTAGTTAACGGAGCTTTCACATTTATCTTATGAATACCGCCACTCTCTTCTATATGTGATATACGCTATATGAAAACAACAAAAGAACAGTAGATAGACAATTGAAGTTGTGGAATACTTTTGGCCTCGAAAACAGAATGTGAAACTACAAAGTAGCATCAATCGTCGTAAATGTCATTATGAGACCTCGATATATATGCATATGGATTTGTCATTAATCATGCACGTTTATCTGTAAGTATTTCATTTTTCATTTTCATTGTTTTGTAGAAAAAATGCTTTAAAAAAGCCTATAGTATGCTTTAATGTTATGGAGTGATCACCCTGTGGGGTCGAGACGTAACCTTTCGAAAATCCAAATTTGCATAAATGCCTAACTGTATCAGATGGAAGTTCATATCCCAACGTAAACGTGTTGATTTTTTTCGATTTGATGAACAAAATCAACTTGATATCATGCATTGTTTGACAGCTTCCTGAAAGAATGGTAATTGTTAAGAAAGTTCTAGAATCACTGCATAGCAATAGACCTAAATGCGAATGATAAAAGTTGCGTGTTGCCGTTGAGTGGTTTATGATTATGGCATGTTTTTTGACATGAGTTCATTACTATCTCCTGTAAACTCTTGTGCCAAACCTGTTCATTCGCTTCAGTCTATGTCAGAGTATGTAAGTAAGTACTGAGTATAGGAGTGAAACGGATAATATTGATACATAGACTGCATTCGTTTGAAAGGAAAGTTTATCAAATTACATATCAACTCTAGCTTTATGGACGTCTTTATGTACTGTCGATATCATAATATACTACGCAAAGAAAGAATAGGTATTTGAAGTAAAAGGATGAAATTGATGATTAGATGATTTTCATTATTTATTTAATTATCTTTCTTTACTAAATCAAAGCATTTGTCGGACAGATTAATGTGTAACCCATTGTCCATCTACAGTGCAATTTGAGAAATTTGTGTTAGATAAAAATGTCAGGGAATTTGTCGCGCTTCGTCAAAATAAAATATGTCATAGTATTGTGGGGTCATTAAACTCATGCCTGTACCGCCTTGCGGTTTATTGAAAAATAAAGATTGATTCATGAAGATTTAATTCGTACTCAAATTGATGCTCGGAGAAAACACATGATGCTTTAAATTTCATATGCAAAGGGACATTCTACTTCAGAGAGCTATTTCGAAGAATTTAGTTATAAGATGGTTGATATATACCCATGGAAGTTTGGGTTTTAAAAATCAACGTGGATTTGATGCAAGGCCTTTTTAGTTTCGATTTCATATGTTACTGAGATAAAACCTCAGGTGATCTACAGACAGGAACAGATGTGTAACTTCACCAAGATAGACACTACCATACAAACCTGCTGCTTGGGTAGGTTCCTTCTCCCTTGTCGGATACTGAAGTTCCTCGCTCCATCAATACATAACCTATATGTTGCATTTGATATCTAACTATAGAAGTGAATTCACATGATTCTTGAAAGTTTCTTCTATATAAATATTTTACTGTAATATATCTTAACTCGTTAATTATGCTTTTCCAGACACCGTGTTCTTATAGTTAAGAACTTATTATCTCAACAGTTAAATTCAACGGACGTCTGTTGAACACACTAAAATGCAATCAACCAACAAGGTATCTACATTAAATTGTTTGAAATAATGACTGTATTTTGAATATGATAATTATTTGGCATCATTTGATGAATTCTTGAGTTCATTATAGAATTTATATGTTACCATGGAAATTAACGGACATATTTTTGTAATATTTAAAACTTTCTGCTGTTTTTGTTTTTATTCTAAATGTGATTTGTTCTAGATTATACAAATGATCAAGGTGTATTTTGAATAACAACCTTTCTAAAACTGAGTTTTTGGGTCAAACTTACTAAAATTTGACATTTTTCATAATTTTTAATTTTTATCAAGAATAAGTGTTAAGTTGAAAAATTGATGAATGAAGAATTCCTAACAGGTTTTTCAATGTAATGTCAATATTATTCAGTTGTGACAACAAAAAATTGAGATATTGTGAAATATGGTCAAGAAATGGCGATTTAGCGAATTTTGACCTGGTTGCCATGGAAACCACATACATTCAACAAATTGATATTTTTTATTGTAATTAAGAATCAGAATAAATGTACATTAGTTAAGGAACATTTTCATGTATATTATAAACAAATTTAAGGCATTGTGACACTTCAGTGACGAGTGTTTGGACAAATTTGTAAAAAAATCATAAAAAAAATAATTTCCCATTAATTAAAAAAATAAAGATATTATATTTTTATCAAATGTGTTCATAGTATGAAAGATGTATGTATAAGCTACAATATGACACCAGTTATGTTCATTTATGTAAATAAATAGTGAAGTTATTCACAATAATATGCATTTTTGATTTTTTATCCGAAAATGTTTGGTTACCATGGAAACAAGGCTGAAAAATACCCCTGCCACCAAATGAAAATGTGACAACCATCCTTTTCCAACATAACATATATATATCTTCAAGAAAAAAGTGGTTTTGCTTTGTTCTACGGTGGGGAGGGGTAACTCCTAAAATAAGCTCTTTTCTGAGAATGGCCGTTAGACTATTATCAGTCCACTGCTTTTCTGGTTGTCAGAGGTCATCCCTGATTGACGACAGGGCGACCCCCAGACTCATCGACAGTTCCTCAGACCCGTCTCCTCAGACGCGTATCCTTCGACACGCCCCCTCAGACACGTCGCCTCGGTTTCATTTTGGCTTCGCTCTCCTCGGACGCGTATCCTTCGACACGCCCCCTCAGACACGTCCCCACGTTTCATTCTGGTTTCGCTGCAGACACGGCTACTGGTCCTATAGTTTTCCAGTTATCCGGTGACCTCCGGACCGTACTATCGCAGCTACTTCTGTCTCTTTGAGTGGTTGACACCAAGCAGTCGACCGCAACCAGTCATTGCACCAGAGCTGAGTAGGCCTACCAGTATTCCTCCGCACGGGAACGAACCATATCCTCCTAGGACAATCAGCTCCTATAATACTTAAGAAAAATACGACAGAACACCGCAAGAACAATATGACGACATCACTATCAAGTGATGTGAACCAATTAGTATCATTATTCATACATCATATAACTATGCATCATAACACATTCACTGGTCAGGTGTTTCATGTAAAATTGCTCAGAATTATCTCCCTTAGAACAACATGACAATTACTCGTTATATTCTCCCAAAGAGAGAACCTTGGCTGCCGTCTCGCAGATTATCCATGAAAGAACTGTGTGACCTTCCGTACATATACGTGGCACCATAAACATTCGATATATAATAAACATATATATATAGAGCATCAACGAACCACCTGCCCAGCTCAAAGTCAAAACCATCAATGTACAACATAAAATGTGTTTGCATTTTTTTTTATATAACTAATACACATAATTATGAACTAAATACATTGCCCACATGTAAACATAACGTTCTTTTTGTTGCCAGTATATTGATATGAACAATTAAAACAGGTTCGAAGAAAGGTTACGGGTCGGAAGGTAGATAAATCGGTCTGATGTTGTTCATAAGTTGTTCTTCAAGTAAAGACAAGCCCATTATTGTATTATACGACAAGGTCACTTCCAAACTCTGAAAAAGACAAGACGTCAAAGTAATGAAGGACAAAGCTTGACAGAAGAAGACCAATCCAGAATCTATCCCGGAAACCCTGCTAAACTTAGCAGAAGTTATCGCTACCAAAGACCTTTCAGTATATAAAACAATCTTATGTAAATATATTTGTTTATTATCAGACGACCTTACAATTTCATGGACTCCCCACAAAATATGATGGACTACACCGGAAAAGATAACTCCCTAGTAAGTCAATATCTCCATGTGACACTGCTAAGAGGGAATGATACGACATACGATCAATGTGAATGGCATTGGCTTCCAGAGAGGACCGTATAAGTTGAAGAATCGAGACCGCTAGTAATTAATGTCAGGTTCATAGACATACTATATAATATCATTTGTTGTGTAATTGAGTTTTAACGTGCTTTGAGTCCGAGCCAAACTCATCTAGCACGTGGAAAGAGAGAGTGGACAGTCCAGGAAGAGAAAGAAAGTGAGAAACAATACGAGAGAGACTGCTGAGAAGATCCCCTTTTCGAAAACATCCCCTTGGCGGAAGAGAAAAAAAAAAGTTCACGTTCTTCCTTATTTACTTATCTTCCCTTTGTTTTTATTTTTTCTTCATTTATCGGGTGGAAGGTAAACTTCCCATGTGTGTATAATATTTTATTAAAATGATCATTAATATTATTATTATTACGTTTTTGTTTTTTTTTATTTATGATATACGAAAGACACCCGAATTAGTCGCCTCATACGACAAGCGAATTGACGTCTCACCGGCTTGCAGTGAAGTCGTAGACAAAACCGGCTCGTAGACACGGGAATTTCGCAGACAAAACAATCTCGTAGACAATGATCTCAGTATCTCAATGATGACAGTAATTAATTTGTATTTCTAAGTCAATATTGAGTATTATTTGAAAGGAAAGTTTATCAAATTACATATCAACTCTAGCTTTATGGACGTCTTTATGTACTGTCGATATCATAATATACTACGCAAAGAAAGAATAGGTATTTGAAGTAAAAGGATGAAATTGATGATTAGATGATTTTCATTATTTATTTAATTATCTTTCTTTACTAAATCAAAGCATTTGTCGGACAGATTAATGTGTAACCCATTGTCCATCTACAGTGCAATTTGAGAAATTTGTGTTAGATAAAAATGTCAGGGAATTTGTCGCGCTTCGTCAAAATAAAATATGTCATAGTATTGTGGGGTCATTAAACTCATGCCTGTACCGCCTTGCGGTTTATTGAAAAATAAAGATTGATTCATGAAGATTTAATTCGTACTCAAATTGATGCTCGGAGAAAACACATGATGCTTTAAATTTCATATGCAAAGGGACATTCTACTTCAGAGAGCTATTTCGAAGAATTTAGTTATAAGATGGTTGATATATACCCATGGAAGTTTGGGTTTTAAAAATCAACGTGGATTTGATGCAAGGCCTTTTTAGTTTCGATTTCATATGTTACTGAGATAAAACCTCAGGTGATCTACAGACAGGAACAGATGTGTAACTTCACCAAGATAGACACTACCATACAAACCTGCTGCTTGGGTAGGTTCCTTCTCCCTTGTCGGATACTGAAGTTCCTCGCTCCATCAATACATAACCTATATGTTGCATTTGATATCTAACTATAGAAGTGAATTCACATGATTCTTGAAAGTTTCTCCTATATAAATATTTTACTGTAATATATCTTAACTCGTTAATTATGCTTTTCCAGACACCGTGTTCTTATAGTTAAGAACTTATTATCTCAACAGTTAAATTCAACGGACGTCTGTTGAACACACTAAAATGCAATCAACCAACAAGGTATCTACATTAAATTGTTTGAAATAATGACTGTATTTTGAATATGATAATTATTTGGCATCATTTGATGAATTCTTGAGTTCATTATAGAATTTATATGTTACCATGGAAATTAACGGACATATTTTTGTAATATTTAAAACTTTCTGCTGTTTTTGTTTTTATTCTAAATGTGATTTGTTCTAGATTATACAAATGATCAAGGTGTATTTTGAATAACAACCTTTCTAAAACTGAGTTTTTGGGTCAAACTTACTAAAATTTGACATTTTTCATAATTTTTAATTTTTATCAAGAATAAGTGTTAAGTTGAAAAATTGATGAATGAAGAATTCCTAACAGGTTTTTCAATGTAATGTCAATATTATTCAGTTGTGACAACAAAAAATTGAGATATTGTGAAATATGGTCAAGAAATGGCGATTTAGCGAATTTTGACCTGGTTGCCATGGAAACCACATACATTCAACAAATTGATATTTTTTATTGTAATTAAGAATCAGAATAAATGTACATTAGTTAAGGAACATTTTCATGTATATTATAAACAAATTTAAGGCATTGTGACACTTCAGTGACGAGTGTTTGGACAAATTTGTAAAAAAATCATAAAAAAAATAATTTCCCATTAATTAAAAAAATAAAGATATTATATTTTTATCAAATGTGTTCATAGTATGAAAGATGTATGTATAAGCTACAATATGACACCAGTTATGTTCATTTATGTAAATAAATAGTGAAGTTATTCACAATAATATGCATTTTTGATTTTTTATCCGAAAATGTTTGGTTACCATGGAAACAAGGCTGAAAAATACCCCTGCCACCAAATGAAAATGTGACAACCATCCTTTTCCAACATAACATATATATATCTTCAAGAAAAAAGTGGTTTTGCTTTGTTCTACGGTGGGGAGGGGTAACTCCTAAAATAAGCTCTTTTCTGAGAATGGCCGTTAGACTATTATCAGTCCACTGCTTTTCTGGTTGTCAGAGGTCATCCCTGATTGACGACAGGGCGACCCCCAGACTCATCGACAGTTCCTCAGACCCGTCTCCTCAGACGCGTATCCTTCGACACGCCCCCTCAGACACGTCGCCTCGGTTTCATTTTGGCTTCGCTCTCCTCGGACGCGTATCCTTCGACACGCCCCCTCAGACACGTCCCCACGTTTCATTCTGGTTTCGCTGCAGACACGGCTACTGGTCCTATAGTTTTCCAGTTATCCGGTGACCTCCGGACCGTACTATCGCAGCTACTTCTATCTCTTTGAGTGGTTGACACCAAGCAGTCGACCGCAACCAGTCATTGCACCAGAGCTGAGTAGGCCTACCAGTATTCCTCCGCACGGGAACGAACCATATCCTCCTAGGACAATCAGCTCCTATAATACTTAAGAAAAATACGACAGAACACCGCAAGAACAATATGACGACATCACTATCAAGTGATGTGAACCAATTAGTATCATTATTCATACATCATATAACTATGCATCATAACACATTCACTGGTCAGGTGTTTCATGTAAAATTGCTCAGAATTATCTCCCTTAGAACAACATGACAATTACTCGTTATATTCTCCCAAAGAGAGAACCTTGGCTGCCGTCTCGCAGATTATCCATGAAAGAACTGTGTGACCTTCCGTACATATACGTGGCACCATAAACATTCGATATATAATAAACATATATATATAGAGCATCAACGAACCACCTGCCCAGCTCAAAGTCAAAACCATCAATGTACAACATAAAATGTGTTTGCATTTTTTTTTATATAACTAATACACATAATTATGAACTAAATACATTGCCCACATGTAAACATAACGTTCTTTTTGTTGCCAGTATATTGATATGAACAATTAAAACAGGTTCGAAGAAAGGTTACGGGTCGGAAGGTAGATAAATCGGTCTGATGTTGTTCATAAGTTGTTCTTCAAGTAAAGACAAGCCCATTATTGTATTATACGACAAGGTCACTTCCAAACTCTGAAAAAGACAAGACGTCAAAGTAATGAAGGACAAAGCTTGACAGAAGAAGACCAATCCAGAATCTATCCCGGAAACCCTGCTAAACTTAGCAGAAGTTATCGCTACCAAAGACCTTTCAGTATATAAAACAATCTTATGTAAATATATTTGTTTATTATCAGACGACCTTACAATTTCATGGACTCCCCACAAAATATGATGGACTACACCGGAAAAGATAACTCCCTAGTAAGTCAATATCTCCATGTGACACTGCTAAGAGGGAATGATACGACATACGATCAATGTGAATGGCATTGGCTTCCAGAGAGGACCGTATAAGTTGAAGAATCGAGACCGCTAGTAATTAATGTCAGGTTCATAGACATACTATATAATATCATTTGTTGTGTAATTGAGTTTTAACGTGCTTTGAGTCCGAGCCAAACTCATCTAGCACGTGGAAAGAGAGAGTGGACAGTCCAGGAAGAGAAAGAAAGTGAGAAACAATACGAGAGAGACTGCTGAGAAGATCCCCTTTTCGAAAACATCCCCTTGGCGGAAGAGAAAAAAAGAAGTTCACGTTCTTCCTTATTTACTTATCTTCCCTTTGTTTTTATTTTTTCTTCATTTATCGGGTGGAAGGTAAACTTCCCATGTGTGTATAATATTTTTTTAAAATGATCATTAATATTATTATTATTACGTTTTTGTTTTTTTTTATTTATGATATCCGAAAGACACCCGAATTAGTCGCCTCATACGACAAGCGAATTGACGTCTCACCGGCTTGCAGTGAAGTCGTAGACAAAACCGGCTCGTAGACACGGGAATTTCGCAGACAAAACAATCTCGTAGACAATGATCTCAGTATCTCAATGATGACAGTAATTAATTTGTATTTCTAAGTCAATATTGAGTATTATTTTTAATTATCCTTGACGTTTATTATATTTCATATTATGTTGCATGAAAACTGATCACGAGAATATGACTAACTTTACCTTGAATGTTGTTAGCTTTATGTAAAAAAATACGAAACTAAAAAAACTATTCATTGTCATTATAAAATATTAGATATTAATATAAAATATATATTTCTATTATTTTGAAGTTTTTCATATTATGTTGCGTGAATATTGATCACGAGAATATGACTAGCTTTATATAGAATAGATACGAAACTAACGAACTACTCATTGTTATTACCGTATTTCATATAATGTAATCACATCCTATAATTTTTTCACACTTTTGTAATAATCAATTTTCAGATATTGGAGACGAAAAAAGCTTCAGAAATAAAAACAGACACGAGTAATTCATTTCTTAATGATATATTATATCATTCATATATTGATATCTTTTCAATCAATCTAATCAAGACTCAAGCACTCAGTACAAGTCAGGGGGGTCCTTTCAGGACATAGCAGTTCCAGCAGCAGTTCTACACAAGAGGGCCGTTGATCCTCGAAATTGAAATTTGTGGTTTATATACTATAGGTGTTTTTACAGGTAAGTTTGAGTCTCTTCTACTCATGCAAGTGGATTAAAATTAATTGTTTGACTCAAACAATTAATTTTAATCCACTTGCATGAGTAGAAGAGACTCAAACTTACCTGTAAAAACACCTATAGTATATAAACCAATATTTATTTGTTTAACCCAACCTATGAGTGTTCAATAGCGTGAATTTGATAAATATAAGTTGGTTACTATTAGTACAAATCCTATTTGAAAACCTGTCTACGAGATCACTTCTCAATTTGTCTACGAGTTCACCGGATTTCGTGTCTACGAGCCGGTTTTGTCTACGAGTTCACCGCATCCCGTCTCACTTCCCTTAGGCCGCCAATGCGCTGTGGGGCTATTCTAACCAGACTGCAGGACGCCATCCTTACAGCCACCCCCGGAACCCACACGGGGTAAGAATACCGCCGCAAGAAGAAGAACCGCATTATAACAACTGAATGTGAATTTATTTTTCTTTTTTTTCCCGAAGAACCGAAGATTTAGTCGCCTTTTACGACAGGCATAGTGACGTCAGTTTGTCTGTGCCGCCAATAAACCGAAGTGTTATTCTATCCCAGGGTAAGTTAACCCTCCCCGACACCACACGGGGTCGCGATACTTTACTCCCCCTTATTTACGTTTAAACCGTTATGATATCGCCCACTATCTGTTATCCGTAGTACGAACTCAACTCGTCCAGTTTTATCGTAGTATTAACGAATCTGCGACTATATAGGAAAGGATTATTCGAAAATTGTTCAATACGCGACAAGACACACAACACCTAAATATAAATGATAACGATACCAGACTAACCCAGATCTTCTTCTGAACAATTATATACCCATTTGACAACATCCATATACTTCCTACAATCACTCAAAATGTATCGGATATGCAACACCATTATTTTTAAACAATATAAAAGCGGACGCCGTGTCGTTAAGTAATTTCTTCAGTCTCCGCGCTGAACCCCAAGAAACCTGTACAGTACTCGCTACTGCCAGTACTCGTCCAGCTACAATCACTCTTATATTATTCGCCGTGTTTTTGGTGAAGAATGGTAGATGCCTGATTAGAGGCAAAGTAAGTTGTGCAATCAGCGACGCTGTTCTAAAAATCATCAATTCGGCAACTGAATCATCGAAAGGCATTGTGATATAAACCATACTTTCTAGCGACATGTTGCCATTTGCTAAAAAAAATCAACAGATTGTGATGCAATTATTTTCCGTTAGGGGAAACTGCCCAAACCCATGGATTTGGTCAAATAAGAACAGAGGCTTGATCAACATTTCATGACTTGATCTGCCCTCACGGGGAGACAATGGTACCAAACCTGAAAACATTATAACTTTTTAATTGTATATGTATGAAGGAAGATCATTTGATTGGAAGATTTAGACCAAGTGAAATCCATTACAGTGGCATTTTGTTATGAGTTTGTCATTTTGTTTTATGAGTAAAAATAAAAAACAAATATAGATGGAAAACATCCTTCATAATTTACTTAAGACTCTGTCTATGATCAATTTCATAATACAACTAAAACAAAATGATAACACTTCATATCATTTTATTCATAACAAATACACTTTGTACATGGAGTTAAAACAATATATATAAGTGTATAAAACTAAACTCATTTTATTATCACATATGATAGATATTGGTGCAATAATATACTTAATAATAATGCTGATACCTTCATAAGTATTAATTCAGAATAATTCACAAAATTAAGAAAAACTAAAAAACTTCTTGATGTACAGTTATTGCCAGTTTGTATGTCAGTTTGTGGAAGCGAATCAATGCATTGACAAAGAACAATTTGAAGTAGTAGTAGTATATATTTGTTTTGCAACCTCAAAAATAAGATTGTGAAGGAATGTGAGGCCAAAAGATGATTAACAAATATCTAAAGCCTATTTGTAGACTGTGAGTTTGCATAGCCGGAATGTTATGTGTACCAAGAAACATCACACAAATTTCACATCAATATTTCAAATCAAAGGCATATTGTGACTTCAAATAATGACTTTATAATAAGTACACTTGTCAAAACAAAACAGCACATCCTTATAAAACATCATATTCATAGATAGAATGTAAATTTCTGTTATCTGACAACATTCATTAAATATATTTACTATATTTATATACATGTTCAAATCAGCAGCCCTTATCACAGTTTGCTACCAGCAGTTTTGACTATCATAAAGATAAAGCACTTCTTTATGGCAATCACACAAAATAAAACTATGTACATAGATTCAATTCAACAAACTATAAATATATAAATTAACACAAAAACAGCAGTGTATCACTTAAAGATATTGGACGGAGGATGATAATCAAATGTACAGAAAATTTGTCAATTTGGTTTTCAATAAAGGGAGATAACTCCTATTGTTCAAGGGCAGATAACTCCCTGAAAGATAATATAAAAACAAAGGCAGGTAACTCTTACTGTTAACAGAGGGAAGTTATATTCATAACAAGGGAGTGTTTCTCATGATTCATCATAACAGGGGCAGGTAACTCTTTAACCAAGGGGAGATAACTCTTAATCACTGAGTTGACACAAGAGGGCAGCACCCTTCGCGATCCAGTAGTCTTGTGGCATTGATGATGGGAGGTAGATTGCCACGACATAGTTTGTAGACATTCCTGAAAAAAAAAAATTGGAAAATTAGAAAGGAGTCCAGCTAATTCTATATGTAAAATTTAAAGCAAGTTGCACAATATATCCCCAACATAGTTAGTTCAAGTCATAAAATATTCATCCAAACAGCCTCATTCTAAGTAAACCTAGCCTAATAATACTCGCTCAATCCAATAGTGAGTCTAACTGATACAGGTCACTAACAGGTCACATCAAGGGACTTTTGGCTAACTATGACCCTTCAACGTTATATGCAATTCTATACAATGAATACAAATACAAAAATATTCACCAGTAGTAGAGAGGAAGTCATAATATCACAATTATGCATAATATCTCTTAAATGCTTGATTTTATAGAAAAATCCAGAAAACATCTCAACTACGTTTAATATTCAAAATTATTCATCCAATTACCTAATAAACACTATCGAATCGAATATAGTTTCCTGTCAGCTTATGACAAGGTTTCAAAATTACGGTTGGCGAATTGGCGTGCACCACTCGAGGAACATTGTCCGTTTTTTTTATCAAAATCCAGACTTAATGGCCGTATTTTTGCTCTAATGTACTGATTGACCTTTAACTTGTCATTTACAGTAACAGTCAGTGGTTCCCTATATAATAATATTGATTTCAAAATTTGACATATGTGATCCTATCAACATACTCTGTGTCTCTTTAATACAAATTCAAAAAGCCCAATACCTGTAGTGAGAGGTAACAAGCAAGTAGAGTGAAACCTGACAACATGCTCTTGTCAATTGGTTGCCATTTTACACAATGAATACAAATTCAAAGACCAGTACCTGTAGTAGAGAGGACGCCAGCTCTGGCAGCAGTCTTGTAGAGGGGAGCCTGGTAGTCTGCCTCGTCTGGGACGTAGTCCATCTTGGGCTGCATGTGCAGCATGGGTAGGATCCCGTTCATCTCTCCCTTGATGGAGTCTGCCACTTCCATCGTCTCGTCATTCCATCGACATCCATCCATGAACATCCCGTGTACCAACACGCCATCATCTGGGCTCTCAATCTACAGGAGTTGTATTAATTTAGTAACAGGACATATATAGAGGATATTATATGATATATTATGTTTAAGACATGAGTGCCTAAACATTAGTATTTCCAGAGTGAGGGATATACTGATATTTAGGCACAAGTGTCGTAAACATAGTATGTCATGGGCACGAATATAATATTCTGTTTATTACCGTAGTCCCAAAATTAAAGAAATAATACTCAAAACCTACTTCTCAGCATAGGCGGACTAGCCGCCGCCGACCCGTATAGATTGTCACGTAATACGTGAACCGTGACGTCAAAGCATTGTTTGTAACATGACATCACAATGAAAATGTGATATTTTGCCCTAGGGCAACATATTGAAAATATGAACCTCAGTATGACCTTGTAGGTAATAACAAGAATTATGACAATGCATCAATTAGAATGCAAAATAAAGGGACAAAGGGCTGGATAATTAACAGTATCAGCTAATCCAACTAAGGGGAGTGAACATAGTGAATTGAACAGCCAGTTGAGGGTCTAGAGGTACTAATTAGCGGCTTGTATAAAAAGGGGGCAAGAGAAAAGGGGGAATGATGCCTAATCAAAATGACAGTCTCTAGGAAGAATAGATCTTTATCATGAAGGCAATTGGCTCTGTGCAGGATATAAAAACAAAATGGCTGCCCACCTCTTTATCCATTTCCATCTCCTCCCCAAACTTGAGTTCCGCCATCTGTTTGGTGACCTCTTTCTGGTCGCGGTAGTGTGGCAACACGCGGTAGGCAAAACTCAGGTGGTCGATGGGGAAGTTGTGCTTTCTAGCATAGTTCTGTAGGGTACCAGTCAAGAAACCTGCATAAAGAATCAAAGATTTCAATGCAGAAACAATGGATGAACCAGTGAGTAAATAATGGTTGTATTGTCATTATTATTATGATGATCAAATTAATAAACAAATCTCACATATCAGGTATAACAAGAAACTAAGAAGTCATGTTCTTGTTCCAATATATTTTGATAGAGAAAAGCACATTGTGATACATATTGAAATATAGGTTCTTTTTAAAATCATGAATTACATGCCCTTTTGAATAAGTAAAAGTTTTGAAGGGGAGATTTTGTAATTATCGGTTATAAACATATACAAATTTGCGCTAATTACACAATACAAGTTTACAATCGTTGTTTATAACTTTCTGTAAAAGCATTCATGTTTTATTGGGTTTTGTTTTTTCTGCAGTTGTAGATTAAATTGCTCATTTTTAAACGTTCGCTATATTGGATATTTTCAGAAGTGAGTACCAATTCATATCATGTTGTTTCTACATTGCAATATACCGATACATTGGTGTCCCTAGGTGATCAGCTGAGGGGGTCATTTTGGCGTTATAAGTCTGAGCAAATTAGACCCTTTGCAATGGTAAGATTATCCTTCTCAAATTTTTAATGGACACGAAGCCAAAAGGGTGAGCATATAACCATGAGACCCCAACACTGCCAAAAAGGGGCAGTAGCACGTTTTTTAATAATTTCATATTTTCTATTTTTCACTGATAATTGAAAGTTAATGCTTGATGTATTATTTAGATAGTGTCAAAAATCTCATTACACAAGCCAATCATCCATAGTCAAGGACAAAGTATGAAGATTCACATAAAATCCATTGGCGACCTTTTTTCTGAACACCTTTAATTCATTTTGTGAAAGGAAAAGGTATCGCATGGCAAAACGTTACATTATATTTTAGAATTATTTCTGCTCCATTTGGTTTAAATACTTTGTCTTTTAATTGGAACCATTCATTTTCATTTTCCTGACTTCACCTTTATTTCCCCATAAAAATGTGCTACAGCCCCTTTAATAGAATCAAAACACAAATTAAGCCTACCTTGAGGGAAGTAGAATCCTGACATCCAGAAGGATTTTGGGGACCCGTGCACAATCCAGTTGTCAATGAAGGCGCATCTGAAGACAAGGTCAGCGACCCAACTGCCGAGAGGTTTGAGCGAGGGGTAGGCGGCGTCGGCCCAGAGTTGCGGGACTTGGTTGTTGAGGAAGGAGTTGTAGACTCTCTCTAGTTCCTCACTCATCACAACAAACCCCTTGATGGCTTTCTGGAGTTGCTTCAGGGACGTCTGCAAAAAAGGGTTACCTTTGATGTTGTTGCATGAAATAGCCTACTATACCAACATACTTGTATATGGTCTGATTAAAATTGATTGTGAACCAAGAACACACCACTTGCATACAGTTTTGTTGTAGTTACCTATCCGCATGGTCTGACAGCAGCGCTCTAAGTCACATGTTCTGTTACCAGTGAAAGCTATACCTATGCATTAGCAGAACAGTCACATTATCACGGTAATTGTTCTCAGGAGTTACTTGCCCTTAGCTACTGGTTGTGGGCGGGGATGGTTGTCATTCTTGTTCACCTTTTGGGTGATGGCTTTTAATGAACAATTCTTTTTCCCAAGAAGCAGGGGGTTGGGAGGGGTTAAACCTCTGAATCTGCCCTGATAATTGAGATTTCAACCTCCAGATGCCTTCTATGGCTTCTTTAGATTATGATAATAACATAAGGTTTCCAGTAATTGACATGTATGGATACCCTATCTGATCATAAGAACTATTACTCTGCAATTTTTATACAAGGGATTTGTATTTGTATAGCACCAATATCAAGCACAGACAGTGCTGCTCAAAGGCACTTATGCGTTACAATGACACATGATTTATCAAATCCTACACCTTTGAAAGAAAAATGGTCATACCTTGATAACCCTTAGCAGCTTGTTGAATCTGTCAACTTCTTGTTCTAGTACTGTTGTCAGGGAATTCATCCTTCCTTGATCATCCAGCTGAAATAATAAAGAAGATTAATAATATTTTCAAAACAAAACACTTGGTAACCATCTCATAAAAACCACAATGCCAAAACATGGTCATGAATTGTCATAAAGTCAGCCCTTATCATACTTGACAGTCTTAATGTTAATTCCCTTTCCTTTATCCTTGAACAGACAGTCCTATCTGGGTATTTTTGCAGAAAAGAAATTCGCTTGTGTGCACTTCTTTATCAAGTTGTCAAATTTAATTCAACAAAATGTTGCCCCCAGAACATGTTTCAACTTGTGTTATAACCATGTACTAACATTGGCTACGCTTGATTCGTCTAAGAGGCGTATACGCCTGTCGCGTGTCCGGCGTAATCCGGGTCTGGAACAGGCTGAAGTTGAATCAAGTGTATCGGCGTATGCACAGGAAGTAATTAGCATACCTTAAAGTAGCTTCATTAAGCAACTTATTCATGTCAGACGAAGCTTAATTTTAACATTTTTTCGAAATGTTAATATAACATCAACTTTCGTAAAATGCACTGTATTTAATAAGTCATTTTTGTTTTTTCATTCATAATAATACTTTTGATATGTTATCATCAAAAGTATTCATGTCACAAAAATTAGTTGTGGAATGTCACGCGGAAGATAGTTGTCTGCCATGATACACCGGCGTATTGTGCACACGCCTAGTGCTCACATATGGTACCAATAAAGTACTTTTTCGTCACTTCCTGCGGCGTACGCCTGATAGTACGCAGGGTTACCAATCAAACAGGGCCATTATTATATGCATTAACTGAAATGTCAACCTGAATTTTGTTTCAAAATAAACACCCCGATAGGACTGTCCCTTTAATACTTGTCTCACAAACTTTCATGTGAATCATAGGTAAAGTTATAACTATACCCAAAGTTAGAAATGGACAAGTTGACCTCAAAATGAGAAAACAAAAGATAAGACTCAACAAAAAAAACATATACTCAACAAAAATAGTTGAGAATATAAGTGGCTTTGTGGTTTAAAATTCTTGTGAAGAGTAACTGAACATACCAACAACTGCATATTTATAAAGATTTAGAAAATACGGATGAATATATAATTCACCACTGACAACTTGAAATACCAATTATAAATACAATGTCACTACCTCATTTTGCTAAGTATATTTTGTCAATTTCCAATGAGGTCAAGACATTCTGATATCAATTTAAATATCAAACAGACCTCGAACATTTCCTGGTTTGCCTTTTCTATATCCAGTTTATCATCCAACTTTCCGAGGATGTTCTCGGCAAGTTCGTAAGCGATGTCATCGTTAGATTTTCCGGAGCCGCCAGAGGACATGCGGGGCTGGACGTCGAGGATGGTGAAAATGAGGCTGAGAGTTTCCTGTGTCTGGAAGGCGATATTAGCATTCTCGTGCATACCGAAGATCTCTGGTTCATCGATGAGTGGCAGACCCTCAATGTACTCTCGGTATTCTTGAAGACTGTCCATCTCTGGTGCATAGTACACCCCTGGGTAGAGATAATGATAATAATAACAATAATGGTACAGTAGAACTCGGATATAATGAACTCCAAGGGACCAAAGAATTTAGTTCGCTATATCCGGTGTGCGCTATACGCATATAATTTCAATGATATTATATAGGGACGGGACTTGAAAATTGGTTTGCTATATCCGATTGTTCGCTATATCCGAGTTCGCTATATCCGTGTTCTACTTCTTTGAGAGGCATTTTAGAACTTAGAATGACAATAATGCAGTTGAGTTAGAAGATAAATAGTTGTGTTTCTAAAATTTTCTGTTGCCATTCATCAGCCGATGAGAGAATCAAGTATTTACCGAAGTCATGTTACAATATATGGATGACAACTTCTTTGTTCATTGTATGCAGAGGAAAAACGACACAAGAATCTGCTTGAGGTTGACACAAGAATCTGTCGAAACGTTGCATACAATGAACAAAGAAGTTGTCATCCATAAATTCCTCTGCATTACAAAAATGGTAATATAGATTTTTAACAACACTTAGTTAAAGCAACGTTTCAAATACTGCCTGCCCGCCTGCTTTTTGCTGTTTACTTACAGTTAGGACATATGGGGGGAAAGTTAGAAAAACCAGGACCCAAGTTAGATTAAAATCGGACTAGATCGAAGGAATAAAATATTCAAAATATTAATTCTACGGAGATATGAAATCCTCATCTCTTGGTCTGTCCATGTTTTTTATCAGATTAGTGCAGCCGAAACCAAGTCGTTAGGTGACCAATCACATTGTCTGACTTATAAGACCGCTAGCAGTTATCTTGTTAACATTCGACAGAACAAGCGACCTACGGGGCTGGGGTTGGACTCAGTGGAGAGGAAACATATCAAAACCAACAATTTAATTAATAATTAATATTTTAAACTTTAAGTCCTAGTCTTATTTGATTGGCATTCTCGAAGTTGGTGCGATGATCAACAAGGACGATTATTTTATGGATAATCAACTTCTTTATTCTTTGAAAGCGACGTTGCTTGACAACAACATTAGGATCTATGTCGAAACGTCGCTTTCAAAGAATAAAGAAGTTGATTATCCTTAATATAATCATCCTTGTTTAATTCCTAGGCCGATTTTAATCAGACTGTATAACCATTTGCTGAAATTTAAAAGAGTAGAAGCCTTCGCCAGTCTTTACAAACCTGACTCGGAGTATTTGTATTCCTTGTCCAGGCTCTCGGGACGGAAGAACATCTTTAGGATGGTCCTTAGACACCGCTGGTCGAGGAAATCTGTCACTCTTCCTCCGTACGTGATCTGTAAATGACATGCTCGGTTGAGGATGATTTTACTTGGTTTGCCTGACCTTTAGATAGTTATTTTATGAGCACATCGCAACGTTGGATATAATTACATTCGCCCCCGTATGTGATCTGTAATGAACATGTTCCTTGTTTTCAATACAATCTTGACTAAGGTTAGCCTTAACTCATATCATCAAACATTATGCTAAGCTACCTTTGTGATTTAAGGCAATACCTTTGTGGCTTTGTAAAAGCAGGCCCTTACCTTCAAATTATTATTCATGAGAACTTAGGGAAATTGGATATAACGCTTGGTCCTCATGTGTGATTGGATATATTCAAGAGATGGCGGGCTAGGGTATTCTCAAACATTTAAACATCCACAAACCTCAACTTTATCACTTCTAGATATTCGTTCAAAGATTTGTCAACATGACAAAAACTGGGCTTGATTTTTCGTTGATTTGTCCAATAAACAACTTTAATTAGACTTTCATTAAGACAGCATAATTATCGGTTGTGAAAAACCCACCTGGGTTAAGGCATTTAACTCACGCGGGTGTGACGTAATAAACAGACTATACAGATTAACACGTTCATTTCAACTGAATTACTGGCTAAATAATTGTTTAATCACCATTGATCCGGATATCTTTTTCTACACCAAATGCTTAGTAGTGTTACATCATCAAATGATTTATCTAACTGAGTGGGAAACATTTTCTGAATTTTCTGAATTTTTTTTTGGTTTGTTGCCAGATAAGTCTAAGCGATCCATCAAAAGTGGCATTCAAAATTGGCTTTGAGAAGCGACCTTCGACACACTATACAATATTGTCAAATATTGTAATATTGCAAAAAACTTTAATATATTTCAAAGAAAGTAGTGAAATATGTTTGTGGTTATGTGAACTTTAAGAACTAGATAGATTGTGGCCCTTTGGTTCTTTATATCTTCATAAGTTTCCAAAATTCTAAGTAACTGTTTGACGCACGTCAATGTCCGGTTTTCAAAATTGCGACAATTGTTTCTATTGTCACTATACAAGTTCGAAAAAGCATGATAATTACATTTTTCTGAGACAGGTGATACTTCTCCATCAAAAGACACAATTGATAAAGTAACCCCAAGAACTCATGGAGTGGCTCTTTACAAGCCCTTGAAATTGATTGTTCACATTGTAAGCACATACCTCTCCAGTAATATAGATGAGGGTGTCCCATGGTATGACTCCGTCTGAACAGAACATCTGCAGATTTAGCAGCGCGCACTCTCGATCACTGTCGTTGAATTCATACTGCAACAAGAACAAAGTGTATAGGATACAGGGTCAAATCAGGAGACCTTGAAAATTTGACAAACTAGAAAGTGTGAAACTATGTCTCACCCATACACTAATTCAGTTGAATTTTGTTTTTGAAAATTAAAAAGTTTTTTCAATTTAAAAAAAAAAATTCTTTTTAGGAAACGTATCCTTCCCTTCAAAATGACAAAGTCAAAACTGTTTCCATGGAAACCAAACAATATAGAATTGAAAAGAAAGTTGAAACCCCCTAAGGCACATCTTCATTATATGAAGAGGATGTAATCCAAATTTGGTGAAGATAGGTAAAGTAGTTTCAAAGTAATGCTTTGAAAACAAACGGGAATGCGAACACCAACGCCAACGCCAAGGGAGCTCAGCCAAAATCAATATCTCTTCGACTAATCTCACTTATAAATGTGATTTCGATGAAAATGAACTCCCAAATGTTGTGCAAGTAAATCACAAAGAAGTTGATAAATAAAAATGTCATTTATCAAGTTTTCTGTATTGGCCCAGTTATAGGTCCTTGGGCTCAAATACAGCAGACGTCAGACCTGTATCTGGACCAATACAGAAAAACTTGATTAATAACATTGTAGTATTTAAAAAATAATTTGGACAGACTAATTTTGGTCGTGTGTCATCTTGAGGCTGATGAACCTAGTACATAAGTCAATACACACATAATACATCAGAGTAATGACTGAACACTTACCTTAATATTCCAGCCAAGAGGTCCAAACTTCTTTCTTTCTTGGATAATAGCATGGAAGAAACACAGACCAAATACCATCTTCTTCCAGTCCAACGCAAGCACTGGAACAGGATAAAAAATGATGCTAAGTATTGGATAATATTTCAGTCGTTTACGGCAAAATAATAATGATAATCTGTCAATGACAGGGAGAGGTCTAAAGCATTCCTACTGGCTTAGACTTGAGGGATATCTCTTTGGCTGAACAGGTAGAGTGTAGGACTCTTAACCCGGAGGTCCCGAATTCGAATCCCTCTGGACATTTAAATATTGGATTTTCTTTCATGATGAAAATATTTTTGAGCAAATTAAACCAAATGTTATCAAAAATCATAAGATGACATCCAGACTGTTTCAACTCTTCAAAATAATTGGTAAAAGGCACATTTAAAATCAAACAGAAGCATGTTCCAATATTTCTATTTATGCCAAGAATTTTGCAGCAAAACACAATTCATCAAAAATCATAAACCTCAGGTGCCATATTTGTGTCATTTTGGAGGTTATTCTGTTCATTGGTAAACCTACTTTCAATGTCACATCGTTTATACCTGGGACATTCTACAGAATTTATATTTTTATTTCACTTTTTCATTTTATACAACACTAATAACTTGAAGATATTATGAAACAAACAAGTGGATTTGTAAAATTCTGAATTTTTAATAAATTAGGATTTAGCGTTTCGGGGTAGGAAGCACCCTTGGGCCTCCGGCCTGCATGTTTCCTCTCACCCTCATGTTTATATTTTCAACCAAAACCTAGGGAGAGGTTAATATCCTTTACATCCAAACTGTTTCAAACTCACTGTTCTCTTCAAAGAAGTTGGTGGTGATGTCTGTGAAGGCTCTTCTAACGTTGGCTCGGAGACCTTTCGGGGGTTCGTTGGTGACCTTGACACTGTTCTGAAGGACAGACACGGGGAAGTGTTTGGCCGGCATGGAGCTCAGGAAGAGTCGATAGTCCTCGTGGATGTCCTCTGGTTTCTCTGTCAGATTCTTTACCGTTGTCTCCATAGCCAACATCCATGAAGCAGCAAGATGGCAGTTCTGAAGGGCGAGAAATTTTGATGTTGATCTGTATGTCAATTTGTTTCTGATGTTGTTCTTCTCACAACTTCTAGCTTCATGCGACTTAACTCAAATATATTAAACTTTTCCAGAAAAATTTACTACCCTTTGGTCAACTGGTTTACACGAATTAAGAGGCTGATGAAATCTCACGTCTCATTTTAAGAATGAATAGTCCATAGAAGCCATTAGCTAGATTCAGTATATATCAGACCTGCAGGATAATGGTTAACATTTTAACTGTTGAGCTTAGTGCCAAAACATTTTGAGTGACAGAAAAAAATTGCTTACAAAGAGAAAAGTCCAAATTAGCCGCAAACAAAAGGTACTCTATTCTAGCATAATTTGAACCTGGAGGTTAACTGTTATCAATTTCACCATTTTTGGTAAATTATTTGAACTGGCCATCTAAAAGGCTTTCTTCTTGCAAGAGCGAGTTTTTGCTTAGCGCAATCTCAGGCATTATTGCAGCCATTATTGCAAGATCTTGCAAGAGAGAAGTCCAGATAGGCTTCTAACCCACATTAGCCATAGCTACAACTCCCATAGGGCTGTCTTGGAGCAGCAGATAAAGGGTTAAAGTGAAATGGCGGACCCACCTGGAGGAAGACCCACTCGCCACTCTTCACTGCATTTGCAATCAGTTTCTCGGCCACAGGACCCTGACCTTGACCGAGAGAAATGGACTGGATCCTGCAAGATAGAGTCAATTTGGTTAGGAACACATACATATTGATTTATTCAGTGTTCTTACACATGAAAGTAACAATAATTCAATGACCTTCGATGATTTTTCAAGAATTCTGCACCAGTTTTCAATGACATACCAAAGTCAAGCATGTAAACCTTGACTTAAAGGAACCAAACTTTTTTTTAAATGCAGACAATTACAACAATTCAAAGTAAATGAACACATATTTCACAAGAAACTCAAAAACAATGTCTTTTCCAATACATTATAAATTTTGCCCATATTACAATTTTCAAGGCCTGGAAACAAATTTAAATTTTCCATGACTTTTCCAGGTTTCCATGACCCGTATCATCCCTGTTAAATGCATCATCATAAATGATCAAGGTGTATCCTTTGAATCCTCCAGTGACTTCTAATTACTGCATTCAGCCATTTCTACATAGATGGCACATTTGATCATAGTTTAACAATTGGAATCACATCGTTCAAAGTAGCGATACTTTAATAAGTCTAAAGAGAGAGATGTACATACTTGTCAGTATATCCACGCTCCTTTGCGAACCGAAGGAAGGCTCCCATAGGGTCGGAACCAGTGCTCAAAACGAACACGAGGGGCGTGACCTTGTTCATATCATCGTAGAGTTCCGGCAGTCCCACTGGCGGACTCTCCACGAACACTTGACCCAGATTCTCTCGGACAAAGTCGGTGATTGCAAAAACAGTCTAAAAAACAAAATGGCTGCTGATGAAAATTATGGATAAAATACTGTGTTAATGAGGCATCTTGTTTTTTCATTAACACCAGAAGAAGTCAGGCTAAAATACACATTTGTAACTGTTTTTTATTGGTGAAAAGGTTTTCAGTTTTTACTTACTCTTATTGAATGAAATTGTTTTTTAATTTTTAATAATTAATTTTTTATCTGAAATGAAAAGTTTCATGAAAAGAGAGATAGCTTGATAAGTATTATGAAAGCAAAATCTAGTTAAAACTAGCTGTAATGTATACGCCCCTTAGTCCTCACGCTACTAACCAACCTGGTCTGTATCGAGCATACGCGGATATCATCCAATGGAAAAAGAACTGGCTGATCTCTTTGAATCGGTCATCGTTAGGATTTATATTGCATTTTACACATTATGAGCATAAATATCAATAATTTAATGTATGACTTATTGGACATAATCATTACAGCTAGTTTTAACTAGATTGACCGATTCTAACAGCTTATATTAACTAGATTGTCTGATTCAAAGAGATCAGCCAGTTCTTTTTTCATTGGCTGATTTCCGCGCATGCGTGACACGGACCAAGTGGGTTAGTAGATAGATGTAACGTGAGGACTTAGGGGACGTGTAAGTTTTAACTAGATTGATGAAAGTACATCATTTAATTCGATCATTCATTGACATTTGCAAAATATGAGCACAGAGTCAACTGTTACTATAGAAGAACACTATACATGTGCAAATAAAAAAGACAAACCTTCTCTTCTCTAAACGCTCTGATGAAGGTAAGTTTCTGAAAACTGGTGAGTCTGATGTTCCAGTGACCTTTGACCTTCCCATCATCTGTGGTCTGTTCTTCCTGCCCATCAATTTCCTGGATGACTGGGGGTGGTGCGGGCTCGTCAGGGGTCGGCACATAACCCTCATCAGTCTCGGGGTTCAGACGTACCTGGGGTAGCGATAGGAGATAAACATATTATTATGTTTCAATTGGTGGATCCAGAAAGGGGTAGCAATTCACACTTAAATGAATATTTAGAAGAGCAATATAGTACAGTATTTTTCCTTTGCTTTGAAAATATGGATATGACGAACGAACAATGTAGTACAGTATTTCTCCTTTTTTTAGGAAAATATGGATATGATGAATGAGTTGATGAATATCAGATGGGCATGAATAAAATAGTTACTTTCCATTCAGCAAAAAAAAGTATACTTTGCCCAAGACGATCCAAAGAAAAATTGAGGGATAAAAAGATCAAATTTTATATAAATCGATAAACCAAAAACTATTCTCTTAATAAATAACCAAACTCATTAAGGGTTTAAAAGTTCTGATTGTCTGGCAAACGTAATACAAATTCTTGACACAAATATTGATCATAAAACACTTGTGAGCACATAGCCACAGATAATGCCATGTAACTGGGATCGTGAAACTTGTTTCCATTTGAAAAACTTGGCATTGAGTCTCAAAGTTCAAATTTCTATTGGACTTTTCAAAGTTTTATGAGTTTTTGATGCAGGGTACATTTATCAGCAATTGGTAGAAAGCTTACCTCAATACTGCCAAGCTTTACCCAGACCGGGGTCTTAGTAAGATCATTGTGGAGACCCCTGAAGGCTGGCACGGTCTCACTAAGATCGTAGGCACTGTTCCACATCGCTTGTGTGATCCATGGCTTGTCGGGCTTCGGGGGACGTTGCTACAAACACGAAATATACAATCCGTAAAAAAGAATCATCAGAAGATGAAATATACGATTTGAAACAAAATCAGGAAAAATGTAAGGTCTATATCAAAGCTTTGTTGATGAAATTCCTTCACTGGATATCCTATGAAATACCACTACAACACAATACAATCTGACACAAAATGGTGACGTTAGGTAGCCATATTGCAATTTTAAAGATCTTTCTAAGGTTAACTGTTAAAGGCACCACTCGAGCGTCTTGTCCGCCATTTTGAAAGGTTATATAGCATTGCGAGAAAACAAATGTGCTGTAATATGCTTATTCATTAAAAAAATTAATAACTACTTGATTGATAGAAGCGGAGCATATTTACAAATAATTCATAATAATTTAAAAGTTATCAGTTGCGACAACATTTTTTCGTAATAATGCATTCCACGATCGTAACTTCTTCGATGATTGGCTTCATTCACACTGTTTTTATTTTTTGAGCGATACACTTTATTTTTTGTCAAATTGTCAAATCTTTAACAACAAAAATGCTTATCTCACAAACATATATGAAATTAAGTGGGAAATTATCATGTAAAACTCATATATAATTGCAAACAGGAAACTCCTCCTGAATTTCGTTTCCACAAAAAATACCCCCTCAAATGGTCCCTTTAAGGTGTTTTGTGCAACATCTTCTTGTAAGTTGAGCACTCCTTCCATTATCATCATCATGATCATAAGACACTTACCCTGTCCATACCGGCGGCTCCGCGAAGGAAGAAGTTCCAGCCAGACACCGTGATGATGCGAGAAGTCTTTAGGATCTCTCCGCACAACATGAAGGAGAAAACAAGCTTATCCTTCTCAAACAGGGCCCTGAAACACAGTAAATATATCTGAATATAGACATAAGATAACTTTGGTTATTTGAAACAGGTGTTGTGTAACCGGTTGAAAGTTATCTAATGAGTGCTGTGTAACCATAACAAGATATTCAACGATAGTGACGTCATAATGCCTTTTGCAATCAGCTGAATCACATACAAAATATATGTGCAAAATCATCAAACCAAAAATCGTGTTCCGATCTCGGATATTTCCTCATTCAATGCACTGACATTGTCACAGCATCGAGAACAATAATGACATCATTATGACATGACATCATTGGGTAAGCTTGCGATGTTACACAGGGTTAGAAATAAGCACTAGTCTGGTAGCCCATGGTAACAAGCTGGGCAATTGAAATGTGTCAACTGGTAGGACAACTGACACATTGAGGATAACAAGATCATTTCAATGTTTTGGGCTAGCTGGAATTGTGTTTCCACTATGAGATTTTCGAAAGCCGCCAGTCCAAATGGCTAGTACTATGATAAGACTAAATTCGACCCCTGCGATGTGTGATAACTTTGTAGCTTTTTAAAACAGTTATATCTGATGGTACTTAATCTTTATGATGATGTTGTTAATTCTTGCATAAAATAGAAAATGATGTAAATCTTGAAATGTACACTGTTGAACTGCAATATCTATCAGTGATGGTACTGAATCTTTATGATCTTTAAGATCTCTATGATCCTAAGAATTGAAATTGATGTAAACTTTGTAGTGAGTACTGATTATTACCTGCAATATCTAGTAGTGAAATGTGAATATTATTTTTCTTTTGTTTTGCATACAAATACATAATGTCAATTGTCATTGTCAATAAGCAATAAACAAATGTAAAATATAAACATCTCATGGGAAATAAAAACTTTTAAATTTATTTTTTTTTAAATATCTTTAACGGAAGTGTAATAAAGTACATAAGGTAGGTAGTGATCTGTTAAAAAAGAAAGCTAACTGACCTGGCAACGTTCTTATAGATACACATGGTTGTTTCGTCCAGGCAGATCTGGAGTCGTTTGTCCAGCTGGTCGCTCTTCTCACTGTTCTCGATCGTAGCGTTGAACAGCTGTGGAATATTCACATGTTCTCTTACTACTTTCTACAACTTTGTTTTTATATAACAATGTTGTTTGTCCTTGAGAATATTTTTTTTAAGGAATGATATTTTTACTTTTCTTTGATTAACAATTAAATGGTTTCAGTAAAGTCTTTGAAACTAGACATCAGCTGGGACATACATTGCTCTTATGTTTAATCATAGCTTTTGCCAAAACGAATCTTGCATCGAACACTCATTACACTCACACTTAGGTTTTACTGTAACCTTAATTTTTTCATATTGATATGAAATTGTACTGGTAAGACTGTTTCATAAAATTGCACTCTGAGTTTGCCATCATAAAGCCTTACACTTTTAAATAGGTTAGTGCTCCAGATAATTTTTTAACCTTTTGGGTATCTACTCTCTGTTTTGGTAACAATCGAGTATTGTCAATTTTGATAGTGTACATCAGTAAATTGTTCTCTCCTGATTTAAGACCATTGGGTTTTTCATATGAGAACATTCACATCGGATCATCTCACCCTTAACTTTGTCATTAAACAACATCCTAATCTACAATATCAGTACTCTATTTCTGAACAAGCCCCACCTGTTTGAAGTACTTGAGTGAGAACTGGTACATGGGGTCCACATTGCCCATGTCAGCCACGACGAAGTACATGACGGATCCACGCTCGGCCACGGTACGATACTTCTCACGAGCCAACGATATCATCTCCTCTGTCTTCTCAGCTTCTCTGAGTCGCTGTGTGATCACTCCTGATGTCACCTGATGTAGGAAGATTATGGTTAAAGTGACACAGAGTATCTTTCTTAAAATTTTATTTGGTTTTGATTAGTTACAAAATATGTAATATGCTGATTGAAATTCATATCTCATCACTAGACTTGCAAATATATCCATATATGCATAATGTCTCTAAAATGCTTGATTTTATGGAAAATCAAGAAAACGTCTCAAATACATTTAATATTTCGAAAGATGCACCCAATTAATCTACCTATTAGTTACAATACCTAATAAACACTATCGAATCGAATATATCTTCCTGTCAGCTTATGACATGGTTTCAAATTACGATTGGCGAATTTACGCGCGCCACTCGAGCCACACTGTCCGTTTTTCTATCAAAATCCCGATTTTGAATGGCCGTATTTTCGCTCTAATGTACTGATTGACTTGTTATTTTTAGTAACAGTTAGTGGTTCCCGATGTAATAACATCGATTTCAAAATTTGACATATGTGATCCTATCAACATACTCTGTGTCTCTTTAATAACTTCTTTATTGTGAAAAGATTTCATGTCAGAATAAATGATTGTTATGGAATGGCAAGATTTTTTGGAATAACAACTTCTTTATTGTGAAGAGATCGACAGATATCAGCTATATTGCCTATGTCAGTTGCTTTGTTATCACTCCTGATATCACTTAGATAGGAAAAATTTTGTATAACAACTTGTGAAGAGACAGCATTTGACAGATAAAATATGTTTTCATTTTTGCAAAGACTATGGACTAACTTTAGACTCAACTTCAGTTGAGGGTTAACAAATTGCAAGCGAACTAACACATGGTTTTCAAGCAGGCAGCCATTATTTCAAGGACTATGTACTAACCATAGAATTACATCATGACTTAGGTTGAGGGAAAACAAACAGTAAAAGCAACTATGACAAATTCAAGCTATGGCAAGCAAACTTACAATCAATTGGCTGGACTTGCAGCCATTGCGTCACACTATGGGTTAGACCAAGGTAATAATTCAGGGAGCGTCTTGTGGATATATGAGCTATATAAATACCCTAATTATAATTATTTCATTACTATGTACTAACCTTAGACTCATTCAGCGTGTTGATGAGCTCCTCATTATCAAGGATATTTCCCTCGGACTCAAAGAGGAGCTTGAGAATACGATCCTCAATAGCCTTCAGCTGGTTGCGGTCCGTGTTGATACGTACGATCAGCTGGTTTCTCTGTTCTTCCAGATCCGGTCTCTCGAGACGGACCACATCACTGAGGACAGAAGAGACATTTCAAATCAACACCCGACAGGGAAGTTTAAATGGTAATATTACTTTTACATTGCAGATATTTGCAAAATTAAAAGCAGTCCAGTGTTGTTCCTAGCTGATCATTTAAGGGGGTCATTTTAACCCATTTTGATCATATGGGACCCCTTGCAAGTTGACCATTACCGTTGACAGATCGGACTTACATGGATGGGACGAAGGTACAAACAGAAGTGAATGTTAAGTCGACCACTAGCTTCTCACGGTAAAGGACTAGGAATACTTGGAGTAACTAACCTGATCAGCTAAGGGGGTAATTTTAACCTATTCAGATCATATGGGACCCCTTGCAAGCTAGCCATTACCATTGACAGATCGGGCTTACATGGATTGGACGGAGGTACATACAGAAGTGAATGTTAAGTCGGCTGCTAGCTTCTCGGGCGTCGCTGATTGCACAACTAACTTTGATTGCCTCCAATCAGGCATCTCCTTTTCTATCCCACAAAGTCAGCGTAATAGAACAGGCTGTATTAACATTTCATGACCTGACCTGCCTCTGTGGGGAGAGAATGACATGGATAGGACGGAGGTAAATACAGAAGTGAATCTCAAGTCACCCACTAGGCTTCTCGCTGTAAAGGACTAGGAATACTTGGAATAACTTACCTGAGCAACTGGTCCTCCAGCCCTGACTTGGTGACAGTGAAGTTGATGATCGTGACCTTGATGCAGACCTCGGGCAGGTAGTGGGGGTTTGACAGCTTCGTTGTCATGTAGAACCGGAAATTGCGGTCGTAGTCGATGTCACTGTCTCCCAGGCGGATCAGCAGTCGACCTCCCTGTGATGTTAAAAGAGATGTTTTAGAATTGGATTGGATTTTGATGCTTTAGAATTATTGGTGCAGTGATTTTAAGCAAGCATTGTTGGTTGCTATAGGACACTGGCTGAAGAAGTTATTGTTGAGTGATGATTGGGCAATATTTAGGCATTATTGATGCAGTGATTTTAAACAAGCATTGTTGGCCGCTATAGGACCGATCTCCTCCCTGTGATGTTAGAAAAGATGTTTTACAATGGGATTTTGTAAGAGGCTGAAGAAGTTGTGACGCTTGGGCAATATTCAGGCATTTTTGATGAAGTGATTTTCGACAACCATTTTATATTATTACAAAGTCTTTTTATAGACTTGCTGAGGCTTATATCTTATTTTCAGGTCTGGCTGACAGACTAGATGTCGGAAAATGAAGAAACCTCTATTCTTTATTTTTTCAAATTAAGTAAGATTTCAGAGTGTTAGACGACCTCTCTGTGATGTTAAATGAGGAAATATATAGATTGTGTGAGAGGAAGTTGTTGTTAGAGCCAGAAATTAACAGAGTAAAAGTGTCAAAACAAAATCTCTGTGTTTTTTGCAAACAAGGAACTCTTTACTTTGCACCCTTTGGGTATGTATCTCATAAGAATTTTCCACTGACCGACATGAAGGTCTGTTTGAGCAGGACTGGCTCCAGGGCAGGGTCTAGATTCTCTCCAAGATCCTCCAGCAAAACCGGCATCCCGATACGGATACAGTTCTCCAGCGTCCGCAGAAACTGACCATCGGTCAGCTTGATGACCTTCAGACCGTTCTTGACCTCCCGGTTACGGATCCATCGGTTTGCCTGGTTATACAAGTCATGAGGATTATAAAGATGATGCTAATTTTTTATAATGCAGAACCAAATCAGCCTTGTCATTTTTTATTACCATTCTTGTAAATGAGTGAGTGAGTGAGTGAGTTAATGTTTAACGCAGCATGGGCAGCCATTAGCGGATATTTTGAGGATATGTTATACTGTTCAATTCTGTTCAATGGTCAAAGAAGAAGGTCATCTCAATCAAGAAGGAAGGTTTTATGCGATAGTTTGAAGATAATTGATTATGACACATTTTGATTCAAGGGAGATAACTCTTAAAAATGAAAGACATTCACCTGTTCCTGAGGATCTATCATGAGGGGCCACCTGCGTCCTCGAGTCACCAAGATGGCATTCTCTGTGGAGACCTGGTCACGGGGGAGACCATCAGAGTTCCACTGACGGATCTCGAACGGATCTGCGAGGACCTTCTCGAGGGTTAGACCATCCGTGACAGGGATCTCTAGTTCCTTACACTTGTCAATCCAGTGGTTCACGAGCTGCTGTCTGTAGACGCTTGTGAATGCCCCGTAGTACGCGACGCACGCAGCTGAGATGAATACGTCCCCGATGACGTTGCCGATCTCGATGTTGAATTGCTGGGGGAAAATGAGGTTATTGACTTATGGTAAGGTTTCTGTGAGAGGCATTTAGAAGTTGTAGCATGAATGAGGAAGAATTCTATGTATTTGTCAACTTCTTTATAACAAGAGTGGGACGTTTGGGTGTAGATGCTACAACCGTTTTCAAGCAAATGAAATCATAACGGTGTTAGCATCTACACCCAAACCTAGCACTCTTGTTGAAAAAGATAATGAAATTTGCATTTTGGAGGTATAAAACATTTTGAACACTTTATAGCTTAAACATAAACAATACAGTGCCAATCTTGATGTTGAATTACTATGAAAAAAAGAGATTATAGATTTATGGTGTTGAAAAATCTTATGAAATTTGCATCTTTTTTTTTTATCACTTTATTTCTTTTTGTAGGCACCACAAATATACTATACAACTGTAATATTCATTTTCTTGATTATAAACATAATTATCAAATCGATCAGACATGGCATACAAAATTTACAATTATGGATATATATTAATATGTGAAAAGACTGTGGCATGATGACCAGAAGGAGATAAATTTCTCGTATCTACAATCAGTGTAGAGACGCTCCTTACTGACGTTATAGGTGTCTTGTAAAATTGATTTAAGGCCGATAATATGTGGTTTTCTGTTCTGGCATTTACAAATATAAATATAATGTTTATTTACAATAAGAATCAAATTCAATACATCATTTCTCTTTTCTTTGTAACCAAATATAACATGAGTAATACTCGGTTCTAAATTTAGTCCACATCTCAATTCAATCCATCTAAATAAGTGATGCCACAAACTTTTCACATGTACACAGTCATATAAAAGATGTTTGATAGTTTCATTTGCGTTATTACAAAAACTACACAGAGGGGAAACTTGCGAATTGTACATGGAAGCACTTCTATTTGTTGTGAGTATTCTATGAATTATTCGATATTGAAACCATCTTAATTTGCAACAAACAGTGCTGCGAAATGGAATAAAGTTATATATTTATATATCTTTACTTATACTTGAGCCAATGTCATTTTCCCATTTCGTTTCGCTTTTAACTTGATCTATTTCGTCTTGTTTTGTTAGTTCTATATAAAATTCCTTACATCCTTTGGTTTCCTTGAATAAAACTTTCAAATTATCAGGCATAAAAGGCATACTTAATTGTTTAGAAAGTAATAATGAATCCTTTTTAATGTATTCGTTTATGCAATGAATTAAACCCATATATTCCAAGAAGTTCGTCTTTACTTTTTATATTTCGCAAAATTCTGAGAATGCAAAAAATGCACCATCATCTTTTAAAATATCATTTACATATTTGACATTTGATGTCACATAGCGTTTGATCATTACTGGTTGTTTGTTTATCAAGATATTATCATTTGTCCAGATATATTCTGTTGTTACATCATGAACTGTTCTTTTGCTTTGAAAGAACGCCCAGGCGTTGAAAACGTCTTTCCAGAAACTATTTTTAATGTGTGGTATGATATGGCTTTTCAGATAACTTGATCCCATTTCTATTGGGTCTAAAACGCTTTTAGGTAGAAAAACATCTGCAAGATTTTTAAGCTTAGTGTTTTTAGTGTAGAGTCTTCGAATCCATGATATTTTCTGAGATTGTATTGTTTCTAGGATTAAGGGGACCTTCAAGCCGCCTTTTTTATAGTCTTGAACAATCAACTTGCGCTTAACTTTATCTGGTTTATTTTTCCATACAAAGGAAAAACACTTTTGTTGTAGCCTATCTATTATATCTATCTTTGGATTAGGGATCGATGTATAGAGGTGGTTTATTGTTGGTAAAATAATACTTTTCAGAACTGTGATTCTACCCATAGGGGTGAGATCCCTACGGGACCATACTGTCATTAGATTGTCTATTTTCTTAAGCTTATCTTTGTAGTTTCGTTCAACCATTTCTGCCACATTATGTTGAAACTGTATACCAAGTAGAGTGAATGGACGCTGCGTCCAATCCATGTCTAATGACTCAAAGTATTTTGTAGAAGATAATTGCTTTGATCCAATCCACACTACTTTAGTTTTTTCAATATTAATTTTTAAGCCAGAGAAGGATGCATATTTTTGTAAAATATCAATAGCTGTATTGAAACATTTTTCAGTTCCATCGAGGATGATAGTAGTATCGTCAGCAAATTGTGTAAGAAGGTATTCAAGATCAAGCATTTTTATACCCTTTATATTTGGATTTTGCATCTTGTTGGTTTCCAACATCATGAACATTTTACTGCATAAGGTGATAACATAAACATAAACATAACATAAATGATTACGGTGCCAATCTCGATTTTAACTTGCTAGGAGAAAATGAGGTCATAGACCGACCTTGACACTCTGCTCCCAGCGAATCTGTTCATCAGCTAGAGCGGTGGTGAGTTTTGAGGCGCGTTTGAGACGAGCGCCGGTAGTGGCGATATTTCTCTCCAGTTTCTGTTTGGATGCCACGCTGTCGTCATAGGACTTCTGGAGTTGAGCGATCTTGGCTTCAACGTCTGCTAGTTTGTCCTGCTTCTCCTTCAACATCTTCATCACAACCTCCAGCTCTCCCTGGGCAGCTGCAAGTCTGTTCAAGAGGCAAATGAGGTGAGGTTAGATGATCTGGGGCTTAACGCCGGTTTCAAGAGTATTTAACTTATATTGCGGCTGCTAGTATTATTGCATGCAGAAAGCCTGCAATACCATTGCGGTTATGCATTGCGGTGAAGAGGCAAACGAGAACCCAAAATTGAGACAAGAAAACTTAGATACTTCATTTAAGAGATGAGGAGCTATATTAAAAAGCACTCACCTCTGTTTCTTTGGTTCGACTGTTCTGAAGACGTGGGCGTACAGATCCATGGCTCTTACCCACATCACCATCGACTTACAGGCCTACAACAGAAGAGAGGTGAGTGAGCTATTGTTAATACCGCTTGGGCAATATTGCAGCCATTAGCGGCGTAGAGGTGAGGTGAGGTGAGGTGATATGGGGTTCATTGCCTCTTTTACTTATATCACGGCTGCTATATCAGACCGGCAACACTATTGAGCTATGTATTGCAGTGAAATCTCTGAGCAAAGGTTGGAACTAGGGAACCATGGGTGGTACTGCCCTGAAATTTCAGTGTAGCACTGCACCCGAACTTGCAGACAAAGATACCAAGTCCCTGGCAGGATTCAAACCTCCTGATGTGTAGTCGAATGCACTTACCACTGTGCTATCCCGCCCCCAACAAAAGAGAAGAAGTATTCATATTTAATTGCACAACATTAGGTTAAATAATAAAGATGATAGCATTTGAAGTGCCAAACGGTTGAGAATTGGCGAATAGAAGAGGTATTCACATCTTTATCAACTTAAACCATATCATCTTTTAGCCATCCAGAAGATCTTCACATAATGTATTAACAATAACGAATAACAGACCAGTTCTCAAACTTTAAAGTCAAGGTTGGTAAAATTGACCAGCATATGTCTGATTAACCAAAGACAGAAGACATTTAGTTCAATGTTTTAATATTCTACACAAGAATAGGGACATAATTATGTAAAGAAAAAATAAGTCATTGTCAGATTCTATTTGCCTATCAATAGAAGTAAACAAAAAGGTTCGAAATTATTCCTACCTTTGACACTTTCTCAACAGCTTCGGGAACAAACTTGGGATTGTCGATATACTTCTTGAGTTTCCTGAGATAAGCCTCGGGGATGTTATCCTTATCATACTCCGCCAGTTTCTTCAGGAAGTTTCCGTCACCCAGGACTGTCTTGGCAGCGGCCCAGTCCGTCCTGAAAGCAAATATAACATATTATTATGTGAGCGCATTTTTCCAGCAATTCGATTGGTCGAGAACCGGTCCCGTGACAGTCGACAGAAAGTGATATGGACTTGACCCCCGTGACCCCTAGTCGGTTACTGAAAATAGAGCCGATGACGTCAAACAGTTGTTTCGTGACGTCATGCTATTGTTATCATGAAGTCATTGACCTGTCCTTGCCAACAATCGAGCCGAAATGCCGCTCATACTTGTAGTTTTCTATTTCCTTTTCGTTTTTTAACCGAGACATAATAAAACAATTATGGACTGGTGAACAAATATCTCGGTCAATATTGTTTTCCTCGGGTCTATAAAAACAGGTATTGATCTCATCACCAGTCTATAATTGTATAATGATGGCTTTCTTGCACATATCCACTTGTGAAATTATAAACTTTCTTCTTTACTCGATAATATTGATATTGAATTTGTCAAGAAAAGACCAATATCCTCTAAATATTCCACAACTAACTTGATTGCAACCGACAAGCCTTGTATTTCTTGCTTGCCAACTGCTCAATTTGTTACAGAAGTTACAAAGAAAGAAAAGATTGGGTAAATAATAATTTGAATATTTATAATGCACTGAATTCACAACACAAATGGTCATGCTCAAAGTGCTAAACATGTTATTACCCTGGTGAAAGGAGAAATATCTCTCCTTTTGTCAACTTCTAAACTCCAGTGGAGTATGCAACCGAGCTGCCAATTGAGGCACATTTTTATAGTTCTCTTCATTGCCTTCACTTCCAACCAAGCACTTTTTTATATAGTTCTCTTCACATAACCTTCACTTACAAACCTTGTACCCATTTGTTCTGCTGGGTGACCAGAGGCACATTTTGAATAAAGTCTCTTGCCCAAGATGACACCACGAATCGCACAACTCATGTCTCAGTGAAGGGCAGGCAAATAACCCTTCAAACTATAACCAGCAATGTTCGGGACACCCACTCAAGGGGCCACTGTGAGGTGATTATCAAGGTGATGTTTGGGCAAGGCACTTCATCCATATTGCACTCAGTCCACCCAGCTGTTAAAATGGGTACCTGAAAGCAGGATGCAGGACCTAGATGGTCGCGCTTAGCAGCTGCTATGAAAGTACACTTCCTTCAGGGTATTAAATGTGAGTAGCACCTTGAGTATGCTCTTGGATGGAAAGTGCGCGATATAAATACACACATTATTATAATTATAAATATTAAGGTGATGACCTACTTCTGGTTAAGGAGGATGCAGACAGCTTCCATCACAGTCTGGACAAGTTCCGGAGGCTTGGTGAACACTCGGATCTCAGCGATGTCAGACTTGTCTAGAGCATCAAGGGCCTGGAACACAGCATCACTCAGATAGAGAGGATATTACATGAGTGTCTGTGGTATACAATGTATAAGACACTCCTGCCTAAATATCAGAATATTACTCCCTCTAGCTTGGGAAATACTGATTATACAGAGTTTGGGAAAGACATCCTTGACAATGGGCCCTTATCAAGGAATTTATTAATTTTCTTAAATTAAAATGGGCAATTGCCCTTATATCAATAGTAAACTTCACAATTTTATCAGCCATTTTTTCATCCAATGTGAAAAAAGACCCATGGCCCCTGCCTTTCCCAACCCCTGCTGATATCAAGGCACAAAAATAGTATTCTGTTTATTATCGTAGTCACAAAATAAAAAAATATTCAAAATCAACTTCTCACCAAGGGACTAGCCACAGCGGGAGCCAATAGATTGTGATGTCATAGACTCATAGGGTAACTGTGATGTCAAAGTATTGTTTATAACATGACGTCAGAGTGAAAAATTGATTTATTACCCGAGGACATCATATGAAAAATATGAACTCCGATATGACTGCCCTTGTATCTTATAATTATAGGTACTTGAGAATTTTCTCTATCATGACAATCAATATATTGAAAATGACAGTTAAGTTTCAAACCACTCTATATGAATGCCATCCTGCTATATCAGCGGATATGTCTCCGCGTTAGGATACAACCTATCCCCTGATATCCTCCTATGGTATTCAGCCGTATTGCTGACAGGTGGTTACTCAGCGCTATTTATAGCCTGTTTTCAGCCAAACTTTTTCAAACTCCATACACTGTTGTCTTGTGATGTCGCTCTTGGAAATCTAAGAGAGCGCAGTTTAGAGCTTAGCAGAGCCTGCAATGAGAATCAGATATATTATCTAATAGCACTTCCCATTGGCTGATTTGAATCACGCGGTGAGCACGCGGAACGAAGCCAAAAAATCAGTTTGCCGCTATCGCTGAAGGGCATCATTTGATTGGCTTGCTATATATATAGCAAGACGGCAGAATACCATAGGAGGATATCAGGGGATAGGTTGTAGCCTAAAGCAGAGACATATCCGCTGATGTAGCAGGATGTATGAATGCCAATTTTAGTTGTTCTGTGACGTTTGAGTGAACCATGACACTTTTATCAACAAGACGTTACCTTGACAGCGGCCTCCAGTGCAGGCAAAGCTTCGTCCAAATCTCTTTGAGCATCATCAGCAATGGCTTGTGTTTCCTCGGCCTTCACCTTGGCAACAGCTTCGTCCTCCATAACGACCTTCCGCACCTGAAGGTCAAGGTCATATAAATTTTAGTTCTGTACATCATTTGATACAAAGAAGTTACCCTTTCAAACAAGCTTAAAACGGACTAAAACCCACTTTTATATTAAAGAAATAAAGTAGCCCTAACCATCATGTGTTTGCAATAAAATATAGCTTTGCCCTGAACTATTATAGTTAAAGCATGAGGCCGAAGACATCAAAGGCGATTGTTTCGTGACGTCACTCTACGTCAAACTATACTTTATTGCGTAATAAAGAGTGGGCTGCGCCTTCCTTACAGGAACAATACTAGAATGTTGGTTATTGTCGTTTAAAGAGTTCATAAAGGTAGACAAATATAACTGAGTTGACAAATCAATATAGCTTTAAAGACCATTTTGCAGTACTTGATTCCAAAAGTTTAAGAGTTAGAAATCCACTTTCAAGCTTATCTCTCAATGGCAAAATGAAATTTTATAAATCCTAATAAAAGCCAAAATCAACAAATCATTTTCTTACAGCATCTGAATTTTCTCCTGATTTACGACCAGCCTTCACAAGCTTTCTTTAATTGTAACATGAACTTTATAAAACAAAAAATTAAAACAAGATGTGTTTGTGAAACACGAATGCCCCCGGATGCATCCTGCTCGCTGTGTCAAGGTCAAGGTCACAAGGTCAAATGTCATTGTGTCATCTGAAAGGTCTCATCACAAGGGATCCATATATCAAGTATCAAAGACCTAGCTCTGACCAATCAAAAGTTATGACCAAGGTTAAAGTTTTTGTGGACAAACGGACAGACGGACGGACAGACGGACAGGTGAAAAACAATATACCCCCGGAATCTCCGATTCGGGGGCATAAAAACTTTATTCTATAAGCATCAGCTCCTGGTCTTCCACAAGCCTTTACAGGCTGGTCTTTCAGAGCAAAACGAAATTTCATAAAACAAAATTTTTAAAAAAGCTAGATCTTACAGAATCAGTTTTTTGCTGGTAAACCACAAGCCTTTAAAGGCTTGTCTTTCAATGCAAAACAAAACGTTTTAATAAAAAGCAACAAAAAGCAAGATCTTACAGCATCAGCTTTCTCCTGATCAACCACAAGCCTCTCCATCAAGGCGTTAGTGTCCTCAGATTTCTTCTTGAGTTCGGGCTCCAGGGCCACAAGCTCTATCTTCATCTTGTCCACGAGCTCGTTAGTTTCCAGTAGCTTGGCCAGGCCGTTCTTCACACGATCCCGGGCGTTCTTCAAGATCCTGCACAAAAGAGGAATACAGGTCATGATAGTTGATAATTTTTGTTCATAGATTTGAGTGGACACTGATGCAAAGACAGAGAGACAGAAACTGGAAGACAGAAAATAAGTGTCTACAAATGAGAGACAGAGTTAGGAGAATTGATTTAAATGCAGTAAAAGTGTAATGCAGTTCAATATTTTTCAAAGTATTTTTACTGTATTCATTGTATTTTTGGGAAATTTGCGACCAACCTAGGGTAAATCGGACCAAAATTAATTAGACAAGAGACAATTTAACAAAATGACCAAACTGGCAGCTGACAAGAAGGCGAATCAAGTGTGACCATCTCATAATTTCCAATTTCCTAAATATTCGCTTTTAAAGCTGTCTTTTCACGCAGGACTAGATTTTCTTTTCTTTTTCTTCGAAAGTGAGTTCGTTAAAGGTAATGGCACTTTTGCAGAGGGTAATGTACTTTGAATTTGAATGGTTGTTGAATTAAGTTATGTGATATCAAACGAAAGACAGAAACAAAGATTTATGAATTTGAGGGAAGGACAATAAGAGATGGAAAGACAGTATACTTTGTCTTCTCCTGCAGCATGGAGAGGTAGAGGTTGATAAGTTCCAGGTAGCTGGTGGGTGTGGTGTAGTAGCGACGCTTCAACTCCTGGTAAAACTTCTCCGACATCTCTGATACACTCACGTGGATGTCCACACACATCTCCGCAATATGGCTCTGTAACACACAAAATTCAAGATTTGCTTTATATGTGATTTTGATGAAGTTTCACAAATCTTATATTTCCTTCTATAAGAGATATTACACCTGTAATTGAGTCGGAAATTCTTTGATAAAACATAATTCAAAAGCTTCATCCATTTTCAATTGTCATTTCAACTGAAGTAATTTTTAACTCATAATCTATATCATATGCTGAATTGATATTGCAAACCTTCTGCAAACCTGATGACTTATATAGAGTTTAGTGTATTGGGTAAAAAGGATGATTTTGTTTTGCTTAACTTTTTTTTTTCAATCAGCGTTTCGAAACCTCTAAATGACCATAGAACAAGGAATAACAAAATAATTATCTGTTTCATTGAATTTTCAAAATGATTTTACCAATCGAGAAGAACATTTTTTAGAGACATAATATAAGCTGTGAGAAAATAAAAATTGATTTATTGAACATGATCAGGTTGATTTTCATTAATATCAGACACAATTACTATTACTTCTTTTTCTACACAATACTTTGAAATTTTGATTTAAACATTTAATTTTGCATGTCTATAAGGCAAAATATTGTCATTCAGGCCAAGAAAAAGATACATCATTGGTAATCAATTACCGGTAAGATGAAAAGACAGGTAAATTATTTGATAACATAAATGTAGTACCATCATGCAAAAGAAAGAATAGTTAATGAAAAAAAACCTTAAATTTGACAAAAAACTATAGTGTCTCAATTTTGCAAAAAGAATATAGACTTTAGAATTTATTTCTTGATTTTCTTGACATACAATATATCTGAATTACTTATGAACGTCTTACAATCAGCTGATGCATATTAATTAATCCCACAATACCAAAACTGAAATAAATGTCAGAGATAAAGACAAATATTGATGCATGCATTAAAATGAGTAAATGATAAAGACCAGAAAATTTTGATCTATATTGATCCAAGTGGTTATTAAAATTGATCTTGATTGATCCAGAGTAACGAGATTGATATTACAGAGAGGAAATGATAAAGACATATAGACCAGAGAAAAAGTTGATTTTTGATGATCCCATTGATTATTGAAATTGATCTTTATTGATCCGGAGTGCAGAATTTATACATTCATAGGGAAAAAGGTGTATTCAAAGTTTGGAGTTCAGATTGATCATTATTGATTTATCATGTGATAAACATCAAGGATATTGACAAACACTAGTCAAGGAATGATCAATATTGACTCAAAATGATCAACATTGATTCAGAATTACCTTGCATGATCAATATCGAAAACAGGATCTCAATGTGAACAATAGTGATGAAAGTGAATATTGTTGATCCAAATAGATAAATGTTTACCTCAAATGATAAATAATCAAGAATTATCAAAATAGATAGATAGATCAATTGTTCATATTAATTAACAAATTGATCCTGAATAAACAACTGATTGAAAGGATTGAGAATTATTAATCTAAAATGATGAGAATAAATTGTTCATGATCATTTTATTACCTTTTTATTTTGGATAAAGTATATGACAACCGGAGAAAAAGCTTAATGACAGAAGATCAACAGAAGCATAAAATTTTATTTTTTTCATGCAAACGACTTTCAACATATCATTTGAAACTTTCAAAACACTCATGGTCAGGGTGACAGCCCCCTCCAAACCGACCCATCTGGATCAAGATGGATCATGGAACTTATTACACAAGACACGATCCAGGGAATATTGCCCTCTTAGACTAAGGTGATCGTAGCTCAAAGTTATCACTTTCGTTTAAGTACAGGGATGCCGATTAAAATTTTTGCCAATCGGACATTCCACGTATAAGTTGTCAAATAATGATATTTTGTTCATAAATTTTGATGCTTTATCTCACGTAAATAAACATTTGAACATGTGGAAATATTTCATGACTAAATTAAAATGTTCTTATTTAATGTTTAGGCCTAGCTATATGAATATGTTTATAATTTCAATATATAATCAAGTTTCAATAGTGTCAGTTATTCAGTAAATAACTGCCAGGTGCTTTGAATCTAATATTAACTGGAAAGCAGACGATGTACAAATCTATTTATAGCAACGCATAACCATGCAAAAGTAAACACTGAAAATACATAACATTGAGTAGAATAAAAGTACTTTGGCTGTTTTAAATGTAATTATATTAAGTTATGATGCATATCAACTACTTGACACACACCGCATACGTTTTTTTAGCCTGTCAAACTTGCCAACAGATCAGCCTATCTCGTTTCCCTATCACTGCAGTAATCCTGCTGTTCCTTTCTCCTCCCTGCAGTAATGCAAGCTCCAAACACTGTGTTAATGAAGTCCTGCTTGCAAAGTCGATGCATGGAGCTTGTGAAGTTAGTGGAGGGAGGATATAGTCCCAGCATGTTAAAATAACGTTGTGAAGTTGCTTGAGGTCATTTTAAAAAAGTTTGGCCTTATTGACATGTTTAAATACATGACACTGAGATGATCCAATAATTAAAGATAACAAGGTAATTATGTCATTTGAATACAGGATTAGTTGTTTCATTGATGACCGGTTCATGTTTTCATTACAATTATGACCGCCACAAGCGGGGCATTTGGCCTGTCAGTCAACTCAGGCTTGTTTATCTGTTTGTTTAGTAAATCTTTGATTATCTTCAATCGGTCAAATGACTTCTTGAATGTCCGACTGGTCACTTTTCCAATCGGTCAAACTGGATTCCCAATCGGACATGTCCGGCAAATAGACCGATTTCTGCATCCCTGGTTAAGTGCACCCTTAGCTCTTTAAAAGTTGGTCAAGACTTTTAATGTGATATCCAGAAATGAGCAGGTACATTGAATGAAAGAAAGAAGAGTACTGGATAAATGAATGAATATTGAGAAGGAGAGAGAGAGAAGAGATTTGTTTCCATGAACCTGATTAATTGATCCACCCTGTCAAGAGGCAAACTCACACTGGTTAGAATATATAATTAAGGAAAAAAATATATAAATCTTCAGAGATAATTTAAATGAAACAGTATATTATTCCTTAAAAAGACAAGGAGTTCAATTGATGATCAACTTCTTTATTGTAGATAGTAGTTTTGGGTATAGATCCTTATATTTCAAACTGAAATGGTATAAGGATCTATACCCTTTTAACGTCTCTACTATCTACAATTAAGAAAATGCCTCTCAAACAACTCATTCCTATACATTAACAAATAATTTGAATTTAATATTGTCTTTATTGCGGTCCTTTAAGAAAAATGATAACTGTTCAACTTGTGAGAGGTCATCAAGTGTTTACTAATAAATCTAATTAAATTGTTTATTTTCACCCTGAATTTTAACAAAAAATCAATCTAAAGCAGTTGTTCAGCATGTATAGAGTAACTTTTCAAATAAAAAATATATATAATCAGTAAATGTAAAGACATTTATTAATTATACAATCAGTTTATCGAAATCCTCAAAAAGGGAAATTTTCACACTACAAAAAAATAAAATTAAAAAGATAATTTTTATAGATTTCTTCACAATCAGTTTATCGAAATCCTTTAAAAGGGAAATTTCCATACATTTTTTTTTTCCAAAACCAAAAATATTTCTGATGAGATTAACCCTCCCCCTTCCACAGGCCATAAATCATGCTCAAACACATATATTGCTAATGGGTGAAAGGGTTCATAAATTAAGATTTCAAATGCTAAACCAACCTTGAGTTCTTCGTTCCCGAGTTCGACACTCTCGAAGAATGACGTTGACACTCCGAGCAGGGCCTCTTTGGGCCACTCGACAAACCAGTCGATGGTACAGCAGTTGACGAGAGAGGGGAACATTCGACACCGGGATCTGAACGCGGACCCCACCGGACTCATACACAACACAATGTGAAGGTTGTTTCTGAAACGTGCCAACATGCCCATGCTCATGCCAGTGAATGAATAATGTGAGATTCAAGCTGGTAATGTGAGATTCTAGCTGAATAATGTGAGATTCTCGCTGAATAATGTAATGTGAGGATCTCGCTGAATAATATGATTATAGCTGAATAATGTGAGATTCTCGCTGAATAATGTGAGATTCTCGCTGAATAACGTGAGACTCTCGCTGAATAACTTGAGATTCTCGGTGAATAATGTGAGATTTTCGCTGAATAATGTGAGATTCTCGCTGAATAACGTGAGACTCTCGCTGAATGATGTGTAATTTAATGTGAATAATGTGAGATTATACCTGAACAATGTGAAATTCTTGCTGAATAATGTGTAATTCAATGTGAACAATGTGAGATTCTAGCTGAATAACGTGAGACTCTCGCTGAATAATGTGATTCTAACTGAATAATGTGAGATTCTTGCTGAATAATGTGAGATTCTCGCTGAATAATGTGAGATTCTCGCTGAATAACGTGAGACTTTCGCTGAATAACGTGAGATTCTCGCTGAATAATGTGAGATTTTCGCTGAATAATGTGAGATTTTCGCTGAATAATGTGAGATTTTCGCTAAATGATGTGTAATTCAATGTGAACAATGTGAGATTCTCGCTTAATAATGTAAGACTATATCTGAATGTGATTGTTTTTTGTGTGTAAAGTTATACTTTGAATGATTTGAGATTCTAGGTGAATAATGTAAGAATATATGTCTAAATGTGATAGTTTTGATTGTGAAATTATATCTTGAATAATGTGAGGTTCTAGCTGAATAATGCGATTCTGCGAGTGAAAAATTATTTGATAAGGTGAAATTTTATTTGAATAATGAGAGATTCTATCTGAATCATAAAATTATAGATAATGAATGATGAAAAAAAAATCAAAGAAAGTGTCAATCCCTAGTGTTCATTTCATGATACTGAAACATGCAAGCCATTTTGAAATTACAAGAACAAGTTTGAAACATTCAAAAGCTTACATATGAAGGTGACAATCATGACACAATCAAAACTAAAGGTGATTATCACAATATAGGGCAGGCAATAAGAAAGAGTGATCGATCATTTTTACCTATTAAATAAATGAATGCATGTAGAAAGTAATCAACGCCACAAATATTGCCCAAGCAATACCAGAAAATCACCAACAATACCCAAAGAAGATAAACCTCAATAAAGATAGAAATGCCCCTTACCGGACTCTGTTGATGCAGAACTCGAAGATGGCGTCGCGGTTTCCCTCGGGTATCCCAGCCTCCTTTGCACCAGGTCGGCATGCGATGATCAGCTTCTCATATTCGTCAGGCTCGAAGAGATTGGGAACTTCTCCTGAGTTGAGGATGTTGTTGATGTCTTCAAGGAACTCCTCGACCACGATCTGGAATCAGCGGAATATTAGTACATGGTAGTGATATGAGGTGAATTGGGGTTAAAAGCCAGTATTTCACTTATACCATGGCTGCTAGTATTATTGCGGGGAGATAACATGAAACACCATTGTGGCTATGCTAGTATTAGCTGGAACTAGTGAACCATGGGTGGTACTGAACTGAAATTTAGTGAAGCGTTGCACCCAAACCTTACTGCATGTAAAACAGTTCTCTACTGCAGAGATAAACTTGCCGAGCCCCTGGCGGGATACATGCTAATAATGTTATATGTGCAAAAATGAGATTGTAAGGATTTGTTTTTATGGCTGATGTAAATTGACTTTCACAGGTATTGTCAATACAAGGAATTGTATCAGTAGAAAAGCCTGAACAACCAATCTGGTCTTGCTAACAATGACATCTGCAAGGGATATTTGTAGTAACTTGTGTTGACCTATTAAATATTTTGGGATTTGCAGAAATACTTGAGTGCCTACAACCTAGAAACAAATGTAAAATATTATTCATAGATACGTCACATCCAAATTTATCTATGAACCAAATTTCAATGAGTTCAACAATTTCATAATATAACGGTAGCTGACAGAAATTATTTTATTAATTGTACACAATTTTAGCTATACACACAAATCTTCAGCGCACATACAGTACATATGTATACTTTCTACTCAACCCTTGTATTGGTTCAAACAACCATCAAATCAACAAATTTTAAAATAATCCCAGAAATAAGAATTAATCATAACAAACACCAAAGCATCTCATACCTGAGTATCAGTAAAGAGGAAGACAGTTGGAATATTTTGTCCGCCAGCTAAGTCGTAGAGTTTCTTCAAATCATCATGGAACGCGGAGTAATCGTAGCCTCGACTCAGCTCAATCTGGAAACACTTGTAGCCACAGATGTGGGAAGCCAGTCTGAAATAACAAGGCTCGAAATTACTGATACAGATATATGTGACTCTGATCAACATCTCTATCCAAAACAGATCGTAGCCTCACTTAATCTTACTATGTCATGATCTTACAGTGAGTGAGTTATTGTTTAACGCCGTTTGGGCAATATTTCAGTCATTAGCGGCGTATGATCCTACAAGTGCTAAGCAGGGATTATGTTGAATTCCACTTCCAACTAATCACTGGCATGTGGTCCTGTACATTGCTCAGTCGACCGCTATCTATGTAGTTAAGCAACATTGGGCGCAGCTCACTGGTTGAGTGGGTAACCCGCTCATTGCTGAACATAAGACTTGTGGTGTCACCTTGGGCAAGTCACTTTATTCAAATTCTGCCTCTGTTCACCCAGCATGAAATGAGTTTAAGTGTGATAGCGGTGACCTCCTAGAGACATGTATATAAGCTTAGGTTAGCAACCACTTCTTGATGGATAGGGGTTCTACAAAGGGATATGAATGATTGATGATTTAATGGCTCCAAAACTTTACAGTCTGGGTCACCCATTTTTGTTTCCAAAGTGAAAAGGTCGGCAAAGGCATAGCTTTTACCAAGCAGAAGTCGGATTTCAACATAAGATGGTTAAAGGGGGTCAAGAAATCTTCAGCTGCGGTTGCGGTTACATTACCTTTTGAGAGACTGTTAGCAGTATGTCTTAAACTTCAAAATCATGTGAGATATTAAGAAATCAACTTATGTCTTTTTTTAGCCTTATCTGAAATATTTGCCTGAATTTTCCATTGTGATGATATTTTCAAATTTATTTGTGAGGGACTGTTTTCTGTGAGTCTGAAAACTAGTTAAAATCATGTGAGATATTTAGAATCAACTTTTTTTTTTAGCCTTATTTTGAGATATTTGCCTGAATTTTCCATTGTGATGATATTCTTCAAATTACCTTGTGAGGGACTGTTTACCGGTACCTCCCACACCGACCAGTAGGGCATTGCCTCTTTCTTGTTGCAACATGCGGACGATACGCGACACGTGTAAGATTGCGTCCAAAAAGAATACGAGCTTCATTTCTTTGGAGGACTGCATGTTGAAATCATCAAGGTACTACAATAGAAGTAGAGGTGTTGAAGATTTTGCTGATTTTAAAAATGTTTGTGTGATTGATTTCATAAATAATTAAAAGCTAAAAGAACATTGATTACATTAACAATTCCCCTTCATGATGATATGTTAATGACTTCAAATTGTTGCTGAAGCACTTCACTCATTGTCGAGAAAATTCAACACTATTCGAGGCCTATTTCAATGCAAATGTTATGTTTTTATCAAACAATTTATATAAGAATAATTAACGAGTTGCGAATTACGGATTATCTGTCATGAGTTAATTATTGTGATAAACACCAAGCTTCAGCGAGGAGTTTGACACAAAAATTCACGAGAGACAGATAATGCGTAATATTCAGAGCATCTAGTTGGTTATTCTTTTTCTTACCCAAGACAATTTTGATGCGTAAATACGGGAGAAAAAGAGAAACATTTAAAAACTACGCTTGGGTAAGAATATTTTTTAATCAATATCTTTCTTCATTAAAAAAAGAAAAATTTCTATTGTATATCAGTCTTGAAAGGACAACTCTTTGTATACTTATTCAATCCATCAATACTCACATCATGTAAAACACTGGTTAGTTTCTTCATATCATTCAGCTCCTCGTACATACGATCCTCCGGCGGGGCACCCATCTTCAGGAAGTTGCCGAATATAATCGGGTTCGTCACAAACGATTCTGCCTCAATACTCTGGGGAAGTAATAAGTCAGACATCAGTTAATGTATAAAACCTTATTCAATAATATCACTAAAAGAAGATAAAAGATTGTTTAAGTTGGGGGCGACAAATTTTTGGCAGTATTATGGAAGTATCAATATCATTTTTAATTATATGCTAAGCAAGGATCAGAAAAATGTTTATTAAGAAAAAGAAATGAAACAAGTATTTGTCACAAAGGTGACAAGATCCCCCGCCGCAAATTGATGTTAACAACAAGAAGCGGGACGGACGTACGGATGGACGTACAGAGCTGAATACTATGTCCACCGTGAAGACTCAAGGTTAATGGGTTAATGAGATATGGCCCTAACAACATTTTCAAAACTGGTCAAAGTCTCGCTGTGACCTTGAAAATGAGGTCAAGGTCACCAAAAACTTTTCAAGTCTGCGTATTCCTCAGATGAAGACATGGTACCAAGTTTGAAGATTCTAGGTTGAGCGGTTCATTAGATAGCGCGCTAACAACATTTTCAAAACTGGTCAAAGTCTCGCTGTGACCTTGAAAATGAGGTCAAGGTCACCAAAAGCTTTTCAGGTCTGCGTATACCCCAGATGAAGACTGGTACCAAGTTTAAAGATTCTAGGTTGAGAAGTTCATTAGATATCGCGCTAACAACATTTTCAAAACTGGTCATAGTCTCGCTGTGACCTTGAAAATGAGGTCAAGGTCACCAAAAGCTTTTCAGGTCTGCGTATTCCCCAGATGAAGACTGGTACCAAGTTTGAAGATTCTAGGTTGAGCAGTTCATTAGATATCGCGCTAACAACATTTTCAAAACTGGTCAAAGTCTCGCTGTGACCTTGAGAATGAGGTCAAGGTCACCAAAAACTTTTCAGGTCTGCGTATTCCCCAGATGAAGACTGGTACCGAGTTTGAAGATTCTAGGTTGAGCGGTTCATTAGATATCGCGCTAACAAGAAGCGGGACGGACGTACGGACGGACGGACGGACGTACGGAGCTGAATACTATATCCCCCGCTTCGCGCTAAACGCGCGGCGGGGGATAATAAATTTGTAAGTCATTCTGTAAATGTTCATGGCATCATTATTTTTAAAGGCATAGTTATTATCATTTACATTGAATCATCACTATTACCAACGTCATCCTATTCATCACGTCTTTTTATTGTTGTCAACATCATCATCACCATCATCATCATTATCATCATCATTACCATCATCATCACCATCATAATCACAAAAATCAACAGTGTTGTCAACATCGTTGTTGTAGTTGTCATGATCATGATCTTCATAATCATAATCATCATTAATACAACCATCATTGCAATCATCCCTTTCCTACTCCCATTGTTGTAATTTTTGTTATCATTATCCTTATTCTACTTTCTGTCACTTTAATTACCTCTCCGAAGTGCTTGCTTGCCATCTCTGCCATGATCTGATGGAAGTACAGTTTGTCCTCGTTGTTGATGAGACGATCGTGGAACACACGCTGACACTCATGACAGAAGATACGGAACACCTGCTTGTTGTCTCGGATCACTCCGGGATCCGCCTGTAGGATACCTGCAAACAACAGACATAATATTAACTCTTAACCTATTGGTTTTGTTTCATTTATATGGTGCCTTTTCCACGTCCTAAGACATGCTCAAAGCGCTACATACATCATTAGCCTGAAGGATTGTACTTTGACATTTTGCACTCATTGCGACCTTGTAGGTCAGTACATCGCGTTTTCAGGTACCCATTTTAACAGCTGGGTAGACTGAGTGCAATGTGGATAAATGCCTTGCCCAGTGACATAACACACAATGAGACCCTGCGTCTCCACCGGGATTCGAACCCAGGTCTCTGGCGTGAGAGGCCAGCATGCTAACCACTACACCATTGTGCTCTGGCTTCAATTTGTGCCAAAGCAGCCGCAATGCAGCGTTAGTTTATGCAGTGTTCAGTCCTTCTAATGCAAGGCAAGGCCTGAAATCCAACCCTTGTCTTCCAAGTGGCAAGTGGACACTGTATGTTTGGTTGGACAAAAATGCTTTATTTTGTTTCTCACCTGATTATGGCAGAATACATACCAATATTTTATATTTCACTAATATAAGTAAACAGTAGAAAGTGTTTTTACTCGTAAAAACAGATGTCTCCCCTTCCTCAAATGCTCCAAACCTCTAAACAATACTTTCTTAAAGCACCATTAATGAGATCTGCTCGGGAAACAAACACTACCCTTTAAAAAAGACTCAGATCAAATTGTTGCATGGAAATAAACAAAATAATTTGTTTTAAATCTCAAACCTCCAAATGGCACATTTTTGATTCTCATTTAAAAACCACTATGCAACACACCCGTTAAGTTCAACATGGCTGTCAATGGGACTTTTGAATCGGAAGTTGTCAATGCGATGTTTAAACAAGTGTTATTCGTAACTAATTAAAGGTTAGAGGAAAATGTAATTATGTATAAATAGCTGAGTTGATTTCCATGATGTCTGCAAAATATGAAAGCAATCGGATCATTTCCTAATTCATAATAATTATTTCCAAACTGTTAATTAACATGGAAGTCTATGGGAATGATGTTGCTTGTACGTAATAATATGGCCACCCGCTGTAAATGAAAAGGTTTCAAAACTTACCCTGTACACATTTGGAGAGATCTCGGAGGTTAAAGACGTAGTGAGACTTGGCTGGAGTGGGCAGCAGATCTGTACTCATCCTCCCGTATATCTCTACAGCCGCGGACACGATGGGCTCCACCGCTTGACGTACAGCGTGGGGGAAGTCCATGAAGAATCCAGTCAAGATGGCCTAGAAATAAAATACAAAAATAAATATCAACAGATTTTCTCATTTTAGGAAGGTAATAAAAGACATTACTTTTAGAAGAAACGCTTGCCTTCCAACTCCACTAATGTAATCAAGGTGCACAAAATTCCAGTCTTGGTAGACCTAGCCTCAATAATACTCGCTATACTCCAAAATTGAGTCTAGCTATATACAGTCAAACAACCAATGGCCTTGAATTCAACCATGAGATGGCAAAAAGGATTTATCCAATCATAAAGCTGCTACAATCAGTATTATGTGTTTGTAATTTGAAATTTGAACGTTATATGCAAATTAAGACTATTGAGGCATGGTAAGAATTGAGCCCTGATTGGTCAATTCAATTGGTTGGCTGACGTGAACAGTTACTGCATCTTACTAGACTCAATATGCGAGGGTAGATAGTATTATTCAGGCAAGTTTTACTTAGACTGACTAAATTCACATTAACTCCCCATTCAAAACAGCTGTCTAATGATTGGCTCATTTCACAAGCATATGTAACTGAGGATGGATAGTGCCTTATACGATATCCCCAAATGTGAAATTTTATCAACCTGGGGCCGTTGCACAAAACGACTTAACACTAAAGTTAACCTTAGTGCCATCATTTAACATTACACTAAGGCCCCCTTAATGACCTAAGGTCACCTTAGTGTTTTGTGTATCGGGACCCTGGGCCTCGTACCCTTTACTAAGGTTGACCTTATCTCCCACTCTTTAGCATTGCACTAAGGTTACCTTAGTGACTAAAGTTCATCTTTAGAAGATAAATTTATCGATATTGTAACATGACCATTAGTTATAAGCATTTTAAGAGCGAACTCTATTTTTGCGTAGGGAACTCTGAGTTGAAAGGATCTAACGACTGATCCATTATTGTTATAGGTGTTCGCAGCTATAAAGAAGAAGGAATTCCCAGTGTTATAGACATTAAAATAGTGTTCTTATATTGCAAACCAGTTGCACTCATAACGGTGAGATCTTATAGTTTTCACTGTGAAATTCAGGATAGAGAAAACAGTTACATAATTCATGAACCAACAGGAACAAACCCGACTGAACAAATATCTTAAACTCGCCCAGACCATTGTGACGGTGATGCGATCATTATGACGTCATAACCATTGGCCTTTGTGACGTCGTGCCATGGGAACGGCATTCGAAAGAAACCGGCCGCATGGCTCAAGGCGGCAAATTAGGAGAAACTTAGCCAATTAAGAAAGTTTGGTTACATAAAACTAAAGCAAATAGAAAAGGATTTTTGGCATCTACGGGAATGCGCAAGTTAGAAGATGACAGCAACAACAGTAAAATGTGAATCGGTCACGAATATTGGGAGAATCAGAACATTTTAATGTTGAGGTGGACCAAATAATGTATCCTTTCGCCTCAGCCAATTTGCGGGTGTTCATTGCCATTTAACACTGGCAAATTCTTCAAATCAACCAATCAGAAACGAGTATTTACCGAAGTCATGTTACAATAGTGCTTTGTGAATGGAGGGCAAGGCAAAGAAAATAAAGACGCTGTAATCAAGTTATGATGATGATCATTATGAAGGAGACTCACCATGAACATGTGTTTGAGGCTGTGTTCGGAGGGAGGGGGAATGGTCAACATACTGAAGTGCCTCATCAGACGGGGCGTGACAGGGTTCCTTCCTCCACCAGGGGGCGCACATGCAGCAGACAGCGTCACGTCCTGTAACAGAAGGGGTGAAATGAGAAACTACAGGCGTTTTAAGATAAGATAAGATAAGATAAGATAAGGCTAAAATATACAATAATGACAATTAACAATAATCACATGGTACATGGGTATGACAGACTGGAACAGTATAATTTAGATATTTAAATGAGTATTGCTTAATCATTTTCATTAATCTTTTGCAATTTTATACTCCGGAATTCAGAGTATCATGTTCTTTTCTAAATTAATCAAAATCATGAGAGACAATTCCATATTCATTTTTTTGGCCTAATATCATAATATTTTTTGAAAACTGACCTGTATATCCTTCCAGAAGAGTTTCTCTCTGTCGTAGAATCCCCCAAAGTCCTGGTACTGTCTCAGAAGTTCGATGGGTGGCTGAGATCCGTACGTGTCCAGTTTGGGCATGTTCAGGTCATCAATGAAGAACACAACACGCTTCCCGATTGGTGCTCCTGTAAACCGTTGAAAAATGGAAATACATTACAAAATTGAAAATATAGAAACAAATTGTTGATTTGCAATCCAAATATTCCAGTAATGTCAATCATATCATTTATTTGATTGGCAGTGAAATACCAAGATTTATCTTCGGCACTTGTTTAACTCATCAAGTGAGGTAGTAAGTTTATTTTTAAACAAGTGCCGAAGATAAATCTTGGTATTTCACTGCCAATCAAATAAATGATATGATTGACATTACTACCTCACTTGATAAGTTAAACACAGTATTTGTCAAGAAAAGACAAACATTATCTAAATATTAATTCAAAGCAACAAAGAAGACTCTTAAACTTATAAATCCAGCATGTCAAGGGTTAACCCACCTAAGAATGTCCTCACAAAATGATTTAAATATGGTATTTGTCAAGAAAGGACAAATATCCTCTAAATATTTACTCAAGACAACCAAGGAGACTTTTGCACTTATAAATCCAGCATGAAAAGGGTTAACCCACCATTCAGACTGCACGGTATTTGTCAAGAAAAGACAAATATCCTCTAAATATTTACTCAAGACAACCAAGGAGACTTTTGCACTTATAAATCCAGCATGAAAAGGGTTAACCACCTAAGACTGCACGGTATTTGTCAAGAAAAGACAAATATCCTCTAAATATTTACTCAAGACAACCAAGGAGACTTTTGCACTTATAAATCCAGCATGTAAAGGGTTAACCCACCTAAGACTGTCCTCACAAAATGATTTAATCACAATAATTTGTCAAGAAAAGACAAATAACCTCTAAATATTTACTCAAGACAACCAAGGAGACTTTGCACTTATAAAACCAGCATGAAAAGGGTTAACCCACCTAAGACTGTCCTCACAAAATGATTTAATCACAATAATTTGTCAAGAAAAGACAAATAACCTCTAAATATTTACTCAAGACAACCAAGGAGACTTTTCACTTTTAAATCCAGCATGTAAAGGGTTAACCCACTTAAGACTGTCCTCACAAAATGATTTATACATGTTTTTGTCAAGAAAAGACAAATACCCTCTAAATACTCAAGGCAGGCTCTTGCACTCATAAATCCACCACCGCTAAATGTCTGAAATATTGCCCACTAATAAATCCAGCATGACAAGGGTTAACTCACCTAAGACAGTCTTTCTCCTCTTCTCCAGTTTGCCCTCGATCATCTCCTGGGTTCTCATGCTGCTGGTTTGGGCGGAGAAGTTGATGAACACTGGCACATAGTTCTGCCTCTCGGAGATGTTGTTCAGCAGACCACGGGCGATCACAGACTGTCAATAGATGAACAAGGGCTTAGTAAGGCTGTCAGTGTTTGTGAGATGGACAAGGGCTTATTAATTAAGCTGTCAGTGTGTACGAAGCTCCCTTATTGAAAAACAATTCCAGATTACTTGTGAGAAACAATCCATTCTTTTTGGAATCCCAAGTTTTTGGAACCACTAGTGAACATAAGTGTTCAAATCCCAAACCCCCTTATCCTAACAACAAATCTAGATTATTTATGTAAACATCCAAGGGCGAATATTCTCTCAACCTACTATTAATTCAACTTTCGTTCAGGATGACTAAATTTTAGGCATAAAATAGGAATCACTTTTATAAAAAGTAGGAAATGATAATTAATTTCTCATTATGAAACTTTGAGCTCGAAGGTCTCACCTTGCCGACACCAGTGCCGCCAGTATAAAGGACTGAGCGCTTGACAGACAGCAGCTTCTCTAGCAGGTAACCAAAGCGGACCGTGTCAACAGTCGGAACGAGCATCTCGAAGAATGGCGTCTCCTTGTTGTAGCGGAACTGAGGGACGATCTTCTCCCATGAGTCCATACGGCGAGTCTCGAAGTCCATGTAGCAGCCCCACAGATCACCCCCAGACGGAAGCTGTAGGTAACACATGAGAAGAGTTGATTTGAAATTTATTTAAAGGACAAAGCAGCATGCAAACTAAGGCCCATCCGATACCTTCCAATTCAAGCACCTACGGCTCTTTTCAACAATCTTAGGTTATTGAAACAATCAATTTCTCCTGCATAAGCATAAACGAGATGCTCTGCCAAATAGAACTCAAAACATTTCTTTAAGTAGCCTTTTCTTTATTCCAGATTCAATGTCTCGAACAAAGAAAAAGAGCACAGAGTCCTCTTAGAGGAGAACTTTGCAATAAAAGAACTACAAATTATTATTATTATGAAACAATTCAGCAGGGTAAGTGTTAACTTCATCTTCATCTACCTTAGCATCCCCATTATCGTATAGTGGAGAACTATGCAATAACAGAACTTCACATTATTATTATGAAACAATTCAGCAGGGTAGAACTTAATCTTCATCTACCTTAGCATCCCCGTTATCGTCAAAGAGTCCCCTGCAGAATGTATCGAAGGCGTCCCAGTAGGTCTCGACGATGTTTCCGCCGATAGACCAGATGTAGGCGAAGATGAAGGTGGTGCAGATGATGGGGTGAAGCTTGTTGGGGTCCAAGCTGAGGTCTGGACCTCCCTTCACTGGGAACAGCAGGGCCTCAAGCAGCTTGCACAGGGTTGTCACTTTGCTGATGTCAACCTGGGTACAAGAAAAGGCAGGAATGGTAGGAACTTGATGGATTTGTCTAACTTGCAGAACACTAAGGGTTCTAACAGGGTCGTCACTTTGCTGATGTCAACCTTGGTACAAGAAAAGGCAGGAATGGTAGGAAATTGAGGGATATGTCTAATTTGTGGAACACTAAGGGTTCTAGGACAGGGTTGTCACTTTGCTGATGTCAACCTGGGCACAAGAAAAGGCATCATTAAGTTAAATTTGAAATTGATCGATATTGAGAACAGTAAGTGTTCAAGCAGCTTGCACAGGGTATGGGTATGAGAATGGGCATCATGGAAAAATTTTAGCAAATTGAATTGAAACTAAGGAAAAAATCACCAATTACTTGTGGAACACTAAGGGTTCCAGCTGCTTCCACAGGGTAGTAACATTGCTGATGTCAACTTTGGGACCAGAAAAGGTCTCATGGAGTATTGGGGGACATTGAATTGAAATTTAGAGGGGAAATTATTAAGATATAATATCCTTGTGGAACATCTGAGTTTCAAACACTGCACAAGCTTGTAACTTTGCTAATGTCAACTTTGGTTACTGTTTGTGAAAGTATTCATTGTAAGAGATCTGAGAATGATATTTGTTAAGCGATTGATTTGATATTTGCAGATAGTGTAATCATCTGTTATCACTGGTTTGTTCTGTGCACTAAAGCCGACAAATGAAAGGTTTGATCAATATGATTAGAACAGAAATTATCACTCCTTAACTATTGAAATATTCTGAGAATACCAACTTCTACTGTAAGACTGCTACCGAGATTGTAATAATGAGAACTCAACTGACCTGTCCGATGGTCTGTGCACACTTCTTGTTGACAAACTTGAGTCCGTCTGCTACATACTTCTTGAAGAGCTCCATGAGGTACTCCTGCGTCTCCTCCTTGATCTTCTTGGACCAGCTCTCCATCCATGTCTGGACAAAGGGCAGCCACTTGAGCTCCTCGGGGTCCACAAACACCATGCCACAACTGGAGGTCGAGATTAGTTAGTCAGTAAGTAAGGATTAAATTGTGTACAGAATGGATACAAGACACGCTATAGCTGGTCCACAAACACCATACCATATCTGGAAAAGGGAATATCCATTGAGGTGAAATATGGGTACCAGCATTATCTCCCTGAAATAAGATAATCTTCTGACTGACAGTGGCAGGGGAGGCAACTGCGAGGTCTTGCAGCTCAAGCAGCATATTAATAAAAGGAGAGGACTTGAAACGCTCACTGTTGGCCGGACAGCATCTATCTCATTGCCCTTGAGCTAAAAATACTAGATTGAGCAGACGTAACAACAACTCACCGACTGACAGTGGCAGGGGAGGCAACTGCGAGATCCTGGACCTCAAACAGCATGTGTATGAAGGGAGTGAACTTGATGCGCTCACTGTTGGCCAGACACAGCATCTTGTTGTCGTCTAGCACGGTGTTCATGTTCTCGATCCACAGAGCGTCTACTGGACCGTCACACACGATCCACTGGTGGTCCTCTGTAGTGTCCTGTGGAACATTAATATTATATGATTGTCAATGAAATACAACATCTTTCAACACTAGCGGATCCAGGGGGGGGGGGGGGGGGGGTCCAGGGGGTCCTGACCCCCCCCCCCCCCCCCCCCCCCCCTTTGAACACCCGCCCCCTTTCAAATCCATGAATCCCCCCCCCCCTCCCCCACCCCACTGAGTGGAGAAAAATTATTTTGGGACCCCCCCTTTAAAAAATCCTGGATCCGCCCTTGTTCAATGATAATAAACCGTGTTATCAGTCACTAGAGACAATAAAAATGGATCACTAGTGAATGATAACAACAATGATCTGACTTCATCAAACTAAAGTCAATTTAATTTTTTTACAAGTTAAGTGCAGCCGAAAACCAGCCATTAGCGGACCAATCACATCACCATGCCTCTTGCTCGCTCATGTTCAAAGCATGGTCATTAAGAGTTACTTGCCCCTAGGGATACTGATACTTTTTTTTTGTGATGGATTAGCTGAGAACATGCGACCTACAGGGCTGTGTTCAAACCAAGTGGAGAGGAAACCTATCAAAATAACAAGTTCAATTCTCGAATCGAAAGATTTTATATTTCAAAACATTTATTCCTAGGCCTATTTTAATCAGACTGATGTAGTACTGTGACCTAACTCAGTGCTGTTCCTAGGTGATCAGCTCAGGGGATCATTTTGACCTATTCTGAGCAATTGGGACCCTTTGCAATGATCCTACTTCTCAAAATTTTAGGGTGCAAAATTCCCCAGGACCCTCTCTAGGAACAACACTGCTTAGGTATACTCACCTGAACAGCCAACCGGACAGTGATTCCCATCAAGCCATCGTGCCACTCCAGAGTCAGTTTGTCAATTCCTCCGTAAAGTTCCTCCATAGCGATAGCCTTTGGGTTCATCAGATGACAGTGAACCGGTTGGTAGAATGAGTTCTCGGTGTCAAGACCCTCCGCGTGGAGGTTCGTCAATGTGTCAGCCAGAATCTGGAAAAAATAATCCAATAGTAGATGCTTTTAGATTGATTGGGTCAGTTTTGGCACAAAAAATGTCTTCTTCATTACTTATCTGGTATGTCGATTTAATCTCATTTATGTTATTTTTATTCAAAAATTAAACTTTGAAATTCACATTCCAGCTGTGAATTGAAAATCCTTGACCAGAGCCTCCTTTCACAAAGAAAACTTTACTAAGGTTGACCTTAACTCCCATTCTTTAACATTGCACTGAGGCTACCTTAAGAGCACGATCACCTGAGAGCTTTGTGAAAGGCGACCAAGGGCCTAAGTTGCTAATGACATGGACCACTGTTTCTTGGTGTCACTCAAAATCTATACTTTATTATTAAATAAAGACACCTTTGATCTTTATGTAAACAATGCTGGTATCAAATTTGTAACTTTAGTGGTTTTCAGTGTCTGACAAAATATATGGAAAGATTTACAAACTTGCTGTACCAAGAAGCTATTAGATTTTCAAAACACTCTTAGAGCTAAGATACAGTGTACCTACCAAAGAGACATTTTACAAATAATCAATCTAGTGCTAGAAAACAAGGTCTATCATGACAGACCCACCTTGTAGACCGTGGTCTTTCCACCTCCTGTAGGTCCAACCAACATGACGCCATGCCGAACCAACATGGTCTCATAGAACTGGATGATCTTTTTGACTTGAGTCTCAACGTGCTGTAGCTTCATTCCGGCCTGCACAGACTCAATCTCTTCCTGGAGACGTCCGTAATCATGCTCTGGAATCTCAACACCCGGGAACAAGTCGGACAAGATGGCCCTGAACAAGATGGCGTCCTGTTTCAAGAACTTGGGCAGGTTGCTGTCTCGTAGAGCTCGGATAAGAACGACGTCCTCCGCTTTGTCTGGGTTCTGTCTCTTCAGGGATCCAGCCATGACGAGAACAGATTTGACGGCACGCATGCCAAAGTCGTAATGGTCCTGCTGTGAAAGTTGCTCACTGCACAGTTTGTACATCTGAACCATCTTCTGGGCCAGGTTCTTGGATGACTCGAAGCCCTCAGAGTAGAGAATCACCTCGGCGATCAGACCTGTTGAACAAGAACAGGAACGTTGGAGGAAGAGTTGTGAAATGTCCAGTTGTACAATAACAATGGGATATATATTAAACCCTGAGCGATAACATAAAATCCCCTTACCCATCCTCATCCTATTAGATATGTTTCATGTTGAGACTAATAAATATCAAAAGTTTATGCAGTTGTGTTTTATAAGACACATTCATTGACAAAGCTGTGTGATCATATAAAGCAGATTTTCTTCAATGTTTACAACATAAGGAAAGATGTAGAACACAATTACAAGAAATTTAAAGGCTACATGACTTACAGTCTTAGTAAAAAAATAAACAAAATATACAAATTTTTAAAGATGCAAAAAAAAGGAAGTATTGAGTGAACATAGGCAGCATAATCAACCTAAGTTGCTAGTCTTTTTGTAACATTATTGCTTGATTTCACAGCATATAAGTCAACCATAATGTTTTGCAAGTAAAAATTTATTAGTAGTATTGAAAACACCTCAGGGTTCATAATACCTTGTAAAAAAATTCTCAAAATTGCCCAAAATCTCTTTCTATGAAAGAAATTAAAACAATTTTGATGAACACTGTTGTTCCTACGTGCTCAGCTGAGGGGGCATTTTGGCAAATTTAAATAGATCGGGCCACTTTGCAAATTCATACATCTTATAATTACTAAGCGACACCAAGCCAAAGGAGTAGGCTCTAGGAACAACTGATAAAGATCATCAATAGGTATTTTTAATTTGTTTGTGAAACTTACGATAGTCTGGTACCATCATAGCAATGGGTCTGAAGAGAGCTTTCAGGTTGTCTGGTAGTTCCGTACGTCCTGCGTAGCCAGGATTCATCGTGATGAAAGAGGCACAGGTCGGCAAAAGCTTGATCTCACGACCTTCAAACATGAACCTTGACAGCTGGGAAGACAAAGGTCAAGGTTAAAATTGGGCAACCTCATTTCGAGGGATTTGTGGTAGAATTAAGAGGCACAGGTCAGTAAGAGGTTGATCTCACGACCTTGGAACATGAACCTAGACTGCTGGGAAGAAAAAGGTCAAGGTTAAAATCAACGGGAATGAATCAAAACAATTATTATAGAATTTATGTGACCTTTTGGAATTCTAAAGGTGAATTTTTAACCTTGAAATTATTCAAGGCTGATGAATTTGTGATTAATGGGAAATAAAATAAAGCAATAATACAAGGATGATTGGTAGTTTCTCAGCCTTGGCATTTAATGATTTGCTTACCTTGAAAGTATTTAAGGCTGATGAATTTGTTATCGGTGGGAATTAATGAAAAGAATTGTTCAAGGATTTTCAGTACCTTCTGAGCCTTGGCGTTTCTGATGGTGATAAGCTGCTGAGCAATGACAGACAACACCTCGATGTCGATCCTGTTGAACTCATCAAAACAACACCAAGCGCCGGACTGGGCCAGACCAGAGAAGAACTTCCCCATCATCTGGACAACAAATCACAAGATATTTCACACATTTGTAAGTAATAGTTGGAACAAGAATGACAGTACAAGATATTTGTCAAAAATATGTCATGAAAAAAAGATCTGGGTGAACTTTTAAACCTTAGTGAAGGGTTTGATTTCAAAACAAAATCTTCCTAATGAAAAGGAGTAGTGGTTTATCTTACTTACAAACCAATTTTCATGACATCTGCCAAAGCAGAATTGCCTATGTTTATTAGCCCTTTGAGCTTTAATAATGGTTTTACAGACATTACTGTAGTGTAGGTACAATAAAAAAAAATGTTCCAGTAAATCCTGTTTTTCTTATCAATATTTTGGTAATGCAAGAGAGGAGAGGCTTTATCTCACTTATAAACCAATTCTCTTGATATTTGCCAAATCAGAATTTTCTATTATTACACCTATGAGCTACACTAATGGATATTACTGCAGTGTGTGTACAATAAAGTTGTATCCATAAAATCTTGCTTTTCTAATCAATATCATTGTAACGCAAGAGGGGAGAGGCTTTATCTAACTTATAAACCAATTCTCTTGACATTAGCCAAATCAGAATTTTCTATTTTTACTAGACCTATGAGCAACACTAATGGATATTATTGCAGTGTGTGTACAATAAAGTTCAATCCAGAAAATGTATTTGTTTTCAATATCGTGGTAACTCAAGAGAGGATAGGCTTTATCTCACATATAAACCAATTCTCTTGATATTTGCCAAATCAGAATTTTCTATTTTTACAAGACCTATGAGCTACACATATGAATATAACTGCAGGACTTTGTTTACAAATTGTGACCTTACCTTGTAATCAAGACCATCTGAGCAGTTGAAAACAACACACTGTTTGGCAAGAGCTTTAGCCAGATCCTTTGTTGTTTCCGTCTTTCCTGTTCCAGCAGGTCCAGCGGGAGCTCCGCCCAGATCCAGTTGTAGGGCCCCCATCAAGCATAGGTAGCAGCGATCCTTTCAGAAAATATACGGTAGGATCATTAGTTGTTTCATGAAACATGCATGTTAGACTATGCAAACAACTCTAAATTTGGTAGAATGGCGTTTCTTTATATAATTGCTTTAGAAGAATTTTGACTACTTGATCATTGTGATATTGATCTTGAATTCAGCGATAAATGTATCCCTGAGGTTGACATTAAGTCGTCAAAAACTTTGAAAAGGACTCATGAAAATGTGTGGTTTTGGGAAAACAAATATTTTAGTGGTACTTATCTTTTACCTATTGTTGGACTTGCTTTAATGTACTCTGACTGACAAGACCATGTGGTAGCAACTCATGAAAGTGTGGTTCAGGGAACACAAAGATTTAGTGGTACTATTGATCTACTTATTGTTGGACTTGCTTAAATGTACTCTGACTGACAAGACAAGCTAGAGCAACTCATTAAAATTTTGTTTCGGGGAACACAAAGTTTTTAGTGGTACTATTGATTTACTTATTGTGGGACTTGCTTAAATGTACTCTGACTGACAAGACCATGTGGTAGCAACTCATGAAAGTGTGGTTCGAGGAACACAAAGTTTTAGTAGTACTTTGCATTTGCTTATTGTGGGACTTTGTTAACACTTCTTTGAGTGAGTTAGTTTTTTATGCCGTTAGGGCAATGTTTCAGCCATCAGCGGCATGTAAATCTGTACTTTGACTGACAAGACCATGTGGTAGCAACTCATGAAAGTATGGTTCGAGGAACACAAAGTGTTAAGTTGTACTTTTGATATGCTTATCGTGGGGCTTGGTTAAATCTACGCTGTGGTAGCGACTCATGAAAATCTGAAATCAGGGACGCAAAGTTCTTTACTGGAAGTATTGATTTACTTATTGTGGGACTTGCTTAAAATCTATGCAGACTGAAAAGACAAATGGTAGCAAGTCGACGTAGTAGGTCATTTTTATATATTTATCACAGGATCTAGATCACAAACTTTCATTCGTACCTTAAATGAATGAATAACATATTTTGAAACTAAAGTATCCAATAAGGGTACTCACGGTGAGTGGTGTGATGACAAGCCTTGGTGATGCCCCGAGATACTCGTATCCGTACTCGTACAGAGAGTTGGACATGCGTACCACACAGTTATCAAGGTCAAGGTCCCAGTAGTATCGTAGCTGCTTCTGCCACTGGAAACTGCTCACATTGTCAACCTGCAACAAGGATACAACATATTGAATGTGTGATCATTTAAAGGAACATAATTATGTACGAGCATCTTAAGGAATATGTGATCATTTTAAGGGATATTTAATAATTGTAAGGTATTGGATCATTTAAAGAGATATTTGATCATCTTAATGGATATTTGATCATTTTAAGGAATATATGATCATTTTAAGGAATATATGATCATTTTAAGGAATATTGGATCATCTTAATGGATATTTGATCATTTTAAGGAATATATGATAATTTTAAGGGATAAATGATCATTTTAAGGGATAAATGATCATTTTAGGGAATATGTGATCATTTCACTCTTTCTGCTAATTCTTTTCTGATGGAAAAACATCTGGTAAATACGAACTAATTTTTGTAAATCATACAAAGTAATGAAGAAAATGCAATAAAAAATAAGATAATAAATACTTTATGAAGGAGAATAAAATTATGATATCAAATGAACACACCTGCATCTGAACAATCTCTGTGATCATGTCTCTAGCGTGCACATCAATGGTGATCAGGGCACACAAAACAGCACGTGCCAACTTGGGCAGCTCTCCTCGCACTATGGCAGCAAGCTTGTTCAGATCCTGAAAACAGAAACCACTTATCAAGAATACAAGGACATGATAACAAAACCTATGTCATACTAAGTGTACCTGCACAGGTGCAATATCATAATGTGAACGTATTACAATTCAACGTCAGGGTTTAGGAATGGCAGAGATATGGGCAATTTTGCATTCTTGATTAACAAAATGGGCCATCAAAATTGTGAAGTTTTGATTGATATAAGGGCATTCATTCATCTTCCCAATTAATCCCTGACAAAAATATCCAATTGTTTTAGATTACATCGATTCCTATCCTTTCAAAAGCAAACTAAAATTAATAAAATAAAGATTTAGCCGAGTCATTGTGTATTCTAATTTGACCAGGTACCCATTTAGACTGATACTTACCCATAATCCATGTCATACTTAGTAGTAAAGTGCAAATGTAATATCATTATGTTGATGTTTAATGATTCAATCTTGATACTAGAATAAATACTTCCAATTATCTTAACCTTCACAAACAAAGATGACATCAATTCAATATATTGGCCCAATTGATGAATTCCAATTCAGCCAGGTACCCAATCAAACTGATACTAACCCTGTAGTTCTTTGTTTCAAAGTCCTTCATAGCAGCAAGTCTGTCAAAATCTCCCTCCAGGATCTCTGTGACATCTCGACACCACATGAGCTGCGACACTGTCAACACAACCTGTCCAGAAAATAATAATTTCTATTAACCCTTTCATCCTAAAGAAACTAGAACCAAATATACTTTTAAGTCTGGTTTCTTGCATGTAAAGGGTTAAAGTTATTTCAGTATCAAGTGTTATGTCTATCACTCACTGGCAAGTTCTCCTTTATAAAGAAAGGTACCCTTTGTGCAATCTTTATGACACAAGACGAGCATGTGAACCTCTGAACATGTTATTAAAAATATCTTGATGTTTTTAATCCAGGTGGAACAACATGACCTAAAATGTCAAATCTCCTAAATTCATGAATTCTGTTCATTTCTTAATGGTCAATTTCGACCAGACGACCACAAATATTTTCTACTAGTTCTATCTTCAGCAGATTCACTAAATGAAGAAAGCAGACGTCAAATCTCAAACTATCATAAAATCACTAATAGATCTTATTTTCAAACCAAAAGAAATATTCTGACGAGCACGCACCTGTGACGCATGGGAGACAACCCAGTCCTCTCTTGGTCTCCTCTCGAAGTCATTAATGGCCGCCTTAGTGAGTTTCCTCAGGTTTGAGAACATAGCTTCCTCCACTTTACCCAGCCAGTCCTCTACGTTACCTCGCGCCTTCAGGCCCTGGATGATGAAGGCAAGATCAGAGATGAATGATAGTGATAGTGTTACATTTGTATATTGTGATAAGAACAACAACAAGACATGATCATCAACATCCCCGGCAAATACGTTTTCATTAAATCTCCCAATATTTTCCTACATGGGCGTAATTTTGTAATATAAATTGCATAAATCTCATTTTCGAACTTACAGCCAATTTGGTTAACCTTAGTTTCTGATAAAAGTTTCTCCCTTTAACGACACCCTCAAACAGAGTCCAAAAACACAGAACAAGGGCAATAACTCTATTTTGCGGATCTGATTTCCAAACTCCATCAAGGTATTTATACCCTGAGGACACACAACAAATTTGATTATCCTATCTTAGATTGTTTCTGAAAAAAACGGACGGATGGATTGATGGATTGGGCGGGGCATAATAATATCCATTTATAAAGTGCACTTATCCATCAACTCGGTAGTTGCTCAAGGCGCTAATTAGGAGTATTATTACCATGGTCTAACCCAAGCTGTCACCAGAAGGTCACCACCAACACAACACTTTACCAGAGGCAGAGGCATGTTTTGAATATAGTTTCTTGTTCAAGGTGACACCACAACTCTCTCAACTAGTGTCTCAGTCTTGTTTTTTAATGAAGCATGGAGGTAAAATCTATGGATTATTCAGTGAAATGAATGATCAAGCTGGGGAACGCGTTTGATTCCTGCCTGAATCAATATTTCGAAACTTGTATTCACTGGCATACTGTTGACTTCACAAAGACTTTAAAATAAGAAATGTTTATAAATGTTACACTATCCATCTATTTAAAGTTCAAACAATGGGAGTACATAGACAGGAATTTTGTAAAGGTATAATTCATCAAGCTTGTACTGTATAGCCTAAATGCTAAACCCTGGAGAACATATACCATTTGCCAAAGGAAAAGTTGCACACTCATTTAACTTTAAAGGGGCAGTAGCACGTTTTTTGATAATTTTATATTTTAAATCTTTCACTTATAATTGTAAGTAAATGTTAAATGTATTATATTGACAGTGTCAACAATCTCATTACACAAGCCAATCACCCATAGTCAGAGGACAAAGTATGAGGATTCACATAAAATCCCTTTTCGGCCATTTTTGTGTGAACACCTTTAATTCATTTTTGTAAGAAAAAGGAATTGTATGGCTGAACTTTAAGTTATATATTTAAATTATAAATGCTTCATTCAGTTTAAATACATTGTCTTTCAATTGGAACCAATTATTTTCATTTTCCTGACATCACCTTATATTCCCCCTAAAAACGTGCTACTGCCCCTTTAAAGATTAAGAACCTCATTTTGTCACAAAGTTTATTACTTACCTTTCCGAGAGAGACTTTCTCTCCTTCAGGAGACAACATGGCCAGGATATCGTTGCTGTACTGAATTTCTCCGTCTACAATTGATTCACAGAAAGAATTCAGTAATTATCATAATTTCAGGCATACCAACTTCATATAACCTACCAAGTTGTGTTAGCGAAAGTACACTTTTGGCTCTTTGTAAGCGACTTCAATAAGGTCTTGTATTTTCACTTTCAGACTACTCAGGTATAAGCACATTTACATGTAGAGTATATATATATATATTTTTTTTTAATCAATATTTTATTTCTGAATCCCTGTTACAAGTCCGAACAAGGAACCAGGGGGATGCCTTGTCATCAGATTCAATAAAGTTGAGAGAAGAGAGGATCCAGGTTTTTAACACAAAAAAAACCCCCCAAAAAACACACACTTAATACAACTTTCACACACACATGCACACATGTAAAGTATATTTTAATATTCTATATTATCAGACACCATCCACTCAAAAACACTGCCGCTAATGGCAGAAATATAATGCCGAAGCGGCGTTAAGCACTAACTCACTCACTCAAAGACATGTTTCTAAAAAATAGCATTTGGCACTCGATTAAATTCTGCTATAAATTTCATCCCAAGTGTAATGGAAATATTTAATTTGGAGTTTGTCCGAAATCACATACAAAGTTACAAAATTCTACACAAATTCCATCCAATATCCACAACAAAAGACAGTTTACCATCTGGTGTAGCTTTGCCCTCTGGGGAATGCTGGACCCCAAACTCCAACTTCGCGATGGCGTCAAAACACTTCCGGAGATGAGGTTGTACCGCCAGCGGGTTTCTCGTTTGAGCCAGAATCTCGAGAAGCTCATCATTGGACAGGAAGTAGAACCTGAACAATCAATCAGAGTTGAGCTTTACAAGCGAAATATTCTTTTTGGTAGAACAAGATCTATTTCGAAGATTTCATTATAAGCACTGTTTGACCGGTGTTTTAAGATTCGTCTGTCCTTAGACTTGTTGGCATTTTCAGACTATTTCTTTCGTTTAGAATCCTGAATTTGTAACTTAAAAACAAGCCTCTCAGCAAGACATATTTAGTTTTAGATAGTTGTGGTCATTCAAATTTTTCAACATTGATGAAAGTGATTTTTTTGCAAATTCATAAATATTTCAATTAGTGGACCCCCTTTGATTTCTTTAAAAAATCAGCCACTAAAAAGGTCCACCCTGTAGAAGCAGGGATTGGGAAAGGCTGGAGCCATGAGCCATTTTATACATTGGGTCCCATTAAAATTCTTAAAAGTTTGAAAATTGCCAAAAAGCATGAAAATGGCCCATTGTCAAAGATGTCTTTCCCTATCTAGTGGAGCAACCCCTTCTTTTTTCAAAATGGCTGGATAGCCCCTGGAAGGTGTAATGATAAGACAGAAGAGTTCCATACCGAGGGAAGACAACTCTCTTGGACTCAAGGTAGGCCTCCAGACACTTCATGATCTGGTCCAGAAGAGCGTTGTTGTTCTGGAACGTCTCCAGCAGACCTGCAAATCATATAATGTGGTAAATTTACCCACAGGACAAACTAAGTACAGTAGAACACGGAGATAACGAACTCCAAGGGACAAACAAATTTGATTCGCTTTATCCGGTGTTCGCTACTCGCGTTTAGCTGTCAAACATAGGGCTTTGAGGGGACTTAAAAGTTTGTTCACTATATCCGATTGTTCGCTATATCCGAGTTCGCTATATCCGTGTTTTATTGTATTATTCCCATAGGGATAGAATAAGTAGTGATATATTTTCAAAATGAGCACATGTGCACATATCACTTTTGCCTAGAAAAAATGGTTGTAGGGCAAGTGATGTATTTTTTAGCCTGTGACATCATAACACCATTGTTCGCAACGTCACTGTAGCCAGTTGGCGCAAGGGAAGCTGCCCTTTTTCTCAAAAAAGAGTAAAATCAAATAGAATCAGTGAAAAAGAAATTATTACCCTTGGAAGACTGTCATATATCCTCGGGTAATAATCTCTAACCACTGATTTAATGTACATTGGAATACTTTATTTGATTCCATTAAAATCAGATAAATAGCAAATGCAACAAGTCTACTGAGTTTGAACTTTTTCAAATTGATGTTGAATAAACATATTTCAGGAGAAAGCTCACCAGGTTGAGTTCCGGCTCTGATGGCGAGGGGCACCTTGTTGACCTTCCTCATGACGTCCTTGAAGGACTTGTCCACCTGCATAAACATCTTTGCCTCGGCCGGCAGTTGGCGCTGGATGTCTGGGGCCGAGAAGATGCTCTCTAGATACAGCCAGCTCCTCTGACAATTCAACCACTCGTCCTGTGGGCAAACATGGCAGGGTTGATAGTTTTCATATGATGCACTTGTGCAATAAGTTGATTTATCATGGTGTGCGGTTTGACATTGACATTTAAGGAAATAAAAATTATTATTATTATTATTAATTTATTATTAATGTTATTGAGGTTACAGCATGTATCTCTGGTCTGTTGACCTCTCATCCTAGGGCAAGCAAAGCAGGGTTTATAGTGTTCATATGATGCATTTGTGCAATTCATTGTTATGATGACATGATGTATGACATTGAGGTTACGAATAATGAATCCCTCCAAATACAGCGAGTGTCTTTGATCTGTTGACCACTCATCCTGCGGGTGAATAATTTTCATATCATGCACAAGGGCAAGAGATAAGATATGATGCTATCAGCAATGATGCTCTTAAGATATAACATCAGGGTAAAGAGTAAAGATCTTGTGATACAACAAGCAACTTGTTAACCACTCATCATTGATCCAAACATAGCAGGTTGATAATGTTCATATGATGCACTTGTGCAATACCTTGCGTCATTTTGACAGAAAATGATAACTTGAACCATGATGTTTTCATGGTTACTGTTCTACAAAGCAGTTGTAAGGTTAGAATTCATGGTAGCCCATTCTTTTATCATTGATTACAAGCGATTGTGAGTAAGTGAGTTATTGTTTAGCGCCGCTTGAGCAGTATTGCAGCCATTAGCAGTCAATCCCCTAGGAAGTATTCAACTCTGATCTGTTGACCACTCATCTTCGGGCAAACATAGCAGGGTTAATAGTGTTCATATGATGCATTTGTGCAATACATTGTGTTGTCATGGTGCATGATGTGGGGTTATGAATAATGAATCTCTCCAGATACAGCGAGTGTCTTTGATCTGTTGACCACTGTTTGACCTTGGGCAAACATAGCAGGGTGAATAATTTTCATATGATGCGTTTGTTGACATGTGTGGTAATGACATTGAGGTTTTGAAAAATGAATTCCTTCAGATAGTTTCAACTCAGCCCCCTGAGAAGTTATTCAACCCACCAGTGTTTTGTTGAAGAGGTCCAGTTGTTTGCCCCAGTCCTCTACGCGAGGTTTGATCGGTCCTACGTGGCGTGAACTGGCGATTGTTGCGACGTTGATGTTGCTGTCATCAAGCAGTTGCTGAATGTCGTCGGTGCCGCCAAGAATGAATACGTCCTTCGAGTCCTTGTGGGGGAGGACCACAAATTCTGTAGACTTCCAGGAATCCTCAACCTTATTAAGAAATAAAAAGTATTTAATAGTTTGATTTTGATTTTTGAAGGTGAATGAGGAAACTAATTACATAATGAAAACATGGTAGGTATCTCTATCAAATTTTAATTGTCTCAATGATATACATGTACATATTATATATATTGAATCATATCAATATGTTTGTGAAAACACTCAGCTGTATGAGCAAGTTTTGAAAATTTTAAGTTTTCTTGAGTTTTTTTTTGTATTCTTTAATATGAGACCCTGCTTTTTTCTTACATTCAGACTTTGAAAGCTAAAATTACATTTAAACCATGTGTGTTCTCTTTTCAAATTTGTTATTATAATTGTAATAAGTTTTGAATAACATATATATAAAGATAAAGGTTGATTTATTTCACTGGTAGAACAGATTATCTCACCCTCAATCATATCAAAAAAAGTTTTCACCTTTTTCAAGATGGCCTCCAAGCTAGCTTCAGACGACGCTTGACCCGATATCTCCTGCAGTGACTCACTGTGCTTGAAAGCATTTATGTCGGAGAGTTTACCGAGCGTGAGAGGATCCTCGGGGGTGAACTTGAAGTCCAGTTCCTCCTCTATCAAGTCCCAGTGGCGTGGCTTCAGCGTCGGGTTCCTCATGTCAGTGATCACTGGAAGCTGCAAGGGATGAACATTTTACAGAGACTAAGAACAAAATTCGGTGTTTCCGAGGCGTGCAACAGCATATTTGAGAGGATAAGAGTTGTAGACCTTTCCAGAGTACCCTAAGTCACAGGCGTCGAAATTAGTCCCATTGCTGTATTAGCCATTCGGACTAGTGCATTCCTGAGATTACTAGCCCAAAAACATTCCAACTAGCCAAATACATCTACATAATCAAAAGAACTTATAAATCTAACAAGTCCTTCGGACTATAAGTCATTGCATTTCACTAGCCCAGCATCTTTTTCACTAGCCATTGGCCACCGGGCTAGTGCTAATTTCGAACCCCGAGTCAGTAAGCAGTGTTGTTCCCAGAGGGGTTTCTGGGGACATTTTCAAAACCCTTTTGGCTTTGTGTCCCTTAAAATTATAATTAAGGAAGGTTCAACATGCCGTCAGCAATATTTCAACTATCTAACATGTTTATTGATAAAACTACCATGAATTTGCATGACATTTTTTCACAGAACCTTCTTCATATAATTGTGGCAAGCCGTGAATCATACAATGAGGTGAGGTAAACATACCCTGTCCCTCATGAGTTCAACCCTCTCCTTGAGTTTCGGGACGACAGCGTTGGGCGGCAGGCCCTTCTCCAACTGCAGGACAGACTTTGAATACCTGACTGTTGTTGTGTTCATCAACTCAGGATCCAAGGTCTCGAATGGAGACTGAAAATAAATAAATTTTTTTAATTCAGGGAATCTTTGTTTGACAAGATTAAGACATCTCACATGGTGAACTCCAATAAATTACTTTAATAAGAAAGTACTCATTCATACAAACAGAACTGTCTTATAATAATCTTTCATGATACTTTTAACAGTTTTCCGTTCAACAAGCTTGATAAAGGGAGACCATTTTCAAAACAAGGAAAGATTACTTCAACAAGGGGAGACTTCCCAAAATACAAGGGAAACCCCTAAAAAAATAAGGGGAGACAACTCTATCACCAAAGAAAGACTACTCATAGTTGTCTATTCCATTAGCTTGATATTGGGAGACAATTTTCATAACAAGGGGAGACTACTCTAACTACGAGGGGGAAAATTCCATCTCCAAGGGTAGACTACTCACTATATTCATTACAAAGGGAGACTACTCCAAAGACAAGGGGAAACAACTCTATCTACACGGATCTACAGATTACTAACAGTTGTCTGCTCCACAAGTTTGATATTGGGAGACAAGTTTCATAACAAGGGGGAACAACTCTAACTACAAGGGGAGACAACTCTAACTACAAGGGGAGACAACTCTATCTACAAGGGGAGACTAACAAAACTACAAGGGGAGACAACTCTATCTACAAGGGAGACTATTAACAGTTGTCGATTCAACAAACTTGATATTTGGAGACGATTTTCTTAACAATGGGGAGACAACTCTAACTTCAAGGGGAGACTACCAAAACTACAAGGGTAGACTAGTCACAATTTCCATTCGGAATTTCCATAAACTTGATATTTGAAAACTAAGTTCATTACAAAGGGAAACTCCACGAACGACAAGGGGAGATAACTCTATCTACAATGGAGAATACGGACAGTTGTCCGTTCAACAAGCTTAATATTGGGAGACAATTTTCATAACAAGGGGGGACAACTCTAACTTCAAGGGGAGACAACTCTATCTACAAGGGAGACTACTAACAGTTGTCCGTTTAACAAGCTTGTTATAGAGAGACAATTTCATAACAAGAAGAACTCTAATTTCAAAGGGAGACAACTCCAACTACAAGGGGAGACAACTCTTGCAAGGGGAGACTACTCACAGTTGTCCATTCCTGCAGCAGGAGGTCCCACTCATCCATGGCCGTCCACAGCAACTCCTTGAGCTTCAACTCAGCATGGGCCTCTTCCAGAGCATCAAACTTGGTGACCTCAACCTGTGGGATAGTGTATTTAGAATCTTAAAACATGATGGTTAAAGGACGAACATAAATATATCTTTTATTGAACTACATGAGATAGAAGAACAGTTGTAGCTGACCCAACAGTATTAAAGTTTTGCCCTAGTATTTTTAATATCAAATATATCAATACGAGTAAGTGAGTTAATGCAAATCACACAGTGTTGCCCTTAAAGGTTGTTCTTGGATGTCACTTTTGGTTTGATGTCACTTAGAATTTCGAGAAGTAGAATAACATTTCCATCTCAAAGGGTCCAAATTGCCAGATAGGGTCAATATTGACCCCTCAGCTGATCAACTAGGAATAATACAGTCACAAATATAAAAGACATTAGAAAATCTCTCTGATGACACTCATGTTCTTAAGATTGCTCAAAAAACTTATTTGGTACCTTGAAGTTCTTCTGGTATGACTTGTAAGTGAAGGCTCGTTTCTGGAGGTCATCCATCTGGGTTAGCAGCTTCTTCAGCACGTTCTTCACCTTGTCTTTGTCGGAGTTGGCGTCCAGGATTATCGGGTTCTGGAACAAGATGAGGTGAGGTGATATGGGGTTTAACGCTGTTTTCAAGAGTATTTCACTTAAATCGCGGCTGCTAGTATTATTGCAGGGAGAAAGCCCGCAACACTATTGTTGTTATGTATTGCGGTGAAACCTGCGAGCATCGGCTGGAACTAGCGAACCATGGGTGGTACTGCGCTGAAATTAAGTGTAGCATTGCACCCAAACCTGACTGCGTGTAGAACAGTTCTCTAGATAAAGTTGCCGAGCCCCTGGAGGGATTCGAACCACCGACCATCTGAAGCCGAACGCGCTAATCACTGCCCCTCTCAAACAAGGAATCAAGGGGGGGGGGGGGGGGGGGGGGGGGGGAGGGATATTTTATTCACTTATATCTTATATTTGACAACTTTAAAAGAAGGGGGCATAAGTGAATTCTGTTTCCACAAAAAATACCTTGGTAGGACTGTCCCTTTATGAAAGCAAAAATTCGAAGCAGAAACAAATTTTTTTACAACTTTGGACTATATATATGTAAAAATGTCACTTTGCAAATCATTTCCCGTTCTTTGTAATATTTTGAATTTTGAACTTTCAAATTAAAATGTGATGAGTGATCTTGTTAAATTAAGTACTGATGTATAAAAAATAGAGGATATTTGTCTTTTCATGACTAATACCATGTTTATCTCATCGAGTGAGGTAGAAAGGTTATATTTTCACGAGTGGCGCAGCCACGAGTGAAAATATTTAACTTTTCTACCTCACGAGATGAGATAAACATGGTATTTGTCAAGAATTGACAGATATTCTATTCATTATATGATGATATCCTTCTAATTACGTCAAAAAAGGCCAATTTCATGTTGAGCGGCCGCTTTGAAGAGCCCGTCACCGCGGTAACAGTGTGACGTCATAGGAGAATTCATGACGTCAAACCATTGTTACATGCCGTCAAACTCTTAAACTTGACGTCACTAGAGTGGTGATAAAGTTTATCACCACTCAGTAGAGTGACGATAAAGGTTATCGCCACTGTAGCCAGATAGACGGTTTATTTCACTGATAGAACAGAGTATCTCACCTTCAATCATATAATAATAGAGAATACTTAATGACGTCCCGTAAAATAACATTTTTATGAAACTAGTGAATGGATTAGTAATAAAAGAGCAAAGGCGACTAAAATACTGATAAATTCATGAGTTTCATAAAAATGCTATTAAACAGGACCAAGTTCAGTATTAAATTAATCACTGACTTAAAAATATAAAGAAAAAATAGAGCCATGGGCTCTGTAGCTCATCAGGCTTTTGATGGAAAAAGTTTGGACCCCTGTGACCCCATTTAGGGTCATTGGGTCACACAATCTACAAGTTTGAATCCCCATTCAAAGGGGTCACCAAACGTAAAATTTAGAATTCCCATTTGCCCAGGAGTCTACACACAACTTTTCAGCTCTCTAGACCTTTTGAAACTGGAGAAGAAGGAGTAAAATATGTTTTTAAGGCTTTGACCCCTTTGACCCCAATTGGGGTCAAGGGGTAACCAAACCTAAAATTTTGGAATCCTCATTGGCCAAGGAGTCTACACACAACTTTTCAGCTCTCTAGAACTTTTGGAACTGGAGAAGATGGAGTAAAATAGGTTTTTAAGGTTTTGACCCCTGTGACCACAATTGGGGTCAAGGGGTAACCAAACTTAAAATTAAGAATCCTCATTGGCCAAGGAGTCTACATACAACGTTTTATCTCTCTCGACCTTTTGGATCTGAAGAAGAAGATGAAAATAGATTTTTAAGGTTTTGACCCCTGTTACCCCAATTGGGGTCATGAGGTCATGAAATCTACAATTTAGAATCCCCATTGGCCAAGGAGTCTACACACAACTTTTTAGCTCTCTAGACGTTTTGGAACTGGAGAAAAAGATGAAAATATGTTTTTAAGGTTTTGACCCCTGTGACCCCAATTGGGGTCATGAGGTCATGAAATCTACAATTTAGAATCCTCATTGGCCAAGGAGTCTACACACAACTTTTTAGCTCTCTAGACCTTTTGAAACTGGAGAAGAAGATGAAAATAGGTTTTTAAGGTTTTGACCCCTGTGACCCCAATTGGGGTCATGAGGTCATGAAATCTACAATTTAGAATCCCCATTGGCCAAGGAGTCTACACACAACTTTTCAGCTCTCTAGACCTTTTGAAACTGGAGAAGATGAAAATAGGTTTTTAAGGTTTTGACCCCTGTGACCCCAATTGGGATCATGAGGTCATGAAATCTACAATTTAGAATCCCCATTGGCCAAGGAGTCTACACACAACTTTTTAGCTCTCTAGACCTTTTGGAACTGGAGAAGAAGATGAAAATAGGTTTTTAAGGTTTTGACCCCTGTGACCCCAATTGGGGTCATGAGGTCATGAAATCTACAATTTAGAATCCCCATTGGCCAAGGAGTCTACACACAACTTTTTAGCTCTCTAGACCTTTTGGAACTGGAGAAGAAGATGAAAATAGGTTTTTAAGGTTTTGAACACTGTGACCCCAATTGGGGTCATGAGGTCATGAAATCTACAATTTAGAATCCTCATTGGCCAAGGAGTCTACACACAACTTTTCAGCTCTCTAGACCTTTTGGAACTGGAGAAGAAGATGAAAATAGGTTTTTAAGGTTTTGACCCCTGTGACCCCAATTGGGGTCATGAGGTCATGAAATCTACAATTTAGAATCCTCATTGGCCAAGGAGTCTACACACAACTTTTCAGCTCTCTAGACCTTTTGGAACTGGAGAAGAAGATGAAAATAGGTTTTTAAGGTTTTGACCCCTGTGACCCCAATTGGGGTCATGAGGTCATGAAATCTACAATTTAGAATCCTCATTGGCCAAGGAGTCTACACAGAATTTTTCAGCTCTCTAGACCTTTTGGAACTGGAGAAGAAGATGAAAATAGGTTTTTAAGGTTTTGACCCCTGTGACCCCAATTGGGGTCATGAGGTCATGAAATCTACAATTTAGAATCCCCAATTGCCAAGGAGTCTCCACATCAAATTTGAGCTCTCTAGAGTCATTGGTTCTGGAGAAGAAGTCGAAAATGTGAAAAGTTTACGGATGGACGGACGGACGGACGGATGGACGGACGGACGGATGGACGGACGGACGGATGGACGGACGGACGGACGGACGGACGCCGGACGCCATGCCATGCCATAAGCCCATCGGGTCTTTCAGACCTGATGAGCTAAAAACTGATCTTGGCGGGCCAGCTGACATTGCTACGTCATACTTAGATTATGAAGTCATCATGACGTTACGTCATTCTGTCAGCGCACAATGTTATTACACAATTTGTTATAACTTTGTAGATCTATTAAACAGCAATATTTTTAACTGGTCAGATATTTTATCAAAATCAGTTAACATGAATACTCTGCTCGTCCATTAACTGTACCTCCTGTTTGAAGGTATCAATAATTAATAAAAGTCAAAATTAATTTTAATGATTAATATTTAGCTCGTCGGTTACCTGAGCCTCCTGTTTGATTTCCTTGACCTCTTTAGCCAGCTCTGCAATATCTTTGTCCAGATGTGTACAGAACTTGTCGATGTTGGCGTCTCTTTCAGTCAGGGACTTGTCGATTGCATTCCTCACATTGGTGATAGATGGGCCAAGGGTCTGTAAATATAAATACATTTCATGATCTATTGACATGAACGAAATATTCACAAAACTATTTGGAGTTTTATTAAGTTGAAGCAGAAGATTAAGGTTAACAGCAAAAAGAAAAGGCACAAATTATGCCATTAATATAATTTTTAATATCATTAATTTTTGGTTCAAACTGAAATAAATATAAACCCGTTTTCTTCAATTGTCAATACAAAACAAAAGTTGGATGACCCAACATAACAATTATGAAAATGAAATAGTGACCCGACCCAGTTACTCAATAATTGAAATAAAGTTCCATGATCATTCTTTATGTTGAAAATTAATCAATATTTAATAGTGATTCAAGTTGTATTGCAAGTCCTTTTATGTTCTCATAGCAATAAACACGCCTTTATTGTAAACTGATCTTTAGGCTTACATCTTCATTCCAATCTTTTACAGTCGATAATGAAAATTCAAGATGAAAATGACCAAAAAACATAAAATCATGTATGTTTAAGCACAGCATACATATACATATTCCAACATAGTGTCAGATATGTTCAGTTAAAGGCACCATCTGCTTTCATCCGCCATCTTGAAATGTTAGCATTGCGAGAAAGCTGCTGCATTAAACTAATTCATTAACAAAATTAAGAAATAACTTCTTGATTGATTGAAGAGGAGCATATTAACAAATAATAGTTACAACAACATTTTGTCGTAGTAATGCATTGCCATGATCTTAGCTTCGATGAGGCTTCATTTCACAATGTTTTTAGTTTTTGAGCGATACACTTTATTCTTTGTCAAATTGTTAAATCTTGAACAACTTAAATGCTAATATTTGAAATTAAGTGTGAAATTCATGTAAAAATCATATATAATTGTAAACAGGAAAGTGCTCCTCTATTCATTTCCACAAAAATATCCTGTTTGAATGGTCATTTTAAGTGGGTACCTGGTAGACAGCGAAGTCCTCTGGGGGTGTTGGTACCTTGTACTCGTCTATCAAATCGTACATGTCTTTCACGATCATCGCTTCCTTCTCTAGGGGCTCAACCTGTTAATAATAACATTAACAATGATGATAATAATAATCATAATATTATTAATCCCTTCATCAATATATGAGAAAATTATATTTTTTTACAATTTTGAGTTATATAACTTTAAGGATCACTTGGCTTATATCAATTGCTGTTATTACTGTTAGAGGAAAGCCTACAACCAATTGACAATCATGTGTTTCAGTAAACCCTGAAACCAATAACGGAACCAAATTTTAAGAGTCTTTACTTTTAAACCTAAGAGAGTTGTTAGCCAATTTGAATACATGATACTTACAATTTAACAATAAAAGAGTTCATAAATTTAAAACCAGAGCCTAGATATTCAAAGCTCTCTTAGTGCTAAGATAGTCGTAAGCCAATGTTAAAGTTATTTACGACTATCTAACAGCTTTGAAAATCTTGGTCCTGAACTCGAAGACATACAGGCACATTTCATTATAATGGTGAAATGTATCAACTCACCCTGACTTGTATATCATCGAGGAAGGTGAGGCAGTGTACGAACTCAAGCGTTGTAGTGGGCGTGGTCTCCAGTTTGAACTGAGCGTCCTGTAACTCTGCGATCAGTCGGTCAACTTCGCTCTTAGCCAGGATTGGCAGCATGTCGTTGATTGTCTGAAATATACAACAGATCATGACATAAGTGTCCGAAATAACCACTAGCCGGGTAGCCCGATGCTAGTTGAAATTTGCTTGGGCTAGTAAAAAAAATGTAATGATAGCCGGGTTGGCTAGTGTGGGTTGGCTTATTAACAATACATTTACTTCTTTTCATTCAATTTTGTAATTGTGTCAGTTTCCAAGACCAAGACCTCTTGAGCAGATATTTGTTTGATTTTAAAACAATGAATGTCAGTGTTTTTACGTTTTTGGGCTAGTAATTTTTCTTTTGGGCTAGTAACTTTGAAAACTTTATAGCCCAGTTTGCTTGTGATCTTGAAAAATTATTTCATACACTGCATGACATTGTTTAATAAGTTATCGAAAGTGAGATCTAATCACCATTAGCGATTGTTGTGTGTGTAATTCTTCTACAGTCTGCTACAGATCATGTAAATAACAGGTGGTTTTAGGGTTTATCGCTGCTTTCAAGAGTATTTCACTTATATCAGGGCTGCTAGTATTATTGCAGGGAGAAAGCCTGCAACACTATTATGGCCATGCATTGCAGTGAAACCTGCAAGCATCGGCTGGAACTAAAAAACCATTGGTGGTACTGTGCTGGAATTCAGTGTAACATTGCACCCAAACCTGACTGCGTGTGAAATCAACATGAAAATTACAGACCATTTATGATGTCATGCTATTGTTATTATAATCATAAACAATGGGTAAAAAAATAAGTCTGAATTTTATGCAAGTATTATTCTTAAGTGCCACATAGGAATATTGATTATCAAATAATCAATTAGTGTTTAATATGTTTAAAAGAGAACATATCTACTAACGACAACTTAAATATTAGCTATCAAAATTCCCTAGAAAGGATTCGTAATGATTTTCCTTTTGTGATTGATTTTAAAAACAAAAGTTGTTATTTGTTTTTTTCATATAATGATAGTTTTTTGCAGTCAGTAAAATAGTTTGTGATTTACAAAAAAGCTTATCAGGTAAACTTCTCATGAAATATACAAGACCAGCTGATTGCTATCAACAATGCGCACATCATTAATTCATCATAACAAATCGTTCTGTTACCACAACATGCAATGTCTTGTTTCTGTTAACAGCACTGCACAACCTTGTATCAACAGTTCCACAGGGCGATAAATAATTGATAAAGTAATTACTCTTCGGATTGGATCTAAATTGAGTCTTGTCAGAAGAAGACTAGATTGTGATTTGAGGGGGATATGTCTTAGTAGAGAGAATTGGTAACAACTATTCAATTAATTATGTTTCCTCTTCTCTTTAATCTTTGAAAATATATCAAAACTTTTGTATCATTTTGCAAAATGTTTTATTTTAAGAAAATTAGCAACGGAGTGACAAGTTAAAACAATTTTAACTCTAATTTTCAACAAAATTCTTGTAAGATTTATCATGAAACAAACCTGATTGTGTCCTCTTTAGTTAAACAAAAAACTATACCCCTTTCAACATTTGGTAAAAGCTATCAAATTTTTTTACTATTATGAGAGCGTACTTTTCCTGCAATCTGATTGGTCGAGAACCAACCAGTCACGTGATAATCGACAGAATACTGACTTGATCCAATGACCCAAAGTCTGACAATTTTGTTTTTGACTGGAGTTACTTAACCTGATGACTTCAAACCATTATTTCATTACATCATGCTATTGTTATCATGACATCATTGACCCGCTTTCTAAAATGCTGCTCATGGCAATATGTTTCTATATTCTTTTCGTTTTTAATACCTATTTTTCAAGACCAAAAGAAAAAAATATCAACCCCTCAGTCAATATTGTTTTCCTTGGTTGTATAAAAACAGGTATTGACCTCATCACTAGTCTATAATTGTATAAGATGGGAAGCTGAAAGGAGTGAGTGAGATGGATTAAAAAAATTTCAACACACATTACAGTTAGGTAAATCAGAACTTTTGCTGTTCAAAAAAGAGTAGAGAGATCAGGGAGTAAGGAGATAGAGGAACAGACTGATGAAAAGGCACAGTGAGAGAAAGACAGCAAAATTTGAAACGGTTCAAATTTGGTAAAATGAAAGATTCATGTTTTCTTAACTCACATCAAGACATCGGAGCGGTGACGGTATAAGCAGGCTTTTCATCTTCACCGCATCCACCAGCAGCATTCCGATTGGTCGCTTAGCAACGATGCTCTCCGCCATGCGGTGCTGGCTATGATATTTTTCGAGATGCTCGGAGAAGAATACAACTTCTGCAAAAAAAAACATTGATCAATATATATATGTTTAAATCCAAGATAAAAACAAAACGATGATAAGTTAATATATGTTACAATTGCAAGATAATGTTTTTACTTTAACACAAGACAATGTTTTTTGTTCAACACAAGATAATGTTTTTTGTTCAACACAAGACAATGTTTTTTGTTCAACACAAGACAATGTTTTTTGTTCAACACAAGACAATGTTTTTCGTTCAACACAAGATAATGTTTTTTGTTCAACACAAGATAATGTTTTTTGTTCAACACAAGACAATGTTTTTTGTTCAACACAAGACAATGTTTTTTGTTCAACACAAGACAATGTTTTTCGTTCAACACAAGACAATGTTTTTCGTTCAACACAAGACAATGTTTTTCGTTCAACACAAGACAATGTTTTTCGTTCAACACAAGACAATGTTTTTCGTTCAACACAAGACAATGTTTTTTGTTCAACACAAGACAATGTTTTTTGTTAAAGAACGGCAGTTTTAAAAGTAACTTAACATGTTGTATTAATCTATCCAAATCCATTTCTCAATCTCAACTGATTAAAATGGCTTCAAACTAAAATGACTGCCAGTAATTCTCGCTTGATTTATGATTTCTTCAATTACCTTGGTTATTAGGGTGTATGTTTTATCACATAAAAATAATACATAAACTAGTAATCAACGAGGTAAATAAGAAACATATTTCAAGAAAAGATTCAAATGGCACTTTAACACCATCTTTAAGAGTCTTTCATTGGTGTCATAGCAGTTTTTCTTTGGTAAGTTCCTTTTACAATTTTTTCTAGGAACATTTTTAAATCCCTAACACTCAATAGCTTCAGAAAATAACATAACCATTATCATATTTTGGACATCACAAAAAAATACATATTTTTTAACTTTGCTTTGGATTTGAAATCCCTTATGTTTATATTAATACTACAATTTTTTTTTTGGGGGGGGGGGGGGGTTTATTATTTTATATCTCTATCTAGAAAATTGTTTTATATTTTCAACAACACCTACCATGTTGTTCCTGTTTGACTGATTCGAGGTCCATTCCTTCATTGTCCTTGTAGAACCCTCGGTACGGCTCAAACGTGTCGGCGTACTGGCTTGCAGCATTGAATGCTGCTGCTATGGCATCCTGAAGAAAACAATATTTGTATAGATATCAACAACTCTTTGGCTGTGAGAAAAACTTATTTAGGACAATATCCCTTTTGATTGTAGCACATGTGCACATATCATCCAAATGACATGGCTATGTCAGACAATGAGTAATGATGTACACTACGCACACCGATACAGTAGATAATAATATCACATGTGCACATATCATCTGAATGACATGGGCTATGTAAGACAATGAGTAATGATGTACACTACGCACACCGATACAGTAGATAATAATAGCACATGTGCACATATCATCCAAATGACATGGCTATGTAAGACAATGAGTAATGATGTACACTACGCACTCTGATACAGTAGATGATAATAGCACATGTGCACATATCATTCGAATGACATGGGTTATGTAAGACAATGAGTAATGATGTACACTAGACACCCTAATACAGTAGATGATAATAGCACATGTGCACATATCATTCGAATGACATGGTCTATGTAAGACAATGAGTAATGATATACACTGAGTCCCCTGATACAGTAGATGATTAAAACACATGTGCACATATCATCTGAATGACAATGGGTTATGTAAGACAATAAGTAGTGATCCAAATGACGCACCCTGATACAGTAGATGATAATAGCACATGTGCACATATCATCTGAATGACATGGGTTATGTAAGACAATGAGTTTCTACATGACGCACCCTGATACTGTAGATGATTGTTTGGAGGTGTTTGTCGTCCTCAAACATGGTCGCCAGACTTGGTCCATCACCACACGTCTTCTCCTCAAACTTGTTGTTGATGATAGGCCTGAAAGATGAAAGGTACAATATTTTATTGATATCCAACCTCTTTATTGACAGAAAAACTGCCCATCGATTTTGATAAAAAATAGAGCCATTGGCTCTGTAGCTCATCAGGCATCATATCAAGTTTGCTTTATACAGGCAAGATGAGCTAAAAATTAAACTGATGTTACCTATTGCAAGAAAACCTATAAAATAATTACAAAACAAATGTATTATTATTCAACACTTTCTAGATTGCCAATATCAGACAGTGAAAGAAGTCCACACTAAAATATCCAAGGAGAAATAAATTTGTCAAAGACTGTCATCTTATGGAGAAAAATAGATTTTTAAGATTGTGACCCCTGTGACCCTATTTGGGGTCATGGGGTCACAAAACCTACAGTTTAGAATCCCAATTGGCCAAGGAGTCTACATGCAGTCTTTCAGCTCAATAGACCTTTAGGAGCTAAAGATGATGATGAAAATAAGTTTTTAAGGTTGTGACCACTGTGACCCTATTTGGGGTCATGGGGTCACGAAATCTACAATTAAGAATCCCCATTGGCCAAGGAGTCTGCACATATCATTTTCAACTCTATAGTCCTTTTAGTACTGGAGAAGTAGATGAAAATAGGTTTTTAAGGTTGTGACCCCTGTGACCCTATTTGGGGTCACAGGTTCACCAAAGTTACAAATTAGAATCCCCATTGGCCAAGGAGTCTGCACATATCACTTTCAACTCTCTAGTCCTTTTAGAACTGGAGAAAAAGATGAAAATAGGTTTTTAAGGTTGTGACCCATGTGACCCTATTTGGGGTCATGGGGTCACGAAATCTACAATTTAGAATCCCCATTGGCCAAGGAGTCTGCACATATCATTTTCAACTCTATAGTCCTTTTAGTACTGGAGAAGTAGATGAAAATAGGTTTTTAAGGTTGTGACCCCTGTGACCCTATTTGGGGTCACAGGTTCACCAAAGTTACAAATTAGAATCCCCATTGGCCAAGGAGTCTGCACATATCACTTTCAACTCTCTAGTCCTTTTAGAACTGGAGAAAAAGATGAAAATAGGTTTTTAAGGTTGTGACCCATGTGACCCTATTTGGGGTCATGGGGTCACGAAATCTACAATTTAGAATCCCCATTGGCCAAGGAGTCTGCACATATCGTTTTTAACTCTCTAGTCCTTTTAGAACTGGAGAAGAAGATGAAAATAGGTTTTTAAGGTTGTGACCCCTGTGACCCTATTTGGGGTTACAGGGTCACGAAAGTTACAAATTAGAATCTCCATTGTCCAAGGAGTCTGCACATATAATTTTTAACTCTCTACTCCTTTTGGAACTGAAGAAGAAGATGAAAATAGGTATTTAAGGTTGTGACCCCTGTGACCCTATTTGGGGTCACAGGGTCACCAAAGTTACAAATTAGAATCTCCATTGTCCAAGGAGTCTGCACATATAATTTTTAACTCTCTACTCCTTTTGGAACTGAAGAAGAAGATGAAAATAGGTATTTAAGGTTGTGACCCCTGTGACCCTATTTGGGGTCACAGGGTCACCAAAGTTACAAATTAGAATCCCCATTGGCCAAGGAGTCTGCACATATCATTTTTAACTCTCTAGTCCTTCTGGAACTGGAGAAGAAGATGAAAATAGGTTTTTAAAGTTGTGACCCCTGTGACCGTCGCCGGACGCCGGACGACGGGCCATGCCATAAGCCCATCTGGACTTTCAGTCCTGATGAGCTAAAAATTAGTCATAAACTATATAGAAAATTTGACTTTTCTTGACGAATACTATGTTTCATCTCCAGAGACTGCGCCACTCATGACAATATAAATTTTCCTCACTCGATGAGATAAACGGGGTATTTGACAAAACTGGATAGCACAGTGGTGTAGTGGTTAGCATGAGGGCCTGTCACGACAAAGGCCTTGGTTCAAATCACAGTGGAGTCACAAAAATTTTGTAACCTGGGCTTATCACTGTATTGTGTCCTTGGGCAGGGCACTTCATCCACATGTTCATGAGGTTGTAAAACTGAGTACCTGAACACGGGAAGGTTACATAACACTACGGTTTGTGCGAGGCACTTAGTAGCTGCCTAAAAGCTGACAATTCCTAGAGGGTAATAATATACATTATTACCTATGAGGGCAATAATATTGAGGTTCATATTTTTCATATGTTGCCCTAGGGCAAAATATTACTTTTTCATTGTGATGTCACATTATAAACAATGCTTTGATGTCATGGTTCACCTATGACGTCACAATCTATACAGGCCCGCAGTGGCTCTGTCGCTTATGCTGAGAAGTAGGTTTTGAGTATTTTCTTTAATTCTGGTACTAAGGTAATAAACAGAATATTACATTCGTGCCCATAACATACTATGTTTACGACACTCGTGCCTAAATATCAATATAGCCCTTGCTCTCACTCGGGAAATACCAATATTTAGCCAGTCTCGTGTCGTAAACATAGTATGTCATGGACACTCATATAATATTGTCTATTTTTATTATATGATTGGAGGTGAGATACTCTGAGATATCAGTGAAATAAACCCCCTATCTGGCTACAGTGGCGATAACCTTTCTCGTCACTCTACTGAGTGTTGATAAACTTTATCACCATTTGAGTGATGTCAAATTCAAGAGTTCGACGTCATGTAACAATGGTCTGACGTCATGAATTCTCATATGACGTCACACTGTTATCGCGGTGACGGGATCTTCCAAGGGGCAACTCCACATGTAATTGGCTTTTTGGACTTAATTGAAAGGACTTCATCATATAATAAATAGAATATCTGTCAATTCTTGACAAATACCATGTTTATCTTATCTCGTGAGGAAGAAAAGTTACATATTTTCACTCGTGGCTGCTTTCTCCCTCACTCGATGAGATAAACATGGTATTAGTCCAGAAAAGACAGATCTCTATGTATCGCCATTGTATAGCCATTGAGAAGTCCTGGACTAGATACTTGGCGTTAAGATTATTATCATTATATATATATATATCCATTAAATATTCGCGCACCTGGTGAAGGCATCAAAGTAGGGATCAGGGACGAGGTTCATCACACTGAGTACCGAGTCCTGGAAGCGTTTGATGACCTCGGCTAGCCCGTCCTGGAAATCATCTACGTCCGGGGAGAAGAGCAGCTGCATGGGCTCCAGCACAAACTCACTGATAAACAGGGGAGGTAACTTAGGCACTTCCTCCTCCTCATCCTGGGTCTGAAACAGTGTATAGCAAATGAATAACAGTGGAAGAATTGGAGGTTTATTTGACATTGAATTAAGTGATTGCAAATTAACCGAAGAAGTTGTTTGTGTTGATGTCAAGTTGGTATTTATGAATACAGATTTAACTTAGATTATTTAATGGTGTTCCCACAAAAATGGCAACCCACAGTATTTGCATTGTACTTGATAATATCTTCAACTACTAAAAATAACCCAGAAAATAAAATGGAAATGAGACATTTGATCCCCTAAAGAAAATACATTTGTCATCAACTAATAAATATAGGGATCACTTTGAAGAAATAAGATTTAAAAAAAATGTGCTATAGCCTTTTAAAAGCAACTCCACAAAAAAAAGTACATAAACCAAATATAAATCAACAGATATGTTAATAACATTACAGGTCAGCTGAATATCACTTTGAATTTTGTTTCCACAAAAACAACACAATGGGACTGTCCTTTTAATGGAATTCCACAAAATAGATAGCGTTTTCTATAACCTCATCACTATTGTCCTCTGTCCTTTAATAAAATAGAATTAAAAATTTGCTTCTGCCCCTTTTAAAGCAAACCCACAAAACAAGAACCTATCAAATAAAAATCATGTAATGACTGGTGTTGTGTTTCGTACTAATATCATTACATGTCTGAAATGTCCCCTTGAATTTTGTTTCCACAAAAATACCTTGATAGATTTGTCCTTTTAATGCAAAATCCACAAAATGAGAGCTTTATCACTAACCTCTCCGCTCTTGTCCTCTGTCGGTTTCTTCTCCGTCTCTTCAGGCGTTTCCTCCTCCAGTCCCTGTATCTGAGCGAGGGTCGGGGTGTTCTGGAGTTGTTCCGTCAGGTAGTTCAGGAGGGTGGACACCGAGTTCACCGCCAGCACGTGCATTGTGTTCACAATCAGGTAGTCCGCTAGTCGGATGAAGCTGGAAAAGGAGCAAATTTCAAAAATTTAAAAACTTCAATTATTTTCATAACATTCAGGAGGTCGAAACCGAGTTCACCGCCATGACCCATGATCTAGTGAGGCAGAAAGTTTTACATTATCACTAGTGAGCTCTGTGACACTCGTGAAAATATAAACTTTCTTCCTCACTCGATGAGATAAACATGGTATTTGTCAAGAAAAGACAAATATCCTCTAAGTATCGGGACGATAAAGTGTTATTACTGTTATCAGTATCTATTCTCTTGCTCACCATGTAAGTCTCTTGCAGTGAGTTCTCTTGTTGGCCTGTTCAGTGTAGGTCATCTTGTCCGGAGCCTCTCCGTAGATGTCCATATCGTAGTTGCTCTGCATCAGGTAGCTGGAGGCTGTTCCTGGAGCCATACCCCCTTCGCCTGGATAACAGATTCAAACAGCTGTTTAAGTGGGTACCAGGCATGGAAAAGTACGGACCAGTACGGTCATGTGGAGTACTATAAAATACAATTCCTCCAAGGTAAAACAAATCTTGGTGCTTTAAGCATGCTTTGTTTCTTTTTTACATTTTGTTGATCTTTTTTTTAAAGTTATATTTTTCCCCCATGTTTTGTCCTTGTTATATGCACCATACAAGTGATCGAGATGGTTATTGTTTTAACGCTGCTTGGGCAATATTTCAGCCATCAGCCACGTGTCACAGCACAAGAAAACCTTAATTAATTTAATTCTAATTATACTTGTAACAGTAAACAAATAATCTGCATTCCAGATTGGTAAGTTAGATAGGAAATATTTTCTGGCCAACAACTATGGCTTTAAGGCTTTTTTCACGATGTCATCATAGCCGAAAGCGGTGAAAATATATAAAATGGTTGTCTAATTACTATTTTCAGGTGTGATAATCTGTTTGATTAGTCAAAAAATTGTTTTATAAAAGAAATGAGAAAGGACCATATATTTCATAAATGTTTTGTTTATATATCAGTTTAAAGCTGTGTAAGATATACCGTACCTAAAAAGGAAAAAAACTGATAAATTTATATCCCTTCACAAGAGACTAAAATGCTACCTCTGTTGATGAAATTGTTCCTTACCATACATGACGGGGCTGTCGGCGCCATCAAAGAAGTAATCGTCAGGTGTGAAGCCTGCCTCTAGCAGAGCTGTCCTGCAGGCGCTACGCACGACCTCCTTTACAAGCTCACGGAAATCCTGCAGTCGTCCTGCCACCTGCAAAGTGTAACAGTGAGTGTCATAATTGAGATCACATCCAGGGGGCTGAGGCTTGCACAAAAGGACTTAACAGGAAGGTTAAAGAGACACAGAGTTTGTTGATAGAATCAGACGGTGACATATAACAAATTTTGAAATCGATGTTATTACATCGGGAACCACTAACTGTTACTGAAAATAACAGGTTAAATGTCAATCAATACATTAGAGCGAAAATACGGCCATTCAAAGTCGGGATTTTGATCGAAAACCGGACAATGTGGCTCGAGTGGCGTGCAAATTCGCCAAACGTAATTTTGAAACCTTGTTATAAGCTGACAGGAAGATATATTCGATTCGATAGTGGTTAATAGGTATTGTAACTATTAGCTAGATGCATTATTTCGAATATTAAAGTTATTTGAGATGTTTTCTTGATTTTTCCATAAAATCAAGCATTTTAGAGATATTATGCATAAATGGATTTGTTAAGTCCAGTGATTAGATATGAACTTCAATCAGCATATCAGATATTTTGTAGCTTGTCAAAACCAAATAAAATTTTTAGAATGATACTCTGTGTCACTTTAACACAAAGGTTAACACTTGGCCATTCTTTAACATTGCACAAAGGCTACCTTAGTGACTTCAGAGGCCAGCTTAGTGTTTTGTGGAAAGGGCCCTGGAATTGGACAGGCAGGGGCCATGGGCAATTTTGCGTATTGGATGAAAATATTGCGCATTTAAATCTTAAACATTACTGTTGATATAAGGGCAACATGGCCAGCATTGTTCCTAGATGATCAGCCGAGAGGGTCATTTTGCTCCTTTCTAAGCACATGGGACTGCTTAATTGCAATGGTAAAAGTATGTTACTTCTCTAAGTTTTAAGGGACACAAAGCCAAAAATAGAGCCATTGGCTCTGTAGCTCATCAGGCTAAGCTGGCTTTACATTTGATTTTGCTTTATGGTGTGGCAAATGTGGTTCCCCCTTTACTTGGGGACACAGGGCCACAAAAGCTACAATTATAATCCTCATTAGTCAAGGTAGTCTGTACACAAAGTTCCAGCTTTCTAGGCCTTATGCTTCTGGAGAAGAAGATGAAAATAGATTTTAAGGGTGTGGCACAAAGGCTACAATTTATAATCCTCACTAGCCAAGGAGTCTGTTCACTAAGTTTCAGCTTTCTAGGCCTTATGGTTCTGGAGAAGAAGTCGAAATTCCACAAAGTTTACTGACGGACGGACGGACGGACGGACGGACGCCAAACAACATGCCATGCCATAAGCCCATCGGGCCTTACAGGCCAGATGAGCTAAAAAGGTGAGCAAGTTTCCTCGGGAACCATCTAGGAACACTGATGGCAAATTTGAAATTCAGAAAATTACAGTTATACTTTTATAGCGATACAGTTAGATCTGATCAGAGGATATCAGGGAATAGGTTTGAGCATATCAATGATGTAGCAGGATGATTGCAAGGTCACAGAACAAGTAGTTCAAAATGTTTTACAAGAAATCTTTTGATGGATGCAATATTGCACAGCTCCCATGGCTGAATGCCCTGGCAAGTATTAGCAAATGTAACATTTGTAACATTTATTTTAACATCAAGATAATATCACAAAAGAAGACATTCAGCATTTTTATCGTGACATTTTTTTGACATCTATTCCATATATCACAGAAACTGCTAGTTTCAATGTCAATCTGTTATGTGGCACATGAATCCAATGATTGTGTGGCCCACCTTGAAGAAACACTGACAACTACAAAGAAAGCTAATGGAAGCTATTCAAATACGCACATCATTGAGCTGATTGAACTGAGCCTCCCTGAAGTCCTTGAGTGTGTAGGTGTGATCCTTGTCTATCTGACACAGCCCCATCTCACTGATCCTGTGACACATCTCTCGCACGTTCAATAGTGCCGGGCGGAGAGACTGGAATACAAACAAACAATTATATTGAGGCTAATAAATGTAGAGACGGTTCTAGGGGAAGTCTGGGCTGATAATAACCATAACAGATGCCTTAAAGGGACAGTCCTATTTGGAATTATTGTGGAAACGAAATTCAAGGGAACATTTCAGTTTATGGCCTAATGTTATTAGTACATGGCTATGACACAACAAAGTTCAAACATGTTACTGGGGATAACGTTTTTGACAACTTGATAAAATAAGGGCACACAAGAGATTTCATCTCCACAAAAATAGCACAATGGGATTGTCCCTTTAAAATGGGAGATTTTACAAAGTATTCAAAAGAAAAAGTACACACTTACGGCCAAAACGTATGAAATAAATTTCTTGAAACTTTGGCGGATGAAATACTTAATTTCAAGGTGACCAAATTGTAGTATTCACAGAAGTTATGGGTTCAGGATCAAAGAGTTACTTGGAGCTGACTAAAATAAATATTTTGATAAAGTATTTACTTTGAATTTTATCGACAGTTGTCCAAAAAGATAATTTCAAGAAGGATATACATTCATGCATTGTACTTACCGGATTGACAATGAAGAGGTTTTCATTGAGTGCTTTGTTACAGTTCTGTATCTTCTTGGTTTTGACATTCTTTCTCCATACGCTGAAGGCTTTCCACTTCCTGAACAGTGCAAATGCAGGAATCTGGAATAAAACAATTGAAAAAAAATATAATTTGACAAGAGCTGCAAAACCTTCTCAATAGAAGAATACACTGAGATCTACAAGTCTTGATGTTACTCTCACATGTAAGGTGGGGGTGAGGTGATGTGGAGTTTATTGCCGCTTTCAAGAGTAATTCACTTATATCATGGCTATTAGTATCATTGCAGGGAGAAAGCCTGCAACCTAGTGATTATGCATTGCCGTGAAATCTGCGACTACCAGCTTACTACAAGATCTTAAAAGTCATCTTTTAAACTATCTTCCTATGCAAAGCCAAAAACACCAGTTTCCGAACTGTCAGTTTTATGCCTTGCTGCAGACCCTTGAGTTTTCTGTGCTTGCTCTCTTGCACTATAGCAGCACAGAAAAGCAAAGGGTCTACAGCAAGGCAATAAATGACAGTTGGGAAACTGGCGTTGTAGGCTATACGTAGGAAGATGCTTTTAAACATGTACTGACCTTGATAAGTTTGTGGAAGTAGTTGACCTCCTGTTCCCAACGATCGAGAGTGATGAATTCCGTCTCATCATCGCTTCTCATGCGAGTGACTCCCTTCTGACTGATTGTGCAGTGGTCTGTCTTGTGAATGTGCTCATGTCGAACCGCCCTGAAAATATTGTCTTACTGTAGTAAACCTAGATCTGGTCATCTAGACAATCATAGAAACTTATAATATTTTTTATCCTACCTCATGTAAGAATCTCGATCTCTGATTGGTCCATGTGACCCTGAATAAATACTGATATGAGCGGGGCAATAAATCATTTATACCCTGGCACATAAAAAGCTTGAAAAAAGCATGCCAGATTGAGCGTCTTGAAACGTACAGTGTATGTTACCTGGAACACATGATCAAGCTGGTTACTTTTGATCAACCGATATGTAGCTTTGAACAAACTTCACAGTTATTACTCTTTATCTTCATTTTATACGTGTTTTGCTTAAACATTGGGTAGGATAAATTCATTATACAATTCAGAGGCGGGGTACACGGGGAGATATCCGCCTCGAGCTTGGTGTTATGCGACGAGCCAAAGGCAAGTTGCATAACACCTAGCGAGAGGCGGATATCTCCCCGCCTCTGAATGGTATAACTTATATTAAATATCCATATTCAAAGGGTAGTGGATTTCAATATTTTTAAAAGTATGTTTCTGTATTTTGTTGTGTAAACAGGGTCAACCCAGGAAAAGGCAGGGACCATGGACCATTTTGCACATTGGATAAAAAAGTGCTGATAAAAAAATAATAATCCTAAATATTCACATTCAAAGGGTAGTGAATTGCAATATTTTCAAAAATATTATTACTGTATTTGTTGTATTTTAGAGCCAATTAACGTTGAATAGCAACATAACGAAAGTTTGAAGTTGTGATAATGATTGAAAACAAGACAATGACGCATGTCAATCAGTCAAACATAACTTTTGTAGACTTATCTACAGCAGTCTAAATAAGAGTTTCAAATTGATCATGTTTGATAAGTTATCTAACTAGTATTTATGTAAATTGGACATGTGAACTTGACTTCAGAGAATATATCTGTCGGATAAGATTTTCATTGAAAACAATAATTTATCATATAATTGCCATTTTTAGATAAATATGTGAGGTGTTTTGAATTTATATAATTTTTAATGCAAACTACAATTGCAAAACAATGTGTTGAAAATAAGGGAGTGGCTCTTTCAATGCTGATAACATTCCACTCACTTAAGGTTGTAGTAATGATAATCCACAGATGACTTTGGTACCGCTGGGCTCAAGTAGAGAAATCCTACCCGAGGATTTTCTCGGATCACTCTGATAATTTCGTGTGCATCTTTCAATCCTTCATATGTTTCTCCAACTGAAATTGAAAATAAGATAACCTTAGAATAACCTTGTATTTTTTATCTTAAAAACTTTAACAAAATAATTTATTGACATTTTTACAAAAAAGTTCCAGATCATAAAATCAGATTATTTCGGCATGAGGGAAATAAAATCGCTCTGTCAATAAAGCTTAATTTTGTCTAATTAGATACTTCCATATAATTATTTATAAATAACATAATTCCATAAACTAATCCTCTATTCAAAGAATGACATTTTTACCAAAAATTTCCAAATTTCATAAAATCACTCAGATTATTTTGGCAAGAAGGAAATAAAATCTCTATGTCAACAAAGCTTAATTTTGTCTAATTAGATACTTCCATATAAATATTTATAAATATAATAAATCCATAAACTAATCCTCTATTCAAAGAATGACTGTTAAAATAAGTGGTAAATGTGAAGTTATGAAACTCACACTTTGGTTTTCTTGAGGGGGGCACAGAAGCAGCCTGGATATGAACCTTGCCCCGGGGGGACTCTGGTTTCTCCTCTGAGGGGGGTGAGGGCACACGGTTCATGATGGGTAATGTCTGGGCCTTGGGGGGTGTTGTCTGTCGCGGTGACATAGGGTGTGTCATCGCTTCCTATATCAAGAAAGACACATATAGGGATGATTACTAAACGAGCAAGATAATCATACAATTTATGAAAATTTGCAGTAATATTTAGTGTCACATACATTTATGTATTGAATCGGTGAAAAAAAGAAAAATGAGAAAATAATTTTGGAGAAATTTAATTTTTTATTGACAAATAATTATTGAATTTAGTTGCAAAACCACTGCATTTCTACATTCTTAACAGAGAGTTGCAAATTGAAAATGATTTGGAATGAGAATCAAAAATTGTTCGGTAGCAACTGGCTCATAGAAATTATGCTGGACTAGAAGAATGTATTTACTCATAGTTCAAAGGACTAGTTAATTTTTCAGACAATTTGTTAACTGCAAAGCGTTTGGCTAGCTGGAATATGTTTGGCTATTCGTGTTTAGTCCGAATTGTTAGAACTGTGATAAGACTAATTTTGATACCTTAGATGTAAAATATTTGCCAAAGCTACTGGTTACCAAATGTAAAATAATATGTGAGATAATGAAAAAAGGAGTCCATTGTAATTCCTGGCATTCACCCTTAGATGTAATAGGTGTACGGAAAGTTAAAAAAATTAAGAATTTAAATGATAATAAAGGGTCTACAGTGGTCGAAATTAATTCTATTGCCATTCTAGATATTCGGACTACAGCATTTATAAGAGTACTAATCCATCTTCTGAGCAAAATACATTGACATATCTTCCTGAAATTCAATAAGTCCTTTGGACTAGCCCAGCATCTCTTTCACTCTGAGCCATGAACCAAGGACTTGTGCCTATATCAAACCCTGGTCACGGATACAGTTCTAAGTCCTGCTACTGGTTTTCAAGGCACTGCATGGGCTCGCTCCAAGCTACATCCAAGAGCTCATCATACCATACAGACCAAGTAGGACCCTACGATCCACATCAAGCTTCACTGTGTCTGTTTCAATAACCCGAACAGCAAGTTTTGGAGATCGTTCCTTCTCCAAAGCTTGTGCAGACCTCTGGAACAAGCTCCCGGAGGATCTACGATCCACAGAGACCAGAGATGCCAACATTAAAATAATGAAAAGTGGGGTACCAGGCTGAAAGCCTGAAACGAGCACCGGAGGTGCGAGGCAGGGGTGTGCTCGAGACGGGGCGCCGCCCCCTCTTGATATAGGGGGGTCTGGGGGTACCCCCCCAAACATTTTTTAAAATTGAACCTTAAAATATGCAATTTCCTGCATTTCCTTGTCAAAAAACAGTAGATATGACAGAACTCAAATTGAATTTATTCACATTAGATTTTAAGTAGATTTGGTAAAATTCTCTTCATTATCCTTATTACACATTAGACATAAAAAAATTATGTTAATAGTTATCACAACCATACAACACAAATATATATATACAGGTTCAAATAATGTTTTAACATCAACTCAAGTAAATAATTCTTGGTGAAACATATTTTTAGGGGTCCAAGAGAATTTACATTGAAAAAAATCAGTCATTTCTTAGTATAGTTAACAGGATAATTATGACAGCAAAATAGTTGAAACAGATATATCACTTACATTTAGTAAGCTTTTAGTAAGCAATACTTTGTCCATGAAAGTTAAATCATTTTTGCAGAACACAGGATAGAAACAAGAATTAATCTGTAATGTCATTAAGCACATTCATCTCTTGACATACTCTTGTCAATCTGTCAAAATTCTCATTTCAAAATAATTAGAGTATTTTTGTTTGCAAAATTTATAAATAAATAATACATGAGCCTGGTTCTTTATTATTTGGAATATAATAATTATAATAATAAAAAATGTCTTTTGGATCTTAGCAAAAATATACAGCACCACAGACAGTGTTTTGAAACTACACACATATGCAAGATTTCATAAACATAAATTCATGCAAAAATAGCATTCCAATAATAATCGGATTTATTATTACTATGCCAAAAATATTTTAATTTAATTTAATCATGAATATATTTTCTTTGTAATTATTACATGTAAACACAAATGCAAAACTTCATAAAGATAACTCCATGCAAAAATAGCATTCAAAATATAATCTGAATTGTTATCTACATGCAAAAAAAATTTAAGATAATTTTATTCTTACTTGAAGATATTTTCACCTGTACTTCTGTCCTTGCATTCAGTCAGTGTCAGCATTGTTGTTATGATTTTCTCCAATTTTTCATCAAAGTACTTGACAATGATTGGATAGAGTTTTATATCTCCATAGTCGTTTGAACCATCAGTAGCAATACTGAATGGGGCAGACTTGATTTGTTCAGTTATCTGTCTTGCGTCATTGTCAGCAAGACATTTGACAATCGCAGTCGATTTCGTCCGGGCACATCCATATTTCTTTGCGATGTCTGAGTCTGGAAACATTCGCTTGAACATTTTCCCTGCCGAATCGGAAACTGATAGCGGCAAATTGTTTTCGATAAGAAATTTAGTGAATATGATTTCAGAACCAATCACTGTTTCGTCATCTTTTGGGGTAATAAACAATGACGAGATCTTCTTTTGGCTGGAAGTGTCAATCAACTTCGCTAAATCCACATGCTTCTTTCTGCCGACATGACAATGCAGATCACCGAGGCCAGCATGAGAAACGAGAATGTCTGTTTTACAAACACGACAAAATGCATATGTATCTCCGACCTTAGATGAAGTGAAACACGGATATTTCTGGCTATATTCCGCTCGAAATTTCTGGTTGTGACTTCTCGCTTTTTTCTTCGGCGGCGTGCTCGGTTCCGCCATTTTCTTTTAATACGGGTACTCAATTACATTTGGAAAACTTCGTTAATACTCTGCAAACTTCGACATCTGTTACGCGTATTGTACTCATTCGAGGTACTTTAGATCACACGCTCACCTTCCGATTGCTTTTACCGGCCGATTTTAATATCGTAATTTTTAATATATTTTTTTATTAAAAAGCGGAGTTTTTGAAAGGCAAATCGGAGGGCGGAATTTATAATTAAAAAACGGGGTAACTCCGCCAAAAACGGGGTGGTTGGCATATCTGAGAGACCCTTGAACATTTCAGGGGAAAACTGAAAACATTCCTCTTCCAGAGAGCATACGACTGAAGTGACTTTGAGCAGAGTTCTGGAAATACGGCGCTATATAAATGACTAGTTTATTATATATTATTATTATACTCATAGCTTCAATGGAAATAATGGGTCTAGATTCTGACCTGTTTGAGTCTAAGATCTTCTGGAAGGTCTGGGAGGGGAGACTGAGATCCGCTAGCTAACTCCATCGGCTCCACAGACCCTGAGCGACGGAGTCTCTTGGCTGACGAGTCTTCCTTCTTGTGATGTCTTTTCTTTGCCTCCAGGGACTCCTTGTTTATCCGGTGGATGTATTCAGGCTGGTTCCGGGCCTGGTGTTTCTGTAGACTCATCTACAAATGAATTTAATCAATTATATGGATATTTATATAGCGCAAATATCCAACCACTCTTGGCTGCTCAAGGCACTTACATTTTCCCCTGGTCAATGGCATTCTTTCACTGTCACAAATCAATCATTGTGTGAACAAAATAAAAGTTGATACAGTACTTATCATCAATTGAATGCCAATTATGATCTTTTGTGCAAAACCTACATTCTTTGCGGTGGAGTTTCTAAAGGGTGGTTTGGAGGTAAGACCACAAACCCCTAATTTTGGATTTGGAGTAAACAGGGTCAATCCCAAGGTAAACCACGGGATTGCAAAGGAAGTGTCGATACAGTATTTATCATCAATTGAATGCAAACCATAATCGTTTGTGCAAAACATACATGCAGTGGCGCTTCCATTAAGGGGGTTCAAACTCTAATTTCCTAATTTTGGATTTGGAGTAAACAGGGTCAATAAGGTCCAAGGGTAAACCAAGGGATTGCAAAGGAAGGGACCATGGACCATTTTGCACATTGGATGAACAAAATACCCATAAAGATTTTGAAGTTTACTACTGATGTAGGTGCCAATTGGCCCATTTAAAATATAAAAGGATGAAAATGACCCAAGGATGTCTTTTCAAATCTCTGGACGAACCCCCCCCTGCTAAAAACAGGTGAACAACCCCTTTCAAAATTGGATCTGACACTTATGATCTTTCCTGCAAAGAAAATACAATTAAACTCACCAATGGTTCAACCCTGGGTCCAAGTGGTGTCCTGACTCTGTTTGCTTGTGACTGTGTAACTCCCTTGAACCTCAGGGCCTTGGGGTTGACTGGGGCCTGTTGTGGGGCGTAGGAATACAGCCTTGCTTTGAGCTTCTCTGGATCGATTCCTCCCAGGCCTGACATATTGCCAGAACCAAAGCCATTTGGTTGAGGTCCGTCTGTTGTCAGGCCTGTGGACAGGCTTTGGCCTCGGGTCGATCCAGTTTGCCCGGATGCCATGGCTTTTTCTGAAATATGAATTTGAATGAAAATCTTTTGATGAAATTTGATAAATCTGGAATTGTAACCATGAATGTGAGACAGATTGACTAAGGACTTTTTTAAATGTTGATGTGTTCAAAATGGGGAAATGAGTCAAAAGTTGAGGATTATTATTCTAGTATGCAATATATCAATATATATGTCAGCCATAATCAGGGTTTTACTTATTCAGCCAAAACTGAGTATCCTGTGGGCTTATAGTATATGTTTGGGAGTCAATTTCCTATTTTAGGGGTACATAAAAAATTTATGAATATTTGTAGGCACAAAAACTTAACTAAAAGTGGCAGATCTATCAATGTTTGGTCTGTAATTTGAAATTTCGGAAAAAAAATATACTCAATGTATTGACAAATTAACTACACGAGTTACAAATTTTTACTGATAAAACTAATCAACAATTTCTTATAATTCCATAGCAATTTTTTTGTACACTCATAGTGCCAATGAATTACTTCAGTTCTAATTTTTAATGTTTATGATCGAGTAAGTGGTCTTCTTTATCAAGATGTCTAATGTAAATTTAAAAAAAACTACTGTCAAAAGAATCATGTTTCAGTTGGATTGTGTCATGATAATGTACTAGTAACAAATATTTCCTTACTTTGATGTTCCCCCTTGAATTTCGTTTCTACAAAAAATACCCTGATCATTGATCAATCTACAAATATGACTTGCTGAGTTCAGGGACTCGCTTGCACTATGTCTTGCGAGTCCTTGCAGATTTAAATGAGTCCTTAAAGTTTATATTTTTATGAGTCCTTTCAAGATTTTGTGAGTATTTGAAGCAAGACTCGTGGGTAAATATATCACTGCCTGATAGAACTGTTCCTTTAACCAGACATGCACTGCCACATTTTGTCACAGACACCATTTTATTCATATCATGGTCACCAGTTTTTGTCCAGACAACTAAAAAGATTTGGATATATTAGCCTTGGGAACTATTTGATGATATTTTCTAACCCTTGCACAAGCACATGCATAGATTAGTCTTTGGGATTACTTTTACTTTACAGGTGTTGCCATTTTTTTTCAGTTTATGTGTCAGTAATCAACATACTTTTCTCAACAATTGGGCGATTACCCAGCGACTGATTGACAGACTCAGAGCCAGAGGTTGCACTTCAAAATGTTAAAACATTCGATTTACTTATTTAACTCTTGACTTTCCACAATCAATCAGACTTTCAGTAATAATAATGTTGAAATTAACTTTCAAGTTTTCTTGTTAAGTTCATTGGTGTCTCTTTCAAATTCTCACAGAACATCAAATCAAGTTGAAGTTCTTTCATAATAAAAAAACCACAACTTGAATATCGAGGTATCCGAGGTGTGAAGAGATGACTTATAGAAAATTATGCTGATGTTCTTTTTTTCAGTGATTGTCACCTTCGAAAATAAGTTGCATAAGGATTTGTTATCAACAGAAATGAATTACTGCAATAATGGACTTTGGACGAATGAAAAACAAACATGCTCTGTTTTATTGTGACTGCGATGATCAAGTCGTAAACTTTTGTAAGTTCATCATCATGTCCTCCATAAAAGAAAATAAAGTGCCAAGATTGTAAATAAACAGTATTTAAAAGTAAGGATTTAAAAACCTTGTCATTTGCGATGGTGACAACATGTGATTGTTCATAAACTGTTTACTCACCTTAAGGTTTTTTTCTAATAAATAAGTGTATTGGAAGTTTGTAGGCTACGCTTTACAATAAAATATTCATCGCTGTTCCCAATGTTTTCACGCAACCTAGTCCGCCATGTTGGTTGGTATACGTCACCTAGCAACAACCCGGAAGTTCCCGATCTCTACCGAAGATTTCGTGATTAGTTATTTTTTTAACACAAAATAAGAACTTAAATCGGATATGAATATCTTCCAATTTATACTTACAAATTGATATTCATAATTAATCTTATTAATACAGAAATAAGTCACGCTTCGCGTAGTCCACATCCGAGATCTGACGAGAACTCAAAAGAGGAAGCAGGGAAGAAGATTTTTGTTTTTAACCGGTACGTATATCTTTCACAGTTAAAACAAAGCGATGAGCATATCTTTATCGAAGCCATTATCTAATGGCAGAGTAAATATGGTCAAATCCTTACAAACGCATGATTAAACACTAAAATGTGATTTTTGTCCATAAATGGAATGACAAATGATCGCACCTGTTTTTATGCACTCACTTTACACTGGTTTCACCTGTCAAAATAATGCATACGTGAAGTTTTTCTCACACTTTAGTGACACTTCCACAGGCTAACCTATCGATGATTTTGGCCCAAATTATATGATATGATTAATTATCAAGATGAAAGTTTCTTTCCTCTAGATGTATTCATTTATAAATTTCAATGGCATTTTTTTCTCATAATGGTTATTTTGGATTCAGTTTATAAACCACAGTTATTGGTCTTTGCAAAATTTGACCTTGACTCATGATATATAAATAACAACAGTATACTGCAATTTCCATCCCCATCTTCTGATTCCTATCCAGCCACGCCGCTAATTGTTGAAGCAGTAATAAACAATAATTCACTCACGCTAACAATTGACTAAACTAGTGGACACTTATCCATCGTTACAGCTACATAGTATACAGGCTGTGAAACAGTTATTTCCGTCTTTCGAAAGTTTTTTGTTCTAATTTCATAAACCATTGTCAAGTGTTTCAATCATTAATCGTATATCATTGCTTTACGACCGCTAAGAATAACAACAGGGCAAGACTGACATTTGTAACACGTAACAGTTATCGCCACCATGTGCTATTAGATCACAACATTAAAGGGAGACTGATCGGATCTGCGAAAAACCTTAAGATTGAGTAAACGCCAGGACGGGCTCTTTGACTTTGTTATTGTTTTGCAGTTGCATGCTGGGAACATTTCGACTGGTTATACGACTACAATGCGCTGGAATTAAACGCTCTTCTGCTCAACGGATCATGGAATACTATAGGGAATAAACGCATATTTGCCACTATGGGTTTGAAACCAGCGGTAATAAATACCTTCAAGAAAGAAGCTGTATTAATTCACAGTGTAACAAATGATCTGACGAAATCTTATGGGATAATTTTATAACTCATTTTCATAAAGATAAGATAAATTTCTAAACGAAAAGTTTTCGAGGTAGGATTTATTACTCAGAGACAGAGACCTTAGCAAAATTGGGAAGAAATATGCTTTCAATGAAACAATGGTAAAATAAACATAGAACCAGGTTAATTTACATCGGTACCTGGTACAATATAAAACATGTTCAGTGAAAGAAAACAACGAACCTGCTTAGTTTTGAGAGTTAGCGAGCGCCTGCAGGGCTAATAACGAACCTGCTCAGATGATCCATGTATATAATCTATGTTGTGTATAATCTTACAGTTTGGGAGTGTGTCCGGAGTAAAAGCTATCATTCATTTAAAATTTTCATTGGTCATATTTAATGTTCTACAACTTCATTGGTTCATTAAACTAGACATTGTGCCGGAGAAAGAAATAACATTTTCATTGGTCAGATGGTGGCGTTCACTAATGCCTACATGGAAGAACGCCTACAGTCTTATCAAAACATCTTCATGCACCAGAGGCTACAACTTCATTGGTTCATTAAACTAGACATTGTGCCCGAGAAAGAAATAACATTTAATTACACAATAATAAGCGTCGATTGTGTATATTTCTTGTCCACTAAGCCAGACACGACGGCGCCATCAAGCAATGGCCCGACAGTTATATGACCTGTTACGACACACGGCTAGACTCACTGGACGTCAATAAACTGACACCTCACACCTGTTATCTGTAACATCCGGCTTTTTGATACACAACTTCAAATGGCAGATTCCTCGTCGTCTTCAAGGCACTTTTTAATGTGTATTAGATGTAACTGCAGACTGTTAAATTCATAACTTCTTTGAGAGGCATTTTAGAAATTGGAATGACAAAGACGGTGTCATCGATATATTCCTCTGCATTATTGTTAAATTTATCATACAAATAAAAAACGATGTCATTTAAAAACGAAAAATAACATAAAAACTATTAGATGAGAAAATTGCTATTTTTGTAAACCCCATTATACCAATCACTCAGTTACATGATTTCACTGAATAATGAGACAAACATATGTTTATCTACATTGCATATTTAGGCAATAAGCAAACATTAATATCGTATTTCACTCTTTGATTGGATACTTTATCTTCTTAAACTGTGAGAAATATTATGTTCTTTAAGAAGATTAAGGGGGAAAACTAGTCATATGATTAAATCATATTTTATTCGTGAAAAACATAAGCTAATGAATGGATTGATCAAAAGTTCAAAAATTATTTCAAAACCGTTCCAGTATATTATAAGTATAATTATGTTTGAATAAATGTAAGAGATAGGATGATAGGGGCATATTTTTGTTCATATTTTGTTATATGATTGTTAAATCACAAACCTATTCATACTTAGAACGAAGTTATCATATTCATAGAATGAAGAATAATATCGCTCTGTCATGAAAGCATTCTTGTATTTCTAAATAAACTTCCTTTTCTTGTGAGATCACCATCCATCAACTGTAACATAACTGTTATATCCCGGAGCGCTATCAACATTTAAACCACTAAAAGCTCAGAGAAAAATTCATCCTTTCGGACAATGAAATGAAGAAAGGGGACAAGTGCTTGGTAGTAATGGTGCAACAAAAGTATCGAATTTATTTAATCCTGATATCCCAAATAAAGATATACATAACACGGTTTCAAAAATACAAATTACGGACAACTGTGATATTCAATATTTATTAAATTATAAAATGATAAATATTATTAACAAAGACAACATAAGATAAATCATATCATGTGGCCTATCATCAGTCAACTTAATTTCAACACACAGAACTTATTTGAAATACCAAACATTTCAATAAGCAATACTATCATAAAATATTGTGATTTTCCTTAGGCAAATTCGTGACTTTTTTTCCGTTTACCGTGTCAGATACGGTCACGGATTTCAAAACGATGTACACTATTTTCAACAAATCATACAAAATAGATATCATTCTTCTATTTGGAAGGGTTTGTTAAAAGCAATGCAAATATAAAATAATAATATATATAATAATAATGATAATAAATATGAAAATGCAATAACATAAAAAGTTTCATTCGCTACGTTTATCCTCTTTGTAGTAAATCATTTTATTAAAATGTAGCCCAACTGGCCATTGAGAATAAAGCTGAGTGTGTTACGACGGATCTTTGACTATGCTGAAGGCTTTATCAAATAATAGTGCTTTCGTTAGAATTATTTTTGATATTGGGGTAAAAATCATATTTTTTATTTGTACGATCACACTTAGGTTACGAAATCCTCTACAGCTGCCGGGCGGTGCCCAGTTCGTGTCACGTGACCGCGTTACGCAACTAAAAAAAGTTCTCGAACTCTCATTACCTCGGCTGATTAGTGTTGTCAGGCCTGAGTATAGTAGTCCGATCAGTCTCCCTTTAAATTTACTTTTGCATTCTTGCAAAATGACAGTGGGAATAAAATTTCATACTTTTGAAGGACGACTCATCTATATTTATCGATCTGATTTGATTTGTCATCCCCCAAAAGTTAAACTGGTCGACTGTCGGTGACAAGCTCTTTACTTGATCGGACCACATGATGTCCAAGCGGTTCAGCATTGACCAAACAATTTCGGGTAGAAGTGAAATATTGTAATACAATAACTTATTGGTTTGATGTCCTGCAATATAGGCCAAAAAAAAGGAAATAAAGTGAATGTATTTTGATTTTCGACACTTTAAAGGTTGAATAATTCTAATGCTACACCACTTTTTATAATATAATTTTTTCTTTATCCAATTAGATTAATAATTTTATGATTTTGTTTGATTGACATTGTTATGTACCAAAATGACAATGAAAGTCGAATTCAATAAATTATAATTATCTTGCTGTTACATTTGTCAGAACAAGCATAGGTCTTTTACGAAAAATTCTAATTCAATTATCTTATTTAAACTATAACCTTAGAATTGCTACATAAAGGTTTACTTTTTATTCCATTTATAACATGTTACATTGTTTTGTATGTGTAGACTTAATCTAGTCTAATAACATCTGTTGGTAATTCCTTCACCCCAGGTGAAACTCATTGCTGACCCCCCCTAGCTATAGCTGACCCCTGACCCGTGTTCTGACCTGGATATCATTTGACCTTTGACCTAGACTGACCAAAGCAATAGATTCCTCATAACATTATATTTGAGGATAATTTTTGTGTGATATATGAGTTTTCTGTCAAGGAAAACTTTAACTGTTGCAAAGCTTCCCGTCTGACCTGGATATAGCTTGACCCTTGACCTAGACTAATATTTAGTTTCAAAAGTATTTTTGTCAATATTGATAACATTTTCAAACAATTAATGTATTGTAACAAAAAAGAGCCCAGAAGATGCTTTAACCTACGGCTGAGCAATCTAGACTTGCAAAATATTTCTTGACTTTGTTCCCCGTCGATTGAACATTTTTGCTCTAGGGTCTGGATGACATACTACGACTGACCAAAAGTCGTTAGAATCATCATGATATTTCATTCAAGGATAATTTGTGTGTGAAAGAGTTTTCTGTCATCCAGTGACAGTATTTTTGAGCGGGTGAAAATATCACCCTGACGACCAAAAATATTCCGTTTATTTTATAATTCTGTTGTCAGAAATATTATAATGTGGTTTACTTCTTAACTGGTTAATCAAAAACTGCTTAATCAAACTGGAAGCATGTGGGGGCAATGGCCCCAAGTCTTAGTCCTAGAGGGGGAAAATTTGCCCACCCTTTTGACTTGGTGTCCCTTAAAATCACAAAAAGTAAGATACTTTTACCATTGCAAAAGGGTCCATCTGATAAAAAAAATTGTCAGAAATCACCTAGGAAAAACACTGGCCCCAAACGATGACTGGAGGAACATTTGAAAGAGAATTTAAATTTCTATGTCTGTTACTTCCTTTAGTACTCCAACAGTTGCAAAGCATCTCGTCTGCTCAGAAAAGGCTAAGCTGAAACTGAGACTGAGGCAGAGCTATACATACCTAGGAACAACATTGCCCAAGAAATAGCTTTCTAAACAGTGTTAGGAATAGAAAATATTTAATCTAACATCTTGCTGGGAATGTTTATGAAAGAACACCTGGTTTATCTTCAGGGAGATGGATTTCATCAATGTTTATGATTTGTGCAGCGTAGCCAAGTCAGTTGCTAAGTGTTGTCGATCCCGAATAACTAAAGAAATGTAAGAACTTTATCAAGTCTAGAAAAGTTGGCAAGTTTCTTTACTTCTGAGACACACACTTCCTCAGAGGTATACAAAGTAAATTTATGTTTAAATACATCACCATAAAAAGCTAAGTACCAAATCACAAAAAATTTAATTTTTATGAAAAAAAAATAAAGTCTGAAAATTTGTGAACTGGATAGATATAGATTATTAACCAAGTGTGTTTCCTTATCATTAATATCATATGATAGGATTAAAATTTCTATTATGCGTGCTGTTATATTTTTGGGTGTAACACACGATAAGAACAATTTGACAATGCTTTGATAGCCAAGCTTTTTCTAAAATACGAATGCGTGATAAATATATTACCCTTGCGGATTTTGTTTACAAATTTTTATTCAATAGAAAACAACCCTGAAAACTCCCGGGGATGTTATCAATGGTTGGTTACCGGTTTAGGACTTGCATGACATGCATGGAGTTTTTAGAAAATAGTTATAGTGTTTTGACCGTAATTTGCATCTTTATCAGATTTGGATACCAAGTTTATCCCATAGCATCGATAACACTCTCCATTATATGTTAAATCAATTTTCACTTAATTTGTTGTGATAATATTAAACATGGCAAACAGTATGAACAAATACACTTAGATGCAAGGTTCACCAAGAATGATCAACAACTGTTGTTTCACCAATATTTGCGACCTTCTGTTTTATATGTCTAGTAACCAGCATTAGTTCTTTTTCAAATTAACAATATAAATACTGCATTTCAACAAGCACTGGGGGCGGGATAGCGCAGTGGTTAGCGCGTTCGGCTTCGGATCAGGAGGTCCGTGGTTCGAACCCCGCCAGGGGCTCGGCAACTTTGTCTGCAGTAGAGAACTGTTCTACACGCATTCAGGTTTGGGTGCAATGCTACACTGAATTTCAGTTCAGTACTACCCGTGGTTGCTAGTTCAAGTCGATGCTTGCAGGTTTCACCGCAATGCATAGCCACAATAGTGTTGCTGGCTTTCTCTGTGCAATAACACTAGCAGCCACGATATAAGTGAAATACTCCACCTCACCTCACCGCACCTCAACTCAACTCAACTCAACTCACCTCACCTCACCTCACCTCACCTCACCTCACCTCACCTCACCTCACCTCAACAAGCACTAGATTGAGGAAGATGACCTTGAGAAGGATTTGAACAAAAAGTGGTAATAATTCCCGGCAAGTCTACATCTGTTTGTCTGAGGGATGGTTGGTCCAGGCCAGATAAGCTTCAATGTTTATGATGTTATGATGCGTCTGCTCTATGCCAACTCTACTGATACCAAGGTGAGCAGTCCATTGGGTCAGTTTAGCCTATTCTGAGCAATTTGGACCCTTTGCAATGGTAGAAGTATCTTCTTCTCAAACTGCTTTATGCCAACTCCATTGATACCAAGGTATCAGTCATCTTAGCCTATTCTGAGAAATTAGGACCCTTTGCAGTTGGTATCTTCTCAAACTGTTGAGGAACACCAAGCCAAAAGATGGGCAAATTACTCAGGACCCCTTTGAAACAATACTGGATGCCTCCTATCAAAACTGAAAAATTATAATGATCAAATTTCTTTCCCCTTTCTGGACATAGTAGTAATGTGGTAATTTCAAGCATGCTTTGTTCAGAAGCTCTGTCTTCTTTTAAGTTAGCGAATGGAAGTATTTGACAAAAACCACAGTATCAAAATCTCACCAAAAGTTATGCTGTAAGACGTCAAATTTCAAAAACTCTAATATACAGACTAAAATTTCTTGACCCTCTTGCCTATCAACTAAGTTGTTTTTTTCACTCCCTAGTCTTTCAGTAAAGGGTTAATTTCAAGCATGTTTTGATGTTCAAAATCTTTTTATATGCGCTAAATTTTGTTAATTTTGGATGTGCAATATTTATAAAAAAAATGATGACCTTAATTGTTTTTTCGCTCTCCTACCTTTGATTAAGCTGGCAGGTAAAGAGTTTTTTATTTGACAAAAAAAAAATCTGTAACAAACAGGCCCAATTTCTTACTCTGTTTTTGGACCGGAATTTTTTCCCTCCCTCTTTGCGTTATATAGTAAAGGGTTAATTTCAAGCATGCTTTGATGTTTAGAAAGACTGTGTTTCTCGAAGGTGGGGCGAGGTGTTTAACGAAGCATCTGTTGTAATGAAAGGCTATTGTAATGAAGAGTAAACAAAATGCTTGTCCTTGTCCAGTTTTGTGTGGTCAGCAAACGTAGAAACTTCTTCCTCCCTGTTTCTAACAATCGAGTCTTAGACATTCAACATGGAGGATGGTATGTAGTTTTTTTTTGGTTATTTTTTAGGATAGGATCTAAATATAATTGATTGAGAAATATGATGTCATTTCTAAAAAGAAAATTGAAATTTTTTTTTATTTTTAATTGCTTTTAGTTCTTAACTTTGGAGTAATATGAAGAGGCATTTTTAAAACAAATGCTTTCAAAGGCTTAACATTCAAAAATAGGTATTTATATGGAAACAGTGTTGAGCCTAAGAATTTTTTGATAAAAAGTCATCAATTTTATTTTTGTTCTTTAAAAACATTTGATCCGTTTGGAATGAATTATATTGAATCACACTATTAACAATTATTTTCCCTTTCTGTCTTGTGGAAATTTTATGGGTTAAAGTTAATTTTCTTATGCAGCATTCAAACGATTTTCAAAATTCGTTTGTGATGTTTTTCAGAGATTAATTTATTTTGAATTTACTGGTATATATATATAACAAACTGATTTTAAAGAATGCTCAAGTCATAGAATCATTTAGAAGCTTAACATTTTCGCTTGGGTGAAATATTAGATGTAAGTTTAATTTGTGACCCCTGGAAAAAATGTTGCTAAATTATTGGAGATGTTGAATTAATGGAGAAATTACGATCATTTCAACCGTGTTGCTATATATAGAGTTATATTTATAGAGCATGATATCGTAAAAACTGTTTGCTGCAATAGCTGCTCAAAATAAGCATGTAAGAATGCGAGAGTTACTCAAACTCTTTTAACTTTTGTCAGGTTTCCAAATTTATTGTTTTTCATCACTTGTACAGGTGTCATAATTTCTGATATACTGCCAAAAGAATTAAAGGAACACCTAAGTAGTATTTAATACTATTTATCATCTAAAAGTTTGCAGCTCAAATGGAAACAACTATTTGAAGTTTGCTTGTATCATTATGTAAACATGACATAAGGCAACAGATTTGAAGATTTTAAAATTTGGATAAATTTGTAATGACAGATTTTTTTGTAGGACACTGATCACCTTAAACAAAGAGTTTTAAAGGGGCAGTAGCACGTTTTTTTATAATTTTATATTTTTAAAATTTCACTGATAATTTTATGTAAATGATAAATGTATTATTTTGAAAGTGTCAAAAATCTCATAACAGAAGCCAATCATCCATAGTCAGAGGACAAAGTATTAAGATTCACATAAAATCCATTGGCGGCCATTTTGTGTGAACACCTTTAATTCATTTTGTGTAAGAAAAAGGATTCGCATGGCTAAACTTAAGTTATATATTTGAATCATTACTGCTCTATTTAGTTTAAATACATTGTCTTTCAATTGGAACCATTAATTTTAATTTTCCCGACATCTTCAAACAATCCAGCAAGCTAAAGGTTAAAAAGTGCTACTGCCCCTTTAAAAGCTAAATTTTTGTGTTAAATTTGAGATTTATAAATGATTTATAAATGCTAATCACCATTCTATTTCATTTTTGAGAACCTGAAATAATATTGATCCAAAAGACTGATAAAGTCTATGATATGAAGTTATCAAAATCATATCTCACCTTTTGAGCAGTGCCATCAAAAAACTTTTCAATTTCACTTTGTATATTTCCATTTTGAATTTAACAACGTAGATAAAGAAGAACTTCCACCTCCAACTGTCTGAGAATCCACCAAGTAGACGCATCCTCTAAGAATGGTAGTTCTAAGAATCTCTGTGGTCCGTTTTCTCTTTCCCTTGTTCCGATTCTATCTCTTCACACTCCTAATGTTGCTGGAGAAGTAATATTGGGGCTCTAAACCGGCGTCCCTCTCTGGCGTGAACTCAAATTATAGATCTTTATAGTAAAACTAAAAGGGTCGTTAGATTTGGATTGTGCAGATACAGACATATCATAAGTGTATAAATTGATACTTTAAAATTTTTTCAGGGTATTTTATGTTAAAAACCCAACAGTTTTGACAAGCATCTTTAGGCAAACTAAGCAATTTCATAAATAATCTTTATCTCCATAGAGAGTTGAGAAATCCTATCACAATTATAAATGTTTACAGTTTACAGGGAAGCTAAACGGGTCATGAGAAAGGATGTTAAGATAAGATGATCTTTATTGTCCCAAAAGTGAAATTTGTTGACACAATTCTCCAGCAATGTGCTGATAGTTTCTTACTTCATCAACATAAAAGTACTCTACTTGTGGTCTTTATCTGTCGCTACTGGCAAGCGGCGCTATACTATAACTTGCACACTCACTAGACTCACAGTATATATAAGTATTGGTCTATACTTCGTATTGTGTAAGCAATTTGGTCTCGAAATTGATCAGTTGACCTTTTTAATTGAAGGTCAGCAGAAATGGCTGAGGTTTAATACTGAATTGGTGTCCATTGTCTTAAATTTCCACTTTATTGTCTCTACCACAATTGAAATTGCTTTCAGGTTTATTTTCTGAATAGATATAGATGCATCAAGGAACAAACTTAAATTCACTTGATTTCCTCGGAAGAATATTCTATTCTGGTGCAGATGATTCGTTTGATTGCTCTTCAAATGGTTCAGCAACAAGGACATTGTTTTTATTGGATGGATGACCAGATTCGAGTGTTTCCACAACAACATTCAGTGTTGTTACTAGAGGGGGTCCAGGGGAAATTTGCCCACCCTTTTGGCTAGTTGTCCTAAAGTTTATTAGAAGGGGCGGGATAGCGCAGTGGTTAGAGCGTAGGCTGCGGATCAGGAGGTCCGTGGTTCGAACCCCGAGGGGCTCCGCAACTTTGTCTGCAGTAGAGAACTGTTCTACACGCAGTCAGGTTTGGGTGCAATGATACACTGAATTTCAGTACAGTACCACCCATGGTGCGCTGGTTCCAGCCGATGCTCGCAAGTTTCACCGCAATGCATAGCTATAATAGTGTTGCGGGCTTTCTCCCTGCAATAATACTAGCGGCCGTGATATTAGTGAAATACTCTTGAAAGCGGCGCTAAACCCTCGATCACCTCACCTGAGTCACCTCACCCAAAATTTATTACAAGTATGTTACATTTACCATTGCAAAGCAGCAAAAGGACACATCTGCTTAAAATTTGCCCCCTCAGCTGATCACCTGGGAGCAACACTGGACTTTTCAATTCAATTCATTTGACTCATGTTTGCTAGGTAATCATAATTTTGGAAACAATTCTGATTAAATTTAGAAGAGCGTATTGTTATATCAATGAACTAGTGGAGGTATCATTATTATGTAAATTAGAAATTGATTATTCAATAAATCTGCAGACATAGGTGTACCGGTCAGTTAAAATAAATATCATTTTGAAAATAGTTCAATGTCAACAAGGTGTAATATTCATTTGTACTTAGTTGATTACATTGGTTTATAACTAAAAGAGATCAACTGCAGGTGTCGAAATTAGTCCCATTGCTGTACTAACCATTCGGACTAGTGCTTTCCTGAGAGTACTAGCCCAAACACATTCCAACTAGCCAATTTTACATCTACATAATAAAAAGAACTTAAAATCTAACTAATCCTTTGGACTACCAGTCATTGCATTTTACTAGCCCAGCATCTTTTCACTAGCCATTGGCTACTGGGCTAGAGCTAATTTCGAACCCTGAATTGAATTTCACAAGATTGATGTGTTACCAAATTGTATTGCCATTTTTTAATCACCATATTATTGACAAGTTAGTTAAAGATATCATTAACTTTTATCCTTGATTTCACAAGTAATTCAAATTTTTATTTAAAAAAATTCAAAACTAATTTTTTTTTAATTAAATATTTTTTTAATTTTTAGCAATTTATGTTGCCATTTGATTATATTCAGGTTAGTTATATTAAAAAAATGAAAGATTTAGCTTATTTGGACTCAATTATGTTTGCATAAGTACCATAACATTATTGAAATTTAATATTTACGACCTGTCGTGAAATTTGATACGGGTACCCCCTGTGGAGCCTCAACTGATTGGTACATGAAGAACACTTTGTTGATTGCATTAGCCAAACATATGGTTTAGCAATTTTCTTACGTATGCAGGCTTTCGCTATACAGCTGCTAGACAGGGCAAAGTTTCCAAATCATAGGGATAGAAGTTGTTCCTCAATGAATTGGAAAGACATAAGTCACGAAGTATTTCTGAGATTCTATGTTTAGTTTGGTCAGAAGATGGTAGATAATTTTGATATATGTTTGGTTAAAAGGGGGCCTGTTGAGGTAGTTTATGACGACTTCCAAGATAAATATAGATTGACAAGGAGCGAGGCTCTGTATGGGTGGGTGTTGAGCTATTTTGAAATTTTGATTGATTATTTAAAAAAAATCTTTTTAATTTTTTTGGGAAAACAGAAAAAAATTAAAAAAAGGCGATAATGATAAAAACTATTTTTAACAATTTTCAGGAAATATTTTTTATTTGTTTATGATTGGTCAAAAGACTGGTGAAACAAAATGTTCTTTGTCAATTTATTTTGTTTATTTGAAGATAAACCTTTGTCAGCTTGAATAGGAGTACCTTGATGTAAATTTATTGTCTTTTTAAACTTTTATGCAAATTACTTTTATGGTTTAGATCATGTTAACCAACATCAAAATATCCCATACAAGAATTGTGAAAAGGCAGAGCCATGAACCATTTTCCAAATTGGATGATAAAAAATAGCTAATTAAAATTTTGAACTTTAATATTGATGATGGCAAATTAAAAATAAAGAATATAATTGAAAAAGGCCCATTTTAAAAATGTCATTCCAAATCTCTTTCCAACCAAAAGAATTATGCAACTATTAATCTAATAATCTTATCTAAGATTCCATGATAAACAAATTCATTAAGAACTTGATTAGCCCAGTAACATGACCCAATTTGTGAAAATATAACCAGTGTATGTGAACTACCCCATGTAGAGCCCCAGACATATGCACCGACCTCCTGGCACTGACATACGGTCTGACTGTGCTGAGGAGTTTGGAGCTTCTTCATTTTCATCAGTGTTATCAACTGTCTGTCTGTTCGTCCTGTTGTCACAGTATTTGTTACTTTGGATATTTAAAGCCTCAAAATGGCAGGTAAGACTAAAAATTGGAAGGATATAAAGAGTTTATATTCATTTTTTTGGCCTTGAAAACATTTTTGAAGCATGGGATCTCCATTTCATCTTCGGTACATAAGCTATGGTTACTTTTGCGAATCTGATTGTACAAGTTTATTTGATTGAATATTTGATATGATTGAGAGCGATGAGTGTGTTTTGTGATTTGTTTACAGAATGTTTCCCTACAAACAACAATAATGCCCAATGATGATTTCAAGTTGTCATATGGTTGTAAAAATTGTTTATAAATACGTTATTATGGAAAACGGTTTGAAATAACAGTTGAATATTACGAGAGTTAGCATGTTTGTACACATTAAATCAAAATGTGTAAGAAATTATTCCATTATTGTGATTTCCGATGCACCTAAATGATCCCAAGTGTTATGAAGACTGATTTGTGACTTGGTATTGGATTTTCAAATATGCCTTGTTTGTACACAAAAGAGTTTTCAAGAAAATATCTAATAATAAACATTCTATCTAATATGAGTTTATTGCTGGAGCTAATATCAAGATAATTTATTTCCATTTGGTGACCCTGATTTTGTATCATATAGAACTCTTTAAAAATAGGAATTATTAGGAAAAATTCAAGATTAAACTCTTATATTCTAATATTCTATAGATTTAAAGTTGAAATGTATTTCTGTCTTTATTGTTAATTAATGGGTACTTGGGATAGAGTGTACTCATTGACCTGTCTGAATGTAGAATGCACTAGTTAACGTTTAGCAACAGAAATATGATCTCATCATCCTCAGGCAAATTAGTGCTCTTGTCAGGTTTATATTTACCAAGAGTTTCATTTCAGCAGCGAGTGTTGAATGAAGTACCGTATTCGTCCTATTAAGCGCCCCCTCCCTAATAAGCGCCCCCTATTACAAATTTCCATATAACAGAGCGCCCCCCCTCCCCTTCATACATAAACTGGCCTAGCTCTACTGCTTTTCCAATAGTTTTTATTTATCCGGGCCTGTGAATGTGTAGTTGCACTAAATTTCAACGATCGACCTACTTTCATTCTCGTTCAGAATCCCGACAAGTGCTAGTTTAGCTTGTCTATAACGTATTCCTAATAAGCGCCCCCCTTTCTGGGGTATCCTAATAAGCGCCCCCTTTGGATTTTTTAAAGCTAAGCGCCCGGGGTGCTTAATAGGACGAATACGGTATGCATTCAGTATATGTACCAAAAATTCAAGTTAATGTACCGTGTACCGAACCGAAAGCAAAATACCGCGGTTCAACTACAGTAGTTGTGAACCGTTTCACCCTTACTACAATCATGACCTGTTTTGTCCATGGACTTGTTACCCAAAGTGTCTTCTGAGTCCAGGCAGATTTAAACTAGTTCCTCAGTCTGTAAGCGTACCACAAAAAGAACTTTGTATCATTGACTCACAGATTAAATCTTTATGATTCCTTTCCAAATGTAGAGTTGTGATGATATATTGTTGTATTCATGCTTTGTGATATTCTTCTGATGAAACGCGTATTTTTATGCATTCTCTATTGTGATATGTACATATTGACTTTAAAATGTCCTATTTTGATATAAGAAAATGTATCAAGCGTTAATGCTTAATACATTAATATTTCATATGTTCTTGAAATTTATCTTCCATTTTGACCACACTGCTGTATGAGCAGTCAAAAGTCATAAATAGTTCAACCATAGACATTGTCTGGAAATCTTTTGAAATTCAGAGGGTCAAATTAATAGAGAAATTACGGCACTTTCAAACCCTTTAGCAAACATGGTACAGATATTCACAACAATGAATAACAATGACTCAACATTGAGGCCATGTAAATAATCTGCACCCATTTTGATCATTGTACCATTAGAACCCCACTCTATAGTGTGTTCCACTGTTTGTATTATATAAATAGATTGTACTCACCTGGATTTTGTGTAAGGGCGACTCGCTTATAGATTTATTTCGGGAGTCATTTCTAATTTGATTCATGACAATATTTTCTCATCTTTACTTTTATGAGGATCTAGTTGATTAGGAATCACAAGGATTTGGTTCTTTAACTAAGAGGTAAGGGTTATAAAGGTAAAGTTTGATGTTTTCGGGAGGGGTTATCTACCTACCCATAGCCTAAAGCGCCAGTTTCCAAACTGTCATTTAATGCCTTGCTGCAGACCCTTTACTTTTCTGTGCTGCTATACTGCCCTTACAGGCTAGACAGCAAGCAAAGAAAACTCAAGGGTCAGCAGCAAGCCATAAAACTGACAGTTCGGAAACTGGTGTTTTAGGCTTTGCGTAGGTAGATTGGGAGGGTTAGTTCTAAAACGGGGGTTAAAAATTTGTTTCCGAACTGTTATTTTATGCCTTGCTGCAGACCCTTTACTTTCCTGTGCTGCTATAGTGCCCCTACAGGTTAGAGAGCAAGCACAGAAAACTCAAGGGTCAGCAGCAAGGCATAATACTGACAGTTGGGAAACTGGTGTTTTAGGCTTTGCTAGGAAGATGGGGAGGATAAGTACTAAAACAGGGGTTAAAATTTTGTTTCCGTACTGTCATTTAATGCCTTGCTGCAGACCCTTTACTTTTCTGTGCTGCTATCTAAGTGCCCCTACAGGCTAGAGGGCAAGCACAGAAAACTGAAGGGTCTGCAGCAAGGCATAAAACTGGCAGTTTAGAAACTGGTGTTTTAGGCTTTGTGTAGGTAGATGGGGAGGGTAAGTACTAAAACAGGGGTTAAAATTTTGTTTCTGAACTGTTATTTAATGTTGTGCTGCAGACATTTCCTTTTCTGTGCTGCTATAGTGCCCCTACAGGCTAGAGGGCAAGCACAGAAAATTCAAGGGTCAGCAGCAAGGCATAAAACTGACAGTTTGGAAACTGGTGTTTTAGGCTTTGCGTAGGATGATGGGGAGGGTAAGTACTAAAACAGGAGTTAAAAATTTGTTTCCGAAGTGTTATTTTATGCCTTTCTGCAGACCCTTTCCTTTTCTGTGCTGCTATAGTGCCCCTACAGGCTAGAGAGCAAGCACAGAAAACTGAAGGGTCTGCAGCAAGGCATAAAACTGACAGTTCGGAAACTGGTGTTTTAGGCTTTGCGTAGGTAGATGGGGAGGGTAAGTACTAAAACAGGGGTTAACATTTTTTTTCCGAACTGTTATTTTATGCCTTTCTGCAGACCCTTTCCTTTTCTGTGCTGCTATAGTGCCCCTACAGGCTAGAGAGCAAGCACAGAAAACTGAAGGGTCTGCAGCAAGGCATAAAACTGACAGTTCGGAAACTGGTGTATTAGGCTTTGCGTAGGTAGATGGGGAGGGTTAGTACTAAAACAGGGGTTAAAAATTTGTTTCCAAACTGTTATTTTATGAGAACTCAAAGACTTGCCTGTTTGTCTTTACAATTACTAAACATAAAGGTTCGACTTTTAGTCAGAGTTCTATGATTTGTGTGAAAATATTTTTCATGAATCTGATATTTTTAACCCATGTAGAGGGGAGGGTACTTAAAAGAGTCAATATGTGATTATAGTGAAATATTTAGCCTCGATACATACCAAAATGCCATAAATTATGTAACTTTAAAACCTCCAAATGACAAATATGTTTTAAATTATGAATGAAAATCTGAAAGTAGCATTATATATTCACCGAGTTGAGGGTTGTATTACAGGAAACAAGGATGTCTTTTAATGTTAGAGTTTGGCAGTAGAGCATTACGCTGTTACAATATATATTATTCACTAATGGGAAAAAGCCAACTTTTTGATTGAATCAAGCCAGTTGTTTCATTGTTTGTTTAAGACCAAAATAGGTAAATCAACATTTGTGTCAGTGTAATCAAGTTCAAGTTATTTGTATTCAGGGAAGTTGAAGAAAAACGAATATATTTCCGTGACTTCAGCAATTGGAAAGCAGCAGACGTCACTCAAAGCACTGACTATAGTTCACTGTGGAGATACTCTCATTTTGTCGGACATTTAAAGAATTTGTTGAATCTTTTCTGAACTTTATCAGAAGAAAGTCTTTTTTTGTTCAATTGTTTGAATTTCTGATACAGCGAGAGTCTTGAATCTTCTGTCACTATCTCTACTCACAGAGGCAGATCTGACAGGTCATAAAATGTTGATACAGCCTCTGTTCTATTATGCCAAAATCTGTGGTCGCAGTTTCCCCTGGCGGAACAAAATTGCACCATAATCCATTTGAATTTCTTTAAAAAATGACAACTTTTCTCCCTTGGAAAAGGTGGTTCATTTCACAATGCTTTTGCCATGATTCAAAATTAGCCAAAATTATGATTTTAAAACAGCTTCGCTGACTTCGATTGCCTGGATTCAGGCATCTTCCATTCTATCCCACACAGTCGGCGTAATAGAACCCAGGCTGTATCAACATTTCATGACTTGATCTGTCTCTGTTGGGAGAGAATGCTTCTGTCACAGTTCTGTGTCACTGTCAAATACCAAACAGCGGTTTGACAGCCATTTATTCAAACAAATCATGACAGATGATACAAGTTATATCCTTGTACTTTCAAGACGGCAACTATTATAAGTTAGTCATGTTACAGTTAATATTTCACACTTCTTCACTTTATCAATGTTCTATGTTGTAAGGAGCGACACCTTCTGTGTCAATGTCAAAATGTTCAGATTGTTTATCATGATCAACCAGAAGAAATGTAAAAGGATGTTATGACTGTCAGCTGGTCATTTGGCTTGTGTGAGTTTCGATATTTTTAGTGTAGAATTACACATAGCAGGGCATCAAATTACTAAGGGCTGGCTGATGTTTTTAAACACAAGCCCTGATTGTCTCTAAGAACAAAAATCTAATCGGAACACTGATTTTGACAACTGCTTTGTCACTGTCAAGCTCTATCGTGAACACCAGGGGAAGTCACTAAAGCTCCTGTCACTAAAGGATTTCCCAAAAGTTGTTTTGTAGCCATTTCTCAATGATGATTGGGTCTGTCACTTATTATTACAGATAATGTTGGGATACAGAATCAAGATCATGGGTCACAGATGATTACTGATATATAGGTTATATGGGATTTTGTCTCCCCAAAAGGGTTTGGAGACATATTGGTTTTGAGTTCTTGTCCGTTTTACATAGGTTCTGACTGATTGTTGGTCACTAGCAAGCCGAAATGGGTTGTGTAATTTTTTGGTATTTTGAGTGTCTATCAAATTAATAGAGGGGAAAGCTGATTTTTAAAACCACAAGCTCTAATTGTCAAAAATCTATTTGGAACACTGGAACGTTTTTGTCACTGTCAACTCTTAAGTGAACGTCAGGGAAGGTCACTTAGGCTCTTGTCTTTAAAGGTTTTCCCAAAAGTCGTTTTGTATTCATTTCTTCATGTGCCTTAAAAAACTATTTTAACTTCATAAAGCCTGGAAAATCATTTAATTCACCGATAAACATCTCAAAGATTTGAAATTTTTTTTTGCCCGTGTCAGCTGCAACAATGAATTTTAAATTACCATTTTGGTATTAACTCATCCAGAAATCTTTGTGTAGTTTCACAGAACTTTTCTTATTGTAAGTTTAGTCCATTGCGCAAGGTCTATTGCTTTGTGTGTTTCAGTGGATTCAAATGTGAATCCCGCTTCAGAAAAGTCTTGAAAATGGCACTTAAAAAGCCTTAAACTTGGGCAGTGATTGGGAAAGCCATTAGATGAAAAAATGGTCCATTAAAATTTGGAAGTTTACTATTGATATAATAGCCAAAGGCCCAGCAAAATTACCAAAAACCATGAAAATTGCCCATTGTCTAAAATGTCTTTCCCAATCCCTGTTTGGGTCTTGAAATTGTTTACGTGCCCTATTAAAAAAGATATCAATTTCAAATTGAATGATCCAGATCTGCCCTTATGACAAATCTCTCCTTCTCTCTACAGACCTGAAGAGCGCGATGACGTCGGTCCTACACAAGAAGGATGACAAGGATGTCCCAGACATCGAGCTGGAGAACCTCGACGATCTCCTCTCTCAGCTCACCTCCGAGGAATTGGAGGAGCTCAACGGGGACTTCGACCCCGACGTGAGTAGTTCTTCTGTTTTATTGTTTATTATTGGACGATCTCCTGTCTCAGCTGACCTCCGAGGCGTTGGAGGAGCTCAACAGGGACTTCGACCCCGACGTGAGTAGTTCTTCTGTTTTATTGTTTATTATTGGATGATCTCCTCTCTCAGCTCACCTCTGAGGAGTTGGAGGAGCTCAACGGGGACTTCGACCCCGACGTGAGTAGTTCTTCTGTTTTATGTTTATTATTGGACGATCTCCTCTCTCAGCTGACCTCCGAGGAGTTGGAGGAACTCAACGGAGACTTCGACCCCGATGTGAGTAGTTCTTCTGTTTTATTGTTTATTATTTACGATCTCCTCTCTCAGCTCACCTCCGAGGAGTTGGAGGAGCTCAACGGGGACTTCGACCCCGACGTGAGTAGTTCTTCTGTTTTATTGTTTATTATTGGATGATCTCCTGTCTCAGCTCACGTCAGAGGAGTTGGAGGAACTCAACGGGGACTTCGACCCCGACGTGAGTAGTTCTTCTGTTTTGTTGTTTATTATTGGACGATCTCCTCTCTCAGCTCACCTCCAAGGAGTTGGAGGAGCTCAACGGGGACTTTGACCCCGATGTGAGTAGTTCTTCTGTTTTATGTTTATTATTGGATGATCTCCTGTCTCAGCTGACCTCCAAGGAGTTGGAGGAGCTCAACGGGGACTTTGACCCCGATGTGAGTAGTTCTTCTGTTTTATGTTTATTATTGGACGATCTCCTCTCTCAGCTCACCTCCAAGGAGTTGGAGGAGCTCAACGGGGACTTTGACCCCGATGTGAGTAGTTCTTCTGTTTTATGTTTATTATTGGATGATCTCCTGTCTCAGCTGACCTCCGAGGAGTTGGAGGAGCTCAACGGAGACTTTGACCCCGACGTGAGTAGTTCTTCTGTTTTATTGTTTATTATTGGACGATCTCCTTTCTCAGCTCACCTCCAAGGAGTTGGAGGAGCTCAACGGAGACTTCGACCCCGACGTGAGTAGTTCTTCTGTTTTGTTGTTTATTATTGGATGATCTCCTTTCTCAGCTCACCTCCGAGGAGTTGGAGGAGCTCAACGGGGACTTCGACCCCATCGTGAGTAGTTCTTCTGTTTTGTTGTTTATTATTGGACGATCTCCTCTCTCAGCTCACGTCAGAGGAGTTGGAGGAGCTCAACGGGGACTTCGACCCCGACGTGAGTAGTTCTTCTGTTTTATTGTTTATTATTGGACGATCTCCTCTCTCAGCTCACCTCCGAGGAGTTGGAGGAGCTCAACGGGGACTTCGACCCCGACGTGAGTAGTTCTTCTGTTTTGTTGTTTATTATTGGACGATCTCCTCTCTCAGCTCACGTCAGAGGAGTTGGAGGAGCTCAACGGGGACTTCGACCCCGACGTGAGTAGTTCTTCTGTTTTATTGTTTATTATTGGATGATCTCCTCTCTCAGCTCACCTCCGAGGAGTTGGAGGAGCTCAACGGGGACTTCGACCCCGACGTGAGTAGTTCTTCTGTTTTATGTTTATTATTGGACGATCTCCTCTCTCAGCTCACCTCCAAGGAGTTGGAGGAGCTCAACGGGGACTTTGACCCCGATGTGAGTAGTTCTTCTGTTTTATGTTTATTATTGGATGATCTCCTGTCTCAGCTGACCTCCAAGGAGTTGGAGGAGCTCAACGGGGACTTTGACCCCGATGTGAGTAGTTCTTCTGTTTTATGTTTATTATTGGACGATCTCCTCTCTCAGCTCACCTCCAAGGAGTTGGAGGAGCTCAACGGGGACTTTGACCCCGATGTGAGTAGTTCTTCTGTTTTATGTTTATTATTGGACGATCTCCTGTCTCAGCTGACCTCCGAGGAGTTGGAGGAGCTCAACGGGGACTTCGACCCCGACGTGAGTAGTTCTTCTGTTTTATTGTTTATTATTGGACGATCTCCTCTCTCAGCTCACCTCCAAGGAGTTGGAGGAGCTCAACGGAGACTTCGACCCCGACGTGAGTAGTTCTTCTGTTTTGTTGTTTATTATTGGATGATCTCCTCTCTCAGCTCACCTCCGAGGAGTTGGAGGAGCTCAATGGGGACTTCGACCCCGACGTGAGTAGTTCTTCTGTTTTGTTGTTTATTATTGGACGATCTCCTCTCTCAGCTCACCTCCGAGGAGTTGGAGGAGCTCAACGGAGACTTCGACCCCGACGTGAGTAGTTCTTCTGTTTTATTGTTTATTATTGGATGATCTCCTGTCTCAGCTGACCTCCGAGGAGTTGGAGGAGCTCAACGGGGACTTCGACCCCGACGTGAGTAGTTCTTCTGTTTTATGTTTATTATTGGATGATCTCCTCTCTCAGCTCACCTCCAAGGAGTTGGAGGAGCTCAACGGGGACTTCGACCCCGACGTGAGTAGTTCTTCTGTTTTATTGTTTATTATTGGATGATCTCCTCTCTCAGCTCACCTCCGAGGAGTTGGAGGAGCTCAACGGGGACTTCGACCCCGACGTGAGTAGTTCTTCTGTTTTATTGTTTATTATTGGACGATCTCCTGTCTCAGCTGACCTCCGAGGAGTTGGAGGAGCTCAACGGGGACTTCGACCCCGACGTGAGTAGTTCTTCTGTTTTATGTTTATTATTGGACGATCTCCTGTCTCAGCTCACGTCAGAGGAGTTGGAGGAACTCAACGGGGACTTCGACCCCGACGTGAGTAGTTCTTCTGTTTTATTGTTTATTATTGGATGATCTCCTCTCTCAGCTCACCTCCGAGGAGTTGGAGGAGCTCAACGGGGACTTCGACCCCGACGTGAGTAGTTCTTCTGTTTTATTGTTTATTATTGGACGATCTCCTGTCTCAGCTGACCTCCGAGGAGTTGGAGGAGCTCAACGGGGACTTCGACCCCGACGTGAGTAGTTCTTCTGTTTTATGTTTATTATTGGACGATCTCCTGTCTCAGCTCACGTCAGAGGAGTTGGAGGAGCTCAACGGGGACTTCGACCCCGACGTGAGTAGTTTTTTTGTTTTATTGTTTAATATTTACGATCTCCTCTCTCAGCTGACCTCCGAGGAGTTGGAGGAGCTGAACGGGGACTTTGACCCCGATGTGAGTAGTTCTTCTGTTTTATGTTTATTATTGGACGATCTCCTCTCTCAGCTCACCTCCAAGGAGTTGGAGGAGCTCAACGGGGACTTCGACCCCGACGTGAGTAGTTCTTCTGTTTTGTTGTTTATTATTGGACGATCTCCTCTCTCAGCTCACCTCCGAGGAGTTGGAGGAGCTCAACGGAGACTTCGACCCCCACGTGAGTAGTTCTTCTGTTTTGTTGTTTATTATTGGACGATCTCCTCTCTCAGCTCACCTCCGAGGAGTTGGAGGAGCTCAACGGGGACTTCGACCCCGACGTGAGTAGCTGAACTGTTCTTTCACCACTAGTCATAGAAACTAATTTCAAGAATGTGTAATTTTGTACCGTAACTTCTGTGCATTGGTGAAACGAATCCGCCTTTGAAACAACATGTCAATAATAGATATGTTATTTTTGGCTACTAGCCTAGTAGAGGGTCGCTGACGCGACCTATGACCCTCCAACGTTATACATACAAAGGCAGACTATTATGACTTGGTATGCTGAGTTCTGATTGGTCAATTCGATACGTGGGCTGACAGGACCCTCTACTAAGCCCTTCTAGACTCAGTATAGGAGTGAAACGGATAACATTGAGGCTAGGTTTAATTAGGCTGCTCACTTACCCAAGGCAGCATCCACTTGTTGAAATTGAAGACAACCCTATAAATCCCAACTCACTCACTGGTTGTTGTTGCAGAACTCCATGCTTCCTCCTGGCTACAGGTGTCGAGACCAGACCACAAAGGCACCAACTGGTCCCTTCAACCGGCAGAAACTCCTCAAGTTCATTGAGACCCAGGCGAAACAGGAGAAGGACTGGGAACAGAATAAGGCCTATGTGAAGGAGACCAAAGGTAGGTTCTATATATACAGATGATAACAGTCATGGATCGCATCATGGGTCGCATGGGCCTGGAAAGTACTTGAATTTTGTCTTGATACTGGAAAATTACTGGAATTTACAATGCTTACTAAATGTCCTGAAAAAGTACTGGAATTTCACGGTTATGTCCTTGAAATTTTTCAAAAATGTACTTGAATTTACTTATCGATCACAATCTAAAACACGGAAGTATCCTCATTTTGCTAACTGCGCAAATTGATAGAGAACTGAATGAAACGAAACCAGTCTGTGAGCTTCCAATCATTCCAACAAAATTGGTAATTTCGCTTCTCATGATCAATTGCATTCGGAAAACTCTGATGCGTCACTTTTGAAAATGGCAGCATTGAAACTGAAAGTTTTGTTAATTGACCTGCGACTATATGTAGAATGACAAAATATCCTTGAAAAGTCCTTGAAAAGTACTGGATATAATTCTGTGTTGTGTAAGCTGTATGAACCATGACGGTCCACCAAGCTGTTAATGGGTACCTTGTATTGATTGAGGGTGACATTACCTGGGTGCGTCACATGACTGCACATGATGTATGTTCCCCAGGGAGTCTAGACATTATGAAGATGTGTCATGAAGACTGACATATATTAATCATGGAAAACCTTTGAGCAGTTCTCTCAGCTGAATATTGGCGCTATACAAATATATAAAAATAATAAGAATGGGACTGCCTAGCAATTCTTAGGTCTTTAAGGGCAAAGAAGAATGTTTAAGAGATACACCTACTGTGTTTTTTAATTTTCATGGTCTAGCGTAGATTCGATACCTGTTGATGTCAGTCGGAGCCGAACGCTTTAACGCGAAGCTTTGAATGTTACATCAACAGTATTAGGTTAAACTACGAAAATTTAAAAAGAAAGTACCGTAGGTTTATCTCCAGTCTACCATGACAAGTTTTTAGCGTTTTAGGTGTCATTTCTTTTCTACCGCGTAACGTCAGTTGTGCTTCAGTCAATGCTGTGACGTCATAATGTCTTGTCGTTATGACGTCAAAGGTTGACGTCACTGTTGACATCACTGAACCAAAACCGGTTCCGGTAGCTTCTTATCTACATTAGCCTTTCGCTTAAAATAACACTATTTTCTGGACATTAACATGCATGATATTGATTTGAATCAAACTCTACTTCTATAAAAGTATGTGTAGTACAATGATAAAAGACATTTAGTTAGTATTCAGACGAAGCAACTCCCGAAGCGTACAGAGACTGTATGCGTGTCGACTTGTGTCATAAAGTTTGTTTCTTTTGCATTGTTATCAAACTGCGGTGAATTACCTGTCTTAAAAATCGTGTTCGAACGTAGGTTCAACCACAGATTCGACAACAGAAATAAACCAATGAAATTCGAGGATTTTTAAATGTCATGGTAGAACTCTTGTTATATCCCCCAGATCTATCAAAACAGGTCTCATCACCAGTCTATAATCGTATGATGTATTGGTTGCAGGCAAGGTGTATAAGAAGAAAGACGAGACTAAGTCAGAGTCAAAGGACGAGGACGGCTTCAGCCAGGAGACAGAGTGGGACGATATTCTGAAAGAAGCCACAGAGGAGGAGCTTGTTGACCTTGCTGGTGAGTGCAAAAATTAACCCTTGATCTGCAGACCCTGGGAAATAGAGGTCAAAGAATAACGTGTAACCAAAATTTAACCCAAAATAACTAGTGGTTCTCTTCTGGAATCTGCGAACAAGTTGAATTGTCTTGAAGAATTGAAGGTCTTGTACATCTTATTAACTGACCTGCAGGACTCATAAAAGTAACGGTTAAATTGGCATCAAAAGAAGAACTTGTAGATATTGCTGACAAATCATTATTAACCTTTGACCTGCAGGCCTAAAGAAAATAGTGGTTAATTCCTTGAATCTCATTTTTGGTTGAAATCCATGTTAATTGAAATCAGAAGAGGGAATCATACATAATGATGAGTTTGAGAGGATTGTTGATGAGTTTTTGGGTTTATTAATCTATGACTTCCAGGACTCCGAAAATAGTGATTAAATCCTTGAATGTCATTTTTGCTTGAAATCCATGTAAATTGAAATCAGAAGAGGGACTTGTACATCATGATGAGTTCGAGAGGATTGTTAACCCTTAAAATGCAGGTCCCAATAGGGCAGCCCCAAGAATGTTAGACAGTGGTCATTTCAGGATTAGTCATTTTCCGAACAATTATTTACAGTTATTTTGTACAAAATCCTCAACTTTTGGATGAAAGGATTTGACTGTTAAACTTTCAACTGTTCTTTAAGAACTATGTAGAAATGAGGAAATATGTTGGTTAAATGGTTAATTTATTTTTCAGCGGTGCTTGGTTTCCACAGTATGTTGACTCAGACCCAGTACTACGCCTCTCTTCAGGATGAAAAGATCAGCGAGGGAGGGTTCACAGGTAAGATATGGCTAATAATGATAATGATAATAACTCTTTGTTGTCCTGTCAGCACTGACAGCCACGATGCAGCGCTAGTTCAAGCAACGTTCTATCCTTACTCATTCTTTCCCCACAGAGGCAGATCAAGTCATGAAATGTTGATCGAGCATCTATTCTTCTTTGCCGAGTGTGTCAGGTAAAATGGGGGATGTCTGATTGGAGGTAATCAAAGTTTGTTGTGTAATCAGGGACGCTGTATTAAAATCGTCATTTTGGCTACTGAATCATGACAAAGGCATTGCCATATGAACCACCCTTTCTTGCGAGAAGCGTTGTCATTTGCTAAAATTTAAATGGTTTGTGGAAAAGTGGAAAAATGCTGGAATCCACGGATTTGGTCTGATAAGAACAGAGGCTTGATCAACATTTCATGACTTGATTTGCCTCTGTGAGGAGAGAATGGTCCTCACCTTGCTGAATGCTAAGCATGGAAGCTATTTCATCCTTTAAGTCTTTTGGACTGACACAGTCTGAATTTGAACCCGAGTTGAGAGTGGACGCACTACCAACTGACCTACAATGCCAGGCAATGGCAATTGATTTTTAAAGTTCCAAAATAAACGCTTTTGAGCACTATCAATCTTGACCTTATAATATGTGTACACAACATAATTACAGATTATTTGGTTTGGTATGCTTTTGGTAGAGTGCTTTGCAATGGTTGCCTAAATGTTATACAAAACATTACAACAGTAATATTGGTGATAGTGTGAGTCCAAATGTAATGATATTAGGAAAGTTTTTAGTTGAAATTATGAATTATCATGGCCTGAATAAAGTCTGTAATTTGAAGCATTTGACAAAAAGTCTTGAAGGCCCTAAATTTAGCAAAAGTGTTATTCCAACTGTAAAATAAGTTCACTTGCACTTTATAAGTATTCTTGTGTGGACCTCCGTGAAGATAATAATTTTACCATTCTGGTTTCATTAGTGGATTTTGTGTGTCTCGAAATCCAATCTCTTGAACAGGGCCAAGAGTTTAATGCAAAGCTGTGCGAATGCAATAAATGCACCTGCTTCAAACCTCTAATGTTAAAAATATCATTGAAACCTGATTATTGAATTTTGTTATAATTGACAATTAAGCCTTATAGTTTGATTTTGAAGCCTTAAAAAGACCCTAAAAAGGCCTTTTCCTACCCCATGTAAGAATCTCGATCTCTGATTGGTCCACGTGACCCTGAATAAATACTGATATCACCCTCATGAGCGGGGCAATAAATCATTTATACCCCGGCACATAATAGCATGAAAAAAGCGTGCAGATTGAGCGTCTTGAAATGTACAATGTATGTTACCTCGAACACATGATCAAGCTGGTTACTTTCGATCAACCGATAATCTTTGAACAAACTATAGTAAAATGACTTAAGCAGTTAAAGTTTTTCTTACTCTTTATCTTCATATTAAATGCGTTTTGTTGAAACATTTGATAAGATAAATTCATTATACTATTTAGAGGCGATGTACACGGTGAGATATCCGCCTGGGGCTTGTTGTTATGCTGTGAGGCGGATATCTCACCATGCACCCAGCCTTTGAATGGTATAACTTATTTTTATCGGATATCTAACGAGCTTCCCCTTTCATATCAAGTTTGTGTCCCAAGTGAAATAATTTTGCTTTGTCACCAGCCTTTTGTTTTCATCAATGAGGAAGGTTATATTTATAAGATAAACTGAAAGTTCAAGAATGACTACGACTCACTCAGTGCCATTCGTGAATGAAAACACATTCGTTTCATGAATGAATAAAGTAGTTCGGACAATGTCAAGGTTCACCGCTAGCCAATCAAATCACTTACAGGTGTTATGACCCATATGTGTCATAACAAATTGTTATGAAACCCCTTTATGAAGTACCACGTAGGTAGTAATATATTTTATCAGGTGGACTGTACTCCCCATGATCATGTTGACAGGACATGCACGTGCCCAGGTACTGCAAGCTCTCCCCGATGAACCCATGAACGACACGGACGTAGAGAAGAGTATTCAACAACTCCGCGACAACGACGCTAAACTGGTGCATCTGAACCTAAACAACATCAAGGTATCATCTTTGAACCAATTTTCGTTATACATAATAAAATAAAAATTTACAAAAATCAAGTTTTTGCCAAACGAACTTGAATTCAGAAGGCCAGATACTATAATGGTTTGTAAGGCTGTCATGAAAAATATCAACACAATGTAGGTCCTGTCTACAATAATAATAATAATAATGACAATTTTTTAGCCTATTATCCAGTGCAAGACTGCTCATTGGCTGTACATAATTACCCTGAAGGAATTGTACTTTCAAAGCCGCTACTAAGCGCTCCACGCGACCACATAGGTCCGTACTTCCCGTATTCAGGTACCCAGTTGTACAGCTGAGTAGACCGAGTTCAATGTGGATAAAGTGCCTTGCCCAAGGACACAACACAGTGTAAAGCCAAGGTCACAAATCTTTGTTGTCTCCACCTGGATTTGAACCCAGGTCTTTGGCGTGACGCTAATCACTACACTACAACGCTCCAAAATTCAACCATGTGCCAAATTTGTCAGTATAGGCAAAGACAATTTTTCCTCTGTGCTTATAGCTGTACCGAGTAATATAGTCCTGCAATTAATATATTTTCATAAAGATTTAAGCTGTAGGCCTCTGTCACACTCAGTAGCTCCAGTAAGATATGTGCCTAAATTTTCAGTATTGGCAAAAACAATCTGCGCTTATGTAGCCAGTGTCCTGCAAAAATACTATTCATAAAATGTTTAGTTGTAAATTGCTGGGACGCAAATTTGTTTCATGGTACTATTTGCTTACTTATTGGGTAGAATCATCACTGACTATTTTTGGTCAAATGTGTATTAAAACATTACATTTGTTTTGAGGTTTATTTTAAAGATATTCTAATCAAAATTAATCCCAAATATACATTTCCGTGAGTTTTTATTCGTATTCCTGTTATCATTATTCTATCCAAATGCCAAGAATTTTTCATTATCATTTTACAGAATGTTTCCATTGAACAACTGGTGAACGTCTGTGAAGCACTGAAAGGAAACTCTTCCTTAAAGATCCTTGATATGGCCGGGGTTGCCGCTACAGACAAAGTTGCTCGCGTGAGTTTTTCGTTGAGCATTATCAGATACCAGAAGATATGTTTGTGTTGGTACCTGAGGACACGATCTAAGGTTTTGTCTTTAGTGAAATTTGGTGCACTCTGAAATATTTTAATATTTTCTCAACTTTTCTAAACGTTGGCTAAGTCCTTTTCAGAGAACACAAAAGAAGTTCTTGTCTTTAGCTAAACTTGGGGCACTTAAAGATGTTTAAGTATCGAGTTCTTTCTGAGGACACAAACTGAGGTCTTGTCTTTAGTTCAATTTGGGGCACTTAGAAATATTTGATATTTTCTTGACTATTCCAGGCATTGGCAGAGTCCTTATCTGAGAACTCAACCTTAAGGACAGTGAACATCGAGTCCAACTTCATCAGCGGGGAGTGTCTCGTGGAGATCCTTAAAGCTATAAACAAGAACCAGATCGTCACCGAACTCAGGGTTGCTAACCAGGTCAGTGTCTTAATCTTTCATGAACGTCCCCCATGGCTTAATATATTGCCCAAGTGACGTAAAACAATAACTCACTCGCTTCATCTTTCATGAACACCGCTAATGGCTGAAATATTGCCCAAGTGGCGTAAAACAATTTATTATATGACAAACGGTGAGAGACTGAGTTTTCTCAGTTCTAGAAATGTGTTCTCGCCACTGAGTGTGATATCACTTTTTCAAGTCAGTGAAAATATCACAAAGAGGATGACGTCATGTGAACAATGGTTTGACGTCACTTCTACAATCAACGCGACGTCATCGCCGACGCTAAGTTACGATCAACAATGGTATGACGTCGCCAGAAAACTCTCGAGTCAAGACCTTTCGGACATAAATTACCACATTTTCGAACACAGAGGCATAAAATAAACAGAATATCTTTTGTTTTGAGTGTGATATCACTTATCTCTCATCTCGTGACGGGGTAAAGCCTATATTTTCACTCGTGGCTGCGCCACACGTGAAAATACTGGCTCTACCCCGTCACTCGATGAGAGATAAGTGATATCACACTCAAAACAAAAGATATCCTCTATAACTCACTCGCTTCATCTTTCATGAACACCGCTAATGGCTGAAATATTGCCCAAGTGGTGTAAAACAATAACTCACTAACTGCATCTTTCATGAACACCGCTTATGGCTGAAATATTGCTCAAGTGGCGGTAAAACAATAACTCACTAACTGCATCTTTCATGAACACCGCTTATGGCTGAAATATTGCTCAAGTGGCGATAAACAATAACTCACTCACTACATCTTTCATGAACACCGCTTATGGCTGAAATATTGCTCAAGTGGCGTAAAACAATAACTCACTCACAACATCTTTCATGAACACCGCTAATGGCTGAAATATTGCCCAAGTGGCGTAAAACTATTTATTATATGCTAAGCGGTGAGAGACTGAGTTTTCTCAGTTCTAGAAAAGTGTTCTCGCCACTGAGTGTGATATCACTTTTTCAAGTCAGTGAAAATATCACAGAGGGGATGACGTCATGTGTACAATGGTTTGACGTCACTTTTACAATCAACGCGACGTCATCACCGTCGCTAAGTTACGATCAACAATGGTATGACGTCGCCAGAAAACTCTCGAGTCAAAGCCTTTTCGACATAAATTATCACATTTTCGATCACAGAGGCATATAATAAACAGAATATATTTTGTTTTGAGTGTGATATCACTTATCTCTCATCTCGTGACGGGGTAAAGCCTATATTTTCACTCGTGGCTGCGCCACTCGTGAAAATACTGGCTCTACCCCGTCACTCGATGAGAGATAAGTGATATCACACTCAAAACAAAAGATATCCTCTATAACTCACTCACTACATCTTTTATGAATCTAAAATTATCATCCAAATCTCAGGTCTCAAGCTATGGCTTCTCTGAACTGTTCAGGAGCGGATAAAGTATTCTAATTCAAAACTCCATTTAAAAATCTCTGTGGCCTAATTTGAAAGAAGTGAGGCAAAACCACTGAATGAAACTCAATTCAAAATTTCTTGCGTATGTGAATGAATGAGGGATATTTGATACAATTTTATATTCTCATAGCCAGACATGCATGATTACCTCAAAATACAACTTCTAACCTGCTCATCCTACTACATCAGTGTATCTCTGCCGGCCTAATTTGATAGAAGTTATGCAAAACCACTGAATAAACCCCAATTCAAAATTTCTTGTGCAAGTGAATGAGTTAGGGATATTTGATACAATTTTATAGATATGCTTGAATACCTCAAAATACAACTTCTAACCTGCGCATCCTGCTATATCAGGGTACTTATCTGTCTCTGTGTTATGCTCCAGCGTTTCCCCTGATATCCTTCCAGTGTCATAATATAAATTGCAGAAATCAGAGTTACAAGGCAACCTTTCATTGACTGATAATATCCAACATAATGTATTTCAGAAACCCGAGTTCCTAGGCAACAAGATCACTTTATCATGATAGTATATATTGCAGAAATCAGAGTTACAAGGCAATATTCCATCATGGTTCACACGGGCCTGGAAAAGTACTTGAATTTTGTCTTGATACTGAAGAGAACTTGAATTTACATTGCTTACTAAATGTCCTAAAAAAGTACTGGATTTTCGCGGCGATGTCCTTGAAATTTTCAAATATGTACTGGAATCATTGATCACAATCTAAGACACGGAAGTATCGTTGTTCTGCTTACTGCGCTAATTGATAGAGAAAGGAATGAAACAAAACCGGTCTGCGGGCTTCCAATCATTCCAACAAAATCAGTTATTTCAGCTTCTCACGATTGATTGCAAATGGGAAATTCCGATGTCGCAATGCGGAAAATGTTTTGGCACTTGACATCGTCAATTGATCTAATTGGTATGAATAATTCTGCGAATATATGTACTTGAAAAATGGTAAAATGTCTTTGAAAAGTACTGGAATTTTGTTCTGTTCATTGACTTATATCTAATATGATGTATTTCAGAAACCCGAGTTGCTAGGCAACAAGATCGAGATGAAGATGCTGCAGCTGATCGGTGAGAACTCCACACTGCTCCGATACGGCCTCACCTTTGAGTTTCCCGAACCTCGCATCAGAGTCCTTGAGAAACTCAAGACCAACTACGATGCCTGTGAGTGTTATAAATAATATCATAACCCCCATTGTCCTTGATTATTCAGAAATTCTTTTTGTGCTCGTAGCCCAAAGCAGTGAAGTGCCAGTTGATATCCCAGTCCATGGGCCCCGCTATCAGAGACCCTTTATGTGTATACATACTATTGACAGGGTAGTTCACTCGCCATATTTGATCTCTTAAATCTAATTCTTTGCTATTCTCGACTCAATTTACATCATGTAGTCATAGAACACATTGTCAGAGATACTCCACCGCTTACCATTCATTCATCCTTTTCTATTTATGCCAGCTTTTAATCTATTTTTCACGAAGCGGGCTAGGTCACATTTACTTCACTCGAAAGTTTAGAATGGTTGGTGATATGACCGCATCGAAGTTGCTTCTTGAATCTCATTTGTCAACCGTCCGGTATAATGTAACTTCAGCCAATTAGAATTCAGGAATGTGTTCGATGCGAGCCTGGTCCACCTGCTGGGTAAAGTTAATGTAACCAGACTCGCTTTGAGAAAAATGAGTTAGAAATAGACATAAAAAAATCTGAAGTTAAGATTACCGTAGCGGCGGAATATCTTAGGATACATGTTCAATCGATTCTTGATTAACTCTTACTGGAAATTTGTGCTGAAGGAGCATTTTACATGCTAGAGACAATCATGAATTACCCTGTCAATAAGTATAAATAAAAAATCTCTGAAAGCGGGGCCCATGTTCCAGTCTGATTAAAATAGACTGTGCTTCGAGAAATAAAAAAGTAAAAATATTGTCTCTCTTGGGGTTCGACCAGCAAAGAAAACCTTTTTGCTCCTGTCTTTTTTAAGGATAATATTCTTTTCCACAGTATATTCCTGAAACCATTTGACTGATAATCACTCGAGTTGGTTGTCTCTTTCTAAGATCATGTTAAAATGCAAGGGTTTGGTTTTATTGTTGAAGCAGATTTTTATAAATCGGGAAAGAGGAAGGCATCTGTTTTTACGAGTAAATACACTTGAGTTTGTGTTTGAAATATTTTACTTTTATCAACGAGTGGTGAGATGTTATTTATCATCCAAATTCTTTGAACATTGCATAATCCTAAAACTCGTAAACCAGTGATGTCATAGCATTATGATGTCATCGTGGTAACGACATCATATCATTGTGCCATCGTTGTGTTTTTGGCGTCATAGCATTGTGACATCGTTGTGTTAATGACGTCAAAGCATTGTGACATCATTACTGATGATGTAAAATGTTTGTGATGTCATGTATTTTCTGATTACAGGGCATTGTTTAAAATCTACTGTCAAAGCGATATCTCCTAGAAGATATCGCTTGATCTTCCACAAGCGATATCTCCTGTGAAACACTGTTTTGGATGATAAAAGATTGTTCTATATCATGCTCGTGTTTGTTTCAGTACGTAAGAAGCGAATGGGGAAGAACTGAAGCGGCAGGTTGTGATCGCAAGAGAAATACTTTTGTGTGGAACATCCGGAAGAACAAGAGACTGAAGATTTTGTATGACTGTAGAATCAGTGTGCTTCTTGCCTTTAGTGGACTCAAGTGTTTCACCAAGCTTTCTTGTGGATATCAAACTCTGCCTTCTGCTAGAATTATCTCCCCTTGAAGAGAATTACCAGCCTCTACATGATTATCTCCCTTTGGAAGAATTTGACAACATTTAATGAGTGATGTGTTTGAGAAAGGTCCAACCTTTGGAGAAAGATTTCTCTTTTGATAGTTGTCCGATTCTGAAGGTTTTGCCTTTGAGGGAGAGTTACCTCCCTTTAATGAAGATTGGCTGAGGAAAGGCTATCCAGTCGAAGGGGTTGTCTAACCTTGAAAAGCGTTGTTTCTATTCGAGAGCCGCCCTGTTTTTAATAAGGATTTCAGTTTTTTAATTATCTAGTTAATTATTTATTTGCTTTTATAGACTTTGTATACTGATAGAAGATTTATGTATTACAAAAATGATATTTGCTTTTTATATCCCTAAAGTGTATATTTGTAAAATGCAATATTTTAGGTTATTTGCATGTGCTCAGAAGAAAGCTACTAAAATAATCTTGAGATTGTTACTCTCTGAAAATTTTACATATATGCTTTGTTGCTTTACTTAAGTTTTCTAGCTTGTTTTTTTAAACCTTGAAGTAGATCTTGAATTTAAAAAGATTTTTTACCTGCTCGTTACAATATTCATGAAGAGCTATGGCATGTGTGAATATTGTTTGTTTTGTACATTGTTTGATTCAGTATTTTCTGATGTAAAAATGTATTTCTACAGTACTGCCATTTCTTTGAAATATAAATTTGAATAAATCATACTACACTTCTTTTTATGATAGAGAAAAAAAGATGAAGTTCCACCATTTTGTAATTCCTTCATATAACTGTTTTCAATAATATGATAAAAGTTGAATGATTTGTGCACCCATAGTGTCTATGCTTGACATTCAACTTCACAGTGAATAATATTTCCACCCCTGAATTCTACAAACTATAGAGATTAGGAGTGAAACAGCCCTTACTTAAGATGTCAGCAATATACAATGTACCTTTATGATAAAATAGAAAATGAGAAAAGTGACTGAATGTAAGATAAACTCGTCAATAGATGCTACCATTTTGCAATCATGAATATGTGACTGCAATCTTCTCAATCCCGCCAAGTTGACATCAGGGTTTCTTAGTGCAATCTTTCCACATCTCTGATTATCTGTAGTTTGAAATAAAAGGAAATTTCAATTTGGAGTTGTAATTTTACTTAAAAAGACTTGAATAACAGCAAACGCAGACTATATGCCACCTTCTCTATGTACCTTTGTTCTACATTCATTTAGATTTGGCTTCGATTCAGCTATTTAATCCAATTTTCCAAGCTTTACTACAAAGAAAGCCACAATGATATAAAACCTGTAAAAGATATTTAGAAGTGATATACATGGTGATGCTGTTCTTAAAATTGTAACACTTTAATATCTGAGGGATGATAATTATAGGATTAATTTAATAAATAGCATTCAACCAGGCTTCGATGTTTAATCTCTCTGATAGCTACCCATTTTAAAGTTTTTATAATTTTATGAATTTAAAATGGGCCATTGCCCTTAATATGAAAGTTAAGTTCAAAACTCTAATGGTCGATTTTTTCTTAAAATGTGCAAAATGGTCCATGGCTACTGCTTTACCAATCCCTGTTCAACTGTTCCAAAGTTATATCACAAACTCAAGATAATCAGAGATGTCTTATGTGTGCTGTATTATAGGGCTGTCCTCGGTCGCTGTATGCGTTTAACATCTTGTCAGTCTTAATTATGCAGTTGATAAAAAGTTCGGCTGAAAATAGAATGAGCCTTTTTTTGATTTATTGATAAGGGAAGAATCTCAATTTCCATTATAGTTTACTAATTACTAACTATCATCCTTATAATCATTAATTAGTTTTTTTAAAAAACTCAAAATTAGACTTTTTTGACATTTGATGAATTCATCAAATTTTTTTTTAAGATATCAAGAAATTATAATTTGAATTTCAATCCATTTTTTTAAACCGCATTACTTGTAATGAATTTTGGTACACATGAAGATTTCGAATAATTTTGTCAAGAAAGATATGATACTCAACAAATTAAGTTGATAATCGTCTCACTTTTCAATACTAAAAAATTCAATTATGAACTGATCGGTTATGTTTTTGTTGAGTACACAATATCATAAGTCTAATTGACATTCAATGTTACTGTAAATTGTACGTGGCAGTGATTAATTTGTGGATGGTTTTTGATTCCACGTAAGCAGCCTCAGTTTGTTTGAGCGGCACATTTTAAGATGATTTGTTACTGTGTAGCTTCTGAGCATGTTTTATCATCAGACAGAATGCCAGTGTTATTTTCTGGTTGACTCTCCTGTACTTTGTATCTGACTGAATAAATACACTCCCTTATCATTGGTCTTGCTGTTTCTGTATAATAAATTTCACTCTGCTGGTGGCTGCAATAAGCGGCGCTATGCAATAACTCACTCACTTAAAGTTCACATAACCACAAAAAAATGTTCACTATTTTCTTTGGATTATATAAAGTCTGATTACAATTTTGTATATTGCGTTAAAGGTCGCTTCTCAAATATGTTTAGTTTGGTAATGAAAGCCTACTAGGTGGGGGAGGCGCTGACCTACGCTATAGAATGGCGAAAATCATTAAGGGAACTAATGAAAGTCATTTTGAAAACATAATCAGCGTCGTTATCTATACATCTATCGTAACAATACCACAGGAACAAACCCTTATAATTAACGATTTTCAGAAAATGTTTTCTACTCAGTAAGATAAATCATTGACGACGTAGAATTACTAAGCATTTGGTGAAAAAAAGATATCCACATCAATGGTAATTAAGCAATTATTTAGGCAGTATTTCAGTTGAAATGATGCGTTACTCTGTAGAGTCTGTTTATTACGTCACATCCACGCAAGTTTTATGGCCCCTAACCCAGGTGGGTTTTTCACAGCCGATAATTACGCTGTCTAAATGAAAGGCTAATTAAAGGTGTTTAGTGGACAAATTAACAAAAAAGTAAGTCCAGCTTTGATTTTTATGCCCCCGAATCGGAGATTCCGGGGGTATATAATGTTTTTCACCTGTCCGTCTGTCCGTTCGTCCACAAAAACTTTAACCTTGGTCATAACTTTTGATTGGTCAGAGCTAGCTCTTTGATACTTGACATATGGATCCCTTGTGTTGAGACCTTTCAGATGACACCATGACATTTGACCTTGTGACCTTGACCTTGACACAGCGAGCAGGATGCATCCGGGGGCATTCGTGTTTCACAAACACATCTTGTTTTTAAAAATCTTTGAACGAAAATCGAGAAGTGGTAAGGTAACGAAAATCGAGAAGTGGTAAGGTCGAGGTTAGTTGATGTTTAAAGGTGCTGTAGCAAAGCATAAGATGTCAGTAAAATGGCAAACAAATTTCATGATCATAAAAATATTTCACTCTTAACATTGAATATATATATTTCTGATGTAGTGCCAAAGGTCACTACTCAAATATTAGTCTGTCATCCAGACGCTAAAGCAAAAATATTTAATTGATGACCAACCCAGTCTAGAAAAGTATAGCAAGTCTAGATCGCTCAGCTTTAGTTAATGCATCTTCTGGGCTCCATTTTGTTATAATACATGATTTGTTTAAAAATATTGTCAATATTGAAAAAAATACTAAATGTTAGTCTACTCAAATATTTTCAGTTTGGTAATTTTAGCCATTTTTGAAGGCTACTTTAAATGGGCAGATTAGATTGATCTGGCGACAAACCATTGAATACTTGACTGGTGACACGCCCCTTTTGTGAAGTCATTAATAGAATCAAGCCACTTGATATTCTTTTATTGTAACAGTATCACAGAAAACATCAAATAACAGATTTTAGGAATGTTGACCACTGGGTTATATAAGTAATTTGATAAGGAGTCTTTGCCCAAGTGTTTGTTACACAGCCATTTTATACATGGTCTAAACGAAAGGTTAATTATAGGTGTTTATTGGACAAATTAACAAAAACCCAATTTTTAGCTCATCAGGTCTGAAAGACCTGATGGGCTTATGGCATGGCGTCCGGCGTCCGTCCGTCCATCCGTCCATCCGTCCGTCCATCCGTAAACTTTTCACATTTTCGACTTCTTCTCCAGAACCAATGACTCTAGAGAGCTCAAATTTGATGTGGAGACTCCTTGGCAATTGGGGATTTTAAATTGTAGATTTCATGACCTCATGACCCCAATTGGGGTCACAGGGGTCAAAACCTTAAAAACCTATTTTCATCTTCTTCTCCAGTTCCAAAAGGTCTAGAGAGCTGAAAAGTTGTGTTTAGACTCCTTGGCCAATGAGGATTCTAAATTGTAGATTTCATGACCTCATGACCCCAATTGGGGTCACAGGGGTCAAAACCTTAAAAACCTATTTTCATCTTCTTCTCCAGTTCCAAAAGGTCTAGAGAGCTGAAAAATTGTGTGTAGACTCCTTGGCCAATGAGGATTCTAAATTGTAGATTTCATGACCTCATGACCCCAATTGGGGTCACAGGTCACAGGGGTCAAAACCTTAAAAACCTATTTTCATCTTCTTCTCCAGTTCCAAAAGGTCTAGAGAGCTAAAAAGTTGTATGTAGACTCCTGGGCAAATGGGAATTCTAAATTTTAGGTTTGGTGACCCCATGACCCCAAATGGGGTCACAGGGGTCACAACCTTCAAAACCTATTTTCATCTTCTCCTCCAGTTCCAAAAGTTCTAAAGAGCTAAAAAGTTGTGTGTAGACTCCTTGGCCAATGGGGATTCAAACTTGTAGATTTTGTGACCCAATGACCCTAAATGGGGTCACAGGGGTAAAAAAAAATTTCCATCAAAAGTCTGATGAGCTACAGAGCCCATGGCTCTATTTTTTATTTTGTTGTAATATATTTGAAGGAAAATAAAGTGATAAAGTCAGGTTTGGAACCAAGCTTGTTTTACACTATAATATGACTTAAAGGTTTTCTTCCTCAATATTTTCATTGCGTTCATTTCGTCATTTTTAGCTCATCTGGCCTGTAAGGCCCGATGGGCTTATGGCATGGCATGTTGTCCGGCGTCCGTCCGTCCGTCCGTAAACTTTGTGGAATTTCGACTTCTTCTCCAGAACCACAAGGCCTACCTGTAACTGGACCAATACGGAAAAACATGATTAATAACATTATGTTATTAATGATCTAGTGTAGGCATTATTTCAAACCAATTGATGATGCAGAGTTGTTATTGTTGGTCTCTCCCGAACGTAATATAATGTTATTAATCCAAGGGCCAATACAGCGGACCGAGGACCTGTAACTGGGCCAATACGGAAAAACTTGATTAATGACATTTTTATTAATTAACTTCTTTGTGATTTACTTGAACAACATTAGAGAGTTCATTTTCATCGAAATCCAAATTATAAAAGAGATTGGTGAACTGTAATATATGTTGAAAGTTTTGAAGCGATAGCTTCGGACTTGCGCCATTTGTGTACATATGCGCATGCTCAGAGTCGTATTGGCCCAGTTTGACCCGTATTGGCCCAGCTTACTTGTATTGGCCCAGTTGCCGAATCGTATAGTGTAGGCCGTTCAGATTATATTAGTGCCATATCATTGATAGTTAATTAATAAACATAGTTACAAAACATATGCAAGAAGTCAATTACAAAGGAATATTGCTTATTGAATAGTACATGGTGTACGAGTGTTGAATTTAAAGTTTTATCAAATCGCTTTGAACATTTAATGAAATAAAACTTAATTAAACTTTTGTTAGTTTCAGTGTCAACATTTCGGTTACCATATTATATTGAATGAATATCAAAGCCATTTTGATAAAAGAACAGTGAACAACGTAATTCGTCATAAAGCGGACATGTATAAAATAAATGAACAATGTCTTCTGTGGGATTGCCACAAAGTAGACACTGGTTAACGAGATGTCTCTATCGAATTTGTGGCAATTCAGATCGCTAACGATTACATTTAGAATTTAGATGCACTTTGCACAAGCGGCTCAGTTCGTGGTACTAAACTAGTGTCCAAAAGAAACGCTACCATACAAATTGCAATATGACTCACTCCTCTGGTGATTGATAGGACTAAAACGTATTTTTACCAGTTCCCCAGGTGTGAACTTACTTATGTGTGAAAATTTTAAACATTATCTGGTCAGGTTTTCGAGAAACATGCTTTTAAAAAAATCATCGATTTGGAATCTCCTTAACTAGACGCAGAGATAGCAGAGAGAAATTGAACACTTTTGCGTGTTTTAAAACGTTCTAGAGAAATGACACGTCAATGAATATATGTCAAATGAAGTGCATTATATTGACAGAATAGTTTTTTTATCCGAATAAAATACTTTATCAATTATAAACTGAAATGTCATTCTGAGCAAAAAACAATTTGAAATTGCGATATAAGAACCCAATGTGCGTTTGAAGAGACATATAATCAAAAGTATCTTTTCCTGAAGAATGGAATTGTGCATACTTCTTAACAAGCCATATGTTTCTCAATTACACTCAAAACAGACTGTCAGGTGATCGATTTATGTTTTTGACGACGTTGAAAACTTGGAGGCGTTTCTTTTGGACACTAGTTTAGTTTATGTTGAAAGCATTATTTAGAACAAAACGTGATATAAAACATATATTCTTTTACAAAATAAATAACCAATTTATATGTAAGATAACGATTTGACAAAATAGTGTGAAATTAAACGAAAACATTATCTAATGAAAAATATGTATAACTTTATCCAATTTGATGAAATGTACATGTTCACAGTGTTCTGTTTCGCATTGTATACTTATTGATCGTTCTCTTAAGGTTATCACATAATCAAAACTTTGCTTATCTAACAATGCAGATTCGTTCTTCAATATAATTATATTTAAACCAAGTATACTCTGTAAATGTTGTAAGATCTCAACTCCTTAATTTTCGTCCAAACAAACGTTACAAAATTTATCGCTTTTTCATATGTTGAAGGTATCTTTTACGCGGCTGTTTAGCTGTTTTTTTTATCTGTCACTTAATTTTAAGACAAAAAAGGTTCTCCTTTTAATAAAGGTCAATTTTTTTTTATGAAATCTACATACCAAGCATTGTAATTTATCTTTATAAATATTACTTTTAAAGACTCTCATAACTTCCCATGGAATGGCTCAAATATGTTTTGTACTTATGAGGTGAGACTGAAATAAAATATCTGTCTGTTTATAAATAATATTCATAAAATTAAAATGTTGATGTGTTCTAAAAGACTATCAGTTATAAAACATATTTCAAAATTTCATTACAATAATTATTGTAAACTCTGTGTTGAAAACATTGATGTAAAATCGACCTTCACATTGTATATATCTATTTTGCTTGTATGTATATTTGGTGATCGGAAAAAAAGTAACAGGAAAAAAAGTAACGGAAAGAAAGTAACAGTTTTTGCTAGGAAAAAAAGTAACAGGAAAAAAAGTAACAGTTTTTGTTTGTTTTTTTTTTATTCATGAGGTTTAACAAAGTATGCGGGTCATTCTACAGAAAATGGCAATCCAGTGTCCCGACTGATATAGTGCTTAGGAGTTTTATTTCATGTGATAATTTAATGAAATTTTATGTTATATAAAGGAATAATAATCCAATATTAATTATGTTTAACAAAAAATTATGAAAATTTTGCTGAATTTCTTAAACTTCAAGATGAATCCAAAGGAAACATCTTAATTCAGCATGTCCCAATCTCAATTGATCTATCCTTTTGAAATGTGCACATCTTAAAATTGATAATTTTTATGAACCTATGTGTTATTATCAAAGTATATGCTTTAATGTAGCCCTTGTGTCCCAATTCAGATAATGATTGAAAAAAAAGATATAAACAATTTTTGATTTAAAAGGTGTCCATGACATTATTGTCACTACCGCAACAGACACAAATATTTGCAATGAAAAAATATTGATAATCTCCCTTGAAACCTTTTAATCAGCTTCCCCTAGATGGCGTCATTGTTTGTCATGTGCTCAAAAGAGGTTTATCATATATCCTTGCATTGAGGGAAAATGTCAAATCCCTCTTATCATTTTAAGGGGGTGATTTAATTACATGTCACTACCACAACGCATTTATCGACTGTAAATCTTCAACGAAAAAACTGAGAACATCTTTGAAATCTTATCAGTTTAGACAATTCTTGCAAAATGATATCGAAAGTTACTTATTAGTGTATATAAGATGAAGAGACTTGATTTTTAACAGAAATGTCATTACCGCAACAGTCACCACCGCAACAAACCTGTCACTACCGCAACATAAACTGCTGTTGCGGTGATGACAGATGTCACTACCACACATGCAATATCTGCTATAATCCCATGAAGAATGCAACAAATAAAACATTGTAATTAAATTAATGCTACAAAGTATCTTGTAATGGAGTTTTGAGAAAATGATAGCATGACTTCACTGAAAAGTCTTTAAAATTGAAACACGATGTCACTACCGCAACGGTCATTACCGCAACGACGCAAAAAAAAAAGATTTTTGACAATATTTTCACTTTGTTTTATGTTTTTCTTTGGATGAAAGTTTAATAATATAGTTGGCAAGAACAGGGGGAATATTTGTTGATACTTTGATAAAAATATTTCAATGAATTTAAAAAATTTATAAAGTTAAATGATACCTACATTGAAAAGTAAAAAATAATGTACATAAAATGTATAGAGGCATGCGATATTTCTTAATCAAGTGGCACGAAAGCTCAAATGTGTTGAAATATATCAAAATGTTTCTAAGAAATAATTAATTTTAAGTTACTTGCTCTAGCAGAAATGTGAGTTTGTGACAAAATGGCACTTACATTAGATTAAAATAAGTTGATGTAATTGTTGTTAGAAAAATTTAATTAATTACAATCTAACTACTTGTATCTTTTCTTTATGTCTTGTAATAATTTGATAATGAAAAAACAAACCATGTTTAAGTATTCTAGGATTGCTTTATCTTTTTATCTTTCTACCAAAACGACATGTCACTACCACAACGCCAATGTCACTACCAAAACGTTACAAATTATCAAAAATATTATCAACAATTCTTTCTTTTGTTTCATTTAAACATATGCAAATGTAAATGGGATTTATTGTTTATTTAAAACTGGCAATTATTCTAACAAGGCACCTTTTGCGGCCATAGTGATTCTGTTGACAGTATTGCTAAATATTTCCAAAATTCATTTACGAATCGAAACAATTACAAGTAATGACACTTTATACGAAAAAACTAATCAGTAACAGTGAATTCTTATGACATTGAACAAAACTTGTCATTTCATACCAGTTTTTATAACAAGACTTGAAAACATTTTCCAAAAGAAGCATTTTTATTTTCGTTGCGGTAGTGACATTTGATTGGAAGTTAAAACATATTAAAACATATTTTATGTGAAAATCTTGTTGAAACTGCTCTGCTGGTGTAATATACCCATAATAAAATACAATATAGTTCACATGATGAACAAATCAACCAAAAATTGGCAAATGAATTTTTCATCAGAACAAAAGTTAAAATTGCCATTTTCTGTAGAATGACCCATGACACAATATACAAACAGATGATTTACAGAAACAGAAATGTTCAGATGTTTTTGTTCAGTCTGATGTTCTGACCGATGCCTGTCAGAAAGTCTGAGATGGATGTGTTGCCCTCTGTGTACTGAGTACACAGTGCATTCAGTCTACGCTGGAGGGCTTCCATGTTCTTCTTCCTTCTGGACTTGAGCAAAACCCCATAGGCGGCCTGCTGTGTCATGGTTTTGGTCAAGGCCTGGTAGTGTTGCACTAGGCCAAGATTCTGGATCTTCCTCCAGGTACTCTGCGTCAAGTGGTAGAAGCAACCCTTACTTTGCACATGTCTACCAAACACAGCATTTACTGCACGCAACACAGCATCTTCAAAATCAGTTACAACAATCTCAACATTCAATTCAACATTCAATTCAGTGAGCTTGTCTACAATGGCTTGAAACAATATTTCATAAGAAGTGCGAGTTTTTCGCTGCAAAATGGCATATACACAAGACATGAAAGTGTTTCTTAATATAAGAAGTGTTACCGTCGGTGGTGAATAGAGAATAAAGAATTTGAATTTAAATTTGAAAAGAAAGCCTCCCATGTCTCTTTTGTCTTAGTCATTTGTAATACTGCAAGTCCTGTTGTTGTCATGGGACATGAGTAATGTTTTCAAATTCAAAATAACTAATTAGAGGGTGTTAATTAGAGACGTGTTAATTAGTAAGTGTTTATCGCCGCTCGGGCCTGATTATAGGATGGGCGACACTACAAGAAGAAAGTGTATACGCACATTTAGTAAGTTTCCCATGCACGTAACGGATCCTTAACTTGATAACACAGAGAGAGAAAAGAGAAAATTTTGAGAGAAAAAAACGATACTCAAGGGTGATCGGCTTCTGACTTTAAACATCCATGTCTTTGGTAATTAGCAATTTAAAAGTCCTATTTCAGAACATTAATCATCACCTTTTGTCCAATTGTGGTCTTAAGTACATGGTTACTTCTTTCATCTGAAACACAATGTGTTAACAGTTTGCACGGAATTTGAAAAGAGAGAATTGATCGAAAGTGTTAATTAGACAGCGAGTTGTTGTTTAGCGCCGCTCTAGGGGAGGCAGCCCTAACACAATGATATACCTCAAATTATTTATGTAATTACAAACTGTAGACCTGTACACTCAAGACGTTATCTTAACAAAAAGTGTTTGTTTTGTACAATTGGCAACCTAGTAACTTCCAAAACATTAGATGTTGTTAAATACAATCTTCGCAATGACTCAAAATTTCAGACCGTTTATAGTAAAACTAAGGCCGGAATTCCATGTGTCTGTAGGGCGTAATGCGTATTCAACACATTACACTAAAATAGTAGAAGTGCATTCCATGTACGCGTAGTGCGTGATGCGTAATGCGTTATCCCCGAAACGCTCACGAGAGAGTCCGAATACGCATCACGCATGAATACGTACACATGGAATATCAGCTTAAAGATTATGCAAAACCTTCCTTCCAGACAATGTAAACTTTGGAATTCATACCGATAAAAACTCAACTTTGAAAAAAACCATTATCCAGGAAACTGACGTCATTCCGATTTGAATTGTGATAGTTGATTTTCTCCAACAATACACACTCTTCTCAGACTTGAATGCACATCAGTATGATATAATCATATAACAAACTCCTTCTTTTGGCCAAAGATTCGAGACATTACTTCTTTTCATGTCCTTGCACAATGCAGTAAGGCAAATATATTTTTATTATAAAAGTTTCGATCTGAGATCGGTCTTACTTGAAAACCAATTTTTTCCTCTTCTGTAGCTAATTTGATGTTGATACCTATGCACGAATTTATAAATTAAACAGTCCGATTTGCAAAATTTTTGATCATCCAGAGTTTATACCTTCCGATAATATCTCCTCTGGATCCAAGCAGGGCTCAATGCGATTCATAAATTACCTCCCCTTAGTTGCATTACCGTCTTTCAGTAGCCAATCAGATAGGCATTTAGTCAGAGTCAGAAATAGGAAAGAAACTATGTAGACAGGTAAACGGCGAGTGAGTGAGTTGGGTTTAACATACTATCATCATTTTTTATCGGATATTATATATGTGGATGTTGCCATCCAAAAGAGAAAAGATCGGCGATAAAAAAGTTCGACAGGATGAGAGAACAGACAAAAAAGGCATAGTGAGGAATAGAAAACAGGTTTTAGAAAGACACAAATTTGGTGTGGTTTCTACCCATTGACCATTAAAGCTTAGGTCACCCTGCCAGGAGCATGTGAGCTCCACCTGGCATAGCTACAAAGGTCCGCGAAGCACACAAACCACCATACCGTAATCAAGTTTTGAGTCAAGTGGGATGGCATATAATCAAGTCAAAAACATTCCAAAGTACATGAAGTTAATAAATCTACCTACCATCGGTTTTTTATGCAAAACTTGTGTTGTAAGTTCCTTACACAGATTTTTCTCTCGAAACTGTCAATAATCAGTCATTTTTATCCCCCGCAACAACGAAGTTGCGGGGAGTATTAAAATGGATACCGTCCGTCCGCCCGCCGGTATACTTTGTGTCCGCCTCATATCTTTGTAACTAATCAACCATTTCAATTCAAATTCGTCATGGAAATAAAGAAACATCTTATTATGTGTCATGAGTAAACAATTTTGAAATCTATATAAAATATTGGGATTTTGGAGAAAAAATGGTAAATTTGTAATTCCCGTCCGGCTCACAACTTCTAAACTAATCATCACATTTGGATAAAATTTGATATTGAGATTCATTATCATCTGAAGGTGTGTCATGAAGAACAATTTTGAAAATATTTTTATAAAATTTTGTCTTTTTTTGGCAAAAAATGGACTCTGTTGGAAAACTGTTACAAGTCCTGTCCTGGTCACAACTTCTAAACTAATCATCACATTTGGATAAAATTTGATATTGAGATACGTAATCATATGAAGGTGTGTCATAAAGAACAGAAATTTGCGGGGGAATATAGCTCGACAATGTCAGCTGCTTGTTTAATAATCAACCAAAATAAACCAAATTTGGTGTGTAGGTAGAACAAAGTTTAGAAAATAAAATGCAGTTTCAATTTTCAAAATCGAAATTTTAGTTTAAAAGATATCTGATTTCAAAGACACCCACCCTCGAAAAAAAAAATTATTTTTTTATTTTTCAGTGTTTTTTTCTTTGGTTAGGGTCTTTTAAAAATATTTCTACTCATCATGAAAATACCGTTGAGTGTTCATTGTCTATCAAAAATCCCTATTCAAAAATTTAAGAGCCACATTTGATATGAAATTTTGACCCTCTTAGAGTAGAACCCCATCATATGTTTTTTCATATGTCCTTATATTTTCTAAAATATTGTCAATAATTGTTTAAAAACTCTACAAACACGTTGTCATGGTCACTGTCGTTGTCATCCGAGTCTTTCTAGCGCTGAAATGTTAAATTCAAGTTAACAGAGAATATTCTACACCTCTAAATTCAAACTCAATTGTGCAGTTTGAGGGTCTAAAGAAGTACGTTCATATCGACCGATACCTCATTTTCAAAATGCTTGAAAAACTAGTATCATGTGTATGACCATATTCAAAACTACGTTATCAAAATATATTTCAATTTTTAAAGAAAACCCTTCGATGAATACATAGTATGTCAATATTTGAAGGGTTGAATAATTAAGCTTCAGATACATAAAATGCCTAGACTATTATAGAATTCAATTGATTTGATTTATTTTATATGATTTATGAAACAGATCAAGTTAAATGTCGGACTTGTACGTGTTAAAAATATTACTGTTTGTAACAAAATTCAAAAACAAATTTGTTATTGTGTCATAATTATGTTGGTTACAAAAATCTTTACTCGTGCTTTATTATATGTAAGTATATATCAACTAAAAATATTTAAGCTTTATTTTAAAAATGGATTCGTCTTTCTATTCAAGAAACACTCAAACAGCACTTAAGATTCCGGAAAATTGTTCCTAACCATCTTTCTCTCCCCACAGAGGCAGATCAAGTCATGATTTGTTGATACAGCCTCTGTTTCTATTACGCCTACATTGCGGGATAGAATGGGAGATGCCTGATTGGAGGCAATCAAAGTTAGTTGTGCTATCAGCGAAGCAATTTTGCTTCTAAATAATGGCAAAGGCATTGTGACATGAACAACCCTTTCCACGCGAGAAGCATTGTTATTTGATAAAGAAATTCAAATTAATTGTGGTGCAAGTTTTTCCCGCCAGGGGAAACTGCCGGAACCAACGGATTTCGGCGTAATTAACAGAGACTGTATCAGGGTCATTCTTATGAAAAGGGTACAATTCTTGTCCCGAAGATTTTGTAAATAAATGTATTGTTTTATCTTCGAAAAACTTCCATATCCTTGTAAACACCTACTTTTAACCTGTTGGTGGCTTAAACGGTGTTAATATTGTGTTTTTCAATGATTTTTTTCCACTAAAATGCAACAAAATACTAAATTTTTGCTGTCCCACACACCAACTGCTAATATTCAAAAGCTTAGAAAATCTATTTGTAATTGCTTTTAGGTATATATTTACATGTTTTGATACAAAATGAACTTGTAAGAATGCATTGTTGGTTAAAACCTATTTCATTTCTATTATTTGAGTACTTTTGTGACAAAAATATGCCTGTCCCTCGAGTTCATGTCTCTGGTGTTACCAACATATAAAAGTGGGCAATAAATGTTCCCTTTCAAGGGTATAACCCATATTTGGCAATGATTTCACTTCTTGTCATAGGGTTGACAGGGTGCAATGAGGTTTGAGAGGTACTAAAGAGGGAAAGACTCCAAAGTTGCTAATGAAGAGATGTGATTAGAAACTCATAACCTTAAATGTCTGTGGTGTTACCAAGCATTTTAGCAAAACGATGCAATAATAATTTTTTATTTTTGTTCTGGGAATGTCTAAAAACGTGGAAACAATCGCCAAACACTGTTTCATCGTGATTTAGGAAACAATCATTTCATTCAAACGGAAAAATGTAAGTTTTTGTCTATGGTGTTACTGTCTCTGGTGTTATCATCAAACATGGTAACACCATAGACCCATTTTAGTAACACCATAGACAAATTGTGAGATATATTTGTTAAAATGATGCACCTTAAATAAATTGTTGCAAACTAATTTACTATACACTTTCAACACATGTTTCCCATAAGAATGGTGCTTGTATTTTATTAGTTGCTTACATAGAAAGATGACAATGTATGAAATTTGTCAGCTGTAACACCATAGACAAAACTTTAGTAACACCACAGACAAAAAACAGTAATGAACACAGTTCTATTTTTGTAAATATATCCACTGACAGAACAACGTTATGTTTTGTTCATAAATACTCTGTTTGACAAAGTTACCCACATATCTATTCCGAAAATTTGGATAATATTGCACAAAGGTTACACAGACAGGTAACACCAGAGACATTTATTCCAAAAATTATGTTTCATTATCATTTAAAATGATATGAGGCAAATGTTATTTCATTAATGTTAACGTTGAATCATTCCAGGATGTTGGTAATTGTGCTATGATCTAATATAGCTTGCTGCAGCGCTTGCGAGTTGTATAATGTGGTTCAATGGTAACACCACAGACAAAATTCAGTAACACCACAGACAAAATCCAGTAACACCACAGAAAATGCACTCTCAGATTCTCTTTTATACACTCAACAAATGTATTTAAAAGATAAAATATACATATATATGTTTTGTGTTCATCCGGATACTTAGTTTAGACATAAAGAATTTAGTCAAACTCAACATATAGATATATTAATAAGAAAAGGTTAAACCAGAGATATATCTATTTACCAATGTCTGTGGTGTTACTGTTTTTTTCCATCATTTTAGCATATTATGGTTATCAAAAAAAAAATATGAACTAGAAAATTTCTAAAATGGCATGATCATTCCTTTTATCCTAAAAACTGAAAGGAGGAAAAGCAAATTTTGATGTTTAAAATGAAATTTAGGATTGTAACACCAGAGACATTTGATTTTCAAAGCGTAATTATTTTCTATTTAAAAAAAATTAAAAACGGTTGTTATGCTCTGATTGAATCTTTTCTAGATACTTCAATGTTTACTCTTTAAAGTTCATAAAATAAAAATATGTTCTGTAATGGTTAATTTTGCTGTTTTTTTACTCCTGAAAATGTGCCCTTTTCATGAGAATGACCCATCAACATTTCATGACTTAATCTGGCTCTGTGGGGAGAGAATGCCTAACCATATATTTAGTCGTAAAAACGATGAATACAAACACAATCTTAGCTCACGCTTTTATTGTGCCAGCCAATAAATGCGGGCGATTGCATGCGGGAGTTTCTCCAATTGAGACGGTATTGTCCTTCAATTATTTTATTTGACGTGAATTCGTTGTTATAAAAATCCGATTGATAGTGTAAATTGTAGCTGAATAATTATTGTCTCACATGAATTCTTTGTAGACATTTACGCTTTGCGTAAATACGATTTTAACATTTCTGGAGTTTTACTCTTTACCAAGTCAACATTTTGACATCACATAAATACAAATCTAAAAATAAAGTTATCGAGGTCTATGATGTTTTTTTCTTTTGCAGTATTTCTATTTTTTTGTGCGATAACAGCCAACGGTAAGAAAAAACGTTAAACCCTCCCCTTGTTTGGACCCCGACTTTTTGACCAACTTTTTAGGCTGTGAGAAAAATCTTTCGTTGAAATTTTGAAATCACATTTACATTTTTAACATACTGATTTTGACGCCAAGAGCACATTCCCGCCTGTGAAAAGGGCATAGCATTTAACGAACTCACTTTCGGTGACGGTATCATTATGCGTGTAGGATTAACACTAAGCCCCAGCAAGTCGACATGAAGGCGAATCAAGGGTGTCCATCTCACAATATATGCGTGAAAGCTGTTTTTGTTGAGCGGCTAGATTTTCTTTTATTTTTCTATGAATCAGGCAATAGTTGTCGCCCAAGTTGATATCAATCGGACGGAATTGTGGTAAATGAAACGCATTGTAAACCTACACATATAATGATGATGTCAGCGAAAGCGGGTTCATTAAAAGCTATGGCACTTTTGCAGGCGGTATTGTATTTTGAACGTCGACTTAAGTACTTTTCTACTGATTAAAACATGTAAATATGACATCAAACTTTTAACGAAAGATTTTTGTACCGAGTGATGTATTTTCTCAATAGCTAAATTTTATCAACAACCGCATGCAAGTATGACAATGGGGCTTCTCGATGTCCATGCGCTCTTATAATATATATATACGATTTTTTACTTTTGGCCAGGAGTCCTTGAGTACGAAAAAACATTCACTTTTAAACAGTCTAAGTAAACCTAGCGTCAGTATTATCCGTTTCACTCCTATACTGAGTCTAGAAAGGTCTAGTAGAGGATCGCTTCAGCCGACCTTTCTGCTACCTATGACCCTCCAACGTCATACGTGCGAAGGCAGACTATTGCGGCTTGGTAAGATGAGTTCTGATTGGTCAATTCGATACGTTGGCTTTAAAATATTTTTTTGAACGATGATTTAACTCTTGTTCTTTTCAGTTTGAGAAACGACATCATGATCAATATGTGTTTCTGAAAATCTTATATTCAATTGAAGTGTGTACTTTCTTTTGCCTGTCAGTTTATTTGCACTAGGAAAAGAAGTTAAATGACAACCCTAAAGGCGTGTAAAGCTGTACAGTTGTAGAGTGATAATTCTCTCCCCACAGAGGCAGACCAAGTCATGAAATGTTGATACAGCCTCTACTTTACTTACTTTGTAAATTTTGATTTGTATTATTAACTGTATTTTGTAATATTTAATGGAGCGGCACTTATATAAGCTTAAAGCTTGTTGTACCAATCCATATTCATGTAAATGTTTTAATTTCATGAATAAAATATGTTTAAATCATACAGCCTCTTTTCTAAGTCGCCGAAATAAGTGGGTTCCTGGCGGGAAAAAAGTGTACTGCAGTCCATTTGAATTTTATTTTATCAAATGACTACGCTGCTCGCATGAAAACGGTGGTTCATATCACAACGGTTTTGCCAAAATGTTGATTTTAGAAAAGCCACGCTGTTTGCACAACTAACTTTGATTGCCTTCAATCAGTCATCTCACATTCTATCCAACAAAGTCGGCGTAATAGAAAAGAGGCTTTATAAATATTTCATAGCTTGATCTGAGAATTAGGACGATAATACTCAGGTGAATTCAGGACTGTGTGCTTGCTGGCTTCCAAACAATAATATTTGTATTTTTAGTATTTAAAAACTCATTAAACCTCCACAAAAATGTCTTTTAATATTTGCAATTAAAAGGCAATGTTTTAGATCAGTGATTAACACCGATTGTCCTCTGCTGACATGGTACATGAATGCTCACGCCTGAAAACACCATGTGTTAGATATACAGACAAAATAATACATTTACATCTCACACGCACAAAAATAAAAAGTCTTACCAGAATTGATAATTGTTTCACGAGGGTTAATTAGTAAGAACTAATGAGCTTCGGCATTCTTCAAAAGAGCAGCAACGCTTGTGAATTGACAAACGTCACACAAGTAATTTTCCCAAGTAAGAGACTCTGAGATTATTGTTTCGAAAGAGTTAATTAGTGAGAATGTCAATAGTTAGCTCCGTTGGGCATGCTAAAAAATAGAGGCAACATTAATACAAGTTAGAATATATTTCTCACTACGTTAATTTCCAATGTAACTCTGTCTTACAACAGTAGGGGAACTTCATAGGTTGGTGATAAACTAGAGCTATATCTGAGCTTTGCAATGATGATGAAAAGGGTTATATTTTCGGTTTTAATCGTTTTCATACTAAACAATTGCCTTGTAGGGGCTATTCAGAACTGTCACAGAAAAGTGTTTGTGAACAACACGGCCGAGGACAACAAACTACTTGACAGTGGTTTATTGTTGGAGGTTGGTGTCTCACGTCGGGTGGAGTGTGTCTCCTTGTCTCATCTGCATGAAGGTTGTAACCTCATCTTGTACAGCCCCTCAGGCAATCTGTGCAGACTTCATCACTTTGATCACACTTCCCAAACGGACACAGGAACATCGGCACCAGGGTGGAGAAACTTTGCCCGTAAGTATATTTATTACACTCTCGTTGAAGATACTGCAGTTGTGAAACAATGACATGTTATTCAACACTGTTGTGAAACATTGCACGTGAAAGCGATCGCATCCGGAACTACTTTCCTGCCAAGATATCGGTTGATGATGTCAATCAAAATTGCGACTAAGAATATGGTTCTCAGTCCGAACGAAAAATATACGAGATAAAAGTAAAATTACTTTTAACAACGTGTTTATTTGTTAAATAAATAATGATTACAATGTCCGAGAAACAATGCAAAGAATCAGAGATACCACCACAACATTCGTCTTCAAATGTAAACACGACCTCGGAATCAAATCGGCATTCGATAGTAGATCCGGGAAGGCCATCCCTTCCGATTACGGTCGATTCTTGAAATGTCAGCGACAGTACTTCAGAAATATCGATAAAGCAGCCCAATGTTTGGTGATACCGTTCACATTAGCAATGTTATCTCTATCGGCAACAAGTTCAAATTCGTCGAAACGCTAATTTTTTTAGAGTTTTTAGTTTTTAGAGTCCCTTGCAACCCCAAGCTCCTAGCAGCGTTTGGCAACTCAATGACGAGCTCACCATTCAACGCAACGGTCCTTTTTGTTTTAGAATTAAGATGAAATTTTGATTGAAGAGGGTATTACCAAATCTATCCTCACTGTGGATCGCAAACAAGGACTAGCGCTCAAACTTAGCGCTTGAAAACGCACATTCCGATGACGTCACAATCACTTGACATTCATTCAAACAATCTAATATAACGTTCATTCGCACAATTCAGCGAGATATGTTTTTTTTTAAACTCCACAATTTGCGTTTGTATGAACTATAACACAAAGATAATTGAATGAGAGTTTTCCATTTGTATTGTTCAAAATGAAAGCTGTTATTAACGGACTTACTCATGACCTATTTGTTCAAATGTGCCTCCATTGTAAGAATTGTATTCCTACGCACAACTACGAGAATTGACATAATTTTCATTTTTAATCATTAATTTAAAGAGTGTAATAAATAAAATACTAAACTCCGTCCAGTTTAATACCATATTTATGAAACTCGTGGATAGTATTGGCATTTAACTCGCTTTCGCTCGTTAAATACAAATACCATCCACTCGTTTCATAAATATGGTATTAAACTGAACGTCGTTTAGTATTCTCTATATATTACACGTCTGTCCATGACATACAATGTTTGCGACACAAGTGGCTTAATAGACGTTTCTTCAAGCGAGAGGTTGACTCCTTTTGTGACAACATGATTTTGTTGTGGGCCCTAGTCAGGGAGTTTCTTTAAAAACAATACAGTTCATTGTAGTGTATGATACAGGGTTTATATATTTATGCTTTATTTTAAAAGTTATAGTTTTCTTCATTTGCATTACTCCTTATCGTCAATCCTTTACTGTTCCTCAGGGCTTTGCGCAGGACAACCACTCGAGCCTGATTGTAATGTCACCAACACCTCAAACCTTGACTCATGTCAGTCCTGTTTTCATGACAACAAATGGACACATGAGCATGTCAACAAACCAGTTCCAGTTGTCAGCGAATCAACACCAGCTGCCACTGAATTGACAGAAGCTGTCACAGAATCGACATCGACACCAGTTATATCCCAATCAACATCAACTGGCACAGAATCAACAACAGCTGTTACCGAATCGACATCAACTGTCACTGATTCGACACCAGCTGCCACTGAATTGACAGAAGCTGTCACAGAATCGACATCGACACCAGTTATATCCCAATCAACATCAACTGGCACAGAATCAACAACAGCTGTCACCGAATCGACATCAACTGTCACTGATTCGACATCAATGGTCACCGAATTGACATCAACTGTCACAGAATCGACATCAACTGTCACAGAATCAACACCAGCTGCCACCGAATTGACACAAGCTGTCACAGAATCGACATCGACACCGACACCAGCTGTATCCCAATCAACACCGACACCAGCTGTATCCCAATCAACATCAATTGGCACAGAATCAACATCAGCTGTCACAGAATCGACACAAGCTGTCACAGAATCGACATCGACACCGACACCAGCTGTATCCCAATCAACACCGACACCAGCTGTATCCCAATCAACATCAATTGGCACAGAATCAACATCAGCTGTCACAGAATCGACACAAGCTGTCACAGAATCGACATCGACACCGACACCAGCTGTATCCCAATCAACACCGACACCAGCTGTATCCCAATCAACATCAATTGGCACAGAATCAACATCAGCTGTCACAGAATCGACACAAGCTGTCACAGAATCGACACCGACACCAGCTGTATCCCAATCAACACCGACACCAGCTTTATCCCAATCAACATCAACTGGCACAGAATCAACAACAGCTGTCACCGAATCGACATCAACAGTCACTGATTCGACATCAATGGTCACCGAATGGACATCAACTGGCACAGAATCAACAACAGCTGTCACCGAATCGACATCAACTGTCACCGATTCGACATCAATGGTCACCGAATCCACATCAACTGTCACAGAATCGACATCAACAGAATTGATAGCAACTGTGACCGAATCTACAAACGAAGATATGTGTACAATATTTTCTATGGTTTTACCAGATGTTGTGAGTATTTATCTGATTGCATTTAGACCTTATTTAAATAAATATCACATCATATGACCATTCATATTAGGTATAAGTAGCAATATGGGTCCGGTCAGTTTTTGATGGTATGTTTCATGACCCTCCCCATACCTATATCTACAAAACTTCTTTCTATGCTTCTTATGGAGACTTATGATTTTGTTTTTAACATTTACAATTAAAAGATCAGTTATAAAACAAGTTTTAAAGCATTCCCTTTTACACTATCAATACTTAGGGAGATATGCCTGATATAAAAAGGACTTCTTTATAGACTAACCGTATGAAAATATATTTTGGGAAAAACACACGACAATGAATTTCATTGATAGGTAGATTTATATAAGGCAATGGCTGACATTTATTATTTATAGATTTACTAAAATAGTTTCAAAGATAAGCTCTTGAAAAATGATTTCCACAAAGTAAGTTGAACATGAAAGAGTTTAAAACTAAAATATGCAAAGGGAAAATCTACACATCAAAGTGATTAATTTTGAAAATTTCATTTCAAATTGAAATTTAGGTCTAACCCTCATGCAAGGAGATTGTATAAAAGAGACATTGACTTTTACTGCCTGGTGGGGTAAATAAAGAATTTTCATTCAATCACTCTCATATATCAATGATAATAAAAGCATACATGATTATATATCATTTCAAGAGTGGCGGTCACATATACCAAGACTTTGGCGTTGTCGTTGTACCGGGGATGGATGTCGTAGTCAAGGGACCTGTCTACAGTACTGGAAAGATGTGAGTTTTTTTGTCATTCTGTTGGTTTTCTAAGAACTGGCAGTAGCAAGTTAAAAAAAATTGATTTGTTCCCACACAAGTATTAGATGATAACAAATGAATCATCTATAGAGTGTTAAACTTGTCATTACTCAATGTGATTTCAGGGAGTTGTAGAATTAAGTATTTGAGAAGCTTGAAAGAGAATATTAAACCTGGCTATTATTTTTGAGTAATATTTTTTGAAAATTGGAGGCTTTGATATATATCTGTGTAAACTAACATGGCACAATGAAGCAGATTTTCGTGAAATTGTAACAAGAAATTGAGTTCAAAAAGTGAGACAGAAATAATTAAAGGTATCGGCAGCCCGTGACAACACGTGATATTCTACTTCCTGTATGGCGTCACAAAAGTTTTGCTCAAATGAATGCGCGCAAACATGGGTCGTCAGTCGGCTGAAATCGATAATACAACCTACATATGTAATATTGATTTCAGACGAGAAGGCTATATCAATTAAGTATCAATTAATGGGATTATTATCATTCTGTGCAACGGAATTAAAATAAATGTTTTGAGATCGAAATGGCCTACAATATCTAGTCATTAGCTTCAACCACATCGTCAGGGACATCACCGATGTAATAAAAGATAGAACATTCCTGCAATAAGGTAAAATCTGATCAAAATCAATCATGCTCCGGCAATAAAATTGTATAAATATTGTCTGTTTCTGGGCTCGAACATAATCCAGATTGGATATTCTCTCTGCCACAGTCTAAGTGCAGTCAACGAACCTACATGTTGCTGTATCAAGCTTTATGCAGACAATATCCAGGAATATCAAATATCCAATAAAAGATGTACAGCGTAAAGATAATATTGACATCTTTTGCTGCCATCCTTAGAATTTGTTAGATGAGCAGAAACATATTACAAAGTTGGGTGCATTTAGACCATTTAGATCATTTAAATGCGGTAAAAGATAAAAAAAACTCAATTTAATTTCGTGCCCAACATTACTGCCTTAATAAACTTAACAAAAGAATTCACGTTTTAAAGGCAGAAGTCTGTTTAATTATGTAAGGATCAGTAATCATAAACCTCCAATCCTTTCGCTCAATTATTCTGCAGGGACACTTATTTTGAATTTTCGTTCAGTTTGGGTACAAACTCAAAGGCATTTATTTAGATTACATCCCTCTGCTCCTGACAGACAGACAGACAGTCATATTGTTTATTACAGTCTCACCTCATTACACTAGCAGTTTATATACAGTGTAAAGCAAAATAAAACTGCAACGAGCCACTCAACATAGAGTTACGGAAGACTATTAAAACAGGGCAAATAACATAAAATATACTCTGTAAATAAATTAAAATTATACAGACTTATGCAAAAAGGCAAACTATGGGTCATAAACTATATACAGTTACAGAGCCATCTCAAAAAAAATCAAAAGTATAAACATATATAAAAGTACGAGTTAATATACACATGCATAGCTAAAACGTATAAGTTTTAAATCACAGGCATAGCTAAAACATATCAGTTTAAACACAAATACGATTTAAGATGCATTATAATTTATAAAGAAAACATCATCTTCGTTTCAAAATGATATGGCAGGTTTTGGCAACGGTGGGACATATCACAGGGTTTGCTAAAATAAAACTTAGGATGTCAGTATCCTGGCGTTCATGAAAGTTATCCATCATCATCTCACATAAATATATAAGCCCGCTTCGTAAGTCATCATACAGTTGACAGTGCAACAATACGTGAGATTCATCTTCGACACACGAAGGGCATATTAAACATTCCTCCACTGGTAGGTTTACATATCGGCCAGTTTCTATTCTGATTGGTACCACTCCGCATCTAAACTTGGCTAGCGCACTCCGGTGAGGTCTTGGCAGGGATGACGTCACGTACGCTTCTACTGAGAATATGTCCTTGAAACTGGAGTAGAGCCTTAGCTTGTTTCCACCCTGACCTGAAGGCCCCTGTATCCTTATCAGAGTAGATTTCCATTCTGCGATGAAGCCTTGCATGAGTTTTCCTTTGACACTGTTGAGTATAACATTGGTGCTGTACTGGCGATTTAAATCGAGGTAATGGTGCATATTCATATCCAAAAACTTCTTTCTCACTCTGCGTGTCCACTTTTTCTTATTTCGTAGTGCCCAATCGTGAGACCATCTTCAAATAGCATACATGATTTGTTTAGCATCCATATTCTTTAACCGCATGTAGAGTCTTGATACAGTACACCACTGTCTCACCTGACCAAATGTGAGTCCTTCTAAAATCTGCTTTCTATCTCTCACTATGCCTTTCTTTCCGTCTTTTCTCTCATCCTTTCGATCCCTCTCTCCTTGATCTATCTACTCTCTTTTGGATGGCAACATACACTTGTTTAATAACTGAAATATTGTTCAAAACACGTTAAACACTAACTCACTCACTCACTATAGGCGGAGTCCAACCCATGTCCCCTGCTAAAGCACTGTTAGGGGTATACTTCCTCAAACCTAAGAAAAGCCGTTTCGCTCTATTTACAACAGCTTCTACGCAGGAGTACGTTTTGGTCCCCCAGATACTTGCTCCATAATCTAAGACAGACTATACCGTAGTGTCAAAGAGGGTTGAATAGGTATCATACTGCATGCCTCCAAAAGGTTTTTATTTAGATATGAGTAGACCTAAAGCTCTGCTTGCCGAGTTTGAAACTGACTTGGCCATTCTTCCATAATCTCTGTTATCTGTAAGAAGAAGTCCTAAATAGTTGTAGCTTTCAGCAACCTCCAGCGCAGATGAGCCACATATAAATCTGTGTGTTGAAACTTGGGTAGAACTGTTGCGAAAATGAACAATTTTCGTCTTCTCACCGTTAATAGACATCTGATTTGTGATACACCAGGCACTAAGGTAGTCCAGCATACGTTGTAAATCGACCTCTGATTCTGCTAAAAGGATTACGTCATCCATGAGGATGCCATTATTCAAATTCGTGACTCCCTTAGTACAATTCCCAGGTTGAGGGAGCTTATTGTTGGATGAGGTCGTTGATATACAAGTTAAAGAGAAGGGGAGAGAGCATACACCCTTGTTTCAGTCCACTTTTCACATTGAACCATGCTGTATCATAACGGTTTAGTCGTACTGAACATTGTACATCTTTATACACCGAGTATATAGCATCAAACATCCTCCCTTTAATATTGGACTCCAGGAGCTTTTTCCATAGTTGTCCTCTATTGATACAGTCGTATGCTTTCCTGAAATCTACAAAAGTTGCTTTCCTCAAGGACTTTCTAGTTTCCACTATAGATGTGAGACTCGAAATATGCTCCGTTGTCGACTTGTCCTTCCTGAAACTAATTTGTAAATCGCTAACTAGTTCCTTCTCCTCACAGAACCTCACAGATAGTCTCTCGTTGAGTACACTGAAATACACCTTGTAGGACGTACTGGCTAGATGAATGACATCAGGTCTCGGGGATCACTTGCAGTACTCTTGGGGATTGGAATTACAATACCCTTACACCAGATGCGTGGAACTAAACGATTGTTAAAACACTGATTAAACAAATTATAAAGAAAGTAGATCGCCGTCTCATTCTTCAGTATGTCTACCTGGAGCTTTACCTTTCTTTGCTTTCTTCATTGCAGAACTGATTTCCTCAATAGGGATGTTCTTGTTTAAGTCTTCTTCTCCCGATTCGTCATTAATCACTTTCGCCGGGTTCTCCAGTATGTTCTTTGGATTTAAAAGATCTGAATTGGCATTTCTCCATGTTTCCATGACAAGGGTATGATCCCTAGACACAGATCAATCTTTTAGCTTAACCTCAATTGGTATCGATTTTCTTCTATCCCATCCGACCAAAAATCTTGATTAGAGGACCTACACAATACTTCTAACTCCTCGACAACTTTTCTTGAATGGTTATGTTTAGCCTTTTGAACATATCTACCAAATGTTTTCGCTTTCTGACGAACACTGAGACGGTTTATTCGCTCCTCTGCATTGCACAAGTCCTTCTCTGCGTTACACATATCCTTCCAGAGTTCTTCCAGTTCTTTACTCCACCATTCCTTACTAAGTTTCCTCCTCTTGTTGTGTCTGGAGTCATACCTGATTTGTTTGCAGGGGAGTTCAGAACGCATGTTGGTTAACACTAAGTCCGAAAAGCGTTCATAAGCACAATCGATATCATACTGGCATTTCTGTGACGATTCTAAAGTCGAGATAATGTCTTATGTGACTAATTTGTTATGTTCGGAAGCAAGAAAGTCCTCCGGGACATTAGTGACGTCACATTTTGTGTAAGCTTTTGGTGGCTGAGTAACTGGCACAGACGCTCGCTAACCCTCACATCCCATGACAGAAAAGAATGGTCTAGCTTAAATATCTTGCTAGGGTCTATTTTTCCAACACACTTGGATTTGTTAGCAAAATCACATGGTCGTGAAACTGTAAAGTTATTAAACTTTTCTATTTGCTCGTAATGACAAAAACAGAAGTCGACTACTGATGTACCTCTTGAAGACAGGAATGTGAAATCATTATTTCCATTACATCTTCCATTAAGGATACAGAAACTTGCATTGATGAGAAAGTCGATAAAAATGCAGCCATGCGAATTAACCTTCATATCGAGTACGTGTCGTTCTGGCAGCGTCTCTATCCCTTCAAAAAAATCCTGCATTCCACCACACCTGCCACACCTGGCCTTGACCTTGAGCATTCCCTGTGCTCCGTTCAATTATGTTTACAATGCCCCCTGACCCGGGAAATTATCCTAATTTTTTTCCAACCATTAAGTTGATGGTTCTTTTTAAAGTCAAAGTGTCAACTCACTTTCACTTTTAAAATAGTACAAACAAAGTTTTTCCAAATGCATTTTTTTGTATTATGCCGTATCGAACCCAAATAACTCCTACTGCGGAACGCAGCCTACTCAGCTATTGTAACAGCATTTAAGGATGCTTAGAATACTTAAATATTTGACGATCTATGAATTCTGAGTCCATTTCAAAGTGAAAATATCGTGAGTCAAGTACAACTGAAGATAAATTCTGACTGCACGTGCATCCCATACCAAGGTTGACACGGCTGCGTTTGCGCGATGCGTTTCACAACTGAAAACACATTGAATTTACTAAGGTCTTTTTATTACTGCGTCCACAACCTTATAATTACGTACAAAATTTTCGGAGAAAAAAAATATAAAATATAAGAGCGCGACAAAGACGGTTTTCAAGCGTACATTTAGAAACAGGAAGTTGTGAAATGGCCACACTTGAATCGCCCTTATGTCGACTGCCTTTTCGGTATTTTTTGGTAAATTATCTCCTATTTGATGAATTTTGGTCCGATTTTCTCAAGGTTGGTCGCAAAATTGTTCTAAAAATACAACGTATACATAAAAAATACTTTGAAAAATATTGCAAGTATGATATAGCATCTTTAACCATTACAAGGCCCTCCAAATATTTGTCTTCAAATAACTATTTATTTAACACAAGTGATCTGATTTTCTATTAAATTCAAAGTTCTAAGATAAACTTATGAAAAATAACTCTGAAATCAATTTCCACACTGCAAATGTTTCGGCAATATGCCTTCTCGAACCCGTGTCTATCATGCCCGACACGCCAAAGCCAACGGTCATACCCACTACACCAGGTTCATATTTTGGTCCGTGTGATATTATAAGGCCGTTTCTCCTTTTGAATTGTCAGTTTAATCAATGCAATAATATTCAGTTGACGGTTTGTGAATTAAATAAAACATGACCCTTGGACATTGTTATAGTTGATCGTGTGATAATTGTTTTCGGGGCTGTGTTCAATTAAACCACACTAAATTCTAGTTGGTTAAAATCAAACGCTTAGCTTCGGACATCGGTCAGAAAAGCCATAGAAATTATTTTTGTGATGTTTTCGGTATTTAAGATAGCTAACGCGCACTCGGGCCTTCCCTAGGGCAAAGGCCTCACTTAGCTAGAACACCATCACATGTGGGTGTTATCCATTACTTAACCTCATTTTCATCATTGTACTCTTACAGTTTAACCTTATCACCATGATAGAACTCTTACACTTTAACCTTATCATCATGATAGAACTCTTACACTTTAACCTTATTATCATGAATGGACTCTTTGGTTTAACCTTATTATCATGATAGAACTATTACACTTTAACCTTATTATCATGAATGGACTCTTTGGTTTAACCTTATAATCATAAAGATACACTAACAGGTTGATCTATTATAATAGAACTCTTACAGGTAAACCTCATTATCATGATGCGGATTGTTATATTATCACAATGGTACACTTTACAGGTTGAGGGTCGCTTTCTATAATGACAACGCCTTTATTGGTATCGATCTTGAAATTAATCTTGACACGTGCTTCGTTTATGGTCAATTTAACGAAGACGAATGTGTGCGGCCTCAAATCGATGTCTCGGAGTTAACTATAACCTTCCGATTTACCACCAGCAACATCCAGGTGAGATGATAACTGGGTTACAAAGATCTTCAGTTTCTTACAGTTGAATAAGTTTAAATGCACTTCATTATACCACTCTTCCTTCAAGACCATGTGTACTGAAACTCATTCTCTCCCGACCGGAGTAGATCAAATCTCTCTGTTCTCATTAGACCAAATTCGTGGGTTCCAGCAGATTTCCCTGGCGGAATAAATTGTACCACAATCAATTTGAATTGTTTTAGCAAATGACAACGCTTCTCGCATGGAAATAGTGGTTCATAACCCAATGCATTTGCCATGATTCAGTAGCAAAAATGATGATTAAGAACAGCGTCGGTGATAGCATAATTATCATTGATTGCCTCCAATCAGGCATCTCCCATTCTACCCCACAAACTCGGCGACTAAGAACAAAGGCGCGGTCAACATTTCATGACTTGATCTGCTTCTGCCATAACGTATTATCTGTCACTTGTAAACTATTTATGTGTATAAAATGATGTACATGGGCCGATGGCCTAAAAAAAACCAAACTATTTTATTACCTACGAGGGTAGTCATACTGAGGTTCATATTTTTCATATGTTGCTCTAGGGCAAAATATCACTTTTGCATTGTGACGTCACGTAATAAACAATGCTTTGACGTCAAGCTTCGCCTATGACGTCACAATCTATACGGGCCGGCGACGGCTAGTCCGCCTATACTGAGAAGTAATTTTTGAGTATTTTCCTTAATTTTGGGACTACAGTAATAAACAGAATATCATATTCTTGCCCATCACATACTTTGTTTACACACTCGTGCCTAAATATCAGTATATCGCTCGCTCTCGCTCGGGAAATGTGTCATAAACATAGTATGTCATGGACACTCATATAATATCCTCTTTATATGTGGGGAGAGAATGTACCTTTTAAGTCACTTGACAAATTTAACTCCTCGATTTTGATGTCATTTTAGTGAACGTTTAGTGTCTAAATAAGAAAGGTTGTGAAATTGTCACAGTATCTCTGTAATCATCTTTATTCTGTCATTTTATTCTTTACCAGGTCTTTGTCGATGGAAAGTTTATAGACAACATCAATAGCGTCGTTGGGATAGACAATGCTGAAATCGGTGGGTTTGCAGAAGGCACTCAAGTGAAAATCGACAACACACTTGGATCTTGCACACAACCTTGAAATTCCCAGTGCACCCCTTTCAAAGAGCCACACACCGTGAGTTTTCAGGGGTCATATATGCAAAACTTTAACAATTATGTAATCTGATCGGGGAGTATCGATCTTTGAAGGATATATATCCTTATACAGTTTATCGACGTCGTATATTGACAACAGGAAGGTTTGAATTCACGATTGTGTTCGAAAACTGGACATTGACTGCGCCAATCAGTCAGTCAAATTACGAGTTTTTCTGTTTGATAGGTTTTATAACTAGAAGTTATGTTAGTTGAAATGTGAATTTGGCTTTTGCAAATACATATGACTGTTTAAAGAACTTCGTTGAAAATATATTGTCACCATATAATTTGGGAATTAATATGTGACATATTTTGAATAAATTCATTCATATAAAAGCAAAACAGTTTGTGATGTAAATAACGGAGTGGCTCTTTAAACGGAAATCTGTCTAATCGATCAATTCTCCTCTTCAATAGCCCATGGTAAACGTTGCGATAATATTTCCCTAACATTTATAATGTAGGTTCCACGTCATCATTTCAGCTTCTTCCATTGTAAGCCACTTCTCACAGTACCCGACTTGATTCGCCTTGATGTTTGAAACCACAGGCCTCAGGTCATTCAAAGACTCCAATTATTAATATTATAAAGAAAAGTTTTGAGATGACCCCTTGAATTCTACGCTTACATAATTACATTATATAAAGAAAGTCGGAAGCTTGTTCCTAGTTGTACCAAGGATGTGCATAGCTATGAAACTCCTTGGTTGTACCTACCCCATCGCTTTTCCTTGACTGCTTTGAATATGTTACATATATAGTCGATTAATACTTTATGCCAACATATACTTTGATGATATGTTTTTCAATTACCACTCACGGAACCTACAGATACTTTGTAGTTATTTCTGCAAATCGGACGTAAGCCGATTTTCACCCTCAAAAGTGTCAATCTCGGCACAAATGGCTGCCTGAAGGAGGGTTGTGACCGAACCAAGCGCTCTGATTGGTCAAAATTTAGCTGGCTCTGTCCGTTGGCTGCAGTAAAATGCAAAGACTTTGGCAACGTCCTCCTTGTGACCGAACCAAGCGCTCTGATTGGTCAAAAATTATCTGTCTCTGTCCGTTGGCTGCGGTAAAATGCAAAGACTTTGGCAACGTCCTCTTTGTGAAAGAAACAAGCGCTCTGATTGGTCAAAATTTAGCTGTCTCTGTCCGTTGGCTGCGGTAAAATGAAAAGACTTTGGCAACGTCCTCCTACTGGCAGCCATTTGTTCCGAGATTGATACTTTGAGCTTGTATTATGCAGACATCAGTAATTTCATTTAGCCGTGAACGTGGGGGCGTCATAGCGCAGTGGTTAGCGTGTTCGGCTTCGGATCAGAAGGTCCGTGGTTCGATTCTCGCCAGGGGGCTCTGCAACTAGAACTGTTCTACACACAGTCAGGTTTGGGTGCAATGCAGTACCAGTCATGGTTCGCTAGTTCCAGCCGATGCTCGCAGTTTTCACCGCAATACATAGCCACATAGTGTTGCGGGGTTTCACCCTGAAATATTCTAGCAGCCGCGATATAAGTGAAATACTCTTGAAAGCTGCGATAAACCCCGTATCACCTCACCTCACTAACTGTGACTGTATTTCCAATGTCACCACACTACTGTAACACTCTTTTTAACGCAAAATCTCTTCACCCACTGCACTCAATGACTTCAAATATGGTCACATCATACATTTTGGAAGTACACAGACACCAGTTATTGTTTGCGACCTTGACCTCATTTTCATGGTCACCACCGCACCTTTACTGTTTCAGAAACTCTTGCTAACGCTGTATCTCTTGAACCGTTGCACTGAATGTCTTCAAAATTGGAAACAACATACATACGGGAATTGTTTAAGTGACATTGTTCTCACTATGGCACCGTTACCATTTTTTACACATTCGCTAACGCGATATCTCATGAATCATACCACTCATTGCCTAATCATTTAGTCAAAACATACATCCGTTATCTTTATATATGAAAGGAATATTCACAATCAAAAATGATTTTGATTGTTCATCTAAAAATATCTTGTATGTAATTATTTGCGCGGGCTGTAGGGAGCAATACATTGGACACGAGTACACAAAAATATCTTGTATGTAATTATTTGCGCGGGCTGTAGGGAGCAATACATTGGACACGAGTACACAAACAACAAATTAACTGCCCGGAAGTACGCTCTATTCCATTAAGTGAACACTTGGACCTTTGTGCCGAAAGAAAGACATAGAATTCAATATTTTCCCGTTTAACCAAATGAATAACTCTGATAAAATTAAAAGAGTTTTAAAAGAAGAATATTTTATCAAGAAATTCCTCAAAAAACTCAATATTGTTAATATTAACGTTTGTTCATGTTGTTGAAACAAAATGTACATTATTTCCTACTGTGTCGCCATAATATAAACGATGACGTCATAGACTTTTGGAACGTATCATTCTCCTTAAAGATTTAAAATGAAACCGGTAGGAGACGTAGGAGAAAAATCCGACATTAAGTTTTTATTCAATATTCATTAGACGAAGTTGGACCATACACCTGGAAATTAACTTTTTGTAAATATATATATATATATTAAAAAGATAAGTCAGAAGTTGAATGAATCCATTTTACTGGCTAGTACTTTCAGCTCAATTTAGGAGCATCTTCAGGCCATATACAAATAAGGGATATGAACGTCACCACACTACTGTAACACTCTTTATAACGCAAAATCTCTTCACCCACTGCACTCAATGACTTCAAATATGGTCACATCATACATTTATATATATATATATATATATATGTGTGTTTATTTATTGGTGTTATGTGGTTTTCTAACTTTTATATATATTTGACTGTATACTAGACCAACTACATATTTATATATGCACTGCACCCTGTATATAGATATATAAACTCTTCAAAAAAAAGATTTTCAATTGATTTTCAAGGAAATTTAATTCATGAACTAAAAATGCAAGACATATGATTTTTTGCACATGAAACAACAGAAACCGTTGGTAAAAATCCGTTCCACAAATCTATATTTATAAGGAATTTACCATTTTTGCTTTTCTTTTTTTGAAGAGTTTATGTAGTAGTGGTCTCACTTTGTGAGAGAAAAAGTCAACTCATCAAGGGATCTCAATTACTGGGAACTCGTATTGTATCCCTTTATGATAATCAATGACTAATTCATACTCCTTAAAATAGTCAACAACACGAATATATTTCCGGAAAATATAATTACCTTTCTAGGTAGCCATTTATCAGGAACTAATTTTGGCAGAGAAAAATAATCTTTAGAACCCTAAATAAATGATCACATGGTATGAAGACAAATTTAACCATCTTTAAAAACATGCAAAAGGAACAAAACGCCTATGCCACAAATTGAAAGCTTAATATTTTGTGAGGAGTATATTAACAAAATACATCCAAAGTTGGTAAACATGTTTGCTTTATGTCATGCTAACTTATTAACCATCACTTTGTTTACTGTGTGCTATTATAGTAAAAAAATTACATGTATGCTTTAGTCTTAAATGTAAAATGTAGCACGAGTCATGCAAATGAAGGTGATGTTTCGTGGCAGACAATGGTTGGCTAGAGGAAATTTTACTGGTTGATAGATTGATGTTTGATTTCTAATACATTTAATGCCAATTTTAACCATATGGTTTAATAAATTAGTTATCGATTTTCCTCAGTATTGATATCTGCTTATTTGTTTTGAAAGTTTGAAAATCCGATTTCATTAAGAACATGCTCAAATAGTCATTGAAATGACCAAAAAAACCCATCACATTATCAAACAGCAAAACGTCTTTTCAGTCACCGGCATTTAACATTTTCACGGCTATTGAATTGAGAACCTATTATTTCGCACATTTTGAACAGACATAGCTTTTAAATTGGAGCACCCTTCAAAAATGATTTTGGTATTTTGTATTGTATTTGTATATTTTTGTATTTTTCTTAATGTTGTCTCAATGAAAAAATAACTGATTAACATTGAAAACATTGTGTTTGGTGACGTTTCAGATATTATCAGATACATAGTGTGTATATTTGTAAACCGCAAATTACTTTGTAAATTTTTAGGTTGTGTATCTGTTTTTTTCGACAATAAAGTATAGTTAATCAGTTCATTTTGTGATCATTTTGAAATATGATTTATCATCACCTGATAAGAATATTTTGAAAACAAACTTATTACAGTACTATTTTATTAGAAAGATATTTTTTTAAAATACCACATACATATACCAATGCAGACATATGAAGACAATGTCAAATATCATTACAGTATATTCAAATGTCTTTTTAAATTTTAAAAAAATGACATTGAATGACAGAAAAGGGTTATGCTCTTGTGTTGGTAAGTATCACAAAGACTCGCAAAATACAATGGTTACTTCTAATTTCTGACTACATCTAAATAAATCACATCAACTCTATGTGATGCCAACTTAAGTAAATTAGGCCGAATACATCAAGGTTGACTCAGAGTTTATTCAACAATGAGCCACATTCCTGATATGAATCCCTTTTGAAACTTATGGGACCATCTCCATTGTCAACTCAGTTGTCAACATCACCAGTTCAAACAATTCTTTCTTGTATATGTTTTTAGTTAAATGCTTTAATCCACATTGTTTCGGACTGGTTTATGTTTGAACTTCAAACTTGAAAAGAGGAATAGATTCTGGCAAGCTTCTATCATATCAACGATCAGTTATAGCAACAATTAAAATGTTGACACGGGCCTATGGCAAGAAAATACTGAGTGAAATGAAAATGGGTCAAAGATATTGTGTTTTGTTTTGTTGCAATAATCTATATCCCTGTCATCAAACATAATTGGATATCGATAAAATGATTAGTTAAATCAATCAGCAACCAATGTTGTCATATTTTGAGAATCTCATGTGCATGTTGAGATATGGATGTAAATGTGTAAAACAATCAAAACAATTATCAAATTATTTATTCAAAAATGGCTAAAGGTAATATGCCATAACCACAAATGTTAGCAGGTTGATTACCATTACTGGTTACTATACTTACGGAAAAAAGTTAAGCATTCCCTTAATTCGAAAACTTCAAAATGATGCTATGGCAAAGTGACGTTACCATTAATAAATGTATAACTCTTAACATAAAAAATGTGAATTTTGTTAATGTTTTCTTCAAAGAAAGATCGCCCATTGAACGATTAAATTTTTGTGATGGTCCTGAAATTTCACCTAAAATAAGGATGACTGTAATGCCAAAACTAGGCAAAAGACAATGGGTTTCCGACGTCAAAATGAACATTTGTGTTATCAACTTGACTTCCGCACATCAAAGCATCTCTTGTCTTACAAAATAAGGAAGAAACTGGTCGTTGAAAGGGCAACCCTTTTTTCAACAGTTATTGTCAATTACTGACGAAATGGCTGGAATCCTACAATTTTGGAATAATCCTTGGACTCATTTGAGCTCAATCCGTTGATCAAACACTTCTCATTGATATTTTGGGGTCATTAAAGTTGACACTGGTCATCTATTGTTATAAAACCATTTTCCTTGAACTTTGGTTTTTAGAGAATTAGCGACTTTGAAGGTTATTAGCGGTCTAAATAGTGATTGTTGACTAAAATGTTGATACTAAAGTTTGACTGGAGGGTTTGAAAGAATTGAATTACCCACATCACAACTACCATTAATAACTGTCTTTTCTCAGAATAATGTAACTTGTTTTTGACATAAAACTACAACAAGTTTATGAATGCATATATCCAAAAGATGCGAAACGTTATCATGATAAACGTTCTTCCCATAACTGCTTAATCATGGTTCTAACATACCATACCATTATTTCTACAAACGCATCGCCTTCTTTTTTATCAGACAACTTTTGCAGTTGAACAATCGTGGGGGTGCTTTACTTTTTTCCATATGTATAGATGTTCACTCCAAGGGAACAAGTGAACTTTTTGTCCCCCGCCGCAACGAGGGCTATGTATTCAGCGGCATCTGTCCGTATGTATCTCATGAACCAGTTCACTCAGAGTTTCAAATTTGGTTTCAGTTTACGTCATGACGTAAGCATGTTTTAACGAAAATGCTTTATTTTAACTATGAACACTTTTAATCAATACATGATTGTTATACTCAATAAAAAGTGTTCAATGATTGTGTGACCTTGAAGGTCAAAGGTCAAGGTCATGAGATATGAGTTATTACAAAATGCACTAAATTTGGGTATAACTTTATCCCATTTACCTTTTCAGAACTCATGAACATGTCTAAATGTTAATACTTCCAGGGAATCATTATGACATGTTCACTTTCAACTTCAAAGGTCAAGGTCGCGAGTTATAAAATCACCGCAAAATTCTTTGTAAACACGGTAACTTGAAAAGTTTTTGTGCTATGAAGCTTTAACTTGGTATATATCATCCTTGGAAAGGTAAAAAAAATTGAAAAGGTTTCGGCTACAATCCGTCAAAGGTCAAGGTCACAGCAAGGTCATGACTTAAGCATGGTTTAGCGAAAATGCTTAATTTTAACTATGATCACTTTTAATCAATACATGATTGTTGTACTCAATAAAAAGTGTTTAATTATTGTGTGACCTTGTTCCGGGGCTGCTCTGCTTTTGCGGTATCCCGCAAACGCTAATCTAGTTTTGGCTAAGGAATCATGACAAAGGCATTATGATATGAGCCGCTAAAGGCTTGATCAACATTTAGTGACTTGATTCACCTCTGTGACATACTAGATAGCTGAAAAATTGCTGACAGCCCCAACTTTAACCCAAACTCACAACTTATCCTTACCTTGCTGAATGGCAAGCATGGAGGCCATCTCATCCTTTAAGTCTTTTGGAATGACGCAGTCAGAATTCAAATCAGAGTTGGGAGTAGACCAGCTGAGCCACATTGCCAGGCAATCGCAATTGATTTTCAAAGTTCCAAAATAAATGCTTTTGAGCACTATCAATCTTGACCTTATATGTGTACACAACATAATTACAGATTATTTGGTTTGGTATGCTTTTGGTACAGTGCTTTGCAATGGTTGCCTAATTGTTATCTCAAAGATTACAACAGTAATATTGTTGATATTGTTACACCAAATGTGATATAAAAGGACTTAGGAGTATGTCCAAAAATCTGTGTCATTCATAACAGCCAGAGTGACTGAAATGTTTGAATCAGTCATTTGCGAAATGGTGATAGTTTCTGTAAGACCACATTTTTACAGCCTTGTATCTGTAAAACGGTGAAAGTAACAAGCCGTCCAAAGTTAATTCATGAAAGAACATATAATTATCTACAAGAGGGTATTTTAAAAATATGTTTAAAGTAAATACCTGAGGTGCAATTTGAAAAAACAGCTCAATACAACGCCATGTTATTTTAAAGAAATCCAGAATTTCACTAGTTATGAACCAACTATAAGTTGGTGAATGCGTGCTTGAGGCTAAATTCCTATTTTTTAGATATCGAATGACACTTATATCTAAAGATAATACCCATGGTGCAAACTCCTTTTAAAAATGGGTAGATTTTGTTATTTTTAACATGGTATGGACGGGTTAATCTATTTTAGGCCAAAAAACAGATTTAAAAAAAGAGTTTCTGGTCTTTACACTTAAGCAAAACTGATGCTATGACCAAGATCTTTTTTATTTCAATTTTAAAAAAATATTTTGAACATGAAGAAAAAAGAAATAAATATAATCTTTGAATAACCTTTTCAATGTGTCTTTGAAGGCACTCAGGGACAGAAACAAGTAACTTTCAAGAGCCTGCGTTTCAATGGTTTTTTTCTGGGCTACGGGACTAAAATTCCATTTTTCCCCTTGTCAACATCTTGAAAAAAAAAGGCTTGATGCGGGTGTGGAAACCAGAAACAAATCACTTTTCTTTCTAGGCCTTAGTTACGTCAGGAGTGCACGCATGTGTTAATAATCTGAAGGGAGTTTATTATTTGAATCATGTTGACAGGACATGCCCGTGCCCAGGTACTGCAAGCTCTCCCCGATGAACCCATGAACGACACGGACGTAGAGAAGAGTATTCAACAACTCCGCGACAACGACGCTAAACTGGTGCATCTGAACCTCAACAACATCAAGGTATCATCTTTGAACCAATTTTAGTTATACAGAATAAAATAAAAATTTTAAAAGTCAACCGAACACGAATTCAGAAAGCCAGATACTAAAGTGGTTTGTAAGGCTGCCACGAAAAATATGAACACATTGTAGGTCCTGTCTACAATAATAATAATAATAACTAGGACTGCCGCGGCAGTACTTAGGTCTTCAAGATTCCTGTTTGACCTTCACATACTGTTTGACCTTCACATGCATGTTTGACCTTCACATGCATGTTTGTTAAAGAGGTTTAAGCCATACCGACCAAAACATCACTTTTTAATATGCAAAGTTTGACCCTTCCTCCTGACCGGAAATGACTGTTCGCGAGCGATTTTATTCTTTTATCTGAACGACCGTGGTAATGTCTAACTCTCATGCAAAAATCATTAAGTTCTATGGTCTGATTTTTTAGTTATCTGCCCTTGAAGTTTTCGATTTTGAGATTTTGGTCAACTTTGAAAGGTCACAGCACAAAAAGTATTAAGGTTACGTCTTTCAACTTTAGGAATTCAAATCTACAATACTTCAGCTACATTCAGTATGAATTACAGCTCTGTAGTGCAAGTATCTTCAGAGGAGAAGATTGTCAAAGGTGGGTGGGGTCGGAAATTGCCAGAAATGCACTAAAACCAAGATGGCGGCCGAACCACGTGACCTACGAATTTGTTCTGATTTCCTTTTTTTCATTATTTTTCATTGCGCTTCTTTTAAAAAAAATTTCAAGTCTCTAAGTGCATTTTGAAAAAAAAATCAATGTTAAATTTTCGACTTTGGATTCGAACTGGACCTTTAATGTACGAGTCGATTTTGCCCAAAAGCTTAGTTTATCGATTCCAGGGTAAGGGCTATCAGCATGCCAAGTTTGGTCAAATTTGGATAAGCCGTTTGAGCTGTAGATCTCTCACAAAAATTGTACAAATAATAATAATAATAACTAGGATTGACGCGTCAATACTTAGGTCTTCAGATTCCTCTTTGACCTTCACATACTGTTTGACCTTCACATGACTTTTTGTCTAAGAGGTAAACAGTAGCTAATACATTATCAAAATGACCAAATTCCTCTTGATATTCAGTGTTAAAGACTTTTCAGAAAAATTCATCATGGTGGCCAATGTCAGCTATGACATCATTCTTCAGAGAATATTATTCCTAGTAGCAGAAAAAAATTTGGTTAAATTATCTCCCACCGTTTTCGAGATACATGTGATTTAACGTTGTAATGTAAAGTAAACACTGAAATTTGAAGATTTTTTTACCCCTACTCCATGTTGGTCCTTCTATCTCCTTAACTATCAAAATTTTTATGATAAAGTACAACATAGCAAAAGTTGTGCTTGGAATGGCGTATGGAAAACCCAATCAATTAAAAGATATCTTTATTAATAAAGAAACTGTGGAACCTTGAAATGTGCTAAAAATTAGGATTTTCCCAAAATCGCAATATTCAAGGACTGGTCATGGACAGAATTTTTTTTATCATCACTTGTTGATATTTTTTTCCGTCTACTCATTACATCGGCTTCACAAAACATCAATGATAAAATTTCTATCTGTAACAGTTTTGAAACTAAAATTCTCAAAGTAAAATAACCCTCGAAAGATGTTAAAGTCGCCGAAAAATGTAAAAAATCTCTTTATGTCCACACATTTTCTTTAATATCAACTTTTATATTATAATGATCTGTAGTGAACTTGTTCATGTATCATTGTAGAACAGAATAAATCAAACAGATTTCATTTTTGACATTTCCTGTCAGAGTTCTGTCCCTCTGAACGTAACACGAAAAATGACACTTCAAAAAAATGTCGAATTCCAAGGACAGATAACTCGAGTAACAGGTCAAAAATTAAAATTTCGCTCTCATAGCGTTTTCACACACTCATTAAGCTTTCTAACGAGCTATGACACTAGTCTGTATGTATTGCAGTTAGTGAGGAGAAGATTTTCAAAGACGCGTACCGTGAGAACCGCGAAATTTCAGAAAATTTTAAGTTTTTCGAAAATAGGAAAAAATCTAATTATACGGCCGAAAACCGCTATGGGCTTAATCGATGGGGGATGTTGTTGCCCACATTTTGGTGAAAGTATTTTGAATTTATCTCCCATAGTTACCGAGAAATCGATGTTTGAAGTTTTTTCGTTTAAGGGGAGATAACTCAAAAACAAATTCGAAATTCAAAAATCGCCCATGTCATTCCATAATTTGGGTCAAACTCTACAATCCCTGAAAGTTTCATGAAAATCGGCTCGTCAATAAGGTCAGAAATGTTGACAGAAAAGACGTCCAAATAATAATAATAATAATCCGGATAATAACAATAGGTCTTTGACTTTCGTCTGAAGACCTAATAATAAGAAATCGGATAAAAACAATAGGTCTTCACGACTTTGTCTTGAAGACCTAATAATGACAATTTTTTAGCCTAATATCCAGTGCAAGACTGCTCATTGGCTGTACATAATTACCCTGAAGGAATTGTACTTTCAAAGCTGCTACTAAGCGCTTCGCGCGACCACATAGGTACGTACTTCCCGTATTCAGGTACCCAATTGTACAGCTGAGTAGACCGAGTGCAATGTGGATAAAGTGCCTTGCCCAAGGACACAACACAGTGTAAAGCCCAGGTCACAAATCTTTGGTGTCTCCACCTGGATTTGAACCAAGGTCTTTGGCGTGACGCTAACCACTACATCACAACGCTCCACAATTCAACCATGTGCCAAATTTGTCTGTATAGGCAAAGACATTTTTCCTCTGTGCTAATACCTATGTCGACTAATATAGTATTAAATATCTTTTCATAAAGATTTAAGCTGTAGGCCTCTGTCACACTAAGTAGCTCCTGTAAGATATGTGCCTAAATTTTCAGTGTTGGCAAAACAAATCTACACAACGTACCAAGTGTCCTGCAAAAATACTTATTCATACAAATTTAAGCTGTAAATTGCTGGGACTCATATTTGTTTCATGGTACTATTTGCTTACTTATTGGGTAGAAGCATCGCTGACTATTTTGGTCAAACGTGGATGAAAACATTACATTTGTTTGAGGTTTATTTTAGCGATATTCTAAATCAAACTTAACCCCAAATATACATTTTCATAAATTTGCATTCGTATTACTGTTATCATTATTCTATCCAAATGCCAAGAATTTTTCATTATTATTTTACAGAATGTTTCCATTGAACAACTGGTGAACGTCTGTGAAGCACTGAAAGGAAACTCTTCCCTAAAGATCCTTGAAATGGCCGGGGTTGCCGCTACAGACAAAGTTGCTCGCGTGAGTTTTTCTTTGATCATTATCAGATACCAGAAGATATGTTTGTGGGTTCGTACACGTCTGGGAAAAGCTTGGTATATGGGCACTTGCAACCTGCTACATCAGCATATATGTCTCTGTCTTATGCTCCAACCTTTCCCCTGATATCCTTTGATCATATTCAGCCATATTTAAAAACACTAAACACTTTTGAGAGAACACAATCTAATGTTTTGTCTTGAGTGAAATTTGGTGCATTTAGAAATGTTTTAATGTTTTCTTGACTACTCCAAGCTTGTGCTGTGTCCTTGTCTGAGGACACAAATTGAGGTCTTGTCTCTCGTTAAATACTCTGAAATATTTTAATATTTTCTTGACTATTTTAACGCTTGCCAAGTGCTTTTCAGAGAACACAAAAGAAGGTCTTGTCTTAAGTTAAATTTGGGGCACTTAAAAATGTTTCAATATTTTCTCGACTGTTTTAGGCAATACCGAGTCCTTTTCAGAGAACACAAACCAAGTTCTTGTCTTTTGTTAAACTTGGTGCAGTTAAAGATGTTTCAATATTTTCCCGACTATTACAGACTATACCGAGTCCTTTTCTGGGAACTCAAACCAAGGTCTTGTCTTAAGTAAAATTTGGGGCACTTCGAAATGTTAAATATTTTCTCAACTATTCCAGACTATACCAAGTCCTTTTCTGGGAACACAAACCAAGGTCTTGTCTTACGTTAAATTTGGGGCACTTAGAAATGTTAAATATGTTCTCGACTATTCCAAACTTGAGCAGAGTCCTTTTCAGAAAACACAAAAGAAGTTCTTGTCTTAAGTTAAATTTGGGGCACTCAGAAATATTTGAATATTTTCTCGACTGTTCCAGGCATTGGCAGAGTCCTTATCTGAGAACACAACCTTAAGGACAGTCAACATCGAGTCCAACTTCATCAGCGGGGAGTGTCTCGTGGAGATCCTTAAAGCTATCAACAAGAACCAGGTCGTTTGTTTTGTAATTTTTTATAGGTTTTCTTGCAATAGGTAACATCAGTTTCTTTTTTAGCTCATCTTGCCTGTATAAAGCAAACTTGATATGATGCCTGATGAGCTACAGAGCCAATGGCTCTATTTTTTTATAATACCGTAATTTCTCTATCAATTCAACCCTCAACATTTCAAAACGTGATTTGTTTTATAATATTGTCAATATTGAAAAAAATACTTCTGAGACAAAATGTTAGTCTACTCAAATATTTAAAGTTTTCTGATTGATTGATTGTTCAAGACAAACCATCGAATGCTTGTAGTAGTTTTACTGCATGCATGATATTTTTAGCAATAATTAACGACCTACAATGAGGAGATTGGAATTAATTTGATAAATGGGAAAGCAAAAAGGACCGAAACATAAGCCCAGGCATGTCGACATGAAGGCGATTCAAGTGTGGCAATATCACAATTTCCGCTTCCTAAATATATGCTTAGTGCACTACTAGATTTTTTTTTCCTTTTCAACAAATCAGGTACTCATTGCAACTCATCGGACGCTATTGTGGTAACTGAGCCTCGGTGTCAACCCTACACACATAATGATGATGTCACTGAAAACGGGTTCGTCAATAGCCATGCCACTTTTGCAGAGGGTATTATATTGATTCACACATTAAATTATGACTTCAATTTCAAGAAAGAGTTTTATACGGATTGATGTCTTTCTTTTCTCAATAACTGTATTTCATCACTAAGCGCATGCAAGTATGACAATGGGGCTTTAACAAATGTTACTTGTTTTTCATCCAAAGTGACAATTTTGAGTGCAAACACTGCAATCCGTTTCCTCTCTGAAATGAAAAAGAGGTGTACACGAAACAGCCTAAGTAAACCTAGCCTCAATAACATTCATTTCACTCTGATATTAATAAGGGATAGCTCAGTCGGCATAAGCGCCGGTCTCACGTTGCTGAGGTCCGGGGTTTGAATCCCATCCAGGTCAAGGTGTAAAAACCCAGAGTTCACCTCTGTTAGAACTCCTTAAGTGTCACCCTGGAGCCCTAGTGTGTAGTGCAACAAAAACTACGCACTTAAAAGATCCAACGAATTCATGTCAGTGGCTGAATGGTGGATACATGATCATGTGCATACACTGAGCTGTCGGTTATCAGCGTTCAGCAGTGTTGGACAAACTGCTGTGACTATGTGTCTCAGTTCACCCAGCTGTAAATGGATACCATGTGAGGCATAGAATGGTCCCTAACCCGAGCGCCACATATGGATGCCGGTTGAATACTCCCCAGGGAGTTGAATTGGAAAAATGATTGGACGGTGAAAGAATGCCATTGACCAGGGGAAACAATGTAAGCGCCTTGAGCAACCACTAGTGGATGGATGTGTGCGTTATATAAATATTCACTTAATATTGGTTGTAGTAGTGGGTCGCCTCAGTCAACCTATGACCCTCCAACGTTATCTGTGCTAATGCCGTCAATTGCGTCTTGGTAAGACGCCCTGATTGGTCCATTCGAAAGATCGACTGACGTGACTCGTTACTATATCTCGCTAGACTCAGTAAAACAAGTATTATTGAGGCTAGGTTAACTTAGAATGACATAAAAATAACTGCCAAGAACATCATTACTTCCCTCTGTTAACTTTGTGCATTTTGGACTCCTTCTCAAGAGGTAAACTTTGTGAAAAGACTCCTTGACTAGTGAGGATTATGATAATAAGGGCTCAGAGGCCACACCTTTAAAACCTATTTTGGACTTCTTCTCAAGAAGCATAAGGCCTAGAAAGCTGAAACTTTGTGTAGAGATTCCTTGCCTAGTGAGGATAGTGATTTATATATTTTTGACCCTTAAAAATATCATGTTTTTCTCTAAAAGCATGAGGCCAAGAAAGCTGAAAGCATGTATACAAACTCCTTAGATAATAACAAGGAATCTAAATTGTACATTTGGTGATCCTGTGGCCCTTAGTAAGGGGGAACCGCATTAGCCACACCCTAAAGCAAATTGTAATGAAGCCTAATGAGCTACAGAACCAACGGCTCTATTTTTTAGCTCATCAGGACTGACAGTCCAGATGGGCTTATGGCATGGCCCGTGTCCGGCGTCCGTCCGTCGTCCGTCCGTAAACTTTTGACACTTTCGACTTCTCCTCATGAACCATACACCTTAGAGAGCTGAACTTTTGTGTACAGGTACCTTAGCATATGGAGATTCTAATTTGTAACTTTGGTGACCCTGTGACCCCAAATAGGGTCACAGGGGTCACAACTTTAAAAACCTATTTTCATCTTCTTCTCCAGTTCCAAAATGAGTAGAGAGTTAAAAATGATATGTGCAGACTCCTTGGCCAATGGGGATTCTAATTTGTAACTTTGGTGACCCTGTGACCCCAAATAGGGAAACAGGGGTTACAACCTTAAAAACCTATTTTCATCTTCTTCTCCAGTTCTAAAAGGACTAGAGATTTAAAAATGATATGTGCAGACTCCTTGGCCAATGGGGATCCTTAATTGTAGATTTCGTGACCCCATGACCCCAAATAGGGTCACAGGGGTCACAACATTAAAAACCTATTTTCATCTTCTTATCCAGTTCTAAAAGGACTAGAGAGTTGAAAATGATATGTGCAGACTCCTTTGCCAATGGGGATTCTTAATTGTAGATTTCGTGACCCCATGACACCAAATAGGGTCACAGGGGTCACAACCTTATAAACCAATTCTCATCTTCTTCTCCAGTACCAAAAGGAGTAGAGAGTTAAAAATGATATGTGCAGACTCCTTGGCCAATGGGGATTCTAATTTGTAGTGTTGGTGACCCTGTGACCCCAAATAGGGTCACAGGCGTCACAACCTTAAAAACCTATTTTCATCTTCTTCTCCAGTTCCAAAAGGAGTAGAGAGTTTAAAATGATATGTGCAGACTCCTTGGACAATGGGGATTCTAATTTGTAACTTTGGTGACCCTGTGACCCCAAATAGGGTCACAGGGGTCACAATCTTAAAAACCTATTTTTCTCCATTAGATGACAGTCTATGGCAAATTTATTTCTCCTTGGATATTTTAGTGTGGACTTCTTTTACTGTCTAATATTGGCCATCTAGAAAGTGTTGAATAATAATAAATCATTTGGGTAAGGAAATTTATTCCGAAATCGTTACATTTGTTTTGTCATTTTTTTATAGGTTTTCTTGCAATAGAAAACATCAGTTTCATTTTTAATTCATCTAGCCTGTATGAAGCAAACTTGATATGATGCCTGATGAGCTACAGAGCCCATGGCTCTATTTTTTTAGCAAATGACAACGCTTTTGGACTGCAAAGGTTGGTTCATATAAAATGCCTTTGTCATGATTCAGAAGCCAACATGATGATTGTCGCAATTGCACAACTAACTTCGATTGTTTTATCAATCAGGCATGTCCCATTCTAGCCCACAAACTCATTACCTTATCGTGGTATGCTGGTTTGTTTGCTTCGGCGACCTTGAGAGCTATGCCAGCTGGAGGTTAGATGCTCCTGGTAGGGTCACCCAAGCTGGACAGGTCAAAAGTAGAAACCAGACTTAATTTGAGTCGTTTAAAAACCTGCTGTCTTTCTCTCGCTAGTTTATTTTCGGTCTGTTATGCCTTGTTTTTGGGTCTGTTCCCTCGTCCTGTCGATCTTCATTTCCTCTGATCAGTCAACTCTCCTTTTGTTGGCAACATTCATGTGTTTAATAGCTGAAATATTGCTGACAACACGCTAAACCCCAATCACTCACTTCCAATTTCACTAAGACGTGGTAATGTATGGATAATCAATATGTTCAAAGACATCTGAAAGCAATTACTTTCCACCGATCTTTTCGGACTGAGCAATTCAGGATAGTCCTGAAGACATTGTAAATATTATTAATGGCTTCTTTGTTGAGCAAGCTACAGTAGCCATCCAAGATTTAAAACCACCAGAGTTGTAGCGTGAACAAGGATTGAGAGTGACTTTAACGCTGTGTGTCACATGACTGCACGTGTCGTATGCTCGCTCCCTCGGGGGTCGCGATGGTAAAAGAAGTGACATGAAGATTGTTATCCAATGATCGATGGAAAGCTAAAGCGCCTTTGAGCAGCCCTCTCTGAGCTGGATATTGGCGCTATACAAATGTTTAGTAGTAGTAGTAGTAGTATCTATCGGATTTTTATAACAACAACGTACTCACATCAAAATTAATAAAAGAACGACCACACCGTCTCAATCGGAGTAACTTCCACATGCCACGATAAAAGCGTGAGCTGAGATCGTGTTGTTAAACATCGTTTTTACGACTAAACATATGGTAAGGAACACCTTTCTCGAATCTAACGTGCTGTTTCTTGAGTAGATTGACGGATCAAAACTTAAAATAAAGTTTTAATAGTTTCAACTTATAATTTCCAACAACTCAAATATGATAAAGGATGAGTAAAGATTTATGTAACCAACATATGTCACAATAACAAACTGTTATTTTTACCTGAACAGTATTTGTTTTTTACGTGTACAAATGTGGATTTTAACTTGCTTTGTTTCTTAAATCACATACATTAAATTAAATGAATTACATTCTTTTTATACCTGAAATTTCTTGCTTAACCCTTCAATTTTTTTTATACATATATATGTATTTTTAAAGTTTCAAAAAGGTATTTCGATAACTTATACTTAAATTTGGCAATACATGATACTCCTGTTTTGTCAAAGCTTGTCAAATTTGAGGCATCGCTCGATATATACATGTAATGTGAGACCTTTAAACTGCAAAGTTGAGTTCATCTTAAATCGGTTGTAAAATATTCTGTGTTAACTTTAATTTCACTTTTAGGGCTAGACAGACTCGGATGACAATGACAGTAACCATGACAACATAGTTTGTCGAACATATAAAAAATTGTTGACAATATTCAAGAAAAAATAGGACATGTTAAACAAGAGTCATCAGAAGATGACATATCCCACCGGTTCCACATGATCCGAAGATGTAAACCTTTGAAAAATAATTGTAAATTTTTCAAGCAAGGTTCATAATAGTATAAGCTAATATATATGAAACGAAAACCTTTCAAATACAGAGTCCATATAAGAGCCGTTTCCATGGAAATAATAAAAAAATAAATTTTTCAGAAATGTGAAAAGTTCAAAAGGCACCACTTCAGAAGGTGGGCAATACACATGTAAAGTTTCAGAAAGATATGTGGACCGGTTTTTGAGTTCTGCTCCGGAAACGAAACCTTTCATGAACAGAGTCCAAATAAGAGCCGTTTCCATGGAAATAATAAAAAATAAAATTTTCCGAAATGTGAAAATATCAAAAGGCACCACTTCAGTAGGTGGGCAATACACATATAAAGTTTCAGAAAGATACGTGGACCGGTTTTTGAGTTCTGCTCCGGAAACGAAATGATTACGGACGGACGGACAGACGGACATACAGACGGACAGGGCGATGACTATATCCCACGGTATTACATACCGGTGGGATAAAAAAACGTGATGGGGGGTACTACTCTTGGAGCATCAAACTTTTATTCCAAACGTGGCACCTAATTTTTTTGAATAGTCATAATTGATAGACAAGAGAACAACGAAGACATTGAACACTCAACGGTATTTTGTATGACGAGTAGAAATATTTTTAAAAGACCCTAACCAAAAATAATCGTTGAAAAATAATTTATTTTTTTTCGAGGGTGGGTGTCTTTGAAAACAAATATCCTTTTAGTGGAATTTTTTATTTTGAAAATTGAAATTGCATGTTATTATTCAACGTTTTTTCTACCTACACACCAAGTTTGGTTAATTTTGGTTGATTATTAAAAAATGACTGATTATGCCTATAATAAGTGGATTTTGCTCTGATCATAAAACTGTACCTGTTGGCGTCCCACAAGGTCACATTTAAGGACCATCCCTTTTTATTTTATACATCATCGAAATAATCGATGCTATAGAAACTCATATTCGTCTCGAAGATGGTCGCGATATTGCCGCTTATGAATTGATGATTGTGGATGTATAAATCCCCGATACAAGAATTCAAAACCCATAAACATCATTGGGAAATTCTTCAGAGGAAAGGTTGAAAAATCATTTTGAAGAAATTGTTCATGAAATAAGCCGAATTAGCCCAATGATTAACTACCTCCGAAGTTCTGAATATTGCCTCTCAAATATTGTGTTGTGTTGCTGAGTAATTGTTGGATAATTGTACGCATGAACAAATTCTCTTTCATGGACGACCACATTTAGAATTTAGATGCACTTTGCAAAAGCAGCTCTGTTCGTGGTACTTGTTTACTTTGAAAGCATTATTTAAAAGTAGAAAGATATAAAAGAGATATGCTTTTACAAAACTAGATTAGTGTTTGCGGGACATCGCAAAAACAGAGCAGCCCCCGAAATTGGGGTTTCGTCTTACCCTGTTCCGCCTTCTACAAGCCTCAGCATACTGGGCATTTACTTGTGATCTTGACCTTTGACATTCAAGGTCAAGCAATCAATGAATAAATTTCATTGAATATAACATTAATGTAACAAATTAAAGATGTGTCGCCGGATGTATTTAATGATACATTTCGTATTTTGCTTCATTTCTCTTTGCTTTGTTACGAGCTCTCTTCTTTTCACACTCTTACTATGGTCGTAACACTATTAGTATCTCGTGCAGTACCTGTTCCGTGACGTAGGCATTTTCAAATTCGCCACTTCATGTCACGCCATGGCCGAGGTGAGTTGTCATACCCCTCGGCCACACATCATCTTTTATTGATGTCTCTTTTATGTTTTTACAGGTATGTACCTTTTCTATATAACCCTTCTTTCATAAGAATCGTGTAATTGATAAGGTTCGCGATCGTAATATTTATAATGTTTATCATAAATCTATTATAAATATATTCTAAAGTATCGCGCTGCACTAGTCGACTAATTCATAATACTAGCACCATCACGTATGTAAGTGTGAGTGAGATTTGTTTAATGGTAACTTTCAGTAATATTTTACTTGCAAGTGCAATAAGATATCATTTTCTTACCGTAAATGCCAATTTTTATGTAATGTAACGATAGTTTCATTAATAGTATATTTTGCCACCATTTTTGGCCACTTCATGTCACGCCATGGCCGAGGTGAGTTGTCATACCCCTCGGTCACACATCATCTTTTATTGATGTCTCTTTTATGTTTTTACAGAATAAACCATTTTTAAACTACACCGCCTCAGTCCGATTTCTCAGCGGCCAGGACCCGCGACAAAATGGCGCCCGAACAGGGACTGAGGGTTGAGCCACAACAACAACAACTCATCTGATAATTCATCACAATATATCTGCTTCTTCGATGTCTTCTCCGTCATCGATGTCATCATCTATGTGATCATTATCTCATCCAGGATATCAACGTCACCATCACCGTCACCGTCAATCACCACAACATCAAGTTCATCTATAAGTATACCATGATTGACATTCGCCCATATTTAAAGCATTACTATAGATGCTGTGATTTGTATGTGAAGTGACAATAATGTGATAACTGTGATATTCTTATGGACATGCCTTTTGATAATAATCGTGACTTATATCAGAGCTTCTACGGTATGACTTGATTCTCGTGTTTGATATTCACGATGTGCACGGATTGACTCTGAGGAAACAAGTGAGACAATTGTGATAATGAGACTTTTCAGACTCGCATGATTTATATCTTTGAATCTTTCAGTACTATAATCATTGTGATCATTGTGATCTTTGTTGACATTTTGCTGATTGATATTTATGCTTTGTTCATGTAACATGTTTTGATATTTTGCTTTGTACATGAAACATGTTTTGATGGTATATTTCATGTGATATTTGTCATGCTCATGTGAAATATCTTTACTCTCACGTGCACGATGCCGGTATATGCTTTTGATATATTCTTATAATTCTGCATAGTAGACATACTGATTGTTTACTATGGGTGCGTAAGAATATAGCATTATCTCTGCAGAGACATAGATAGTTATTATTATTTAGAAGGCCTATAAATAGTATAATCTGTATACATTTATTTATATTTCAGAGACAATAAGACATGGTACAATTTATGTCTTCTACTTAATTGTCTCTTAGGGCTTGTGTCAGTTTCTCATTTAATAGTTTCTATTTAAATTGTGTGACAGTTTTATCCACTATTTTTTTACAATCATTACATTGAGTGAATGAGAGTGTGTGCGGATATGTTTCACATTCACCTTTACTAAACTAATTCACTTCTCGCGTTGTTTGAATCGCGCCCGTGTTTCCACTCGCGTTTCTAATAATAATTTAGTGCAACTTTTCTCCGACTTGTAATATCTTCTCGCGTGTTTACATTTCGGACTTACACTTCCGTTTTACACATGTACTTTGTAAACATCCGGTAAGGTGTCATTTCCGGTATATATTGCTTCCGGTATTTCACTTTCGTGTTTCTTCAATAAACTTGATAGGTTCTTTGTTGCCTTTCTTTAATATTACTATTGACATTTTCATTGTCTTCGTCATTGGTAATAGTTTTGCTTTTCTATCCACTTTTTGATATATGCTTGCCATCTTTGTATCTTCAACATACATCGGGTGACATCCGCTTCCTTTGTTTACATTTTGTGTTTGTTTAATTGGTAGCGATATTGCATATATTTCTAGTGTATATACTCTAGTGTTTGGTGTTTGATAGTTTTCCATTTGGCCTTGCCGAAGATTTATGTAGGTCATTGTGGATTTATACTGGTTTGGATTTTGATTGTATATTTGTGGTCCAGACTTTATTGATTTGTTGTTTGGGTAGTGTTAGGCTATATTCCTGATTAATCTGAATATCCCTACACATAGTTACACATGTTCTCGTTAGGGTGCACTACACTCTAGTGTTAGCAAACCAACACATATTACACGGTGCTCATTCCAGGAGGATATTGATTGTGTGAACTGGTGTGTAACTTCAGCTATCATTATGGCTACCGGATGTGAGGATTTGGATGTGGGATCTCAGGTAATATCAGAAGAGGAAGAGAGGAAGATGATAAGCTATTTGTCATCAACAGGACGATATCAAGTTCGACCTATTCCTTATTTAACCTCTCCTACACAGGACAGGAAGTTTGATCCAAAGTCAGAGGAATCCAAATCAAGGCACCAAAGATCAGACACTCATTTCAGAACTCAACAGACTCCGTTTGAGGTACCCATGTACAGTACTCCCTACTATAACCAAGCTTTCCTGAACCCACAGCTCCAACAGTTTCAGCTTCCAAGGATATCAGCCTTTTCTGGAGAGATTCCTGTTCCCAGGAATGAAGTTTCATTTGAGTCTTGGAAATGGGAATTAGAATGTCTTCTTCAGGATGTTACTTATCCTCCTGCGGTGGTAGGTCAGGCTGTTAGGAAATCGCTGAAAGGAGATGCTGCAAGTATCCTTTTATCACTTGGACATACAGCAACAGTGGAGACTATAGTTCGGAAACTTGATGGACTCTATGGAACGTTAGACAATCCAGAGACATTGATGCAGGAATTCTACACAGCTCGACAACATGACTTAGAATCCGTCGCATCATGGGGAATACGTTTAGAGACTCTTCTACAGAAGGCTATTGACAGAGGAAGTCGAATCGATGTCCACACCAGGGATAGTATCCTACGGAATAGATTCTGGACTGGACTCGCTAAGGACACTCTGAAGAATGCCACCAGACCTGCTTTTCATTCCGGACAAGGATATGAAGACCTTATACAGACTGTCAGGGAGATAGAGCATGAGCTTCTGGATGGATCGAAGCCTGTACACAAGTCAAAGGTAAAAGCGGTCCAACAACCTCAGGTAACTGATCCGCAACAGACATCTGGGATTGGTCAACAGCTATCTGAGATCATCAAGAAACTGGACAAGATAGAGCTTCAACGACAAAAGCCACAACCACCTCCAGTGGACAACGAAGTATTGAAGCAGATCTTGGACCGACTTACAGTACTAGAGGCACAGAAGAGCACTCCCACAGCTGACACTTCTCATCCTGCTAGAGGCAGAGGTCGTGGTAAGCGAGGTAGAGGTAAACATGGAGGTTCTTTAAACTAGAGAGGCTATCTACAGTAGGGCAAGTAGAAGCCGAGAGAGATGATAGCCCTAATGACGCAACCAATCTTAGAGACAGGATGATAGGTGATGCTAATGAAGCTATGGTTTCTATTGCTGGATTTGATTGTCTTGCACTCCTTGATTCAGGATCCATGCTAACATCTGTAAGTGAGGCATACTACAAGTCAACACTTTCTCATTTGGATCGTAGGTCAATCACAGAGTTTGAACTCGATGTCATTGGAGCTGGAGACAACTTGATTCCATATATAGGTTATATAGAGGCTTCTATTAACATTTCTCCTTATGACATTGAATACCTGATACCAGTGCTGATCACTAAGGACACAGAGTATAACCGACGAGTTCCACTTTGTATCGGAGTTAATGTCCTCAAGCGCCTTAAGGTTGATATCCATGAGTCATCAAAGGACGTCCCAAGGGAGTGGACCACAGCTCTGAATTCCATCTGTCACAATGGAGTATTAGGTACAGTCAAGTCAACTAGGAATAAGCCTATAACCATACAACCTAATCAGATGATCACCATCACTGGTCTTGTACGCCACATACCTGGAAGTTACACTGCTGTCACAGAACACCTTGAAGTTGATTCAGATTTACAAACAGGTCTTTCAATATGTCCACGTGTGGTAGAAGTTGGTAAACATGGAAACACATCTAGGATTCCAGTTAGATGCTGCAACTTATCTGCCCGAGTTATTACCATTCCACCTAAGGCAAAGCTATGTCAACTACAGCAGGTTCGTGTCATTACCCAAGTTCCTATTGATGCACCTGTAGATAACCCTACTCAAGCTCCTAAGGACACTTCTTCAGGCAATGGTTATGAGTTTGATTTGTCAGAAAGTCCACTTAACGATACACAGAAGCAGCAAGTTGCTACGATGCTACAGCGTTGGGACTCCATCATGTCTTCAAGTATCACAGACTTAGGATGTTGTACCACTGTCAAGCACTCTATTAAGTTGACTGATGACACTCCCATTAAACAACCACATCGCCGTATCCCACCAGGATTATTTGAAGAAGTCCGGGAACATTTACACGAGATGCTTGCTTGTGGAGCTATCAGAGAGTCACAGAGTCCTTACTCCTCTAATGTCGTACTGGTAAGGAAACATGACAACTCTCTGCGCATGTGCTTGGACCTTAGACGATTAAAGGACGGACTATCCGAGATTCGTATGCCATTCCAAGGATTGATGAAACTCTTGATTGTTTGTCTGGTGCTAAACTGTTCAGTAAACTTGATCTTCGTGCGGGATACTGGCAAGTAGAGCTCGAAGAGGAGGACAAGGCAAAAACTGCATTTTCTGTAGGACCTTTGGGCTTTTACGAATGTAACAGGATGCCTTTTGGACTCACAAACGCGCCAGCAACATTTCAGAGATTGATGGAAAAGTGCATGGGAGATCTGAATCTAAGGGAATGCCTCATATATTTAGATGACATCATCATATTCTCGGATACGTTTGAAGAACACATTAAGAGGTTAGAAGCGGTGTTTCAACGTCTGAAAGATCATGGACTCAAGCTAAAACCATCGAAATGTGAACTTTTCAGAGAAAGGATCAAGTATCTGGGGCATATCGTTTCTGTAGATGGAATTGAAACTGATCCAGAGAAGATAACTGCACTCAAGACTTGGCCAGTTCCCAAGAACACTGATGATGTAAGAAGATTTCTTGGCTTTACAGGATATTACAGACGATTTGTAAAGGATTTTTCAAAGATCGCAAAACCACTGAATGAATTACTGATAGGACAGCCAAAGAAGAAACGCAAACGGACTTCATGTGGAAACGAGTGGAACTGGTTAGAGGAACACCAACATGCCTTTGACACTCTAATTTCACACTTGACAGAACCACCAATTCTAGCTTATGCAGATTATAGTCAACCATTTGAGGTGCATACAGATGCTAGTGCAGATGGATTGGGGGCCGTATTGTATCAGAGACAAGAAGGAAAGTTGAGAGTCATTGCCTACGCCAGTTGAGCTCTGAGGAAAGGAGAGAAGAACTATCCTGCGCATAAACTTGAGTTCCTAGCTCTCAAATGGGCAGTCACTGACAAATTTCATGAGTACCTCTATGGGAATAAATTTGAAGTAAAAACTGACAACAATCCTTTAACATACGTCCTCACTACTGCAAAACTTGATGCTACAGGTCATCGGTGGCTGGCAGCTCTATCAGCATATGACTTCAAGATTACTTATCGTCAGGGGACAAGAAACCAAGATGCTGATGGTTTATCTCGACGTTCTGGCTATCAGGAGGATTTCAAGGATGTTGATATTTCAAGTATCAAGTCCATTTGTCAAGTGCATAACATACGTCCTCACTACTGCAAAACTTGATGCTACAGGTCATCGGTGGCTGGCAGCTCTATCAGCATATGACTTCAAGATTACTTATCGTCAGGGGACAAGAAACCAAGATGCTGATGGTTTATCTCGACGTTCTGGCTATCAGGAGGATTTCAAGGATGTTGATATTTCAAGTATCAAGGCCATTTGTCAAGTGCATACCACAACCTGAAACAACGCAGAAAGTCTATCTTTTGACGAGAGCGCAGTCTTTCCTGAAGAACCTTTGACATCGTTGACAGCTAACATCAATTGTTGGAAAGAGGAACAATCAAAGGACCAATCTATCTCGAGAGTTGTTAAACTTTTCAAGAAGGGAAACAAGCTTACTTCTAGGTTGAGATCACTTGAAAATCCCTACGTTGGAAAGCTTCTTCTTGAATGGAACAAGTTGACTATTAAGGATGGAATCCTTTATCGACGTGTCAAGGTCAAGGATCAAGTTCTCAATCAAGTCATTCTCCCAAGTCATCACAAGGAAACAGTACTCAAGGCAATCCATGACAATTCCGGACATCAAGGTAGAGACAGAACTTTAGACTTGATTCGCAACAGGTTTTATTGGCCTGGGATGAACGAGGATGTTGAGAGTTACGTCAGAAGGTGTATAAACTGCATCAGAAGGAAATCGCCAACGTCTAAAAAATCTGCGGAACTAGTGAATATTCAAACAACGTCCCCAATGGAACTTGTTTGCATGGACTACTTGCAACTGGAGGAATCTAAAGGTGGTTTTGAAAACATTTTGGTAATCACTGATCATTTTACACGTTATGCCATTGCCATACCCACAAGAAACCAATCAGCCAGGACAACAGCAAGAGTTCTGTTTGATAACTTCCTAGTTCACTATGGATTTCCAGCCAAGCTACATAGCGATCAAGGTAGAAACTTTGTAGGCAACATCATCAAGGAGCTCTGCCATATCACTGGAATGCAGAAAACTCGTACCACACCATATCATCCCCAAGGAAATGGAATGTGTGAACGCTTCAATCAGACACTTCTCAACATGCTTGGAACTCTTGAAGATGACAAGAAAGCTGATTGGAAGAGTTATATATCTCCGCTAGTGCACGCCTATAATGCTACGAAACACGACAGCACAGGTTTTTCACCTTTCTACCTGATGTTTGGTCGACATCCAAGACTGCCAGTAGATGCATTCCTGGGAGTAGATAATAGGCAAGAGGATCACACCAAGACAGATTATGTGAATAATCTCAGGAAGAGATTGAACTTTGCTTATGAAAGTGCCTCAAGAGAAGCCCAAAAGGCGGGACGACGTCACAAGCAAAGGTATGATACCAAAGTGCGCGCCTCAACTCTTCAAAGTGGTGATCGAGTTCTTATTCGATTAGTTGGTCTCACTGGAAAACACAAGCTAGCTAACAAGTGGGGACGGGAAGTATTCACTGTAGTGAATCAGCCAAACGAGGATATCCCTGTTTTTACTGTGCAGCAAGAGGATGGCAAAGGTTCAAAGAAGACTTTGCATCGGAATATGCTTCTTCCTCTAGTGTCAGTTCCAGTTGAACCAAGAGCACCACAGATGAAAAGCAAACCAGGAACTAAAAAGTCTAAGTCCTTGAGGGTACAAGAATTCAAAGAACAGAGCGATTCGGATGAAGATAGTGTTTGTGAAGTGATGGTAATGCTACCAGGAGCTCCTTTAATGGATGTGTCCCCAGTACATGGTACCGATGCAATTGATTCCCAGGAGGTTAGAGACACAAGTGATACTCGTCTCGAGACAGTTGGATCAGTTTTTGAAGATTTGTCTCCAACTCCCACGGAAATTCCTCAAACATCGATCATTGCAAGTATTCCATCAACCCCTGTTGAACAGTCATCTGCTTCTCCTGAACAAGGGATTAACACATCTTCTGCTCCTGATACTGATGTTGCTGACGCAGTTGCTCCAGAGCAATTACCGAATTCTGCTGTGGGGAGGCCTACCCGCAACAGAGTTCCTCCAGCTTGGTTAAGAAGTGGCGACTGGGTCACAAACTTCAGTGTTCAGGCTTTCCCGTCGTCTTCAGTTCCTTCAGTTTTTTCGTCTTCGTGTGAAGAAGTTGAGTTGGTAGATTATCCAGCGGCGGCTGGTATCTCAGATTTTGAAGTTTTTGTATGAGTTGTCAGTTGTGCTCCAGGTGTAAATAGTTTTCTCAGTTTGTATTTCTGTTTGTTTGAATGTTTTTCAGCATTAAAATGTTGAGGACAACATTTCACAAAGGAGGGGAGGATGTCGCCGGATGTATTTAATGATACATTTCGTATTTTGCTTCATTTCTCTTTGCTTTGTTACGAGCTCTCTTCTTTTCACACTCTTACTATGGTCGTAACACTATTAGTATCTCGTGCAGTACCTGTTCCGTGACGTAGGCATTTTCAAATTCGCCACTTCATGTCACGCCATGGCCGAGGTGAGTTGTCATACCCCTCGGCCACACATCATCTTTTATTGATGTCTCTTTTATGTTTTTACAGGTATGTACCTTTTCTATATAACCCTTCTTTCATAAGAATCGTGTAATTGATAAGGTTCGCGATCGTAATATTTATAATGTTTATCATAAATCTATTATAAATATATTCTAAAGTATCGCGCTGCACTAGTCGACTAATTCATAATACTAGCACCATCACGTATGTAAGTGTGAGTGAGATTTGTTTAATGGTAACTTTCAGTAATATTTTACTTGCAAGTGCAATAAGATATCATTTTCTTACCGTAAATGCCAATTTTTATGTAATGTAACGATAGTTTCATTAATAGTATATTTTGCCACCATTTTTGGCCACTTCATGTCACGCCATGGCCGAGGTGAGTTGTCATACCCCTCGGCCACACATCATCTTTTATTGATGTCTCTTTTATGTTTTTACAGAATAAACCATTTTTAAACTACACCGCCTCAGTCCGATTTCTCAGCGGCCAGGACCCGCGACAGATGTAAAAGTTAAAATAATCCATTTTTAGCTCATCTGGCCTGTAAGGCCCGATGGGCTTATGGCATGGCATGGTGTCCGGCGTCCGTCCGTCCATCCGTCCATCCGTCCATCCGTCCGTAAACTTTGTGGAATTTCGACTTCTTCTCCAGATCCATAAGGCCTAGAAACCTAAAACTTTGTGTACATACTCCTTGGCTAGTGAGGATTATAAATTGTAGCTTTGGTGGCCCTGTGACCCCTAATAAGGGCCACAGGGACCCCTCCTTAAAAACCTATTTTCATCTTCTTCTCCAGAACCATGAGGCCTAGAAAGCTGAAATTGTGTGTACAGACTCCTTGACTAGTGAGGATTATAAATTGTAGTTTTGGTGGTCCTGTGACCCCTAATAAGGGCCACAAGGGCCGCGCCCTAAAAACCTATTTTCATCTTCTTCTCCAGAAGCATGAGGCCTAGAAAGCTGAAATTGTGTTTACAGACTCCTTGACTAGTGAGCATTTTGAATTATAGCTTTGATGGCCCTGTGACCCCTAATAAGAGCCACAGGGACCAAGCCCTAAAAACCTATTTTCATCTTCTTCTCCAGAACCACAAGGCCCAGAACGTTGAAACTTTGTATCCAGACTCCTTGACTAGTGAGGATTTTAAACTGAAGCTTTGGTAGCCCTGTGGTGCCTAATAAGGGCCCCAGGGACCACACCCTAAAAACCTATTTTCATCTTTGTTCTGTCGAAAACATGTAATCCTGGCCATGGTATGGCTTCTTAAGGGGTAAAACACTGCAAAGTAAAGAAAATACCCAAATTAGGAAAATATTACACTTAAAATAGCATAATCAATGATCAAAGAGTTAAAAACTACCAACAGAAGTCACAAGTATCAATTTTAAGAGATATTTTATGTGTGCTTCCCTAGAAAATTTCTGACAAGGAAAGGTTTACTGTTGAAAGATTATATTTTAAGGCAGCTTCAATCAATGTCAAGTGTCTACACAAGTATGGCGAAATAAGTCTTCACATAAAGAACACAATGGGCTTACATTGCAAACTAAGTTTACAGTTAAAATATAATCCCAATATCCTGATATGAAATATTTCCATTTCTGTATTGATTACAGGTATCTGAAATCACATCACATATAGTTTAGAATTTGAGACTTTGTGGCCCCTACAAATGGGAAACCACATTGGCCAGCGCAAAATTAAATATGAAGCCTGATGAGCTACAGAGCCAATGGCTCTATTTTTTCAATATATGTTGACCTTGCTGTGACCTTGACCTTCGACAGTTCATACCGAAAAACTTTCCAAAATCAAGAGATAATACATACAAAATTTAAACTTCATAGCATAAAAACTTTTCAATCTATTGCGTTTACAAGGAATTTTTTAGTGATTTTATAGCTCGTGACCTTGACCTTAGATCTTGAAAGTGACCATGTCATTTTAAGTCACCAGAGGTGTAAACAATTATACATCTTTATAAGTTCTGAAAAACTGAATGGGGTTAAGTTATATCCATATTAGTTCCACATTGTAATAACACAAATCTCATGACCTTGACCTTTGACCTTCATGGTAATACAATCAATGAACACTTTTCAATGAGTTTAACAATCAGCTATTGATTAAAAGTGTTCATAGTTAAAATAAAGCATTTTCGCAAAACCATGCTAAAGCCCTGACCTTGCTTTGACCTTGACCTTGGACAGATTGTAGCGAAAACCTTTTCAAATTTGTTTACTCTTCCAAGGATGATATATACCAAGTTAGAGTTGCATAGCAAAAAGACTTTTCAAGTTATGGCGTTTACAAGGAATTTTTTCGTGATTTTTTTTAGCTCGTGACCTTGACCTTTGACCTTGAAAGTGAACATGTCATTCTAAGTCCCCAGAGGTGTTAACACTTATACATGTTTATGAGTTCTGAAAAGCTTAATGGGATCAAGTTATATCTAAATCAGTTGCACATTGCAATAACACAAATCTCATGACCTTGACCTTTGACCTTCATGGTTATACAATCAATGAACACTTGTCATTGAGTGTAACAATCATCTATTGATTAAAAGTGTTCATGGTTAAAATAAAGCATTTTCGCAAAACCATGCTAAAGTCATGACCTTGCTGTGACCTTGACCTTGGACATATTGTAGCGAATACCTTTTCAAATTTGTTTACTCTTCCAAGGATGATATATATCAAGTTAGAGCTTCATACGCAAAAACTTTTCAAGTTATGGTGTTTACAAGGTTAGTGATTTTATAGCTCGTGACCTTGACCTTTGACTTTGAAAGTGAACAAGTCAAATTCATTCCCCTGAGGTATAGGCAGTAAGTTATAAATACAAGTTCTGGAAAGCTTAGTAGAAAAAAGTTATAGCCATCAGTATGAGCGCGGCGGCGGCGGCAGCGGAAACTGCACAAATACTGAAAGCAGCGCCGTCTTTAGACGGGGCTGCTAATGAATAACCAATTTATATGTAAGATAAGCATTTTGACAACACAGTGAGAATTTAATTTCAATTTGATGAAATGTATATGTTGACACATTCTCTCCCCACAGAGGCAGATCAAGTCATGTTGATTTAGCATCTGTTTTATTAAGACGAGTTTGTGGGATAGAATGGGAGATGCCTGATTGGAGGCAATCAAAGTTAGTTGTGCAATCAGCGACGCTGTTCTTCAATTCAATTCAATTCTTTATTCCAACAAACCACCATTGGTGGTACAGGAACATTACAAATAAAGATATGACAAACAAAAAAATATATACAGTGATCACTTGGAGTTATATACTTATCTTTCTATAGTTTTATCAATTGTTCTAATGAGACGTGACAGATCCTTTAAAACCGAGGGATTATTCGCTGTAAGCAAAAGTTTGAATTTTACAAGAGATGGCCATTTTCTGTAATATGCCGGAGTGTAACGTGATCTATGGTCATCGAAAAATGGACACTTTAATAAGTAGTGATACTCATCTGCGATCGCCGGTGAGTTACAAAGGTTGCAATTTCTGTTAATTTTCGGTATATTTTTCCAGCGGCCAGTCTCTATTGGTAAATAATGATTTGACGTACGAAATGACATAATTGGCCGAGAGAAGTAATCTGGTAACAGAAAGTATTTTTCAAAAGAGGGCAAATCTTTAAATAATTTATAATAGTATCCTTTTGAGCTTTTATTGATATCGTCCCTCCATTGCTGTATAAAATGATCTTTTAGAGTTGATTCTACCATAGAGACTAGCCACTGTTTACAAACACATGGGTTATCAAATACATAGGTCAAACCACAAGTATTTAGAATACTTTTTATATGTGACAGCCATAGGTTATTACTACACAGGTGTAGGTAATTGTCTAATTTTAGCAGTTGGAGAACTCGCGAGGAAAGCTTAGATGGATAACTAATACTTTCTAGGTTATGTCAGAATGAGATCATTCTTTTAGCTATAATAGTTATATTAACAGGAAAACGTCCCAGTTCGCCATATACCATAAAATTAGGAGTTGATGATCTTAAACCAGTACACATCTTAAGAAACTTTAAGTGAAATTTTTCTATATTTACAATATTTTCGTAGCCCCATATTTCACATCCATATAAGGCAATTGGAAGAATTAATATATCAAAAAGGTTGATAATAGTATCAAGTGTCAGGTTGAGGTTTCTCGATTTTTTGATAAGTGCAAACATGGCTTTTTTAGAGCTAGATAATAAATCATTCAAAGCAAGGTTGAATCTCCTATTATGGTGAAAGTTGATGCCAAGATATGTATAGTTATCGATAATTTCAATTGGTTTTGAGTCAAATTGAAAAGATAGTTTGGATCTTTTACAAACACCTCCTCCAAATATAATGATCTTAGTTTTTGCTATGTTAACATTGAGTTTCCATGCATCACAGTATGTTTTGAATAAATCAAGAGAATTTTGAAGCTCTTTTGGGGTTTCTCCAAGTAGAATAGCATCATCTGCATATAATAAAATAAGAAATTTAATACACATGTGAATAAAATCGCTATTAACACAATTAACATCAACACCCTTACTTCCATTTTCCTCAAGGAAAACGTCTAAGTCATTAAGAAAAATTGAAAATAATAATGGAGAAAGGTTTTCCCCTTGCCGAACACCAGCATAACTGAAGAAGAAATTAGAAGTCTGGTTATCAACCATAACGCAGGATTTAATATTACTATACATATTCTTCACTAGGGTAAAGAATTTCCCTTTTATGTTGTATGATAACATTTTACGCCAGAGACCTACTCTCCAAACACTATCGAAGGCTTTTGTGAAATCTATAAAAGCACAACAAAGTTTTCGTTTACAGGTTTTGAAATATTGATTCAACGCATTTAAAATAAAAATATTATCAAGAGTTGACATATTCTCTCGGAAACCAGCTTGTGATGGGCTAAGGATCTCATTCAATTCGAAGTAGGTATTTAATCTTGAATTCAAAAGACAAGTGAACAACTTTCCTAAACAGCTAAGAATGGTAATAGGCCGATAAGAATTCGGATCCAGGCAATCACCTTTTTTCTTATATATCGGTCGAATCATCGTTTTGGCTACTGAAACAAGGCAAAGGCATTGATATATGAACCACTCTTTCCATGCGGGAAGCCTTGTCATTTGATAAAGAAATTCAAATGTATTGAGATGAAAGTTTTTTCTCTAGGGGAAACTGCCGGAACCCACGGATTTCGTCGTAACAGAACAGAGGCTAAATCAACATGACTTGATCTGCCTCTGTGGGGAGAGAATAATGTTCTGTTTCTCATTGTTTACTTATGGTAACATGACTTCAGTAAATACTCGTTTCTGATTGGTTGATATGAAGGATTTCCCAGTTTTAAATGGCAATGAACACCTGCAAATTGGCTCAGGCGAATCACCGCGAAAGGATACGTTATTTGGTCCGCCTTACCAAGTTTTATGACTTTTCGTTCACTATCATGATCATGATAATTATTTATGCTACACTGAAATAACATGGGAGCCTATGGGAAAATGACGTTTGTTGCAATACTTTTGGCACGTCACTGTATCTTTTACGCGGCTGTTTAGCCAGTAACCTGTTTTTTTAATCTGTCACTTACTTTAAAGGTATAAAGGTTCTCCTTGTAGTAAACGTCAACAATTTTTTTCTATCAAATCTACACAACAAGCATTGTGGTTTATGTTTGTAAAATATTACTTGTAAAGACTCTCATAACCACCCATAAAATGTCTCCAATATGTATTGTACTTGTGAGGTGAGACTGAAATAAAATAAAAGAAAGCCTCCACACATTTTGTCTTTGTCATTTGTAATAATAAAAATGATTAATACTGAAAGTCCTGTGAGTATACTGTTTTCAAATTCAAAAGAACTAATTAGTGAGTGTTTATTTAGAGACGTGTTAATTAGCGAGTGTTTATCACAGCCCTGGCGTGATTAAAAGAAAGGCGACACTACAAGACGAAAGTATATATACGCCACATTTAGTTGCCCATGCACGAAACGCACCCTTGACTTGATCACACAGAGAACGAAAAGAGAAAAAACTAAACTCAAGGGTAATCCAGGCTGAGCGGTTTCTGACTTTAAACACTGTTATTTGTATTTGTATAAAAGCCATCAACCATCCAATTCATTGGTTATTAGCAATTTAATAGTCCTATTTCAGAACATTGATCATCACCTTTTGTCCAATTGTGGCCTTAAAGGGGGTCTGCAACTTGAATTTTTAACTTCCGGTGTTTTATTATCAGGGCCCCCAAAGAGTCGTATATGCCAGGTAGGGACGAAATAGTTTGGTTACAAACCGCTTATAGCTGACAGCCAGTACCAAGTTTGGGTCACATGACCCCCCTTACCCGTCTGGACGCTCTCATTAACAATGGTCAATATGGCTTCACAAGCTAGGTTGGTGTTCCCCTTTAAGGACATACCCTACGCATCAAAACGTTGCTTCTGCGCAGAACCGTGTTTCATTTCTCACTTTTAGCATCCAAATTTATCCATATTTCACGCTCACATACAAATTATGCTCAAATAAAAAATAATATTTTTTGGCTTTTTTCACAAAAAATGACATTTTTAAAATCGATTTTACTAAAAAAACGAGCATGGTGACCCCCTTTTTTTATTTGATTTTTGAAATCAGCACACTCAGTAGAACAAACATGCTTATTTTCAGAAAATTCTAAATATTTTTATTTCTGGGTAGGGTATGTCCTTAAGTACTAGTTACTGCTTTCATCTGAAACACAATGTGTTACAGTTTGCACGGAATTTGAAAATAAAAATTGATCGATAGTGTTAATTTGTCAGTGAGTTGATGTTCAGTGCCGCACATGGGGAGGCAGCACTAACACAAGAAAATACGGCAAATTATTTATGTAATTACAAACTGTAAACCAGTACTCTCAAGACGTTATCTTAACAAATAGTGTTTGTTTTGTAAAATGATCAATAATTTTACACCATGGATGCGGGTGATTGAATGCGGGAGTTTCTCCGATTGAGACAGTATTGGCGTTCTATAATTTTATTTGATGTGAGCTCGTTGTTTTAAAAATTCAATTGATAGTGTAAATTGTAGCTAAATAGTTTTTGTATCACGTGGATTCTCTGTAGACATATTTTTACATTTCTGAAGTTTTACTCTTCACATTTGACATCACATAAATAAAAATCTAATACTATTTCTCGAGATTTATTATCTTTTGTAGTATTGCGATTGTTTGTGCAATAGCAGGCAAAGGTACGAAATAACAATCCCCCTTTTGGACCCTGATTTTTGATCAACTTTTCAGGCTGCGAGAAAAATCTTTCGTCGAGATTTTGATATCCCATTTGCATTTAAGAACATACTGATTACGAAGCCACGAGCACAGTAAACCCTGTAAAAAGGGCATAGCTTTTAACGAACCCACTTTCGGTGACGTATAGGATTACCGGGAACACCGTGTCTCAACCACGTATATTGCGTTTGATGGCTATCAACTTTTGCAGCAACTAATACCTTATTCAGAGAAAAATAAAATAAAATCGAGTCTTGCACGAGAAAGTTTTCAAGCGTATATTTCGAAACCGGAAGTTGTGAGATGGCAACACTTAATTCGCCTTTATTTCGGCTGCCGTTTCGGTAATTTAGGTAAACTATCACCCATATAAGGAATTTTGGTCGTATTTTTCCGAGGTCGGTCGCACAATTTTGTAAAAAATACAAGGACAACAATAAAAATACTTTTTTTAAATATTGAACTTTGAAATTGAATCTTTAAATTTGGATGGCAGCATCCATGTGTTAAATAGCTGAAATATTGCTGACCCTTATTCAAACTGTTATATTTAAAAAAATATTTTTTCTGTATGCGTTGTATTTAAAACAATAATTTGCGAGAAACAATATTAATGAGAAAATCGGACCAAAATTTCCTTAGAAAAGAGACAAAAATGACCGAAACGTATGCGCCAGCAAGTCGACATGAAGGCGATTCAAGGATCGCCATTTCAGAATTTCCGGTTCTAAAATAAACGCATTAAACCGTCTTTGTCGCAACGACTAGATATTCTTTTTGTCTTTGAATCGGGCAATAGTTGTCTCCCAAGTTGATATCCATTTGTTGTAACTGAAACGTGTTGTAAAACCTACACACATAATGATGATGTCAGCGAAAGCCGGTTCGTTAAAACTATTGCTTGTTTGTATTGTACTTTGGACGTCGAATTAAGTACTTTTCTGCTGATCAAAACATGTAAATATGACATCAAACATTTTACTGATGTTTGAAAAGTGATATATTTTTGTTCTCAAAAGCTAAATTTTATCACGAACCGCATGCAGGTATGACAATGAAGCTTGTTTGCTTGCTAGTGTATTTAAAGGGGCAGTAGCACGTTTTTCGGGGGAATATAAGGTAATGTCAGGAAAATGAAAATAAACAGTTACAATTGAAAGAAAATGTATTCAAACTAAATGATGCAGTAATAATTCAATTTTATAACTTAAAGTTTAGCCATGCAATTCCTTTTTCTCACACAAAATGAATTAAAGGTGTTCACAAAAAATGGCCGCCAATGGATTTTATGTGAATCGCCATACTTTGTCCTCTGACTATGGATGATTGGCATGGGTTATGAGATTTTTGACAATGTCAATATAAAACATTTAGCATTAACTTTTTAAACTTTTTAACAAATTTAAGTGAAATATTTAAAAATAAAATTATATACATGTTATCATGATGGAAAGACATAAGGTTAGATACTTTGTTTATATTCTGATTTTCTTAAATTTTGATTAGAATATTGGAGATGGACCATCTTTGAAAACAATCACAACAATTCCATTTACATTTTGAAGTTTATTTCAAGCAGCGACTTGCTACGTACTCTGTGTAAAATCAAAGCTTCTTTAGTGAAATTTCAACATCATCCGTTCCTTCTTCGCTAGCTAAGTTTAGATACTCAAAAGACATTGGAACAATTTATTAACATAAAAGTTTATTTAAAAAAATAGAGCCATTGGCTCTGTAGCTCATCAGGCTTCATCATCAATTACAATATATGCTGTTGAGTGTGGCAAATGTGATTCCCCCTTTGTAGAGACCAAAGGGTCACCAATCATAACATTAAGTTTATACGGTAGGCGACAAGTTTCAGTTTTCTAGGCCTTATACTTCATTGGGGCAACAGGGTAACCAAACCTACAAATTCATAATCCTCAATAATCAAGGAGTCTGTACACAAAGTTTCAGCTTTCTAGGCCTTATGGTTCTGGAGAAGAAGATAAAAATAAAGCCATGGGCTCTGTAGCTCATCAGACTATTGATGAAAATATGTTTTGACTCCTGTGATCCCATTTGGGGTCATGGGGTCACAAAATCTACAATTCAGAATCCCCATTTGCCAAGGAGTCTACACAAAACTTTTGAGCTCTCTAGACATTTTGGAACTGGAGAAGGAGATGAAAACAGGCTTTTAAGATTTTGAGCCCTGTGACCCCATTTGGGGTCAAGGATCACCAAAACTACTATTTAGAATCGGCATTGGCTCAGGAGTCTTCACACAACTTTTCAGCTCTCTAGACCTTTTGGAACTTGAGAAGAAGATGGAAATAGGCTTTTATGGTTTTGACCCCTGTGACCCCATTTGGGGTCATGGGGTCAGGAAATCTTCAATTTAGAATCCCCTTTGGCCAAGGAGTCTACACGCAAGTTTTCAGCTCTCTAGACATTCTGGAACTGGAGAATAAGATGAAAATAGGCTTTTAAGGTTTTGACCCCTGTGACCCCATTTGGGGTCATGGTGTCACAAAATCTACAATTTAGAATCCCCATTGGCCAAGGAGTCAACACACAACTTTTTAGCTATCTAACCTTTTGGAACTGGAGAAGAAGATAAAAATAGGATTTTATGGTTTTGACCCCTGTGACCCCATTTGGGGTCATGGGGTCACGAAATCTACAATTCAGAATCCCCATTGGCCAAGGAGTCTACATACAAATTTTCAGCTCTCTATACATTTTGCAACTGGAGAGAAGATGGAAATAGGCTTTTAAGATTTTGACCCCTGTGACCCCATTTGGGGTCCAGGGGCCACCAAAACTAATATTTAGAATCGTTTTTGTCCAAGGAGTCTACACACAACTCTTCTTTCAGCTCTCTAGACCTTTTGGAACTGGAGGAGGAGATGAAAATAGGTTTTTAAGGTTTTGACCCCTGTGACCCCATTTGGGGTCATGGGGTCACGAAATCTACAATTTAGAACCCCCATTTGCCAAGTCTGCACAATAGGGTTTTAGGGTGTGGCCCCTGTGGCCCATATTAGGGGTCACAGGGCCACCAAAGCTACAATTTATAATCCTCACTAGTCAAGGAGTCTGTACACAAAGTTTCAGCTTTCTAGGGCTTATGGTTCTGGAGAAGAAGATGAAAATAGGTTTTACGGGCGTGGCCCCTGTGGCCCTTTTTAGGGGTCACAGGGCCACCAAAGCTACAATAGCCAAGGAGTCTGTACACAAAGTTTCAGCTTTCTAGGCCTCATGATTCTGGAGAAGAAGATGAAAATAGGTTTTTAGAGCGTGGCCCCTGTGGCCCTTATTAGGGGTCACAGGGCCACCAAAGCTACAATTGATAATCCTCACTGGCCAAGGAGTCTGTTTCAGCTTTCTAGGCCTCATGGTACTGGAGAAGAAGTCGAAATTCCACAAAGTTTACGGATGGATGGACGGACGGATGGACGGACGGACGGACGCCGGACACCATGCCATGCCATAAGCCCATCGCGCCTTACAGGCCAGGTGAGCTAAAAATGAAAAGCGCTTTAAAGTATTTTTTAAATGATGATATGACTCTTGTTTTTTTTCAGTTTAAGAATATGGCATCATGATCAATATGTGTTTCTGGAAATCTTACATATGATAAATTCAACTAAAGTGTGTACTTTCTTTTGTCTGTCAGTTTATTTGTACTTGGATAAAAAGTTACATGATAACCCTCAAAGCGTGTAAAGCTGAACAGTTGTAGAGTGATAATTCTCTCCCCACAGAGGCAGACCAAGTCATGAAATGTTGTACAGTCGCCGAAATCTGTTGGTTCCGACACCTTCCCCTGGCGGAGAAAAAGTGTACTTCAGTCCATTTAATTTTCTTAATCAAATGACAACGCTTCTCACATGAAAAGGGTGGTTCATATTACAACGGTTTTGCCAAAATGATGATTTTAGAACAGTCTTGCTGTTTGCACAACTAACTTTGCTTGCATTCAATCAGGCATCTCACATTCTATCCCACAAGTCAGCGTAATAGAACAGAGACTGTATGAATATTTCATGGCTTGATCTGCCTCTGTGGGGAGAGAACGCGGACGATTAAACTCAAGGGTATTAGGGCTGTGTGCTTGCTGGCTTCCAACAATATTATTTGTATTTTTAGTATTTAAACACTCAATAAACCTCCAGTTAAATGTTTGTCTTTTGTTATTTGCAATTAAAAGGCAATGTTTTAGATCAGCGATTAACGCTGGTTGTCCTCTTGATGACATGGTACATGAATACTGCTCACGCCTGAAAACACCATTTGTTACATATACAGACAGAATAATACATTAACATTTCACACGCACAAAAATAAAAAAATAATACCAGAATTGATAATTGTTTTACGAGTGTTAATTAGTAAGTACTAATAAGTTTTGGCATTCTTTTAAAGCAAGGAAACGCTTGTGAATTGATAAACGCCACACTCAGTAATTTTCCCAAGTAAGAGACTCTGAAATTATTGTTTCGAAAGAGTTAATTAGTGAGAATGCCAATATTTAGCCCCTTTGGGCATGCTCAAAATAGAGGCAACACTAATACAAGTTAGAATATATTTCTCACTACGTTATTTTCCAATGTAACTCTGTCTTACAACAGTAAGGGAACTTCATAGGTTGGTGATACAAAAGTACAGAACTTATATCTTAGCTTTACAAGGATGATGAAATGGGTTATATTTTCGGTTTTCATCGTTTTCTTACAAAAAATTTTCCTTGTAGATGCTATTCAGAACTGTTACAAAAAAGTGTTTGTGAAAAACACTGCCGAGGACAACAAGCTACTTGACAGTGGTTTATTGTTGGAGGTTGTTGTCTCACTTCGGGTGGAGTGTGCCTCCTTGTCTCATCTGCATGAAGGTTGTAACCTCATCTTGTACAACCCCTCCAGCAACCTGTGCAGACTTCATCACTTTGATCACACTTCCCAAACGGACACAGGAACATCGGCACCAGGGTGGAGAAACTTTGCCCGTAAGTATACAGAGAATATTACACGAGTTTTCATGACATACAATGTTTGCGACACAAGTGGCTGAATAGAAGTTTCTTCAAGTGAGAGGTTGACTCCTTTTGTGACAACATGATTTTTTGTGGGCTCCAGTCAGGGAGTTTCTTTAAAAACAATACAGTTCATTGTAGTGTATGATACATGTTTTATATATATATGCTTTATTTTAAAAGTTATAATTATCTTCATTTGCATTACTCCTTATCGTCAACATTTTACTGTTCCTCAGGGCTTTGCGCAGGACAACCACTGGAGCCTGATTGTAATGTCACCAACAACTCAAACCTTGACTCGTGTCAGTCCTGTTTTCATGACAACAAATGGACACATGAGCATGTCAACGAACCGATTCCAGCTGTCACAGAATCAACATCAATGGTCACAGAATCAACATCAACTGTCACAGAATCAACACCAGCTGCCACCGAATTGACACAAGCTGTCACAGAATCAACATCGACACCAGCTGTATCCCAATCAACATCACCTGTCACAGAATCAACAACAGCTGTCACCGATTCGACATCAACTGCCACAGAATCAACATCAACTGCCACCGAATTGACACAAGCTGTCACTGATTCGACATCAACTGCCACAGAATCAACATCAACTGTCACCGAATCAACATCAACTGTCACCGATTCGACATCAACTGCCACAGAATCGACATCAACTGTCACAGAATCGACATCAACAGAATTGATAGCAACTGTGACCGAATCTACAAACGAAGATATGTGTACAATATTTTCTATGGTTTTACCAGATGTTGTGAGTATTTATCTGATTGCATTTAGACCTTATTTAAATAAATATCACATGATACGACCATTCATATTAGGTATAAGTAGTAACAGGGGTCCGGTCAGTTATTGATGGTATGTTTCATGACCCTCCCTAAACCTATATCTACAAAACTTCTTGCTATGCTTCTTATGGAGATTTATGTTTTTGTTTTTAATATTTACAATTGAAAGATCAGTTATAAAACAAGTTTTAAAGCATTCCCTTTTACACTATCAATACTTAGGGAGATATACCTGAGATAAAAAGGACTTCTTTATAGACTAACCGTTTGAAAATATATTTTGGGAAAAACACAAGACAATGAATTTCATTGATAGGTAGATTTATATAAGGCAATGGTTGACATTTATTATTTATAGATTTACTAAAATAGTTTCAAAAATGATTTCCACAAAGTAAGTTGAACATGAAAGAGTTTAAAACTAAAATATGCAAAGGGAAAATCTACACATCAAAGTGATTAATTTTGAAAACTTCATTTCAAATTGAAATTTAGGTCTAACCCTCATGCAAGGAGATTGTATAAAAGAGACATTGACTTTTACTGCCTGGTGGGGTAAATAAAGAATTTTCATTCAATCACTCTCATATATCGATGATAATAAAAAGCATACATGATTATATATATTTTCAAGAGCGGTGATCACATAGGCCCAGACTTTGGCGTTGTCCTTGTACCGGGGATGGATGTCGAAGTCAAGGGACCTGTCTACAGTACTGGAATGTTGTGAGTTTTTTTGTCATTCTGTTGGTTTTCTAAGAATTGGCAGTAGCAAGTTAAAAAAAATTGATTTGTTCCCACACAAATATTAGATGATAACAAATGAATCATCTATAGAGTGTTAAACTTGTCATTACGTCCCCCGAAATTTATTTCGGGAGACATAATGTTTTCACCTCCGTCCGTGATTCTGTCATTCCGTGATTCCGTCATTAGCTGCTATCAGTTTTTGTGAAGTTTCCATCGCCGCCGCCGCCGCCGCCGCACTCGTACTTCTAGCTATAACTTTTTTCCACTAAGCTTTCCAGAACTCTTATTCATACCTTACTACTCATACCTCGGGGGAACGATTTTGACATGTTCACTTTTAAGGTCAAAGGTCAAGGTCACGAGATACGTATTCACTCTAAGAATTCCTTGTAAAAAGTTTTTGTGCTATGAAGCTCTAACTTGGTATATATCATCCTTGGAAAAGTAAAATTTTTTTAAAAGGTTTTGGCTACAATCCGTCAAAGGTCAAGGTCACAGCAAGGTCATGACGTAAGCATGTTTTAGCGAAAATGCTTTATTGTAACTATGAACACTTTTAATCAATACATGATTGTTATACTTAATAAAAAGTGTTCAATGATTGTGTGACCTTGAAGGTCAAAGGTCAAGGTCATGAGATATGAGTTGTTGCAATTCCTCGTAAACACAATAACTTGAAAAGTTTTTGTGCTATGAAGTTAAGATTTTGTATATATTATCTCTTGAGAAGTACAAAATTTTCAAAAAGTTTTGGGTACGAACTGTCGAAGGTGAAGGTCACAGCAAGGTCAACATATATGGAAAAAAAGGGTTAATTTAAGTTTTTAACACTTTATCTCATTACAATAATGTTATACTCAATGGAATGTGTTCATTGATTGTGTGACCTTGAGTGTCAAAGGTCAAGGTCACGAGAAAATTCTCAATTTGGTGAGGCCTGTAAAAGGCGGAACAGGGTAAGGCGAAACCCCAAGTTCCGGGGCTGCTCTGCTTTTGCGGTATCCCGCAAACGCTAATCTAGTTCCGAAATGCTTTCTTTTCCGGGCCATATCTCAAAAACCGTTCAATATTTTTTCACGAAACTTGGTATGTGCTTAGACCTAGTGATGGAGTGGTGCCTTTTGCTATTTTGGTTATTCTGAATTTTTTATTTTTTCTGGTTTCCATAGAAACAATTTGAACTTAGTGCATATTGAGGGATGCTTTCGTTTCCGGACCATATCTCCAATACCGTTCAATATTTTTTAACGAAACTTGGTATGTGGTTAGATCTAGTACTGGAGTGGTGCCTTTTGCTATTTTGGTTATTCCGAATTTTTTATTTGTTATGGTTTCCATGGAAACATTTTGAACTTAGTGCATATTGGGGGATGCTTTCGTTTCCGGACCATATCTCCAAAACTGTTCAATATTTTTGAACGAAACTTGGTATGTGGTTAGATCTAGTACTGGAGTGGTGCCTTTTGCTATTTTGGTTATTCTGAATTTTGTATTTTTTATGGTTTCCATGTAAACATTTTGAACTTAGTGCATATTGGGGGATGCTTTCGTTTCCGGACCATATCTCCAAAACTGTTCAATATATTTTAATGAAACTTGGTATGTAGTTAGATCCAGTACTGGAGAGGTGCCTTTTGCTATTTTGGTTATTCCGAATTTTTTATTTTTTCTGGTTTCTAAAGAAACAAGTTGAACAAGGTGTATATAGGGGGTAGGGTCTGTTTCCGTGTTTTAGCTTAATAACTAATCAAAATATTTTTACTAGACTTGATATGTGGTTAGAACTACTGGAGGAGTGGTGCCTTTTGCTACTTTGGTTATTCTCAATTGTTATTTTTCTGGTTTCCATGGAAACAATATGAAATTTGTACTTAATGGGGGTAGGGTTACTTTCAGATTAACTGTTAGCGGGGGACATCACAGTGCATCACATGCACAGATTTCTAGTTACACAATGTGATTTCAGGGAGTTTGAGAAGCTTGAAAGAGAATATAAAACCTGACTTTTATTTTTGAGTAATATTTTTGGAAAATTGGAGGCTTTGATATATATCTGTATAAACGAACATGGTACAATGAAGCAGATTTTCGTGAAATTGTAACAAGAAATTGTGTTCAAAAAGTGAGACAGAAAAAATAAAAAGTATCGACAGCCTGTGACAACACGTAATATTCTACTTCCTGTATGGCGTCACATGCTTAAATGAATGCGCGCAAACATGGGTCGTCAGTCAGCTGAAATTGATAATACAACCCAAATATGTAATGTTGATTTCAGACGAGAAGGCTATATCAATTAAGTATCAATTAATGGGATTATTATCAATCTGTGCAACGGAATTTAAAATAAATGTTTTGAGATCGAAATGGCGTACAATATCTAGTCATTAGCTTCAACCACATCGTCAGGGACATCACTGATGTAATAAAAGATAGAGCATTCCTGCAATAAGGTAAAAACCAGTCTGATCAAAATCAATCATGCTCCGGCAATAAAATTGTATAAATATTGTCTGTTTCTGGGCTCGAATATAATCCAGATTGGATATTCTCTTGCCACAGTCTAAGTGCAGTCAACGAACTTGCATGTTGCTGTACCAAGGTTTGTGCAGACAATATCCAGGAATATCAAATATCCAATAAAAGATGTACAGCATAAAGATAATATTGACATCTTTTGCTGCCATCCTTAGAATTTGTTAGATGAGCAGAAACATATTACAAAGTTGGGTGCATCTAGACCATTTAGATCATTTAAATGCGGTAAAAGATAAAAAAAACTCAATTTAATTTCGTGCCCAACATTACTACCTTAATAAACTAAACAATAGAATTCACGTTTTAAAGGAAGAAGTCTGTTTAATTATGTAAGGATCAGTAATCATAAAGCTCCAATCCTTTCGCTCAATTATTCTGCAGGGACACTTATTTTGAATTTTCGTTCAGTTTGGGTACAAATTCAAGGGCATTTATTTAGATTACATCCCTCTGCCCCTGACCGACAGACAAATTGTTTATTACAGTCTCACCTCATTACACTAGCAGTTTATATACAGTGTAAAGCGAAATAAAACTGCAACGAGCCACTCAACATAGAGTTACGGAAGACTATTAAAACAGTCAAATAACATAAAATATACTCTGTAAATAAATTAAAATTATACAGACTTATGCAAAAAGGCAAACTATGGGTCATAAACTATATACAGTTACAGAGCCATCTTTAAAAAAAATTCAAAAGTATAAATATATACAAAAGTACGAGTTAAAATACACATGCATAGCTAAAACGTATAAGTTTTAAAACACAGACATAGCTAAAACATATCAGTTTTAACACAAATACGACTTAAGATGCATTATAAAGAAAACATCATCTTCGTTTCAAAATGATATGGCAGGTTTTGGCAACGGTGGGACATATCACAGGGTTTGCTAAAATAAAACTTAGGATGTCAGTATCCTGGCGTTCATGAAAGTTATCCATCATCATCTCACATAAATCTATAAGCCCGCTTCGTAAGTCATCATACAGTGGACAGTGCAACAATACGTGAGATTCATCTTCGACACACGAAGGGCATGTTAAACATGTTCTTTCCTCCACTGGTAGGTTTACATATCGGCCAGTTTCTATTCTGATTGGTGCCACTCCGCATCTAAACTTGGCTAGCGCACTCCGGTGAGGTCTTGGCAGGGATGATGTCACGTACGCTTCTACTGAGAATATGTCCTTGAAACTGGAGTAGAGCCTTAGCTTGTTTCCACCCTGACCTGAAGGCCCCTGTATCCTTATCAGAGTAGATTTCCATTCTGCGATGAAGCCTTGCATGAGTTTTCCTTTGACACTGTTGAGTATAACATTGGTGCTGTACTGGCGATTTAAATCGAGGTAATGGTGCATATTCATATCCAAAAACCTCTTTCTCACTCTGCGTGTCCAGTTTTTCATATTTCGTAGTGCCCAATCGTCAGACCATCTTCAAATAGCATACATGATTTGTTTAGCATCCATATTTTTAACCGCATGTAGAGTCTTGATACAGTACACCACTGTCTCACCTGACCAAATGTGAGTCCTTCTAAAATCTGCTTTCTATCTCTCACTATGCCTTTCTTTCCGTCTTTTCTCTCATCCTTTCGATCCCTCTCTCCTTGATCTATCTACTCTCTTTTGGATGGCAACATACACTTGTTTAATAACTGAAATATTGTTCAAAACACGTTAAACACTAACTCACTCACTCACTATAGGCGGAGTCCAACCCATGTCCCCTGCTAAAGCACTGTTAGGGGTATACTTCCTCAAACCTAAGAAAAGCCGTTTCGCTCTATTTACAACAGCTTCTACGCAGGAGTACGTTTTGGTCCCCCAGATACTTGCTCCATAATCTAAGACAGACTATACCGTAGTGTCAAAGAGGGTTGAATAGGTATCATACTGCATGCCTCCAAAAGATTTTTATTTAGATATGAGTAGACCTAAAGCTCTGCTTGCCGAGTTTGAAACTGACTTGGCCATTCTTCCATAATCTCTGTTATCTGTAAGAAGAAGTCCTAAATAGTTGTAGCTTTCAGCAACCTCCAGCGCAGATGAGCCACATATAAATCTGTGTGTTGAAACTTGGGTAGAACTGTTGCGAAAATGAACAATTTTCGTCATCTCGCCGTTAATAGACATCTGATTTGTGATACACCAGGCACTAAGGTAGTCCAGCATACGTTGTAAATCGACCTCTGATTCTGCTAAAAGGATTACGTCATCCATGCGGATGCCATTATTCAAATTCGTGACTCCCTTAGTACAACTCCCAGGTTGAGGGGGCTTATTGTTGGATGAGGTCGTTGATATACAAGTTAAAGAGAAGGTTGCGAATTAACCTTCGTATCGAGTACCGGTACGTGTCATTCAGGCAGTGTCTTATCCCTTCAATAAAATCCTGCATTCCACCACACCTACCACACCTGGCATTTACCTTGAGCATTCCCTGTGCTCCGTTCAATTATGTTTACAATGCCCTCTGACCCGGGAAATTATCTTAATTTTTTTCCAACCATTAGGTTGATGGTTCTTTTTAAAGTCAACGTGTCAACTCACTTTCACTTTTAAAATAGTACAAGTTTTTCTAAGTTTTCCCAAATGCATTTTTTTGTATTATGCCGTATCGAACCCAAATAACTCCTACTCCGGAACGCAGCCTACTGAGCTATGTAACAGCATTTAAGGATGCTTAGAATACTTAAATATTTGACGATCTATGGATTCTGAGTGAAAATATCGTGAGTCAAGTACAACTCAAGTACAATAAATTCTGACTGCACGTGCATCCCATACCAAGGTCGACACGGCTGCGTTTACGCGATGCGTTTCACAACTGAAAACACATTGAATTTACTAAGGTCTTTTTATTACTGCGTCCACCACCTTATAATTACGTACAAAATTGTTTCCCCACCGTTTCTGTCAGTTTATAAGTAAGATCAAACAAGACCCGCTGGTATTATTGAAAAGTAAGCCGTCCTCCGTCGGGAAATGCCCTATGCATTGCCTGCGGGTCATGTTATACCCTACACATATATATTTGCAAATTGACCAGAAACTTATAAAGTTGTCATAATAACAGTTTGAGGGTTAAATGGGTCAACAAAAATATGCAGTTTTATGCATTCTTTAACGTGTAAAAAACGGGTTTGGGATTAAATATATTATATTTCACAACGACTATCAACAAATTCATAGTTACGTTCCTCTGAGTATCCTAGCATAACACGTAAGTTCTCATGCAGATTGATCTATTATCATTATGGAACTATAACTGGTTTACCTTATCGTGATAAAAGTTCTTTTATAGGTTGATTCAATATCATGAAGGTACACTTACTGGTTGATCTATTATGATTGTACTCTTACAGTTAATATACCTCAAGGTCCATTTAACACTAGTCGAAACGAGGTTTTATTCCGGTAGAGCATAACTGTGAAGGGGAATAGGGTATTGCACTGTATAATACCCTGCTTTGAAGGCCTTAGACGAAATAAAGCCCTCCAAGCGGAGTATTAAAGATGCTGTATGATACTTGCAAGCGGTTCAGGATGAAACTTAGCTATTGAGAAATGAAATACATCACTTTGTAGAACAATCTTTCATCGAAATTTTGATATCATATTTAGATTGTTTAATCAACAATAACATACTTATTTCGACGCTTCAAGCACAGTACCCCTCAAAGAAAGGGCATGCCATTTAACGAACCCGCTTTCGGTGACGTAATCATTATGCTTGTAGGATTTACACCGTGTCTCAACAACCGTAATTGCGTTCGATGGGTATCAACTTTGACAGCAATGAATACCTAATTTGGAGAAAAAGAATATAAAATATATGAGCGCGACAAAGACGGTTTTCAAGCGTACATTTAGAAACAGGAAGTTGTGAAATGGCCACACTTGATTCGCCCTTATGTCGACTGCCGTTTCGGTATTTTTTGGTAAATTATCTCCTATTTGATGAATTTTGGTCCGATTTTCTCAAGGTTGGTCGCATAATTGTTCTAAAAATAAAATGTATACATTAAAATACTTTGAAAAATATTGCAAGTATGATATAACATCTTTAACCATTACAAGGCCCTCCAAATATTTGTCCTCAAATAACTATTTATTTAGCACAAGTGATCTGAATTTCTATTTAATTCAAAGTTCTAAGTTAAACTTATGAAAAATAACTCTGAAATCAATTTCCACACTGCAAATGTTTCGGCAATATGCCTTCTCGAACCCGTGTCTACCATGCCCGCCACGCCAAAGCCAACGGTCATACCCACTACACCACGACTGATGAGATGGTTGGATAGCATTCTTAAACCATTTTATAACTAGGTTCATATTTTGGTCCGTATGATATTATAAGGCCGTTTCTCCTTTTGAATTGTCAGTTTAATCAACGCAATAATATTCAGTTGACGGTTTGTGAATTAAATAAAATATGACCCTTGGACATTGTTATAGTTGATCGTGTGATAATTGTTTTCGGGGCTGTGTTCAATTAAACCACACTAAATTCTAGTTGGTTAAAATCAAACGCTTAGCTTCGGACATAGAAATTATTTTTGTGATGTTTTCGGTATATAAGATAGCTAACGCGCACTCGGGCCTTCCCTAGGGCAAGGGCCTCACTTAGCTACAACACCCTCTCATGTGGGTGTTATCCATTACTTAACCTCATTTTCATCATTGTACTCTTACAGTTTAACCTTATCACCATGATAGAACTCTTACACTTTAACCTTATCATCATGATAGAACTCTTACACTTTAACCTTATTATCATGAATGGACTCTTTGGTTTAACCTTATTATCATGATAGAACTATTACACTTTAACCTTATTATCATGAATGGACTCTTTGGTTTAACCTTATAATCATAAAGATACACTAACAGGTTGATCTATTATAATAGAACTCTTACAGGTAAACCTCATTATCATGATGCGGATTGTTATATTATCACAATGGTACACTTTACAGGTTGAGGGTCGCTTTCTATAATGACAACGCCTTTATTGGTATCGATCTTGAAATTAATCTTGACACGTGCTTCGTTTATGGTCAATTTAACGAAGACGAATGTGTGCAGCCTGAAATCGATGTCTCGGAGTTAACTATAACCTTCCGATTTACCACCAGCAACATCCAGGTGAGATGATAACTGCGTTATAAAGATCTTCAGTTTCTTACAGTTGAATAAGTTTAAATGCACTTCATTATACCACTCTTCCTTCAAGAGAATGTGTACTGAAACTCATTCTCTCCCCACAGAGGTAGATCAAATCTCTCTGTTCTCATTAGACCAAATTCGTGGGTTCCGGCAGATTTCCCTGGCGGAATAAATTGTACCACAATCAATTTGAATTGTTTTAGCAAATGACAACGCTTCTCGCATGGAAATAGTGGTTCATAACCCAATGCATTTGCCATGATTCAGTAGCAAAAATGACGATTAAGAACAGCGTCGGTGATTGCATAATTATCATTGATTGCCTCCAATCAGGCATCTCCCATTCTACCCCACAAACTCGGCGACTAAGAACAAAGGCGCGGTCAACATTTCATGACTTGATCTGCTTCTGCCATAACGTATTATCTGTCACTTGTAAACTATTTATGTGTATAAAATGATGTACATGGGCCGATGGCCTAAAAAAACCCAAACTATTTTATTACCTACGAGGGTAGTCATACTGAGGTTCATATTTTTCATATGTTGCTCTAGGGCAAAATATCACATTTGCATTGTGACGTCACGTAATAAACAATGCTTTGACGTCAAGCTTTGCTTTGTCACAATCTATACGGGCCGGCGACGGCTAGTCCGCCTATGCTGAGAAGTAATTTTTGAGTATTTTCCTTAATTTTGGGACTACGGTAATAAACAGAATATCATATTCTTGCCCATCACATACTTTGTTTACGACACTCGTGCCTAAATATCAGTATATCGCTCGCTCTCGCTCGGGAAATATTAATATTTAGCCACTTGTGTCATAAACATAGTATGTCATGGACACTCATATAATATCCTCTATATGTGTGGGGAGAGAATGTACCTTTTAAGTCACTTGACAAATTTCACTCCTCGATTTTGATGTCAGTATAGTGAACGTTTAGTGTCTAAATAAGAAAGGTTGTGAAATTGTCACAGTATCTCTGTAATTATCTTTATTCTGTCATTTTATTCTATACCAGGTCTTTGTCGATGGAAATTTTATAGACAATATCAATAGCGTCGTTGGGATAGACAATGCTGATATCAGTGGGTTTGCAGAAGGCACTAAAGTGAAAATCGACAACACACTTGGATCTTGCACACAACCTTGAAATTCCCAGTGCACCCCTTTCAAAGAGCCACACACCGTGAGTTTTCAGGGGTCATATATGCAAAACTTTAACAATTATGTAATCTGATCGGGAAGTATCGATCTTTGAAGGATATATATCCTTATACAGTTTATCGACGTCGTATATTGACAACAGGAAAGTTTGAATTCATGATTGTGTACGAAAACTGGACATTGACTGCGCCAATCAGTCAGACGTATTTTTGAAAACTTATCTTAAGTCAGAATAAAAATTACGAGTTTTTCTGTTTGATAGGTTTTATTACTAGAATTTATGTTAGTTGGAATGTGAATTTGGCTTTTGCAAATACATATGACAGTTTAAAGAACTTCATTGAAAATATATTTTCACCATATAATTTGGGAATTAATATGTGACATATTTTGAATAAGTACATTCATATAAAAGCAAAACAGTTTGTGATGTAAATAACTGAGTTGCTCTTTAAACGGAAATCTGTCTAACCGATCAATTCTCCTCTTCAATAGCCCATGGTAAACGTTGCGATAATATTCCCCTAACATTTATAATGTAGGTTCCACATCATCATTTCAGCTTCTCCCATTGTAAGCCACTTCTCACAGTACCCGACTTGATTCGCCTTGATGTTTGAAACCACAGGCCTCAGGTCATTCAAAGACTCCAATTATTAATATTATAAAGAAAAGTTTTGAGATGACCCCTTGAATTCTACGCTTACATAATTACATTATATAAAGAAAGTCGGAAGCTTGTTCCTAGTTGTACCAAGGATGTGCATAGCTATGAAACTCCTTGGTTGTACCTACTCCATCGCTTTTCCTTGACTGCTTTGCATATGTTACATATAGTCGATTAATACTTTATGCCAACATATACTTTGATGATATGTTTTTCAATTTCCACTCACGGAACCTACAGATACTTTGTAGTTATTTCTGCAAATCGGACGTAAGCCGATTTTCACCCTCAAAAGTATCAATCTCGGCACAAATGGCTGCCTGAAGGAGGCTTGTGACCGAAACAAGCGCTCTGATTGGTCAAAAATTAGCTGTCTCTGTCCGTTGGCTGCGGTAAAATGCAAAGACTTTGGCAACGTCCTCTTTGTGAAAGAAACAAGCGCTCTGATTGGTCAAAATTTAGCTGTCTCTGTCCGTTGGCTGCGGTAAAATGTAAAGACTTTGGCAACGTCCTACTGGCAGCCATTTGTTCCGAGATTGATACTTTGAGCTTGTATTATGCAGACATCAGTAATGGGGGCGTCATAGCGCAGTGGTTAGCGCGTTCGGCTTCGGATCAGAAGGTCCGTGGTTCGATTCTCGCCTGGGGCTCTGCAACTATGTCTGCAGTAGAGAACTGTTCTACACACAGTCAGGTTTGGGTGCAATGCTACACTGAATTTCAGCGCAGTACCAGCCATGGTTCGCTAGTTCCAGCCGATGCTCGCAGTTTTCACCGCAATACATAGCCACATAGTGTTGCGGGCTTTCTCCCTGAAATAATTCTAGCAGCCGCGATATAAGTGAAATACTCTTGAAAGCGGCGATAAACCCCGTATCACCTCACCTCACTAACCGTGACTGTATTTCCAATGTCACCACACTACTGTACCACTCTTTTTAACGCAAAATCTCTTCACCCACTGCACTCAATGACTTCAAATATGGTCACATCATACATTTTGGAAGTACACAGACACCAGTTATTGTTTGCGACCTTGACCTCATTTTCATGGTCACCAGAGCACCTTTACTGTTTCAGAAACTCTTGCTAACGCTGTATCTCTTGAACCGTTGCACTGAATGTCTTCAAAATTGGAAACAACATACATACGGGAATTGTTTAAGTGACATTGTTCTCACTACGGCACCGTTACCATTTTTTACACATTTGCTAACGCGATATCGCATGAATCATACCACTCATTGCCTAATCATTTAGTCAAAACATACATCCGCTATCTTTATATATGAACGGAATATTCACAATCAAAAATGATTTTGATTGTTCATCTAAAAATATCTTGTATGTAATTATTTGCGCGGGCTGTAGGGAGCAATACATTGGACAAACAGAAAACCTACGAGCCCGTGTTCGAGTACACAAACAACAAATAAACTGCCCGGAAGTACGCTGTATTCCATTAAGTGAACACTTGGACCTTTGTGCCGAAAGAAAGACATAGAATTCAATATTTTCCCGTTTAACCAAATGAATAACTCTGATAAAATTAAAAGAGTTTTAAAAGAAGAATATTTTATCAAGAAATTCCTCCATGAACTCAATATTGTTAATATTAACGTTTGTTCATCTTGTTGAATCAAAATGTACATTTTTTCCTACTGTGTCGTCATAATATAAACGATGACGTCATAGACTTTTGGAACGTATCATTCTCCTTAAAGATTTAAAATGAAACCGGTAGGAGACGTAGGAGAAAAATCCGGCATTAAGTTTTTATTCAATATTCATTAGACGAAGTTGGACCATACACCTGGAAATTAACTTTTTGTAAATATATATATGTATGTGTGTGTGTTTATTTATTGGTGTTATGTGGTTTTCTAACTTTTATATATATTTGACTGTATACTAGACCAACTACATATATATATATGCACTGCACCATGTATATAGATATATATAACTCTTCAAAAAAAAGATTTTCAATTGATTTTCAAGGAAATTTAGTTCATGAACTAAAAATGCAAGACATATGATTTTTTGCACATGTAAACAACAGAAACCGAAGCTTCAGCGACAGTAGTTGAATGTACCGACGTCACATCTGACGTCACGTACAGTCAGTAACGAGTGTGGCCCCCATGAGAGTCAATTACTGCCTGGCACCTCCTGCCAATAGATGCAATCAGATTACGGACATCCTGGGGAATTGTTGCCCACTCGGCAACCAGAGTGTCGGCCAGTTGCTGTAGTGTCTGAGGTTGCTGTTATCGCCGTCGGAGACGTCTATCCAATTTATCCCAGAGATGCTCTATAGGGTATAAATCTGGGGATCTGGATGACCATAGCAGAACGTTGATGTTGTGTGCTAGGAAGGCTGTTATGATCCGTGCTTCGTGGGGACGGCATTGTCCTGATGAAAAACAGCATTGACGTTGGCCATGATGGGGACGACGTGAGGACGCAAGATCACATCCATGTAGGGCTGTGTCATGTTGCCCCTGACATGCACCAAATCACTCCTGGCGTTGTAAGAGATGGCTGCCCACATCATGACACTGCCCCCTCCACCCCTCCTCCCCCTGTCCACTTCCTGTATGCAGTTTGCTGCAAAGCTCTCACGTTTTCGGCGGTAGACACGGATCGTTCCATCTTGCCTGCGGAGCATAAATCGGGATTCATCACTGAACCATACGGTTCTCCATCGTGCTTGAGGCCATGCTCTATGCGCTTGGCACCATTGCAGTCGTAGATGACGATGCTCTCGAGATATAAAATAACGAATCTAACAGGACGTCTTGCTCGCAACCTTCCCTCTCGTAGACGGTTGCGCACAGTTTGGTCCGAGATTCTGCGCAATCCTGGTATTGTGGATGCAGTGGAGACAGCAGTGGTCGTCCTTTGGCGTAGGTGGCGCAAGCGGATATAGTGGTCCTGGGCAGGAGTGGTGACCTGTGGTCTACCGGATCTGGGAAGGTCACGTGTGGATCCCTGTTGTTGGTAACGGTTCCAAAGCCTTGTTATTGTGCTAGGGGACATATTAAACAAACCCGCAACCTCTGATCTGGACTCGCCTGTTTGCAATCGTCCGATTGCATTGTTCCTCTGGGCTTCGTAAAGTCGTGGCATAATCAAATTCGTGCTGAGAGTTGGAAGTAAAGTGAAACTGAATCGAGAACCCTGCACTTTTATAGTGCTTGCTGTGCCTTTTGCACGTGCATAACATGCTGTTGCATAAGTGGCTGTATTCGACTGCAGTTGCGTTAGTGAGATTTTTCACGTTTACCTAACTGTGTTAAAAGTTATTGATCTTCGATCATCGCCTGTGATGAAAATGTATTTTGTAACTTTCATAACATAATGTATTAAGCATTGTTAAAAATCCGTTCCACAAATCTATATTTATAAGGAAATTTACCATTTTTGCGTTCCTTTTTGAAGAGTTTATGTAGAATTGGTCTCACTTTGTGAGAGAAAAAGTCAACTCATCAAGGGATCTCAATTACTGGGAACTCGTATTGTATCCCTTTATGATAATCAATGACTAATTCATACTCCTTAAAAAAGTCAACAACACGAATATATTTCCGGAAAATATAATTACCTTTCTAGGTAGCCATTTATCAGGAACTCATTTTGGCAGAGAAAAATAATCTTTAGAACCCTAAATAAATGATCACATGGTATGAAGACAAATTTAACCATCTTTCAAAACATGCAAAAGGAACAAAACGCCTATGCCACAAATTGAAAGCTTAATATTTTGTGAGGAGTATATTAACAAAATACATCCAAAGTTGGTAAACATGTTTGCTTTATGTCATGCTAACTTATTAACCGTCACTTAGTTTACTGTGTGCTATTATAGTAAAAACATTAATGTATGCTTTAGTTTTAAATGTAAAATGGAGCACGAGTCATGCAAATGAAGGTGATGTTTCGTGGCAGACAATGGTTGGCTAGAGGAAATTTTGCTGGTTGATAGATTTATGTTTGATTTCTAATACATTTAATGCCAATTTTAATCATATGGTTTAATAAATTAGTTATCGATTTTCCTCAGTATTGATACCTGCTTGTTTGATTTGAAAGTATGAAATCAACTTTCATTAAGAACATGCTCAAATGGTCATTGAAATGACTTTAAAAACAAACATCACATTATCAAACAGCAAAACGTCTTTTCAGTCACCAGCATTTAACATTTTCACGGCTGTTGAATTGAGCACCTATTATTTCGCACATTTTGATCAGACATATCTTTTAAATTGGAGCACCCTTCAAAAATGATTTTAGTATTTTGTATTGTTTTTGTTTTTTTCTAAATGTTGTCTTAATGAAAAAATAACTGATTAAAATTGAAAGCATTTGGTGACGTTTCAGATATTATCAGATACATATTGTGTATATTTGTAAACCGCAAATTCCTTTGAAAGGTTTTAGGTTGTGTATCTGTTTTTAGGTATTGTATCCCTTTATGATAATCAATGACTAATTCATGCTCCTTAAAATAGTCAACAACACAAATATGTTTCAGGAAAATATAATTACGTTTCCAGGTAGCCATTTATCAGGAACTAATTTTGCCAGATAAAAATAATCTTTAGAACCCTAAATGAATGATCACATGGTATGAAGACAAATTTAACCATCTTGAAAACATGCAAAAGGAACAAAACGCCTGTACCACAAATTCAAAGTTTGCTTAATATTTTGTGAGGAGTATATTAACAAAATACATCCAAAGTTGGTAAACATGTTTGCTTTATGTCAGGCTAACTTTTTAACCGTCACTTCGTTTACTGTGTGCTATTATAGTAAAAAAATTACGTGTATGCTTTAGTCTTAAATGAAAAATGTAGCACGAGTCATGCAAATGAAGGTGATGTTTCGTGGCAGACAATGATTGGCTAGAGGAAATTTTGCTGGTTGATAGATTGATGTTTGATTTCTAATACATTTAATGCCAATTTTATTCATATGGTTTAATAAATTAGGTATCGATTTTCCTCAGTATTGATATCTGCTTATTTGTTTTGAAAGTTTGAAAATCAGATTTCATAAAGAACATGCTTAAATAGTCATTGAAATGACTAGAAAAACCCATCACATTATCAAACAGCAAAACGTCTTTTCAGTCACCGGCATTTAACATTTTCACAGCTATTGAATTGAGAACCTATTATTTCGCACATTTTGAACAGATATAGCTTTTAAATTGGAGCACCATTCAAAAATAATTTTGGTATTTTGTATTGTATTTGTATTTTTAGCTCATCTGGCCTGTAAGGCCCGATGGGCTTATGGCATGGCATGGTGTCCGGCGTCCGTCCGTCCGTCCATCCGTCCATCCGTCCATCCGTCCATCCGTCCGTAAACTTTGTGGAATTTCGACTTCTTCTCCAGAACCATAAGGCCTAGAAAGCTGAAACTTTGTGTACAGACTCCTTGGCTAGTGAGGATTATAAATTGTAGCTTTGGTTGCCCTGTGAACCCTAATAAGGGCCACAGGGGCCACACCCTAAAAACCTATTTTCATCTTCTTCTCCAGAACAATGAGGCCTAGAAAGCTGAAACCTTGTGTACATACTCCTTGGCTAGTGAGGATTATAAATTGTAGCTTTGGTAGCCCTGTGACCCCTAATAAGGGCCACAGGGGCCACACCCTAAAAACCTATTTTCATCTTCTTCTCCAGAACCATAAGGCCTAGAAAGCTGAAACTTTGTGTACAGACTCCTTGGCTAGTGAGGATTATAAATTGTAGCTTTGGTAGCCCTGTGATCCCTAATAAGGGCCACAGGGGCCACGCCCTAAAAACCTATTTTCATCTTCTCCTCCAGAAGCATAAGGCCTAGAAAGCTGAAACTTTGTGTACAGACTCCTTGGCTAGTGAGGATTATAAATTGTAGCTTTGGTGGCCCTGTGACCCCTAATAAGGGCCACAGGGTCCACACCCTAAAAACCTATTTTCATCTTCTTCTCCAGAACCATAAGGCCTAGAAAGCTGAAACCTTGTGTACAGACTCCTTGGCTAGTGAGGATTATAAATTGTAGCTTTGGTAGCCCTGTGACCCCTAATAAGGGCCACAGGGGCCACGCCCTAAAAACCTATTTTCATCTTCTTCTCCAGAACCATAAGGCCTAGAAAGCTGAAACTTTGTGTACAGACTCCTTGGCTAGTGAGGATTATAAATTGTAGCTTTGGTAGCCCTGTGATCCCTTATAAGGGCCACAGGGGCCACGCCCTAAAAACCTATTTTCATCTTCTTCTCCAGAACCATAAGGCCTAGAAAGCTGAAACTTTGTGTACAGACTCCTTGGCTAGTGAGGATTATGAATTGTATCTTTGGTTGCCTTGTGACCCCTAATAAGGGCCACAGGGGCCACGCCCTAAAAACCTATTTTCATCTTCTTCTCCAGAGCCATGAGGCCTAGAAAGCTGAAACTTTTTGTACAGACTCCTTGGCTAGTGAAGATTATAAATTGTAGCTTTGGTGGCCCTGTGACCCCTAATAAGGGCCACAGCGGCCACGCCCTAAAATTCTATTTTCATCGTCTTCTCCAGAACCATAAGGCCTAGAAAGCTGAAACCTTGTGTACAGACTCCTTGGCTAGTGAGGATTATAAATTGTAGCTTTGGTAGCCCTGTGACCCCTAATAAGGGCCACAGGGGCCACGCCCTAAAAACCTATTTTCATCTTCTTCTCCAGAACCATAAGGCCTAGAGAGCTGAAACTTTGTGTACAGACTCCTTGGCTAGTGAGGATTATAAATTGTAGCTTTGGTAGCCCTGTGATCCCTAATAAGGGCCACAGGGGCCACGCCCTAAAAACCTATTTTCATCTTCTTCTCCAGAACCATAAGGCCTAGAAAGCTGAAACTTTGTGTACAGACTCCTTGGCTAGTGAGGATTATGAATTGTATCTTTGGTTGCCCTGTGACCCCTAATAAGGGCCACAGGGGCCACGCCCTAAAAACCTATTTTCATCTTCTTCTCCAGAGCCATGAGGCCTAGAAAGCTGAAACTTTTTGTACAGACTCCTTGGCTAGTGAAGATTATAAATTGTAGCTTTGGTGGCCCTGTGACCCCTAATAAGGGCCACAGCGGCCACGCCCTAAAATCCTATTTTCATCGTCTTCTCCAGAACCATAAGGCCTAGAAAGCTGAAACTTTGTGTACAGACTCCTTGGCTAGTGAGGATTATAAATTGTAGCTTTGGTTGCCCTGTGACCCCTAATAAAGGCAACAGGAACGTCCATCAAATCTATTTTCATCTTCTTCTCCTGAAGTATAAGGCCTAGAAAACTGAAACTTGTCGCCTATTATATATATACTTAATTTTATGATTGGTGCCCCTGTGGCCTCTACAAAGGGGGTATCATTGGCCACACTCTACAGCATAATTGATGATGAAGCCTGATGAGCTACAGAGCCAATGGCTCTATTTTTTTGTATTTTTCTTAACGTTGTCTCAATGAAAAAATAACTGATTAACATTGAAAACATTGTGTTTGGTGACGTTTCAGATATTATCAGATACATAGAGTGTATATTCGTAAACCGCAAATTACTTTGTAAATTTTTAGGTTGTGTATCTGTTTTTTTTCGACAATAAAGTATAGTTAATCAGTTCATTTTGTGATCATTTTGAAATATGATTTATCATCACCTGATAAGAATATTTTAGACAAACTTATTACAGTACTACTTTATTAGATAGAGAGTATTTTAAAATACCACATACATATACCAATGCAGACATATGAAGACATTGTCAAATATCATAACAGTATATTCAAATGTCTTTTTAAATTTAAAAAAATGACATTGAATGACAGAAAAGGGTTATGCTCTTGTGTTGGTAAGTATCACAAAGACTCGCAAAATACAATGGTTACTTCTAATTTCTGACTACATCTAAATAAATCACATCAACTCTATGTGATGCCAACTTTAGGAAAATTAGGCCGATTACATCAAGGTTGAATCAGAACTTATTCAACAATGAGCCACATTCCTGATATGAATCCCTTTTGAAAGTTATGGGACCATCTCCATTGTCAACTCAGTTGTCAACATCACCAGTTCAAACAATTCTTTCTTGTATATGTTTTTAGTTAAATGCTTTAATCCACATTGTTTCGGACTGGTTTATGTTTGAACTTCAAACTTGAAAAGAGGAATAAATTCTGGCAAGCTTCTATCATATCAACGATCAGTTATAGCAACAATTAAAATGTTGACACAGGCCTATGGCAAGAAAATACTGAGTGAAATGAAAATAGGTCAAAGAATTTGTTTGTTGCTTTGTTGCAATAATCTATATCCCTGTCAGCAAACATAATTGGATATCGATAAAATGATTAGTTAAATCAATCAGCAACCAATGTTGTCATATTTTGAGAATCTCTATTCATGTGCATGTTGAGATATGGATGTAAATGTGTAAAACAATCAAAACAATTATCAAACTATTTATTCAAAAATGGCTAAAGGTAATATGCCATAACCACAAATGTTAGCAGGTTGATTACCATTACTGGTTACTATACACACGGAAAAAAGTTAAGCACCCCCTTAATTCGAAAACTACAAAATGATGCTATGGCAAAGTGACGTTACCATTAATAAATGTATAACTCTCAACATAAAAAATGTGAATTTTGTTAATGTTTTCTTCAAAGAAAGATCACCCATTGAACGATTAAATTTTTGTAATGGTCCTGAAATTTCACCCAAAATAAGTATGACTGTAATGCCAAAACTAGGCAATAGACAATGGGTTCCAGACATCAAAAATAACATTCGTGTTATCAACTTGACTTCCGCACATCAAAGCATCTATTGTCTTACAAAATAAGGAATAAACTGGTCGTGTTTTCAACAGTTATTGTCAATTACTGACGAAATGGCTGGAATCCTACAATTTTGGAATAATCCTTGGACTCATTTGAGCTCAATCCGTTGATCAAACACTTCTCATTGATATTTAGGGGTCATTAAAGTTGACACTGGTCATCTTTTGTTATAAAACCATTTTCCTTGAACTTTGGGTTTTGGAGAATTCGCGACTTTGAAGGTTATTAGAGGTCTGAATAGTGATTTTTGACTCAATTGTTGATACTAAAGTTTGACTGGAGGGCTTGAAAGAATTGAATTACCCACATCACAACTACCATTAACAACTGTCTTTTCTCAGAATAACTTGTTTTTTGACATAAAACTACAACAAGTTTATGAATGCATATATCCAAAAGATGCGAAACGTTATCATGATAAACGTTCTTCCCATAACTGCTTAATCATGGTTCTAACATACCATACCATTATTTCCACAAACACATCGCCTTCTTTCTTATCAGACAACTTTTGCAGTTGAACAATCGTGGGGGTGCTGAACTTTTTTCCATATGTATAGATGTTCACTCCAAGGGAACAAATGCACTTTTTGTCCCCCGCCGCAACGAGGGCTATGTATTCAGCGGCATCTGTCCGTATGTATCTCATGAACCAGTTCACTCAGAGTTTCAAATTTGGTTTCAGTTTACAATACAGGTATACGCAGACAGGAATCGATAATGGTGACCATGACCTTATTTTTACTTTGACCGCTTTTGAAACTCTTGTGAACGCGATATTTCATGACCAATTTCACCCAGAGTCTTCAAATTTGATGTCAGCTTACATGACGGTATTATGCAGACATCAGTTGGTTTTGTTGACGGCACTTTAACCACTTTTAATACTTTTCTTTGGGCATTTACTGTTGCACTTAAGGTCTTCAAATTTAAGACTACAAGACATGAAAACACAGACACCACTTGATCAGTGTGGCCTTGGTCTTATGTTCAAATGATTCTTGATTGATATTCACCTTAACGCAACATCTCATGAACCATTTCACCCAAATCTTCAAATTTGTTGATTATTGTGACCTTAACCTTATATACAAGGGAGGTCACTTCGACACTTTGACTTTTGAAACTCTTGTTTACGTGATATCTCATGAACGGTTACACATTTTCGAATCACTACAGCTCTTACGGAATGTGTGCTAGCATATATTTCAGTCATTATGACTATCTCTTCTTTTTATTATTCATTTCAGTATCATTATTCATGTATAGAGAACATTCTGTCTACCAAATTATAAAAACTCAAAAATGAATTCAGTATAAGCAGCGGGGGAAATTGCCATGTTAGTGGCAGAAAATTGTTATGAAACTATTAGAAATTAGAAAAAAAAGGTGGGATTCGAACCTATAATCTATTTTTTATCAGCGTCCGTCACTTTAAAGGAGCAGTAGCACGATTTAGAGGGAATATAAGGTGATGTCAGGAAAATGAAAAATAATGGTTCCAATTGAATGACAATGTATTAAAACTTAATGAAGTAGTAATAAATCAAATATATAATGTAAAGTTCAGACATGCGATTCCTTTTGCTTACACAAAATGGATTGAATGTGTTCACACAACTTAATGTGAAACCTTGTAATATCTTTTTTTCCCTTATTAGGGAAATCTTAACTAGCAAGGAGTCTGTACACACGATTTCAGCTTCCCACACCTTTTGGTTATGGAGAAGAAGATTAAAATAGGTTTTAAGGACTTGGCCCCTGTTGCCCTTATTAGGGGTCTCAGGGTCACAAGAGTTACAATGCATAATCCTCACTAGTCAAGGAGTCTGTACACAAGATTTCAGGTTTCTAAGCCTTTTGGTTCTGGAAAAGAAGGCGGAAATAGGTTTTAGGGCGTGGCCCCTTTGACCTTTATTATGGATCACAGGGTCACCAAACTTACAATTTATAATCCACAATAATCAAGGAGTTTGTACCCAAGAAGTCGAAAATGTACAATGTTTACAAACGGACGGATGGACGGACGGACATCATGCCATGTCATAAACCCATCGAGCCTTTCAGGCTTGATGAGCTAAAAATATGCATTTCATTACATAAAATATATTTTACAGATTGAGCAACCTTCTAGGTCATTAAGCAAAAAAGCATGTGCAGCTTTGTTTCAAAATGTACCCTTTAAATTCATATTGTTGGATCTCCTTCGTCGAATGTCGGTATCTATCATCCGTATTTAAGCCATTTGTGTAATAGCATTGAGATGACTGCACGGTGCTTTCCCCATACCTGTAAACGAAAAAAATACGCCGACTGTTGATTTTCATTTCCTGATTTAGTAATGGAATGACATGTTTACAGTAGGCATAATCAGTAAATTTTAATAACCAACCAAAATAAACCAAACTTGGTGTGCAGATAAAACAAATTTGAATAATAACATGCAATTTCAATTTTCAAAATAATAATCATCAAAAGATATTTAATTGAAAGACACTCACCCTTTAAAATACTCTTATTTTTCAACGATTTTTTTGGTAAGGGTAATATAAAAATATTTCTACACATCATAAAAATAAAATTGAGCGTTCAATGTTCGTTGTTCTCTGGTCTATCTTATGACTATTCAAAACAATAGAGCCATTGGCTCTGTAGGTCATCAGGCTTTACATTTGATTTTGCTTTAGGGTGTTACCAATGTGGTTCCCCCACTTAGTAGGGGCCACAGTGCCACCAAATCTACAATTATTAAAAATCCGCATTAGTCAAGGAGTTTCTACACAAAGTTACAGCTTTCTAGGCATGTGCTTATGGAGAAGAAGATGGAAATAAGTTTTTAGGGTGTGGCCCTTATTAGGGGCCACAGGGCCACCAAAGCTACAATTCATAATCCTCACTAGTCAATGAGTCTGTGCACAATATTTCAGCTTTCTAGGCCTTATGGTTCTGTAGATGAAGATGAAATTAGGTTTCATGGGCATGGCTGCTGTGGCCCTTAATAGGGGCCACAGGGCCACCAAAGCTGCAATTTATAATCCTCTCTAGCCAAGTCTGTACACCGAGTTTCAGCTTTCTAGGCCTTATATTTTTGGAGAAGATAAAGATAAAGGGGGTCTGAAAAATATACGCAGGGGGGGGGCGGGGGTCTATTCGAGGAAATACGGTAATTGTAGCAACACCCTTAAAACCTTTTTTCGTATTCTTCTCCTACTGTAAACATTATTTACATACACAATCTTAGCTCACGCTTTTATTGTGACAGCCAATGAAAGCGGGCGATTGCATGCGGGAGTTACCCCAATTAAGACGGTATGGTCGTTCTTTTTTTTTTTATCTTTTGATGTGAATACGTTGTTTCTGAAGTTTTCCTCCTTACAAAGTCAACATTTGACGTCACATAAATGAAAATCTAAAAATAAGTGTCTCTAGATTTGTTCTTTTTTCTTTTCTAGTATTAATATTTTTTTTGCAATAAGAGGCAACGGAACGAAAATACGTAAAAACACCCCTGTTTGAATCCCAATTTTTCTAACCAACTTTTTAGGCCTGTGGGAAGAGTTGTCCTGGTTATCTCCCCTGGCTGGTTATCACTATTTACAGAGAGGTTACCATTGCGAACAGTATGAAACAGTTCATTATCCAATCAGAGGCCAAATTGGATGGCGGCCACTCAAGTGCTTGTGGTTTGCCAATTCACCACAATAAATATCGTAATATAGCCTTCAAATAATATCTATACTCAATAGAATATTGTTTCGTGAAACGATTTGTGTTAATTACTTGTTTATAGTTTTAACTTAGGGATTCATTTGGTCAAAGTATGTCAAAAGTACCTACCATGACATGTTTCATAATAATATATTTTTAGAATAATCAAGATCAGTTAAATATTTCTATCCATATTGTCAGAAACGATTTCAATACCTGATGTGACATGATCGATAGCGACATTAGCGATGGGTAAGATGCACAGGAACCTGATATCGTAAATAAAAAGTAGGTAAAACGGGAGAATGAAAGACCCGTCCCCTCTAAACGGACGGATCTTTCTTACTCACCTTTTACCTACATTTTATTTACGATATCGGGTTCCTGTGGTAAGATGGTGGTGTGTCATTGAAATGTAAATACAGGTAAGCCAGGTAAGTTATACCAAATATTCTAAGTTCAATTGTTATTATATCTAATATACCTTTCATGCTGCGGACATTTATTATTTATACATTTATTTTTACAAGAATGATTTATTGGGTCCTGGAATTTGGGGAATATCGTCAGAACATAATATAATAATACACGATATAAACGAAAATATTATTTAAACACTAGTAATGTACAAACATCTGAACTTTAAAAAAATAACAATGAAGTTTCAGTGTACCTGAATGTTTCTAATGAAGTGCTGCAGCGAAAATACCCATTTCCTGTATGTATTGTGATAAGTCAACCAACAACAGTTTTCCTAATCGGAAGATCAAAGACATGGACAGTGGGTCTCGCAGGTTCATGATACAGGCTTTAATTGCGTTGTTTAACAGAAAAAAAATTCTGTTATCAAAAAGTTAAATAAAAAACTGGAAACAACAAACTCAGAATTTATTAGTTTGCAAGTGAAAAGGAAAACCACGAGATAGTACACACAAAATATTCAAACGCTGTTCACATAAATACATGTAAAAATATGTTACTTTCTGGCAACAGGTAGTTTCCAAGTATTGAAACAGAAGTTCTTCGTCTTGATGTATGTACTTTATCACTAGTATCTTTTGACAAAAATAAAACATCTTTTTAAAACTCTATTTTCCCACAAAGTCATAGTTTTATAAAAACAGACATTGCACTTTGTCTTCCAAAAATAAAATTCTGCATTAAAATTTAGCTACCTATAATTGAGTGAAACAGTATTTCAGTCAGTTGTTTCGATTTCTCAAAAGGTTACTAGTATTTCTTTTTGAATTAAAATCAAACAATCTTCAAAGTCAATATTTCCAACAATAAAAAATATATAGAAACAAGTCAACATTTGAATCTTAGTAAGTAAATATTTCACAAAATCATGATATCTCTACAAAACGACAATTCACAAAGTTCCAACATTCACCAACATAGTATCTTTTCGAAGTCAATACTTCATCTACTTTCATTGAATTTCATTCAAGTGAACATTCACCAAAGAAAACCAAAATATTTCAACAGACGATAACTACAAGAAATGAACAGAACCACCGTTGATATATCTTTCTTATTCAACATTTCCTCAAATTATTTAAAGTTAACACTTTACATGTACATCAAAATATCTATTAAATTCAATATTACACACGGGTGAAATTATCAATCATCATTTCTTTCTGAACAAATCTTCAAAGTCAACATTTCATCATAATTATATAATAAGAACTCATCAGTTCAACAAAATCATACATTTACAACAAAAACATGTAATCAGAGCCAGCGTATTTTTAAAAGTCAACATTTTATTAGACCTATTACTTTACAAAGAAAACATATCACCAAAATCGTAATTTCACAAAAAACAACATTACAGAAATCATTGTCTTTTTAACGTACACTTTTCAAAAAACTGACTATTCTAGATATTTAATTCATTAACATATTTATTGAAATCAACATTACAATACCTTAGTGAAACTATCCATGAAATGTAACTTTCAACCAAATCAAACTATCTTGCAAAGATACATATCATCAAAATTCAACTGTTCACGTCAAACGTTAATCAAATGATATAATTTCACAAATGAACACATCACCAAAATACATGTATATTTCGAATTCAACCTTTCCATAAATTTATAACTTCTCAAAGTCTGTATTTTACTTCATTGCTATATCTCTTAAAGTCAACATTACACTGATATGAAATTATTAATCAAAGTTAAATCTCACAAAATTAAACTACCTTTCAAAGTCAAAAGTTTAATAACGTTAAAACTGTCAAATTCAACCGTTCAACAAAATGATAATTTCTCAATATAAACATATCATCAAAATCGATCTATCTTCCTAAGTCAACATCAACATAACAATCACATCAAACGTAACACGTAACAGTGAAAGCAATAATTCCAGTCAACTTTTTACGAAATCAAATTGTCTTTACAGTCAACATTTCACAAAATTCATTGAATTTAAAAGTTACCAATTCGCAATCATATTGATAAATCAAAGTCAATATTTTACCAAACCTTACCTCAGTCAAAATCCCTATATCATCAAAAATAATGTATACATGTTACTTCTATATGAATATTTTACCATATTTCATATGTTTATTTATTTTAGTTTTGGAAATTCAATTTCAAAACTGAAATAACATTCAATTCACGAATCAAAAAATTTAAAAATTATCATTTGATAGAATAATCCATCAAAAATAATTCTGTTGGATAAATTCCATAAGAAGAAAATATTCCATCGTTATGCAAGTTGAATATTCAAAGGTGAGTAAAATATGAGTAAAATATGAGAATAAAATATGAGAGTAAAATATGAGTAAAATATAAGTAAAATATGAGTAAAAAATGAAACGTGTATGGAAAAGTTATAGTATGACAAAGTTCAGAACAAAATAGAGAGAGAAATTCAGAACAAAATCAGAAAGAGAATGCGGAATGTGTGTGTGCGTGCGTGCGTGCGTGCGTGTGTGTGTGCGTGTATGTGTCTTAAAGTCAACATTACACTGATATGAAATTATTAATCAAAGTTAAATCTCACAAAATTAAACTACCTTTCAAAGTCAAAAGTTTACCAACGTTAAAACTGTCAAATTCAACCGTTCAACAAAATGATAATTTCTCAATATAAACATATCATCAAAATCGATCTATCTTCCTAAGTCAACATCAACATAACAATCACATCAAACGTAACACGTAACAGTGAAAGCAATAATTCCAGTCAACTTTTTACGAAATCAAATTGTCTTTACAGTCAACATTTCACAAAATTCATTGAATTTAAAAGTTACCAATTCGCAATCATATTGATAAATCAAAGTCAATATTTTACCAAACCTTACCTCAGTCAAAATCCCTATATCATCAAAAATAATGTATACATGTTACTTCTATATGAATATTTTACCATATTTCATATGTTTATTTATTTTAGTTTTGGAAATTCAATTTCAAAACTGAAATAACATTCAATTCACGAATCAAAAAATTAAAAAATTATCATTTGATAGAATAATCCATCAAAAATAATTCTGTTGGATAAATTCCATAAGAAGAAAATATTCCATCGTTATGCAAGTTGAATATTCAAAGGTGAGTAAAATATGAGTAAAATATGAGAATAAAATATGAGAGTAAAATATGAGTAAAATATAAGTAAAATATGAGTAAAAAATGAAATGTGTATGGAAAAGTTATAGTATGACAAAGTTCAGAACAAAATAGAGAGAGAAATTCAGAACAAAATCAGAAAGAGAATGCGGAATGTGTGTGTGCGTGCGTGCGTGCGTGTATGCGTGTGTGTGTGTGTGTGTGTGTGTGTGTGTAAAGCCAATTAGAACTCCAATATGTTTCAATGTTATTTTCAGGGAGTTTAACAAAATACAGCTATAACGTTATGATGGTTATGATGTCACAATGATGTTGACAAAACATGGTATGACGTCACTATTCAAGTATATGCATTGTATGACATGTTACACAGTTACCCCTGTTACATTTCGAAACTCTGCATTCTTTAGAGGTACTGCTTAAGTCGAATCTTGCCTTGGGTAAACATTGCTTTAACATTTAAATTGGCATTTACTCTTGATAAAATTTACATTGTCAACAATTTTGACCCTGATAAAATTTACATTGTCAAAAACTTTGCTCTTGATACAATTTACATTGTCAACAAATTTGGACTTGATAAAATTTACATTGTCAAAAAGTTTGCTCTTGATGACATAAGCACCTATGTCGAAATATCACTTTTAGAACTTTAAGAACTTTAAGAACGAAGGAGCTGTCCTTCCATGATAATTGTATTTTTTGTTCATCACACCAATTTCTAGAATGCCAATTTATGAAATTGAAATGTCAAAGGTCAAAATTAAAGTTAGGTTGGGTAATAAGGTTTCTAAACCCCTGATGAATATATCTAATGCATACACAAATACAAAATAGTAAATGAAAATGATAACTAGTGAAATAACGCCTTTAAACTGCTGGTTTCAGTTGATAACAAGATTCTGAGCATCACTTCATCGAAAATCTGAATTTTATAATTTAACTATTCATCTTTTAGTGACTTAACATTTAATATGGCCTCTCGGGAAAGCAAAGTTGAAAAAAGTCCAATCCTTTAATTTCAAATTGAGTGAGAGTTTTTCATGGTTTGCTTCTTGGTCAGAATGAGACCCGAATTCGCATCCCAGTGGATACACCAACTACATTTTCGACCTGGGTTGTGTCCGCGGGCAATTCAGTCATATCATATTCAAAGAAATTCAACCAGAATAGTAGTATTGGGTTTTGAAGGCAAGCTCATGGAATAAAGCTCCCTGCCAAGACGGCCATCTTTACTTATGTCCCTAAAGTATACCTTGTTGCCATTTAAAACGGATTGTACTACAAGGCCAGGGACAATTTTCAGTTGTGTCTCCTTTTCGGCATAACCGATTGTCTTTGGTGTCCTAAATGTCACATTAGGTCCTCCAGTAGTTATTGTTATCATTTTAATGAGATATTTTGTGTGATTTTCCCTCCAAGTGTATATGAGCATACTATAGTCAGAGGCCTTGACGAGTGCCATACTGCCGATTTTCATACATGTACCAATACTCGGTTTACTGTAGATGATCTTCTTAGTCGATTCATCTGCACAGTCGAGTGATTGTTTTGCACAACTAAGCCAACATGCGATGTCCCCATCAAAGACAACAGAACATATTTCATCCTTAACAACAATCCGAGTCGAGTGCCATTTCCGATTTAAGTCGTGTTTCTTCAAAAGGTCTTGAGTATAAATAAAGTTTACTTTCTGCTTCAACAGTAATGTACTGATACTGTAAACCAGCTTATTCTTTTTGATATTCAAATTATTAGCGCGATTGCGATTCCTAACTCTTGTTTTCCTGATACTATGAAATTTTTGCTTGAATATTGCATGTTTCTCAGACCAGTAAAGCATGTTGGTTTTCTTTTCATAAGCAAGAGAAAGGACTCTATTTTTCAAAACGATTCCCGCCTTCTTTAGTGATTTTGTTTCCATTGACATTATAAAGACAGTCGCAGGTTTATCATCATCTTGTACCATGATACACGATTCGTTGTGTTTTGATATTGGTTTATTTTCATCTAACTTGCTATCTTGACATTCAACATAATTCCGTATCTTTGGAGTTTTGAGTTTATGGGCTTGAACTCTTTTGTACAAGTCCCCAGAATCTACGTCTGCAAGGACACAGCCAGGAGTAGACATACACGCTACGGCACAATGTATAGGTGTTAAACACTTGGCCCTAGCCAGATACAGATGGTGTGAAGGTTCCAGATCTTCTTTCTTCTTGTAGATGAAGTTGTTTGTTCTGTTAAACACGGGTTCTGTACTGAAGGACAGACGAACAGCAGTGCTAAAAAGCATGGCACGATACAGACCCTCCATTTGTCAACAGGAGAAGAATGGTTTCTATCAGAGAACCTGATGTGTGTTATCAAAGCACCAATGTTGATTTGCCACGTACCTGTTCTGTACTGGTTCATCCATTCCCTGTATTATTGATTTGAAATTCACGTAACTATTCTAGGGAAATGTTAATCTAAATCCATCGATATTTTTGTTTCTATTTAAACGGCAGGAATATTTTATTCAAAAGTTTCCACTACTACCCAAAAGTTTGTTCACTTTCTATGAAGAATATCATGTTGTATGGAAATATTGACCAAATCGTATATTCAAATCGTGCATTTATGTTATTGTTACTACGTTTGAAGAAGGAAAATGTAAAAAGGGTCAGATTTTGTTCTGAAAATTCAAAGGCAATAACTTCTACCTTACTATTGATGGACAGTTAAGTGAAAGTTAAAACGCAATAAATGTTTTTGAAATTTTGACCAACAGTCCTTTACTAAAATTTGGATATCTCACATTTAATCAGGAATAAGACCATAGATTTGAATAAATGGTTTTCCTGTATGAAATGTTCATCGTACCATTCCATGAACTTTGATCAGAGGAGGATATCTGATTTGTTCATGTTTGCAAAAGTATATATTCATTAATGGGACAGAAGCACATCGTTGAATGTAAAATAAGTGATCTCATTAAAACAATAATGATAATAATATGATTTATTATATAATTAGCAATGAAGTATAGGGTTATACAGTGAAAATATAATCCATATTTCAAGAAAAGCAGTAGAAAGTCATAGTTTCACTGCAGTGGAAATATAATCCATATTTTCACTGCGGTGAGAAAAGTAGGACCGAACCTATTACCTCCCATTGAAACACGATTATCTCCCTTTGAGGAAATCGAACGCTTGCCTCGCGTAACGGATTGAAGAAAACCGGCTCTTTACGATGTTTTCGGTATGTAACTGTTAACATTTTGCAGTGCCAATGTATCCTTCGATATCGAAATGCCACCCGAAGTTCATATCTTGTTGGTGTAGTTAATTATTGTTCAATTTATTGCAAAATAAATTTACGAAGCGAGAGATCACACCGACATAGCGCTTCACTCACTGTATCTGTTCGCGTCAAAACTGATTTTCCAAAATACGTAAGGAGCCTTTGTTTCACCTAGTTATAACCAAAAACATATTTTTGATCTGATATCAATAAACATTCACAAATTACATGTTGTTCTAAAAACTATTTCCGATTGAATATCGAATTATTTCTATCGGACTATTTTTACCGAGAAAGGATAAATGGAGTTGCTAGACTGTCATTCATCACAATGTCCAGCATCTTCACAACGTCACGGGCGAAACGAAAAAGTTTATAAACTTTCCCATTCCTCCCTTGACATCATTGGCCGTAATTTCTTTTCTAGCATTTCAACCTGCTGCACGGAAGTAGAATAGTCCAATCAGAAGACAGCATGTTACATGAACCGATTTGAAAAAATAATTGTGTAGCCTATGCGTTTTACAAGGGAAAGAAACACTTTATTTGAGTGATACATTAATGTTTGTCTTCTCTGCATTCTCGGTGCTCATCAAAAACATGAAAACAACCATGCGGACTGAAGTTCAAAATTAAATTTCACTCGGATAGTTTTCAAAAAGATCGTCTGTTGTTAGTATTTTGAATTTGTTCCGAATGTAAACGGCAATTTCATTGGCTATTGTTGAAAGAGCTGATAAGGGGCGTAACTCGTGATCATGATAGATGTCGCTGCTTCGGATCACCAGTTTTCTACCTTGTAAAGGCAAGATCTAAACGAGGAGTTGCTCGATACGTTTTCCCCTTGCCGTGGGAAGATGAATGTCCAGCGAAACTTTGCCTTTCCGACTGCGTTTCATTATCTTAAAATTATATAATAAATAGACTATGTCATTGTTTTTGCCGAATATCATTTCTATCTCGTGAAAATAGCACTTTCTCACTCCACTCGATGAGATAGAAATGATATTCGGCAAAAACAATGAAATAGTCTCTATATATTTGACCCTCTGAAGATACACCTTATGCATAATTTGAGAAAGATTTAGAGTATTATATATTATTTTAAAACAACACCATCAATGACTTTTCAGTTGACTTCTCTTTCGGGACGCATTTCTATTTTCTTTTTTTCTTTTTTTTTAATGTACAACAACTGAAATCCTGCATATCGATTTGACATTTGAAGTAAAGTATGATGTTATAAATGAATTTGAGATTCAGCAAAATTACTTATTATAAATAAGTTTCTTGTTATTACTACTGGCTACTTATATTCAATCTGATAGTTTACAACAGTCTTATAACTACTTCTACATAAATATCAGAAAAATCTTGAATTTGTGTTTGGTTTATGTTATAGGCTTTGTTCCCATTTATAAACTTAAAATAAATTGAGCTTCGTGCCCGGTAATGATATATCAATAAATTATTATTGTTGTCCAATGTCAATTATCATGTGCATGTACTGAATATTACAGTTATATCGAAAAGAACAAGAGTAGGTTTGCATTTGAAAACATAGATTGTTAAAAGGCTCAAGAAGATAGATGAAGCTTTTGAACAAACCATGATCTGCTGAGAAGATTCGCCTAGAGATATTCCTGTAACTTCACTGATTTCTTGCAAGAATTAAAGGCACTGCTATTGCATAAAACCACAACGTCGTCAGTTTTTCGTTTTCAGGTTGTATTCATCATCTGAATATTTGCTGATATCGTGCTCAATTATGAATTAATGCAATGTGTTCACGTAAATACGTATACTAAATAAAACTTCATTCTTTGATTTAAAACCATTGTCTTGGCATATATAATATATATTTTCTTTTTCATGAGACTACATAAAGAGGCAGGAGCCCATTTTTTTAAAGTTTATATTTTTCACTTACAATTCTACGTTAATGCCTAATGCAGTATACTATCAGATAGTATGAAAACTATCATTGCCCAAACCAGTCACCCATAGTCAGAGAACAAATTATAAAGATTCACATAAAGTCCATTTGCAGCCATTTATGTGTGAACACCTTTAATTCATTTTTGTAAGAAAAAGTATTCGCATGGCCGAACTTTACATTATATATTTGATTTGTTACTGCTTCTTTTAGTTAAAATACATTGAAGCAGTAACATATAAAAACCATTTATTTTCATATTCCTGGTATCACTTTATATTTCCCCTGAAACGTGCTACTGTCCCTTTAATTTACCAATGCCAAGCTACTGTATCTTTATTCCCTAGGTTTTGACTGAGGAAGTCGGTCTTATGTGTTTATGTGTTGACTTCTCTTTCGGGACGCAATTCTATTTTCTTTTTTTCTTTTTTTAATGTACAACAACTGAATTCTTGAATATCGATTTGACATTTGAAATTAAGTATGATGTTATAAATGAATTTGAGATTCAGCAAAATTACTTATTATAAATAAGTTTCTTGTTATTACTACTGGCTAATGATATTCAATCTGATAGTCAGAGAACAAATTATTAAGGTTCACATAAAGTCCATTTGCAGCCCTTTTTGTTTGAACACATTTAATTCATTTTTTGTAAGAAAAAGTATTGACATGGCCGTACTTTACATTATATATTTGATTTGTTACTGCTTCTTTTAGTTAAAATACATTGAAGCAGTAAAATATATAAACCATTTATTTTCATTTTCCTGGTATCACTTTATATTTCCCCTGAAGCGTGCTACTGTCCCTTTAATTTACCAATTCCATGCTACTGTCTCTTAAATCCCTAAGTATTGACTAAGGAAGTCGGTCTTATGTGTTTATGTTATCTTCAGTTCGTCAAGGGGTGTTAGAGTGAATTTAATACCATCACAACATGATAAATAAAGCTCATAAAGTTTGCATTCCTCAAAACTATCACATTTCATAGTTGAAAGTCAAGGCTGTTTTATATTTATACAACTCTGTAATAGTCCCGTTATGAGATGTTAATATTTATGACAACGTATAGTTAGTACTGCTATAGCATTTTCAGTTACTTTTGCTAAATATTGAATGATAAGCACATTAAAAGTGATTTCCCTATCTTTGTAACAGGATGATTTAAGTATTTCTAACGTTAGCATGTCACCAGTTTGTTGTATTTTTATTGGTCATGTTAAATCATTTAAACGACCCCGATCAGAAGGAAACAACAAGTAGTACTTCAGTATATTAACTTGATAACTAAAAGTCTCAAAATTTAGTACGTTTTACTCGAATGAAGTTCCCAAGGCATTGGCGATTGTATATGTTTTACCTGAAAACAGAACAAAGACGAACGTTTTGAAGATGTATCATTTAATCATTTAAGGAACCCCGATCAGAAGGAAACAACAAGTAGTATTCAGTATTTCTACTTGGTGACTAAAAGTATCAAAAGTTAGTACAACGTAGTACAAAGAATTTCTTAGGCATTTACGATAGTATATGTTTTACCTAAATACAGAACAAAAACGAACGTTTTGTAGATGTATTCATGTCGAATTGCAAAGTAGTGTCAGAAAGGAAATGATCCTACACGATAACCCTTACCCTGTATTTTGAGAGGTAAATGACTCTTTTCGTCGCTATTTGTTTTAAATGAAATACTAATCAAAGGTTTCAGACAATTAATAAAAAAAGAAAAATGAATATGTTACATTTATAACTAGATATCGCATTGTAAGACAACCCTAATTTTGACCCTCGTCGTACTCATTGAGAACACGAAAATAACAAAATCCAAATTTGAAAAATATAATTATTATATATTTCATAAGAGAACTTTGACAGGAAACAAAACTGACAAATTTTTCTGTTGTATCGGTACCCTTATCCACCAATGGGACGAAATTGACATTGAAATATCTTTTTGCAAATGAATTATTCAAATAAGATTCTTGCCATCAAACGATTTATGAGAATGAATAGATAATCGTATGACGTTTACTATGCTACATGTACAATTGATCATCGATTCTGATAATAAAATGTAAGTTTAACCCTGATCATAATTTTTACCCACATATCCTTAAACATGAATTAAATAGTATGTTTCCAGGCTAAATTTTACTTTTCCTTTTCATATTATTTATAATCAAATATCGCTGCTACGAGGGGCGTTCAATAAGTGTTGCAACTTCAATATAAAACCAACTCGCGTAGTCAATTTTTACGTTTATTTTTCAATATAGTTACCCTTCACCTCAATACACTTATTCCATTTCTCTTTAAGACTTTTGATGCCGCTTTTGTAGAAGTCTTCCGTTTGCCCCCTAACCACGCCTCTGTGGCAGCTTTGACGTCTTCGTCATCCCGGAAGTGCCTTCCACGTAGGGCGGATTTCAGGTTTCTGAACCGTACTAATAATATTCACAAGCACAACTTCTTTTCTAAGGCTCCACATGCGTAGGGTAGGGCTACCAATTAACGTCCGATCCTTTCCATTTCCCGTGCCCAAATGACAAAATCACAGTATTCGCATGTCGAAAATGAAACTGCACGTGCATCTCGTGAGGATGCGTCTTAACGCAATTTTCACCAGCTCTATGGTTTTGTTTTGATGTCAATTACTTGTGTGACACGGTCGCCGTCAAATAGTTAGCAATCATAACAACAACAATAATATCAACTTTTGATTTAACACAACTTTTGAGTAATTGGTTTGTGGTTATGATCTAAGTGAGACCATTCGTGCCTCGTTGTTTAATCGTTTAAATGGTTAGTTTGTCACTCGCGCTATGCCATAAAATACGCGCTCGTGGTCAAACTAAACAATTAAATGATTAAACAACACGCCATTATACTCTAACTACAGTAGAACTCGGATATATCCGGTGTACGCTATACGCATATAATTTTAATGATATGATATAGGGACGGGACTTGAATTTTTTTTCGCTATATCCGAGTGTTCGCTATATCCGTGTTCTACTGTATTATATATCCATCTCACGTTTTTCAGATTCCATTCTGACTAAACGACAATTCTCATAAGAATATACTGTCATGGTTATGGGTTTATGAACTTGATTGCGCACGACCAATCTTCACACAAGAAAGACGAAACACATGGTTTAAACAAAACATTTATTCAATACAACAAAATACTCTACATCTTACAAAGAAGACACAGACACCTTACACTGGCATGCCATGTAATACATCAACACGAACAGAACATTTACACTTTACTTGTACAGACACCTCTTTTATGTCATCTCCCCGTTACAAATTTCCAAGAATGACATCAGTTTATAACATCACAGGCAGATAATGACAGAACATCAACAGATGACCATAGGTTCCCTCTGCAGCAATATGTAGACAGTAAAGCTCACAATACAGTTCTACCGTTCTAAAAATCAATCAAGATTATTTCTAAAGTATTCCAAGTACTAAAATAGAAATATAATGGTGTTTATTTCTTTATAACTCGAGTATTGTAAGTAATTCTTACATATGTTCAAATAACTAAGTTTTCCCCAACTAGGCCTTATGAAATAATATATTGCAAAAATATACTTTAAATTGCCTTTGTTCAGGTAAAACGGCCCAAAATTTGCATTTTTTCTTTACATTTCGAAACATGCTATAGCTTTACGTCACTCTTAGCAATGCGTGTGACAATAAACATGCTACGCTCTTTTCACCTGAATTTGCAATTGCACGTGCGTTGCCAAAGCAACTCTGCAATTGACAACAGAAGTTATGAATGAACTCGTAAAAATAGTAGTTTGTAACACGCGTTTATGTCTGTAAACGTAAATGAAACCACGTTCTTTTTCAATTTTTTTAATGAATTTTTAAACAATATAAAATAGGAATAATATTGAACATAGCATATAAATTATTGTACATTAAACCATGTATTTCAACGGACGGTACAGAGATTACAGATAATTTACATTCTATAGTTTGCATCAGAAACATTCTTTTGACTTTGAAATAATTTCGAGGCGTGAAAATGACACGTTTTTCTCTCCTGTAAATTCATATATTTCGTGGGATTTTACAAAAACTATCTGAAACAAAAGTTGGGAAAAACCATTGTGAATGAATATTTAGAATAAAAATATCCAGTTCGTTTCAAATAAAGAAATAATCGACAAAAAGCATTTTATTTCTATTTCCGTGAGTACTATAACTGTATACTTTACTCAAACAATAAAGAATCATATTTCACCAAGTTGCATAGTATTTCAACAACATTTACAAACAAAACATCAATTTGGTCATTTATAGCACATTACATCAATTGCATCTTTCAATAGATGAAATATTAACAAAGTTCACATCATGATAACTTCATTGTTACAAAGTACATTTTCAATCAAAGTCATATTACAAACACAAGAAACAATGAAAATACACACAGAACTGTACCCCATAACCTCACAATGGCAAATGCACTGAATCACACACACTCAGTCACCTTTAAAGTGGTTCTGCATGTTTAGCACACACTGCATGTGCAACTTCCTGGGCAAGGTGTTCGCTTGCTCTCACCTAAATTCTGAGTTTTACTTGAGATACATGAAAATGTAACCATTAACTGACACCAACCTAACATATACATGAAAACGATATAATAATAATAATAATAATAATAAATAATAATTAGGGTATTTATATAGCGCACATATCCACACCGAATGCATGCTCAAGGCGCTCCCTGAATTATTACCCTGGTCTAACCAAAGCTGCCGATTAAGCGCTTGATGGGTCACCTTCAACACAACTTTCACCAGGTACCCATTTCCTGCTGGGTGAACAGAGGCACATTTTGAATAAAGTCTCTTGCCCAAGGCGACTCCACAAGTTATTCAACTCGTGTCTCAGTGTGGGGCAGGGAATAACCCTTCAAATTCTCAGTTCATTCAGCAATGAATCGGGTAACCCACCCATCCGGCGAGCCTCGGCAGATGTTGCTGAACTACACTGATAGCGGTCAACTGAGCTTTGCACAGGACCACGTGCCACCATATATAATAACAAAACTCAAGATTTTGGATTTTACTTTTTATCATAGGGTCCACTCCGAGATTCGAATCTCTGTGCTCTGCACACTAAAATAACATAAACGCTAACAGCCATTTTTTTATTCTTAATGTTATCAATAATAAGTTAGATTGTCAATTTTGGACAATGAAAAAAAAAAAAATTTCAAAAATAATTAAAACCTTCGTAAATCATATCATAAAACAGTTACACGATTTTCCGTGAATCAAATGGTTTATTGACGCCAGAGAACATAACTGTTCCCAGGTCAATAAACCATTTGATTCACGGAAAACTAAAGTTAATAATTGTATAATCCTTCGTGGTCTGTTGTTAGTTACTTTTCAAACATATAAAGCAAAATCCATTTTTCAAATTTGCAAAGTTTGACCCTATCATATGACCGGAAATGCTCTACTCCAAAAATGAATACTGCACAAGTGGTAAATGGTTAATGCCTTTTATGAACAATCGGCTTCCCACAGTTACACAGCGTTGTTTTATATACAAAAAAATGAATTGCCGTTTGCATTGTTCACTGCACTAAATACACTAGCAATCACGCTGAATTCTTATCCTCATACAAACATTAATATCAAATTTGTCCAACAATCCTTTGAGACCTTTTAGCAATTACTTTATCTATATTCGATGTTATCTTTGTTAGCTATTCATTTGTTAATATGTTTTAGAGGACTTTTTGTTTGAGTATTCTATGCAGACTTTTTGTTTTATCACCTCACATCGTTTTGAATATTGATTTTATCATAACGTAGACAGTTATAATTTATAACGTAAAGGTCAACATTCAATACCGTTCATGCGGTAAATATATTACTGAATAGACTGTACACACATTATCGTGAAATAATAGCTTCCTGACCGCCAACCACTGTTATGTGTTTACTTATAATGTAAACACTTAGTTAACCTCAACAAAAAAGGTTTGTCTTTTGTTATTTGCTATCAAGTAGTATAATCTAGTACATTGATTGACAGCTATTGTCTTTAGTGAATAGAAAATAGATAACTTATTTCTAAGAGTTATTTAGTAAATGATTCAAACGAGAGCCAACACTAATACGGGAATATTCGTCACGCTAAGTACGTATACTAAGTAAAAGGCTCATCGAGGGATCTACAAAATCTTACAGACGCTAACAGTCATTAACGTGATTTTTTTACAAAGATGTTTAAATTGGTATTTTTCACTGTATCAATCATTTTTAACAGTGTAAACGTCATGGGTAATCTGAACTGTTACAACAAAGTGTTTGTGAACAACATGGCAGAGGACAACATACTACTTAACAGTGGTTTGTTGATGGAGGTTGTTGTCTCACTTCGGGCGGAGTGTGTCTCCTTGTCTCACCTGTATGAAGGTTGTAACCTCATCCTGTACAACCCCTCCAGCAATCTGTGCAGACTTCATCACTTTGATCATGTTAACCAAACTGGCAGAGGAATATCGGCACCAGGTTGGAGCAACTATGCCCGTAAGTACTCCGTATTGCTGGATCCTATAGGGAGAACCCATGAAACCGAGTATATGTAAGGTTGTGGACCCTGATGGGAAGTAAAATCCTGAGGGTGCGAAGTATCCGAAGGATTTTACTGACTATCAGGGACTACAACCTTACCGTATACGAGGTTGAATGGTTTCTATATATGTTGTCAACCGCTGAAGTTCATAAATCTGTTGCTTAAATCATAACATCCACACAAACACGCTACTGTGCCTTATAATAGAACACGTCGGGAACCACGCTATATCGAGGGCGCATGACATCGTGTACCGATGAGGCGATGACTGTTTTGAGTTTCCCACTAAGTGTCGCGTTTTAAAGGAGTATGTCTCCCATACTAGCCTTATAATGAAGTTTCAGGCTAAATAGAGTAATTTAGCACCTTTGTTTCGTCAGCTCCATAGCCACACAAACACACTACTGTGCCTTATAATAGAACCCGTCGGGAACCACGGTATATCGAGGGCGCATGACATCGTGTACCGATGAGGGAAACACAAGGTTGTAAGTCCCTTAAACAGTTGATACGATTGGAAGACCCTTTCAAACATCACGTTATATAGGTGGCTAGAAGGTTGATACTGGTGGTTATGGCATTAGCTTAGCGAGGACTAGTCTGAGCACATTGCATTGGAAACCAAATGTCTGTTTCACCCACACGAAGTGGATTTTTTTGGCATAGAGTAAGGATGTCAGGTTACTAATTCTACTATACTCCCTCAACAATCCTGATTTTAAAAAAGAGAGGCAGATCAAGTCATGAAATGTTGATACAGCCGCTGTTATTATCTAGAATAGATAGAATAGGAGACGCCTGATTGGAGACAATCAAAGTTAGTTGTGCAGTCAGCGACGCTGTTCTTAAATCACTAGTTTGGCTACTGAATCATGGCAAAGGCATGCGAGAGTCGTTGTCATTTCATAAAACAATTCAAATGGATAGTGGTGCATTTTTGACCGCCAGGGGAAACTGCCGAAACCCACAGATTTGGTCTAATAAGAACAGAGGATGTATTAACATTTCATGACTTGATCTGGCTCTTTGGGGAGAAAATGTTTGAAAAACGTCTGTACAAGATGTCTGAGGAATAAGTAAAGTCTGGTTTCACTTTACACCTAATTCGATTCAACAAGGGCTAGAATAAGACCGAGCTGTGTTCTAACAACACATGAATAACTGTTGTTTCATGCAATGTACTGTCAATTCTGATCAACTCAGTTGCTATCGCTTTTGCTATTACGCAGTAATTTTTGTTCTAAACACGAAGACCCAATCAGGTTTGAAACTTAAAACCGAGAGAAAGGAAACAAGAAATAGTTCTAAGGATGACATTGGATAGATTGTTGTTAGTGAAGAACTATTTTCCCAAGATGCATAAATATTTGCCCTGCGCTTATAATTCTAAAGGGATAGTCCTCTCGGACGTTTTTTGGAAATAAAATTCAGGACTACGTCCTTGTTAAAACTTATAAATGATTATTACATGATCGTTCCACACTTGTTTTCATTCTGTTAGTGAGGGTAACATTTAGTTGTTCTAGATATAACAATTTGACAAGAATAAATCACTGCGTCCTTTTCAATTTTGTTGCCACAAAAATACACTTCAGGAATGTCCCTTTAACCCTCAAAGGCTAACCCTGATTTTCAAATATCATTTGATATTAAAAGTCAATTTTCATCAGTTAGTAAACATAAAACTCTTGTAAGGTATTCTGACGTTTCTGCATCAACGATTTTGTTTTTACACATTGACCCCCCTTTTTAAAGGGGCAGTAGCACGTTTTTAGGGGGAATATAAGGTGATGTCAGGAAAATGAAAATTAATGGTTCCAATTGAAAAACAATGTATTTTAACTAAATTGGTCATTGATATTTCCAATATATAACGTAAAGTTTACCCATGCGATTCTTTTTTCTTAAACAAAATGAATTAACGGTGTATACAAAAAATTTCCGCCAATGGATTTTATATGAATCTTCATAATTTGTCCTCTGACTATGGATGATTGACTTGTGTAATGAGATTTGTGACACTGCCAAATTGATACATTAAGCATTATCTTACAATTTAAAATACAAAATTATCAAAAAACGTGCTACTGCCCCTTTAAGGGACAGTAACATAGTCTTGAAGTATTAATATATCCCGCCGTTGAATATTTGTTTTAATCTTAACACGGCCAAACATCTCATTACTCAACACAATTATCCGTAAGTGTAGCAGGAATTATCAAGAATCAAGCAAACACTCCTGGCGGCCATATTTACGTGAACACATTTTAATCATTTGAGGAACTGGAACTTCCCAAAAATGACAATTTTTTTGGTTAGAACTTCATTAAAATACGTAGCCTTGAATTGATAGTAATAATTTTCGTTATATTACCCCTTTAATCTAAAAGAACTTATGTCCCTTTTAGGCCTATGTACAGGAGAACAAACTGCTTCTGGCTGTAATGCCACTGGCACCTCAATGCTTGACTTGTGTCACTCCTGTTTCCATGACAACGCCTGGCAACAAAATGATGCGTGCATCACCTATCAAACTGTTTTATCAAGTAACGTGAGTACTGTTGCACATCCAATCACATTAAGAAACGTGAGTACTGTTGCACATCCAATCACATTAAGTAACGTGAGTACTGTTGCACATCCAATCACATTAAGTAACGTGAGTACTGTTGCACATCCAATCACATTAAGTAACGTGAGTACTGTTCTCTGTTGTACATCCAATCACATTAAGTAACGTGAGTACTGTTCTCTGTTGCACATTCAATCACATTAAGTAACGTGAGTACTGTTCTCTGTTGCACATCCAATCACATTAAGTAACGTGAGTACTGTTCTCTGTTGCACATCCAATCACATTAAGTAACGTGAGTACTGTTCTCTTTTGCACATCCAATCACATTAAGTAACGTGAGTACTGTTCTCTGTTGCACATTCAATCACATTAAGTAACGTGAGTACTGTTGTACATTCAATCACATTAAGTAACGTGAGTACTGTTCTCTGTTGCACATCCAATCACATTAAGTAACGTGAGTACTGTTCTCTGTTGCACATCCAATCACATTAAGTAACGTGAGTACTGTTCTCTGTTGCACATCCAATCACATTAAGTAACGTGAGTACTGTTCTCTGTTGCACATTCAATCACATTAAGTAACGTGAGTACTGTTCTCTGTTGCACATTCAATCACATTAAGTAACGTGAGTACTGTTCTCTGTTGCACATTCAATCACATTAAGTAACGTGAGTACTGTTCTCTGTTGCACATTCAATCACATTAAGTAACGTGAGTACTGTTCTCTGTTGCACATTCAATCACATAAAGTAACGTGAGTACTGTTCTCTGTTGCACATCCACTCACATTAAGTAACGTGAGTACTGTTCTCTGTTGCACATCCAATCACATTAAGTAACGTGAGTACTGTTCTCTGTTGTACATTCAATCACATAAAGTAACGTGAGTACTGTTCTCTGTTGCACATCCAATCACATTAAGTAACGTGAGTACTGTTCTCTGTTGTACATTCAATCACATTAAGTAACGTGAGTACTGTTGCACATCCAATCACATTAAGTAACGTGAGTACTGTTGCACATCCAATCACATTAAGTAACGTGAGTACTGTTCTCTGTTGTACATCCAATCACATTAAGTAACGTGAGTACTGTTCTCTGTTGCACATTCAATCACATTAAGTAACGTGAGTACTGTTCTCTGTTGCACATCCAATCACATTAAGTAACGTGAGTACTGTTCTCTGTTGCACATCCAATCACATTAAGTAACGTGAGTACTGTTCTCTGTTGCACATCCAATCACATTAAGTAACGTGAGTACTGTTCTCTGTTGCACATTCAATCACATTAAGTAACGTGAGTACTGTTGTACATTCAATCACATTAAGTAACGTGAGTACTGTTCTCTGTTGCACATCCAATCACATTAAGTAACGTGAGTACTGTTCTCTGTTGCACATCCAATCACATTAAGTAACGTGAGTACTGTTCTCTGTTGTACATCCAATCACATTAAGTAACGTGAGTACTGTTGCACATCCAATCGCATTAAGTAACGTGAGTACTGTTCTCTGTTGCACATTCAATCACATTAAGTAACGTGAGTACTGTTCTCTGTTGCACATCCAATCACATAAAGTAACGTGAGTACTGTTCTCTGTTGCACATCTAATCACATTAAGTAACGTGAGTACTGTTCTCTGTTGCACATCCAATCACATTAAGTAACGTGAGTACTGTTCTCTGTTGTACATTCAATCACATTAAGTAACGTGAGTACTGTTCTCTGTTGCACATCCAATCACATTAAGTAACGTGAGTACTGTTCTCTGTTGCACATTCAATCACATTAAGTAACGTGAGTACTGTTCTCTGTTGTACATTCAATCACATTAAGTAACGTGAGTAATGTTCTCTGTTGCACATCCAATCACATTAAGTAACGTGAGTACTGTTCTCTGTTGCACATCCAATCACACTAAGTAACGTGAGTACTGTTCTCTGTTGCACATCCAATCACATTAAGTAACGTGAGTACTGTTCTCTGTTGCACATCCAATCACATTAAGTAACGTGAGTACTGTTCTCTGTTGCACATCCAATCACATTAAGTAACGTGAGTACTGTTCTCTGTTGCACATCCAATCACATTAAGTAACGTGAGTACTGTTCTCTGTTGCACATCCAATCACATTAAGTAACGTGAGTACTGTTCTCTGTTGTACATCCAATCACATTAAGTAACGTGAGTACTGTTGCACATCCAATCACATTAAGTAACGTGAGTACTGTTCTCTGTTGCACATTCAATCACATTAAGTAACGTGAGTACTGTTCTCTGTTGTACATCCAATCACATTAAGTAACGTGAGTACTGTTGCACATCCAATCGCATTAAGTAACGTGAGTACTGTTCTCTGTTGCACATTCAATCACATTAAGTAACGTGAGTACTGTTCTCTGTTGCACATCCAATCACATAAAGTAACGTGAGTACTGTTCTCTGTTGCACATCTAATCACATTAAGTAACGTGAGTACTGTTCTCTGTTGCACATCCAATCACATTAAGTAACGTGAGTACTGTTCTCTGTTGTACATTCAATCACATTAAGTAACGTGAGTACTGTTCTCTGTTGCACATTCAATCACATTAAGTAACGTGAGTACTGTTCTCTGTTGCACATTCAATCACATTAAGTAACGTGATAACTGTTCTCTGTTGCACATTCAATCACATTAAGTAACGTGAGTACTGTTCTCTGTTGCACATCCAATCACATTAAGTAACGTGAGTACTGTTCTCTGTTGCACATTCAATCACATTAAGTAACGTGAGTACTGTTCTCTGTTGTACATCCAATCATATTAAGTAACGTGAGTACTGTTCTCTGTTGCACATTCAATCACATTAAGTAACGTGAGTACTGTTCTCTGTTGCACATTCAATCACATTAAGTAACGTGAGTACTGTTCTCTGTTGCACATTCAATCACATTAAGTAACGTGAGTACTGTTCTCTGTTGCACATCCAATCACATTAAGTAACGTGAGTACTGTTCTCTGTTGCACATTCAATCACATTAAGTAACGGGAGTACTGTTCTCTGTTGCACATTCAATCACATTAAGTAACGTGAGTACTGTTCTCTGTTGCACATTCAATCACATTAAGTAACGTGAGTACTGTTCTCTGTTGCACATTCAATCACATTAAGTAACGTGAGTACTGTTCTCTGTTGCACATCCATTCACATTAAGTAACGTGGGTACTGTTCTCTGTTGTACATCCAATCACATTAAGTAACGTGAGTACTGTTCTCTGTTGTACATTCAATCACATTAAGTAACGTGAGTACTGTTCTCTGTTGTACATTCAATCACATTAAGTAACGTGAGTACTGTTCTCTGTTGCACATTCAATCACATTAAGTAACGTGAGTACTGTTCTCTGTTGCACATTCAATCACATTAAGTAACGGGAGTACTGTTCTCTGTTGCACATTCAATCACATTAAGTAACGTGAGTACTGTTCTCTGTTGCACATCCAATCACATTAAGTAACGTGAGTACTGTTCTCTGTTGCACATTCAATCACATTAAGTAACGGGAGTACTGTTCTCTGTTGCACATTCAATCACATTAAGTAACGTGAGAACTGTTCTCTGTTGTACATCCAATCACATTAAGTAACGTGAGTACTGTTCTCTGTTGCACATTCAATCACATTAAGTAACGTGAGTACTGTTCTCTGTTGTACATTCAATCACATTAAGTAACGTTAGTACTGTTCTCTGTTGCACATTCAATCACATTAAGTAACGTGAGTACTGTTCTCTGTTGCACATTCAATCTCATTAAGTAACGTGAGTACTGTTCTCTGTTGCACATTCAATCACACTAAGTAACGTGAGAACTGTTCTCTGTTGCACATTCAATCACATTACGATACGTGAGTACTGTTCTCTGTTGCACATTCAATCACATTAAGTAACGTGAGTACTGTTCTCTGTTGCACATCCAATCACATTAAGTAACGTGAGTACTGTTCTCTGTTGCACATCCAATCACATTAAGTAACGTGAGTACTGTTCTCTGTTGCACATTCAATCACATTAAGTAACGTGAGTACTGTTCTCTGTTGCACATTCAATCACATTAAGTAACGTGAGTACTGTTCTCTGTTGCACATTCAATCACACTAAGTAACGTGAGAACTGTTCTCTGTTGCACATTCAATCACATTAAGGAACATGAGTACTGTTCTCTGTTGCACATTCAATCACATTAAGTAACGTGAGTACTGTTCTCTGTTGCACATTCAATCACATTAAGTAACGGGAGTACTGTTCTCTGTTGCACATTCAATCACATTAAGTAACGTGAGTACTGTTCTCTGTTGCACATCCAATCACATTAAGTAACGTGAGTACTGTTCTCTGTTGCACATTCAATCACATTAAGTAACGTGAGTACTGTTCTCTGTTGCACATCCAATCACATTAAGTAACGTGAGTACTGTTCTCTGTTGCACATCCAATCACATTAAGTAACGTGAGTACTGTTCTCTGTTGCACATTCAATCACATTAAGTAACGTGAGTACTGTTCTCTGTTGCACATTCAATCACATTAAGTAACGTGAGTACTGTTCTCTGTTGCACATCCAATCACATTAAGTAACGTGAGTACTGTTCTCTGTTGCACATCCAATCACATTAAGTAACGTGAGTACTGTTCTCTGTTGCACATTCATTCACATTAAGTAACATGAGTACTGTTCTCTGTTGCTCATTCAATCACATTAAGCAACGTGAGTACTGTTCTCTGTTGCACATCCAATCACATTAAGTAACGTGAGTACTGTTCTCTGTTGCACATTCAATCACATTAAGTAACGTGAGAACTGTCCTCTGTTGCACATTCAATCACATTAAGTAACGTGAGTACTGTTCTCTGTTGCACATTCAATCACATTAAGTAACGTGAGTACTGTTCTCTGTTGTACATCCAATCATATTAAGCAACGTGAGTACTGTTCTCTGTTGCACATTCAATCACATTAAGTAACGTGATAACTGTTCTCTGTTGCACATTCAATCACATTAAGTAACGTGAGTACTGTTCTCTGTTGCACATCCAATCACATTAAGTAACGTGAGTACTGTTCTCTGTTGCACATTCAATCACACTAAGTAACGTGAGTACTGTTCTCTGTTGTACATCCAATCATATTAAGTAACGTGAGTACTGTTCTCTGTTGCACATTCAATCACATTAAGTAACGTGAGTACTGTTCTCTGTTGCACATTCAATCACATTAAGTAACGTGAGTACTGTTCTCTGGTGCACATTCAATCACATTAAGTAACGTGAGTACTGTTCTCTGTTGCACATTCAATCACATTAAGTAACGTGAGTACTGTTCTCTGTTGCACATTCAATCACATTAAGTAACGTGAGTACTGTTCTCTGTTGCACATTCAATCACATTAAGTAACGTGAGTACTGTTCTCTGTTGCACATCCAATCACATTAAGTAACGTGAGGACTGTTCTCTGTTGCACATCCAAGCACATTAAGTAACGTGAGTACTGTTCTCTGTTGCACATTCAATCACACTAAGTAACGTGAGTACTGTTCTCTGTTGTACATCCAATCATATTAAGTAACGTGAGTACTGTTCTCTGTTGCACATTCAATCACATTAAGTAACGTGAGTACTGTTCTCTGTTGCACATTCAATCACATTAAGTAACGTGAGTACTGTTCTCTGTTGCACATTCAATCACATTAAGTAACGTGAGTACTGTTCTCTGTTGCACATCCAATCACATTAAGTAACATGAGTACTGTTCTCTGTTGCACATTCAATCACATTAAGGAACGGGAGTACTGTTCTCTGTTGCACATTCAATCACATTAAGTAACGTGAGTACTGTTCTCTGTTGCACATTCAATCACATTAAGTAACGTGAGTACTGTTCTCTGGTGCACATTCAATCACATTAAGTAACGTGAGTACTGTTCTCTGTTGCACATTCAATCACATTAAGTAACGTGAGAACTGTTCTCTGTTGCACATTCAATCACATTAAGTAACGTGAGTACTGTTCTCTGTTGCACATTCAATCACATTAAGTAACGTGAGTACTGTTCTCTGTTGCACATTCAATCACATTAAGTAACGTGAGTACTGTTCTCTGTTGCACATTCAATCACATTAAGTAACGTGAGTACTGTTCTCTGTTGCACATTCAATCACATTAAGTAACGTGAGTACTGTTCTCTGTTGTACATCCAATCACATTAAGTAACGTGAGTACTGTTCTCTGTTGCACATTCAATCACATTAAGTAACGTGATAACTGTCCTCTGTTGCACATTCAATCACATTAAGTAACGTGAGTACTGTTCTCTGTTGCACATTCAATCACATTAAGTAACGTGAGTACTGTTCTCTGTTGCACATTCAATCACATTAAGTAACGTGATAACTGTTCTCTGTTGCACATTCAATCACATTAAGTAACGTGAGTACTGTTCTCTGTTGCACATTCAATCACACTAAGTAACGTGAGTAATGTTCTCTGTTGTACATCCAATCATATTAAGTAACGTGAGTACTGTTCTCTGTTGCACATTCAATCACATTAAGTAACGTGAGTACTGTTCTCTGTTGCACATTCAATCACATTAAGTAACGTGAGTACTGTTCTCTGTTGCACATCCAATCACATTAAGTAACATGAGTACTGTTCTCTGTTGCACATTCAATCACATTAAGTAACGGGAGTACTGTTCTCTGTTGCACATTCAATCACATTAAGTAACGTGAGTACTGTTCTCTGTTGCACATTCAATCACATTAAGTAACGTGAGTACTGTTCTCTGGTGCACATTCAATCACATTAAGTAACGTGAGTACTGTTCTCTGTTGCACATCCATTCACATTAAGTAACGTGAGTACTGTTCTCTGTTGTACATCCAATCACATTAAGTAACGTGAGTACTGTTCTCTGTTGTACATTCAATCACATTAAGTAACGTGAGTACTGTTCTCTGTTGTACATTCAATCACATTAAGTAACGTGAGTACTGTTCTCTGTTGCACATTCAATCACATTAAGTAACGTGAGTACTGTTCTCTGTTGCACATTCAATCACATTAAGTAACGGGAGTACTGTTCTCTGTTGCACATTCAATCACATTAAGTAACGTGAGTACTGTTCTCTGTTGCACATTCAATCACATTAAGTAACGTGAGTACTGTTCTCTGTTGCACATTCAATCACATTAAGTAACGGGAGTACTGTTCTCTGTTGCACATTCAATCACATTAAGTAACGTGAGAACTGTTCTCTGTTGTACATCCAATCACATTAAGTAACGTGAGTACTGTTCTCTGTTGCACATTCAATCACATTAAGTAACGTGAGTACTGTTCTCTGTTGCACATTCAATCACATTAAGTAACGTGAGTACTGTTCTCTGTTGTACATTCAATCACATTAAGTAACGTGAGTACTGTTCTCTGTTGCACATTCAATCACATTAAGTAACGTGAGTACTGTTCTCTGTTGCACATTCAATCACACTAAGTAACGTGAGAACTGTTCTCTGTTGCACATTCAATCACATTACGATACGTGAGTACTGTTCTCTGTTGCACATTCAATCACATTAAGTAACGTGAGTACTGTTCTCTGTTGCACATTCAATCACACTAAGTAACGTGAGTACTGTTCTCTGTTGCATATTCAATCACATTAAGTAACGTGAGTACTGTTCTCTGTTGCACATTCAATCACATTAAGTAACGTGAGTACTGTCCCCTGTTGCACATTCAATCACATTAAGGAACGGGAGTACTGTTCTCTGTTGCACATTCAATCACATTAAGTAACGTGAGAACTGTTCTCTGTTGTACATCCAATCACATTAAGTAACGTGAGTACTGTTCTCTGTTGCACATTCAATCACATTAAGTAACGTGAGTACTGTTCTCTGTTGCATATTCAATCACATTAAGTAACGTGAGTACTGTTCTCTGTTGCACATTCAATCACATTAAGTAGCGTGAGTACTGTTCTCTGTTGCACATTCAATCACATTAAGTAACGTGAGTACTGTTCTCTGTTGCACATTCAATCACATTAAGTAACGTGAGTACTGTTCTCTGTTGTACATTCAATCACATTAAGCAACGTGAGCACTGTTCTCTGTTGCACATCCAATCACATTAAGTAACGTGAGTACTGTTCTCTGTTGCACATTCAATCACATTAAGTAACGTGAGTACTGTTCTCTGTTGCATATTCAATCACATTAAGTAACGTGAGTACTGTTCTCTGTTGCACATCCAATCACATTAAGTAACGTGAGTACTGTTCTCTGTTGTACATTCAATCACATTAAGCAACGTGAGTACTGTTCTCTGTTGCACATCCAATCACATTAAGTAACGTGAGTACTGTTCTCTGTTGCACATTCAATCACATTAAGTAACGTGAGTACTGTTCTCTGTAGTACATTCAATCACATTAAGTAACGTGAGTACTGTTCTCTGTTGCACATCCAATCACATTAAGTAACGTGAGTACTGTTCTCTGTTGTACATCCAATCACATTAAGTAACGTGAGTACTGTTCTCTGTTGTACATCCAATCATATTAAGTAACGTGAGTACTGTTCTCTGTTGCACATCCAATCACATTAAGTATCGTGAGTACTGTTCTCTGTTGTACATCCAATCACATTAAGTAACGTGAGTACTGTTCTCTGTTGCACATTCAATCACATTAAGGAACGTGAGTACTGTTCTCTGTTGCACATTCAATCACATTAAGTAACGTGAGTACTGTTCTCTGTTGTACATTCAATCACATTAAGTAACGTGAGTACTGTTCTCTGTTGCACATTCAATCACATTAAGTAACGTGAGTACTGTTCTCTGTTGCACATTCAATCACATTAAGTAACGTGAGTACTGTTCTCTGTTGCACATTCAATCACATTAAGTAACGTGAGTACTGTTCTCTGTTGCACATTCAATCACATTAAGTAACGTGAGTACTGTTCTCTGTTGCACATTCAATCACATTAAGTAACGTGAGTACTGTTCTCTGTTGCACATTCAATCACATTAAGTAACGTGAGTACTGTTCTCTGTTGCACATTCAATCACATTAAGTAACGTGAGTACTGTTCTCTGTTGCACATCCACTCACATTAAGTAACGTGAGTACTGTTCTCTGTTGTACATTCAATCACATTAAGTAACGTGAGTACTGTTCTCTGTTGTACATTCAATCACATTAAGTAACGTGAGTACTGTTCTCTGTTGTACATTCAATCACATTAAGTAACGTGAGTACTGTTCTCTGTTGCACATTCAATCTCATTAAGTAACGTGAGGACTGTTCTCTGTTGCACATTCAATCACACTAAGTAACGTGAGAACTGTTCTCTGTTGCACATTCAATCACATTACGATACGTGAGTACTGTTCTCTGTTGCACATTCAATCACATTAAGTAACGTGAGTACTGTTCTCTGTTGCACATCCAATCACATTAAGTAACGTGAGTACTGTTCTCTGTTGCACATTCAATCACATTAAGTAACGTGAGTACTGTTCTCTGTTGCACATTCAATCACATTAAGTAACGTGAGTACTGTTCTCTGTTGCACATTCAATCACACTAAGTAACGTGAGAACTGTTCTCTGTTGCACATTCAATCACATTAAGGAACGTGAGTACTGTTCTCTGTTGCACATTCAATCACACTAAGTAACGTGAGAACTGTTCTCTGTTGCACATTCAATCACATTAAGTAACGTGAGTACTGTTCTCTGTTGCACATTCAATCACATTAAGTAACGTGAGTACTGTTCTCTGGTGCACATTCAATCACATTAAGTAACGTGAGTACTGTTCTCTGTTGCACATTCAATCACATTAAGGAACGTGAGTACTGTTCTCTGTTGCACATTCAATCACATTAAGTAACGTGAGTACTGTTCTCTGTTGTACATTCAATCACATTAAGTAACGTGAGTACTGTTCTCTGTTGCACATTCAATCACATTAAGTAACGTGAGTACTGTTCTCTGGTGCACATTCAATCACATTAAGTAACGTGAGAACTGTTCTCTGTTGCTCATTCAATCACATTAAGTAACGTGAGAACTGTCCTCTGTTGCACATTCAATCACATTAAGTAACGTGAGTACTGTTCTCTGTTGTACATCCAATCACATTAAGTAACGTGAGTACTGTTCTCTGTTGCACATCCAATCATATTAAGTAACGTGAGTACTGTTCTCTGTTGCACATTCAATCACATTAAGTAACGTGAGTACTGTTCTCTGTTGCACATCCAATCACATTAAGTAACGTGAGTACTGTTCTCTGTTGCACATTCAATCACATTAAGTAACGTGAGAACTGTCCTCTGTTGCACATTCAATCACATTAAGTAACGTGAGTACTGTTCTCTGTTGCACATTCAATCACATTAAGTAACGTGAGTACTGTTCTCTGTTGCACATTCAATCACATTAAGTAACGTGATAACTGTTCTCTGTTGCACATTCAATCACATTAAGTAACGTGAGTACTGTTCTCTGTTGCACATTCAATCACATTAAGTAACGTGAGTACTGTTCTCTGTTGTACATTCAATCACATTAAGTAACGTGAGTACTGTTCTCTGTTGCACATTCAATCACATTAAGTAACGTGAGTACTGTTCTCTGTTGCACATTCAATCACATTAAGTAACGTGATAACTGTTCTCTGTTGCACATTCAATCACATTAAGTAACGTGATAACTGTTCTCTGTTGCACATTCAATCACATTAAGTAACGTGAGTACTGTTCTCTGTTGCACATTCAATCACATTAAGTAACGTGAGTACTGTTCTCTGTTGCACATTCAATCACATTAAGTAACGTGAGTACTGTTCTCTGTTGCACATTCAATCACATTAAGTAACGTGATAACTGTTCTCTGTTGCACATTCAATCACATTAAGTAACGTGAGTACTGTTCTCTGTTGCACATCCAATCACATTAAGTAACGTGAGTACTGTTCTCTGTTGCACATTCAATCACACTAAGTAACGTGAGTACTGTTCTCTGTTGTACATCCAATCATATTAAGTAACGTGAGTACTGTTCTCTGTTGCACATTCAATCACATTAAGTAACGTGAGTACTGTTCTCTGTTGCACATTCAATCACATTAAGTAACGTGAGTACTGTTCTCTGGTGCACATTCAATCACATTAAGTAACGTGAGTACTGTTCTCTGTTGCACATTCAATCACATTAAGTAACGTGAGAACTGTCCTCTGTTGCACATTCAATCACATTAAGTAATGTGAGTACTGTTCTCTGTTGCACATTCAATCACATTAAGTAACGTGAGTACTGTTCTCTGTTGCACATTCAATCACATTAAGTAACGTGATAACTATTCTCTGTTGCACATTCAATCACATTAAGTAACGTGAGTACTGTTCTCTGTTGCACATCCAATCACATTAAGTAACGTGAGTACTGTTCTCTGTTGCACATTCAATCACACTAAGTAACGTGAGTACTGTTCTCTGTTGTACATTCAATCACATTAAGTAACGTGATAACTGTTCTCTGTTGCACATCCAATCACATTAAGTAACGTGAGTACTGTTCTCTGTTGCACATTCAATCACATTAAGTAACGTGAGTACTGTTCTCTGGTGCACATTCAATCACATTAAGTAACGTGAGTACTGTTCTCTGTTGCACATCCATTCACATTAAGTAACGTGAGCACTGTTCTCTGTTGCACATCCAATCACATTAAGTAACGTGAGAACTGTCCTCTGTTGCACATTCAATCACATTAAGTAACGTGAGTACTGTTCACTGTTGCACATCCAATCATAATAAGTAACGTGAGTACTGTTCTCTGTTGTACATCCAATCACATTAAGTAACGTGAGTACTGTTCTCTGTTGCACATTCAATCACATTAAGTAACGTGAGTACTGTTCTCTGTTGCACATTTAATCACATTAAGGAACGTGAGTACTGTCCTCTGTTGCACAGGTAATCACACTAAGTAACGTGAGTACTGTTCTCTGTTGCACATCCAATCACATTAAGTAACGTGAGTACTGTTCTCTGTTGCACATTCAATCACATTAAGTAACGTGAGTACTGTTCTCTGTTGCACATTCAATCACATTAAGTAACGTGAGTACTGTTCTCTGTTGCACATCCAATCACATTAAGTAACGTGAGTACTGTTCTCTGTTGCACATTCAATCACACTAAGTAACGTGAGTACTGTTCTCTGTTGCACATTCAATCACATTAAGTAACGTGAGTACTGTTCTCTGTTGCACATTCAATCACATTAAGTAACGTGAGTACTGTTCTCTGTTGCACATCCAATCACATTAAGTAACGTGAGTACTGTTCTCTGTTGCACATCCAATCATAATAAGTAACGTGAGTACTGTTCTCTGTTGCACATTCAATCACATTAAGTAACGTGAGTACTGTTCTCTGGTGCACATTCAATCACATTAAGTAACGTGAGTACTGTTCTCTGTTGCACATCCAATCACATTAAGTAACGTGAGTACTGTTCTCTGTTGCACATTCAATCACACTAAGTAACGTGAGTACTGTTCTCTGTTGCACATTCAATCACATTAAGTAACGTGAGTACTGTTCTCTGTTGCACATTCAATCACATTAAGTAACGTGAGTACTGTTCTCTGTTGCACATCCAATCACATTAAGTAACGTGAGTACTGTTCTCTGTTGCACATCCAATCATAATAAGTAACGTGAGTACTGTTCTCTGTTGCACATTCAATCACATTAAGTAACGTGAGTACTGTTCTCTGGTGCACATTCAATCACATTAAGTAACGTGAGTACTGTTCTCTGTTGCACATCCAATCACATTAAGTAACGTGAGTACTGTTCTCTGTTGCACATTCAATCACATTAAGTAACGTGAGTACTGTTCTCTGTTGTACATTCAATCACATAAAGTAACGTGAGTACTGTTCTCTGTTGCACATCCAATCACATTAAGTAACGTGAGAACTGTCCTCTGTTGCACATTCAATCACATTAAGTAACGTGAGTACTGTTCTCTGTTGCACATTCAATCACATTAAGTAACGTGAGTACTGTTCTCTGTTGCACATTCAATCACATTAAGGAACGGGAGTACTGTTCTCTGTTGCACATTTAATCACATTAAGTAACGTGAGTACTGTTCTCTGTTGCACATTCAATCACATTAAGTAACGTGAGTACTGTTCTCTGGTGCACATTCAATCACATTAAGTAACGTGAGTACTGTTCTCTGTTGCACATCCATTCACATTAAGTAACGTGAGCACTGTTCTCTGGTGCACATTCAATCACATTAAGTAACGTGAGTACTGTTCTCTGTTGCACATTCAATCACATTAAGGAACGGGAGTACTGTTCTCTGTTGCACATTCAATCACATTAAGTAACGTGATAACTGTCCTCTGTTGCACATTCAATCACATTAAGTAACGTGAGTACTGTTCTCTGTTGCACATTCAATCACATTAAGTAACGTGAGTACTGTTCTCTGTTGCACATTCAATCACATTAAGTAACGTGAGTACTGTTCTCTGTTGTACATCCAATCATATTAAGTAACGTGAGTACTGTTCTCTGTTGTACATCCAATCACATTAAGTAACGTGAGTACTGTTCTCTGTTGTACATTCAATCACATTAAGTAACGTGAGTACTGTTCTCTGTTGCACATTCAATCACATTAAGTAACGTGATAACTGTCCTCTGTTGCACATTCAATCACATTAAGTAACGTGAGTACTGTTCTCTGTTGCACATTCAATCACATTAAGTAACGTGAGTACTGTTCTCTGTTGCACATTCAATCACATTAAGTAACGTGAGTACTGTTCTCTGTTGCACATTCAATCACATTAAGTAACGTGAGTACTGTTCTCTGTTGCACATTCAATCACATTAAGTAACGTGATAACTGTCCTCTGTTGCACATTCAATCACACTAAGTAACGTGAGTACTGTTCTCTGTTGTACATCCAATCATATTAAGTAACGTGAGTACTGTTCTCTGTTGCACATCCAATCATATTAAGTAACGTGAGTACTGTTCTCTGTTGCACATCCAATCATAATAAGTAACGTGAGTACTGTTCTCTGTTGTACATCCACTCACATTAAGTAACGTGAGTACTGTTCTCTGTTGCACATTCAATCACATTAAGTAACGTGAGTACTGTTCTCTGGTGCACATTCAATCACATTAAGTAACGTGAGTACTGTTCTCTGTTGCACATTCAATCACATTAAGTAACGTGAGTACTGTTCTCTGTTGCACATTCAATCACATTAAGTAACGTGAGTACTGTTCTCTGGTGCACATTCAATCACATTAAGTAACGTGAGTACTGTTCTCTGTTGCACATCCAATCACATTAAGTAACGTGAGTACTGTTCTCTGTTGCACATTCAATCACATTAAGTAACGTGAGTACTGTTCTCTGGTGCACATTCAATCACATTAAGTAACGTGAGTACTGTTCTCTGTTGCACATTCAATCACATTAAGTAACGTGAGTACTGTTCTCTGTTGCACATTCAATCACATTAAGTAACGTGAGTACTGTTCTCTGTTGTACATCCAATCATATTAAGTAACGTGAGTACTGTTCTCTGTTGTACATCCAATCACATTAAGTAACGTGAGTACTGTTCTCTGTTGTACATTCAATCACATTAAGTAACGTGAGTACTGTTCTCTGTTGCACATTCAATCACATTAAGTAACGTGATAACTGTCCTCTGTTGCACATTCAATCACATTAAGTAACGTGAGTACTGTTCTCTGTTGCACATTCAATCACATTAAGTAACGTGAGTACTGTTCTCTGTTGCACATTCAATCACATTAAGTAACGTGAGTACTGTTCTCTGTTGCACATTCAATCACATTAAGTAACGTGAGTACTGTTCTCTGTTGCACATTCAATCACATTAAGTAACGTGATAACTGTCCTCTGTTGCACATTCAATCACATTAAGTAACGTGAGTACTGTTCTCTGTTGCACATTCAATCACATTAAGTAACGTGAGAACTGTCCTCTGTTGTACATCCAATCACATTAAGTAACGTGAGTACTGTCCTCTGTTGCACATCCACTCACATTAAGTAACGTGAGTACTGTTCTCTGTTGCACATTCAATCACATTAAGTAACGTGAGTACTGTTCTCTGGTGCACATTCAATCACATTAAGTAACGTGAGTACTGTTCTCTGTTGCACATTCAATCACATTAAGTAACGTGAGTACTGTTCTCTGTTGCACATTCAATCACATTAAGTAACGTGAGTACTGTTCTCTGGTGCACATTCAATCACATTAAGTAACGTGAGTACTGTTCTCTGTTGCACATCCAATCACATTAAGTAACGTGAGTACTGTTCTCTGTTGCACATTCAATCACATTAAGTAACGTGAGTACTGTTCTCTGGTGCACATTCAATCACATTAAGTAACGTGAGTACTGTTCTCTGTTGCACATTCAATCACATTAAGTAACGTGAGTACTGTTCTCTGTTGCACATTCAATCACACTAAGTAACGTGAGTACTGTCCTCTGTTGCACATTCAATCACATTAAGTAACGTGAGTACTGTTCTCTGTTGCACATCCAATCACATTAAGTAACGTGAGTACTGTTCTCTGTTGCACATTCAATCACATTAAGTAACGTGAGTACTGTTCTCTGGTGCACATTCAATCACATTAAGTAACGTGAGTACTGTTCTCTGTTGCACATTCAATCACATTAAGTAACGTGAGTACTGTTCTCTGTTGCACATTCAATCACATTAAGTAACGTGAGTACTGTTCTCTGGTGCACATTCAATCACATTAAGTAACGTGAGTACTGTTCTCTGTTGCACATCCAATCACATTAAGTAACGTGAGTACTGTTCTCTGTTGCACATTCAATCACATTAAGTAACGTGAGTACTGTTCTCTGGTGCACATTCAATCACATTAAGTAACGTGAGTACTGTTCTCTGTTGCACATTCAATCACATTAAGTAACGTGAGTACTGTTCTCTGTTGCACATTCAATCACATTAAGTAACGTGATAACTGTCCTCTGTTGCACATTCAATCACATTAAGTAACGTGAGTACTGTTCTCTGTTGCACATTCAATCACATTAAGTAACGTGAGTACTGTTCTCTGTTGCACATTCAATCACATTAAGTAACGTGATAACTGTTCTCTGTTGTACATTCAATCACATTAAGTAACGTGAGTACTGTTCTCTGTTGCACATCCAATCACGTTAAGTAACGTGAGTACTGTTCTCTGTTGCACATTCAATCATATTAAGTAACGTGAGTACTGTTCTCTGTTGTACATTCAATCACATTAAGTAACGTGAGTACTGTTCTCTGTTGCACATTCAATCACATTAAGTAACGTGAGTACTGTTCTCTGTTGCACATTCAATCACATTAAGTAACGTGAGTACTGTTCTCTGTTGCACATTCAATCACATTAAGTAACGTGATAACTGTTCTCTGTTGCACATTCAATCACATTAAGTAACGTGAGTACTGTTCTCTGTTGCACATTCAATCACACTAAGTAACGTGAGTAATGTTCTCTGTTGTACATCCAATCATATTAAGTAACGTGAGTACTGTTCTCTGTTGCACATTCAATCACATTAAGTAACGTGAGTACTGTTCTCTGTTGCACATTCAATCACATTAAGTAACGTGAGTACTGTTCTCTGTTGTACATTCAATCACATTAAGTAACGTGAGTACTGTTCTCTGTTGCACATTCAATCACATTAAGTAACGTGAGTACTGTTCTCTGTTGCACATTCAATCACATTAAGGAACGTGAGTACTGTTCTCTGTTGCACATTCAATCATATTAAGTAACGTGAGTACTGTTCTCTGTTGCACATTCAATCACATTAAGGAACGTGAGTACTGTTCTCTGTTGTACATTCAATCACATTAAGTAACGTGAGTACTGTTCTCTGTTGCACATTCAATCACACTAAGTAACGTGAGTACTGTTCTCTGGTGCACATTCAATCACATTAAGTAACGTGAGTACTGTTCTCTGGTGCACATTCAATCACATTAAGTAACGTGAGTACTGTTCTCTGTTGCTCATTCAATCACATTAAGTAACGTGAGTACTGTTCTCTGTTGCACATCCACTCACATTAAGTAACGTGAGTACTGTTCTCTGTTGTACATTCAATCACATTAAGTAACGTGAGTACTGTTCTCTGTTGCACATTCAATCACATTAAGTAACGTGAGTACTGTTCTCTGTTGCACATCCAATCACATTAAGTAACATGAGTACTGTTCTCTGTTGCACATTCAATCACATTAAGTAACGGGAGTACTGTTCTCTGTTGCACATTCAATCACATTAAGTAACGTGAGTACTGTTCTCTGTTGCACATTCAATCACATTAAGTAACGTGAGTACTGTTCTCTGGTGCACATTCAATCACATTAAGTAACGTGAGTACTGTTCTCTGTTGCACATCCAATCACATTAAGTAACGTGAGTACTGTTCTCTGTTGTACATCCAATCACATTAAGTAACGTGAGTACTGTTCTCTGTTGTACATTCAATCACATTAAGTAACGTGAGTACTGTTCTCTGTTGTACATTCAATCACATTAAGTAACGTGAGTACTGTTCTCTGTTGCACATTCAATCACATTAAGTAACGTGAGTACTGTTCTCTGTTGCACATTCAATCACATTAAGTAACGGGAGTACTGTTCTCTGTTGCACATTCAATCACATTAAGTAACGTGAGTACTGTTCTCTGTTGCACATCCAATCACATTAAGTAACGTGAGTACTGTTCTCTGTTGCACATTCAATCACATTAAGTAACGGGAGTACTGTTCTCTGTTGCACATTCAATCACATTAAGTAACGTGAGAACTGTTCTCTGTTGTACATTCAATCACATTAAGTAACGTGAGTACTGTTCTCTGTTGCACATTCAATCACATTAAGTAACGTGAGTACTGTTCTCTGTTGCACATTCAATCACATTAAGTAACGTGAGTACTGTTCTCTGTTGTACATTCAATCACATTAAGTAACGTGAGTACTGTTCTCTGTTGCACATTCAATCACATTAAGTAACGTGAGTACTGTTCTCTGTTGCACATTCAATCACACTAAGTAACGTGAGAACTGTTCTCTGTTGCACATTCAATCACATTACGATACGTGAGTACTGTTCTCTGTTGCACATTCAATCACATTAAGTAACGTGAGTACTGTTCTCTGTTGCACATTCAATCACACTAAGTAACGTGAGTACTGTTCTCTGTTGCATATTCAATCACATTAAGTAACGTGAGTACTGTTCTCTGTTGCACATTCAATCACATTAAGTAACGTGAGTACTGTCCCCTGTTGCACATTCAATCACATTAAGGAACGGGAGTACTGTTCTCTGTTGCACATTCAATCACATTAAGTAACGTGAGAACTGTTCTCTGTTGTACATCCAATCACATTAAGTAACGTGAGTACTGTTCTCTGTTGCACATTCAATCACATTAAGTAACGTGAGTACTGTTCTCTGTTGCATATTCAATCACATTAAGTAACGTGAGTACTGTTCTCTGTTGCACATTCAATCACATTAAGTAGCGTGAGCACTGTTCTCTGTTGAACATTCAATCACATTAAGTAACGTGAGTACTGTTCTCTGTTGCACATTCAATCACATTAAGTAACGTGAGTACTGTTCTCTGTTGTACATTCAATCACATTAAGCAACGTGAGCACTGTTCTCTGTTGCACATCCAATCACATTAAGTAACGTGAGTACTGTTCTCTGTTGTACATTCAATCACATTAAGCAACGTGAGTACTGTTCTCTGTTGCACATCCAATCACATTAAGTAACGTGAGTACTGTTCTCTGTTGCACATTCAATCATATTAAGTAACGTGAGTACTGTTCTCTGTTGTACATTCAATCACATTAAGTAACGTGAGTACTGTTCTCTGTTGCACATCCAATCACATTAAGTAACGTGAGTACTGTTCTCTGTTGTACATCCAATCACATTAAGTAACGTGAGTACTGTTCTCTGTTGTACATCCAATCATATTAAGTAACGTGAGTACTGTTCTCTGTTGCACATCCAATCACATTAAGTAACGTGAGTACTGTTCTCTGTTGTACATCCAATCACATTAAGTAACGTGAGTACTGTTCTCTGTTGCACATTCAATCACATTAAGGAACGTGAGTACTGTTCTCTGTTGCACATTCAATCACATTAAGTAACGTGAGTACTGTTCTCTGTTGCACATTCAATCACATTAAGTAACGTGAGTACTGTTCTCTGTTGCACATCCAATCACATTAAGTAACGTGAGTACTGTTCTCTGTTGCACATTCAATCACATTAAGTAACTTGGGTACGGTTCTCTGTTGCACATCCAATCACATTAAGTAACGTGAGTACTGTTCTCTGTTGCACATTCAATCACATTAAGTAACGTGAGTACTGTTCTCTGTTGTACATTCAATCACATTAAGTAACGTGAGTACTGTTCTCTGTTGCACATTCAATCACATTAAGTAACGTGAGTACTGTTCTCTGTTGCACATTCAATCTCATTAAGTAACGTGAGTACTGTTCTCTGTTGCACATTCAATCACATTAAGTAACGTGAGTACTGTTCTCTGTTGTACATTCAATCACATTAAGTAACGTGAGTACTGTTCTCTGTTGCACATTCAATCACATTAAGTAACGTGAGTACTGTTCTCTGTTGCACATTCAATCACATTAAGTAACGTGAGTACTGTTCTCTGTTGCACATTCAATCACATTAAGTAACGTGAGTACTGTTCTCTGTTGTACATTCAATCACATTAAGCAACGTGAGCACTGTTCTCTGTTGCATATTCAATCACATTAAGTAACGTGAGTACTGTTCTCTGTTGCACATCCAATCACATTAAGTAACGTGAGTACTGTTCTCTGTTGTACATTCAATCACATTAAGCAACGTGAGTACTGTTCTCTGTTGCACATCCAATCACATTAAGTAACGTGAGTACTGTTCTCTGTTGCACATTCAATCACATTAAGTAACGTGAGTACTGTTCTCTGTTGCACATTCAATCACATTAAGTAACGTGAGTACTGTTCTCTGTTGCACATTCAATCACATTAAGTAACGTGAGTACTGTTCTCTGTTGTACATTCAATCACATTAAGTAACGTGAGTACTGTTCTCTGTTGCACATTCAATCACATTAAGTAACGTGAGTACTGTTCTCTGTTGCACATTCAATCACACTAAGTAACGTGAGAACTGTTCTCTGTTGCACATTCAATCACATTACGATACGTGAGTACTGTTCTCTGTTGCACATTCAATCACATTAAGTAACGTGAGTACTGTTCTCTGTTGCACATTCAATCACACTAAGTAACGTGAGTACTGTTCTCTGTTGCATATTCAATCACATTAAGTAACGTGAGTACTGTTCTCTGTTGCACATTCAATCACATTAAGTAACGTGAGTACTGTCCCCTGTTGCACATTCAATCACATTAAGGAACGGGAGTACTGTTCTCTGTTGCACATTCAATCACATTAAGTAACGTGAGAACTGTTCTCTGTTGTACATCCAATCACATTAAGTAACGTGAGTACTGTTCTCTGTTGCACATTCAATCACATTAAGTAACGTGAGTACTGTTCTCTGTTGCATATTCAATCACATTAAGTAACGTGAGTACTGTTCTCTGTTGCACATTCAATCACATTAAGTAGCGTGAGCACTGTTCTCTGTTGAACATTCAATCACATTAAGTAACGTGAGTACTGTTCTCTGTTGCACATTCAATCACATTAAGTAACGTGAGTACTGTTCTCTGTTGTACATTCAATCACATTAAGCAACGTGAGCACTGTTCTCTGTTGCACATCCAATCACATTAAGTAACGTGAGTACTGTTCTCTGTTGTACATTCAATCACATTAAGCAACGTGAGTACTGTTCTCTGTTGCACATCCAATCACATTAAGTAACGTGAGTACTGTTCTCTGTTGCACATTCAATCATATTAAGTAACGTGAGTACTGTTCTCTGTTGTACATTCAATCACATTAAGTAACGTGAGTACTGTTCTCTGTTGCACATCCAATCACATTAAGTAACGTGAGTACTGTTCTCTGTTGTACATCCAATCACATTAAGTAACGTGAGTACTGTTCTCTGTTGTACATCCAATCATATTAAGTAACGTGAGTACTGTTCTCTGTTGCACATCCAATCACATTAAGTAACGTGAGTACTGTTCTCTGTTGTACATCCAATCACATTAAGTAACGTGAGTACTGTTCTCTGTTGCACATTCAATCACATTAAGGAACGTGAGTACTGTTCTCTGTTGCACATTCAATCACATTAAGTAACGTGAGTACTGTTCTCTGTTGCACATTCAATCACATTAAGTAACGTGAGTACTGTTCTCTGTTGCACATTCAATCACATTAAGTAACGTGAGTACTGTTCTCTGTTGCACATTCAATCACATTAAGTAACTTGGGTACGGTTCTCTGTTGCACATCCAATCACATTAAGTAACGTGAGTACTGTTCTCTGTTGCACATTCAATCACATTAAGTAACGTGAGTACTGTTCTCTGTTGTACATTCAATCACATTAAGTAACGTGAGTACTGTTCTCTGTTGCACATTCAATCACATTAAGTAACGTGAGTACTGTTCTCTGTTGCACATTCAATCTCATTAAGTAACGTGAGTACTGTTCTCTGTTGCACATTCAATCACATTAAGTAACGTGAGTACTGTTCTCTGTTGTACATTCAATCACATTAAGTAACGTGAGTACTGTTCTCTGTTGCACATTCAATCACATTAAGTAACGTGAGTACTGTTCTCTGTTGCACATTCAATCACATTAAGTAACGTGAGTACTGTTCTCTGTTGCACATTCAATCACATTAAGTAACGTGAGTACTGTTCTCTGTTGTACATTCAATCACATTAAGCAACGTGAGCACTGTTCTCTGTTGCATATTCAATCACATTAAGTAACGTGAGTACTGTTCTCTGTTGCACATCCAATCACATTAAGTAACGTGAGTACTGTTCTCTGTTGTACATTCAATCACATTAAGCAACGTGAGTACTGTTCTCTGTTGCACATCCAATCACATTAAGTAACGTGAGTACTGTTCTCTGTTGCACATTCAATCACATTAAGTAACGTGAGTACTGTTCTCTGTTGCACATTCAATCACATTAAGTAACGTGAGTACTGTTCTCTGTTGCACATTCAATCACATTAAGTAACGTGAGTACTGTTCTCTGTTGCACATTCAATCACATTAAGGAACGTGAGTACTGTTCTCTGTTGCACATTCAATCACATTAAGTAACGTGAGTACTGTTCTCTGTTGTACATTCAATCACATTAAGTAACGTGAGAACTGTTCTCTGTTGCACATTCAATCACATTAAGTAACGTGAGTACTGTTCTCTGTTGCACATTCAATCACATTAAGTAACGTGAGTACTGTCCCCTGTTGCACATTCAATCACATTAAGGAACGGGAGTACTGTTCTCTGTTGCACATTCAATCACATTAAGTAACGTGAGAACTGTTCTCTGTTGTACATCCAATCACATTAAGTAACGTGAGTACTGTTCTCTGTTGCACATTCAATCACATTAAGTAACGTGAGTACTGTTCTCTGTTGCACATTCAATCACATTAAGTAACGTGAGTACTGTTCTCTGTTGTACATTCAATCACATTAAGTAACGTGAGTACTGTTCTCTGTTGCACATTCAATCACATTAAGTAACGTGAGTACTGTTCTCTGTTGCACATTCAATCACACTAAGTAACGTGAGAACTGTTCTCTGTTGCACATTCAATCACATTACGATACGTGAGTACTGTTCTCTGTTGCACATTCAATCACATTAAGTAACGTGAGTACTGTTCTCTGTTGCACATTCAATCACACTAAGTAACGTGAGTACTGTTCTCTGTTGCATATTCAATCACATTAAGTAACGTGAGTACTGTTCTCTGTTGCACATTCAATCACATTAAGTAACGTGAGTACTGTCCCCTGTTGCACATTCAATCACATTAAGGAACGGGAGTACTGTTCTCTGTTGCACATTCAATCACATTAAGTAACGTGAGAACTGTTCTCTGTTGTACATCCAATCACATTAAGTAACGTGAGTACTGTTCTCTGTTGCACATTCAATCACATTAAGTAACGTGAGTACTGTTCTCTGTTGCAAATTCAATCACATTAAGTAACGTGAGTACTGTTCTCTGTTGCACATTCAATCACATTAAGTAGCGTGAGTACTGTTCTCTGTTGCACATTCAATCACATTAAGTAACGTGAGTACTGTTCTCTGTTGCACATTCAATCACATTAAGTAACGTGAGTACTGTTCTCTGTTGTACATTCAATCACATTAAGCAACGTGAGCACTGTTCTCTGTTGCATATTCAATCACATTAAGTAACGTGAGTACTGTTCTCTGTTGCACATCCAATCACATTAAGTAACGTGAGTACTGTTCTCTGTTGTACATTCAATCACATTAAGCAACGTGAGTACTGTTCTCTGTTGCACATCCAATCACATTAAGTAACGTGAGTACTGTTCTCTGTTGCACATTCAATCACATTAAGTAACGTGAGTACTGTTCTCTGTTGTACATTCAATCACATTAAGTAACGTGAGTACTGTTCTCTGTTGCACATCCAATCACATTAAGTAACGTGAGTACTGTTCTCTGTTGTACATCCAATCACATTAAGTAACGTGAGTACTGTTCTCTGTTGTACATCCAATCATATTAAGTAACGTGAGTACTGTTCTCTGTTGCACATCCAATCACATTAAGTAACGTGAGTACTGTTCTCTGTTGTACATCCAATCACATTAAGTAACGTGAGTACTGTTCTCTGTTGCACATTCAATCACATTAAGGAACGTGAGTACTGTTCTCTGTTGCACATTCAATCACATTAAGTAACGTGAGTACTGTTCTCTGTTGTACATTCAATCACATTAAGTAACGTGAGTACTGTTCTCTGTTGCACATTCAATCACATTAAGTAACGTGAGTACTGTTCTCTGTTGCACATTCAATCACATTAAGTAACTTGGGTACGGTTCTCTGTTGCACATTCAATCACATTAAGTAACGTGAGTACTGTTCTCTGTTGTACATTCAATCACATTAAGTAACGTGAGTACTGTTCTCTGTTGCACATTCAATCACATTAAGTAACGTGAGTACTGTTCTCTGTTGCACATCCAATCACATTAAGTAACGTGAGTACTGTTCTCTGTTGCACATTCAATCACATTAAGTAACGTGAGTACTGTTCTCTGTTGTACATTCAATCACATTAAGTAACGTGAGTACTGTTCTCTGTTGCACATCCAATCACATTAAGTAACGTGAGTACTGTTCTCTGTTGTACATCCAATCACATTAAGTAACGTGAGTACTGTTCTCTGTTGTACATCCAATCATATTAAGTAACGTGAGTACTGTTCTCTGTTGCACATCCAATCACATTAAGTAACGTGAGTACTGTTCTCTGTTGTACATCCAATCACATTAAGTAACGTGAGTACTGTTCTCTGTTGCACATTCAATCACATTAAGGAACGTGAGTACTGTTCTCTGTTGCACATTCAATCACATTAAGTAACGTGAGTACTGTTCTCTGTTGTACATTCAATCACATTAAGTAACGTGAGTACTGTTCTCTGTTGCACATTCAATCACATTAAGTAACGTGAGTACTGTTCTCTGTTGCACATTCAATCACATTAAGTAACTTGGGTACGGTTCTCTGTTGCACATCCAATCACATTAAGTAACGTGAGTACTGTTCTCTGTTGCACATTCAATCACATTAAGTAACGTGAGTACTGTTCTCTGTTGTACATTCAATCACATTAAGTAACGTGAGTACTGTTCTCTGTTGCACATTCAATCACATTAAGTAACGTGAGTACTGTTCTCTGTTGCACATTCAATCTCATTAAGTAACGTGAGTACTGTTCTCTGTTGCACATTCAATCACATTAAGTAACGTGAGTACTGTTCTCTGTTGTACATTCAATCACATTAAGTAACGTGAGTACTGTTCTCTGTTGCACATTCAATCACATTAAGTAACGTGAGTACTGTTCTCTGTTGCACATTCAATCACATTAAGTAACGTGAGTACTGTTCTCTGTTGCACATTCAATCACATTAAGTAACGTGAGTACTGTTCTCTGTTGTACATTCAATCACATTAAGCAACGTGAGCACTGTTCTCTGTTGCACATTCAATCACATTAAGTAACGTGAGTACTGTTCTCTGTTGCACATCCAATCACATTAAGTAACGTGAGTACTGTTCTCTGTTGTACATTCAATCACATTAAGCAACGTGAGTACTGTTCTCTGTTGCACATTCAATCACATTAAGCAACGTGAGTACTGTTCTCTGTTGCACATCCAATCACATTAAGTAACGTGAGTACTGTTCTCTGTTGCACATTCAATCACATTAAGTAACGTGAGTACTGTTCTCTGTTGCACATTCAATCACATTAAGTAACGTGAGTACTGTTCTCTGTTGCACATTCAATCACATTAAGTAACGTGAGTACTGTTCTCTGTTGCACATTCAATCACATTAAGGAACGTGAGTACTGTTCTCTGTTGCACATTCAATCACATTAAGTAACGTGAGTACTGTTCTCTGTTGTACATTCAATCACATTAAGTAACGTGAGTACTGTTCTCTGTTGCACATTCAATCACATTAAGTAACGTGAGTACTGTTCTCTGTTGCACATTCAATCACATTAAGTAACGTGAGTACTGTCCCCTGTTGCACATTCAATCACATTAAGGAACGGGAGTACTGTTCTCTGTTGCACATTCAATCACATTAAGTAACGTGAGAACTGTTCTCTGTTGTACATCCAATCACATTAAGTAACGTGAGTACTGTTCTCTGTTGCACATTCAATCACATTAAGTAACGTGAGTACTGTTCTCTGTTGCATATTCAATCACATTAAGTAACGTGAGTACTGTTCTCTGTTGCACATTCAATCACATTAAGTAGCGTGAGTACTGTTCTCTGTTGCACATTCAATCACATTAAGTAACGTGAGTACTGTTCTCTGTTGCACATTCAATCACATTAAGTAACGTGAGTACTGTTCTCTGTTGTACATTCAATCACATTAAGCAACGTGAGCACTGTTCTCTGTTGCATATTCAATCACATTAAGTAACGTGAGTACTGTTCTCTGTTGCACATCCAATCACATTAAGTAACGTGAGTGCTGTTCTCTGTTGTACATTCAATCACATTAAGTAACGTGAGTACTGTTCTCTGTTGCACATCCAATCACATTAAGTAACGTGAGTACTGTTCTCTGTTGCACATTCAATCACATTAAGTAACGTGAGTACTGTTCTCTGTTGTACATTCAATCACATTAAGTAACGTGAGTACTGTTCTCTGTTGCACATCCAATCACATTAAGTAACGTGAGTACTGTTCTCTGTTGTACATCCAATCACATTAAGTAACGTGAGTACTGTTCTCTGTTGCACATCCAATCACATTAAGTAACGTGAGTACTGTTCTCTGTTGTACATCCAATCACATTAAGTAACGTGAGTACTGTTCTCTGTTGTACATCCAATCACATTAAGTAACGTGAGTACTGTTCTCTGTTGCACATTCAATCACATTAAGGAACGTGAGTACTGTTCTCTGTTGCACATTCAATCACATTAAGTAACGTGAGTACTGTTCTCTGTTGTACATTCAATCACATTAAGTAACGTGAGTACTGTTCTCTGTTGCACATTCAATCACATTAAGTAACGTGAGTACTGTTCTCTGTTGCACATTCAATCACATTAAGTAACTTGGGTACTGTTCTCTGTTGCACATCCAATCACATTAAGTAACGTGAGTACTGTTCTCTGTTGCACATTCAATCACATTAAGTAACGTGAGTACTGTTCTCTGTTGTACATTCAATCACATTAAGTAACGTGAGTACTGTTCTCTGTTGCACATTCAATCACATTAAGTAACGTGAGTACTGTTCTCTGTTGCACATTCAATCTCATTAAGTAACGTGAGTACTGTTCTCTGTTGCACATTCAATCACATTAAGTAACGTGAGTACTGTTCTCTGTTGTACATTCAATCACATTAAGTAACGTGAGTACTGTTCTCTGTTGCACATTCAATCACATTAAGTAACGTGAGTACTGTTCTCTGTTGCACATTCAATCACATTAAGTAACGTGAGTACTGTTCTCTGTTGCACATTCAATCACATTAAGTAACGTGAGTACTGTTCTCTGTTGTACATTCAATCACATTAAGCAACGTGAGCACTGTTCTCTGTTGCATATTCAATCACATTAAGTAACGTGAGTACTGTTCTCTGTTGCACATCCAATCACATTAAGTAACGTGAGTACTGTTCTCTGTTGTACATTCAATCACATTAAGCAACGTGAGTACTGTTCTCTGTTGCACATCCAATCACATTAAGTAACGTGAGTACTGTTCTCTGTTGCACATTCAATCACATTAAGTAACGTGAGTACTGTTCTCTGTTGCACATTCAATCACATTAAGTAACGTGAGTACTGTTCTCTGTTGCACATCCAATCACATTAAGTAACGTGAGTACTGTTCTCTGTTGTACATCCAATCACATTAAGTAACGTGAGTACTGTTCTCTGTTGTACATCCAATCATATTAAGTAACGTGAGTACTGTTCTCTGTTGCACATCCAATCACATTAAGTAACGTGAGTACTGTTCTCTGTTGTACATCCAATCACATTAAGTAACGTGAGTACTGTTCTCTGTTGCACATTCAATCACATTAAGGAACGTGAGTACTGTTCTCTGTTGCACATTCAATCACATTAAGTAACGTGAGTACTGTTCTCTGTTGTACATTCAATCACATTAAGTAACGTGAGTACTGTTCTCTGTTGCACATTCAATCACATTAAGTAACGTGAGTACTGTTCTCTGTTGCACATTCAATCACATTAAGTAACGTGGGTACTGTTCTCTGTTGCACATCCAATCACATTAAGTAACGTGAGTACTGTTCTCTGTTGCACATTCAATCACATTAAGTAACGTGAGTCCTGTTCTCTGTTGCACGTTCAATCACATTAAGTAACGGGAGTACTGTTCTCTGTTGCACATTCAATCACATTAAGTAACGTGAGAACTGTTCTCTGTTGTACATCCAATCACATTAAGTAACGTGAGTACTGTTCTCTGTTGCACATTCAATCACATTAAGTAACGTGAGTACTGTTCTCTGTTGTACATTCAATCACATTAAGTAACGTGAGTACTGTTCTCTGTTGCACATTCAATCACATTAAGTAACGTGAGTACTGTTCTCTGTTGCACATTCAATCTCATTAAGTAACGTGAGTACTGTTCTCTGTTGCACATTCAATCACATTAAGTAACGTGAGTACTGTTCTCTGTTGTACATTCAATCACATTAAGTAACGTGAGTACTGTTCTCTGTTGCACATTCAATCACATTAAGTAACGTGAGTACTGTTCTCTGTTGCACATTCAATCACATTAAGTAACGTGAGTTCTGTTCTCTGTTGCACATTCAATCACATTAAGTAACGTGAGTACTGTTCTCTGTTGTACATTCAATCACATTAAGCAACGTGAGCACTGTTCTCTGTTGCATATTCAATCACATTAAGTAACGTGAGTACTGTTCTCTGTTGCACATCCAATCACATTAAGTAACGTGAGTACTGTTCTCTGTTGTACATTCAATCACATTAAGCAACGTGAGTACTGTTCTCTGTTGCACATCCAATCACATAAAGTAACGTGAGTACTGTTCTCTGTTGCACATTCAATCACATTAAGTAACGTGAGTACTGTTCTCTGTTGCACATTCAATCACATTAAGTAACGTGAGTACTGTTCTCTGTTGCACATCCAATCACATTAAGTAACGTGAGTACTGTTCTCTGTTGTACATCCAATCACATTAAGTAACGTGAGTACTGTTCTCTGTTGTACATCCAATCATATTAAGTAACGTGAGTACTGTTCTCTGTTGCACATCCAATCACATTAAGTAACGTGAGTACTGTTCTCTGTTGTACATCCAATCACATTAAGTAACGTGAGTACTGTTCTCTGTTGCACATTCAATCACATTAAGGAACGTGAGTACTGTTCTCTGTTGCACATTCAATCACATTAAGTAACGTGAGTACTGTTCTCTGTTGTACATTCAATCACATTAAGTAACGTGAGTACTGTTCTCTGTTGCACATTCAATCACATTAAGTAACGTGAGTACTGTTCTCTGTTGCACATTCAATCACATTAAGTAACGTGGGTACTGTTCTCTGTTGCACATCCAATCACATTAAGTAACGTGAGTACTGTTCTCTGTTGCACATTCAATCACATTAAGTAACGTGAGTCCTGTTCTCTGTTGCACGTTCAATCACATTAAGTAACGGGAGTACTGTTCTCTGTTGCACATTCAATCACATTAAGTAACGTGAGAACTGTTCTCTGTTGTACATCCAATCACATTAAGTAACGTGAGTACTATTCTCTGTTGCACATTCAATCACATTAAGTAACGTGAGTACTGTTCTCTGTTGCATATTCAATCACATTAAGTAACGTGAGTAGTGTTCTCTGTTGCACATTCAATCACATTAAGCAACGTGAGTACTGTTCTCTGTTGCACATTCAATCACATTAAGTAACGTGAGTACTGTTCTCTGTTGCACATTCAATCACATTAAGTAACCTGAGAACTGTTCTCTGTTGCACATTCAATCACATTAAGTAACGTGAGTACTGTTCTCTGTTGTACATCCAATCACATTAAGTAACGTGAGTACTGTTCTCTGTTGCACATTCAATCACATTAAGTAACGTGAGTACTGTTCTCTGTTGCACATCCAATCACATTAAGTAACGTGAGTACTGTTCTCTGTTGCACATTCAATCACATTAAGTAACGTGAGTACTGTTCTCTGTTGCACATTCAATCACATTAAGTAACGTGAGTACTGTTCTCTGTTGTACATCCAATCACATTAAGTAACGTGAGCACTGTTCTCTGTTGCACATCCAATCACATTAAGAAACGTGAGTACTGTCCTCTGTTGCACAGGTAATCACACTAAGTAACGTGAGTACTGTTCTCTGTTGCACATTCAATCACATTAAGCAACGTGAGTACTGTTCTCTGTTGCACATCCAATCACATTAAGTAACGTGAGTACTGTTCTCTGTTGCACATTCAATCACATTAAGTAACGTGAGTACTGTTCTCTGTTGCACATTCAATCACATTAAGTAACGTGAGTACTGTTCTCTGTTGTACATCCAATCACATTAAGTAACGTGAGCACTGTTCTCTGTTGCACATCCAATCACATTAAGAAACGTGAGTACTGTCCTCTGTTGCACAGGTAATCACACTAAGTAACGTGAGTACTGTTCTCTGTTGCACATTCAATCACATTAAGCAACGTGAGTACTGTTCTCTGTTGCACATCCAATCACATTAAGTAACGTGAGTACTGTTCTCTGTTGCACATTCAATCACATTAAGTAACGTGAGTACTGTTCTCTGTTGCACATTCAATCACATTAAGGAACGTGAGTACTGTTCTCTGTTGCACATCCAATCACATTAAGTAACGTGAGTACTGTTCTCTGTTGCACATTCAATCACATTAAGTAACGTGAGTACTGTTCTCTGTTGCACATTCAATCACATTAAGTAACGTGAGTACTGTTCTCTGTTGCACATCCAATCATATTAAGTAACGTGAGTACTGTTCTCTGTTGCACATCCAATCACATTAAGTAACGTGAGCACTGTTCTCTGTTGCACATTCAATCACATTAAGAAACGTGAGTACTGTCCTCTGTTGCACAGGTAATCACACTAAGTAACGTGAGTACTGTTCTCTGTTGCACATTCAATCACATTAAGCAACGTGAGTACTGTTCTCTGTTGCACATCAAATCACATTAAGTAACGTGAGTACTGTTCTCTGTTGCACATTCAATCACATTAAGTAACGTGAGTACTGTTCTCTGTTGCACATTCAATCACATTAAGGAACGTGAGTACTGTTCTCTGTTGCACATTCAATCATATTAAGAAACGTGAGTACTGTCCTCTGTTGCACAGGTAATCACACTAAGTAACGTGAGTACTGTTCTCTGTTGCACATTCAATCACATTAAGCAACGTGAGTACTGTTCTCTGTTGCACATCCAATCACATTAAGTAACGTGAGTACTGTTCTCTGTTGCACATTCAATCACATTAAGTAACGTGAGTACTGTTCTCTGTTGCACATTCAATCACATTAAGGAACGTGAGTACTGTTCTCTGTTGCACATCCAATCACATTAAGTAACGTGAGTACTGCTCTCTGTTGCACATTCAATCACATTAAGTAACGTGAGTACTGTTCTCTGTTGCACATTCAATCACACTAAGTAACGTGAGTACTGTTCTCTGTTGCACATTCAATCACATTAAGTAACGTGAGTACTGTTCTCTGTTGCACATTCAATCACATTAAGTAACGTGAGTACTGTTCTCTGTTGCACATTCAATCACATTTAGGAACGTGAGTACTGTTCTCTGTTGCACATTCAATCACATTAAGTAACGTGAGTACTGTTCTCTGTTGTACATCCAATCATATTAAGTAACGTGAGTACTGTTCTCTGTTGCACATTCAATCACATTTAGGAACGTGAGTACTGTTCTCTGTTGCACATTCAATCACATTAAGTAACGTGAGTACTGTTCTCTGTTGTACATCCAATCATATTAAGTAACGTGAGTACTGTTCTCTGTTGCACATTCAATCACATTAAGTAACGTGAGTACTGTTCTCTGTTGTACATCCAATCACATTAAGTAACGTGAGTACTGTTCTCTGTTGCACATCCATTCACATTAAGTAACGTGAGTACTGTTCTCTGTTGCACATCCAATCACATTAAGTAACGTGAGTACTGTTCTCTGTTGCACATTCAATCACATTAAGTAACGTGAGTACTGTTCTCTGTTGCTCATTCAATCACATTAAGTAACGTGAGTACTGTTCTCTGTTGCACATCCACTCACATTAAGTAACGTGAGTACTGTTCTCTGTTGCACATTCAATCACATTAAGTAACGTGAGTACTGTTCTCTGTTGCACATTCAATCACATTAAGTAACGTGAGTCCTGTTCTCTGTTGCACATTCAATCACATTAAGTAACGTGAGTACTGTTCTCTGTTGCACATTCAATCACATTAAGTAACGTGAGTACTGTTCTCTGTTGCACATCCATTCACAATAAGTAACGTGAGTACTGTTCTCTGTTGCACATTCAATCACATTAAGTAACGTGAGTACTGTTCTCTGTTGCACATTCAATCACATTAAGTAACGTGAGTACTGTTCTCTGTTGCACATTCAATCACATTAAGTAACGTGAGTACTGTTCTCTGTTGCTCATTCAATCACATTAAGTAACGTGAGTACTGTTCTCTGTTGCACATCCACTCACATTAAGTAACGTGAGTACTGTTCTCTGTTGTACATTCAATCACATTAAGTAACGTGAGTACTGTTCTCTGTTGCACATCCACTCACATTAAGTAACGTGAGTACTGTTCTCTGTTGTACATCCACTCACATTAAGTAACGTGAGTACTGTTCTCTGTTGCACATCCACTCACATTAAGTAACGGGAGTACTGTTCTCTGTTGCACATTCAATCACATTAAGTAACGTGAGTACTGTTCTCTGTTGCACATCCAATCACATTAAGTAACGTGAGTACTGTTCTCTGTTGCATATCCAATCACATTAAGTAACGTGAGTACTGTTCTCTGTTGTACATCCAATCATATTAAGTAACGTGAGTACTGTTCACTGTTGCACATCCAATCACATTAAGTAACGTGAGTACTGTTCTCTGTTGTACATCCAATCACATTAAGTAACGTGAGTACTGTTCTCTGTTGCACATCCAATCACATTAAGTAACGTGAGTACTGTTCTCTGTTGCACATTCAATCACATTAAGTAACGTGAGTACTGTTCTCTGTTGTACATTCAATCACATTAAGTAACGTGAGTACTGTTCTCTGTTGCACATCCAATCACATTAAGTAACGTGAGTACTGTTCTCTGTTGTACATCCAATCATATTAAGTAACGTGAGTACTGTTCACTGTTGCACTTCCAATCACATTAAGTAACGTGAGTACTGTTCTCTGTTATACATCCAATCACATTAAGTAACGTGAGTACTGTTCTCTGTTGTACATCCAATCACATTAAGTAACGTGAGTACTGTTCTCTGTTGCACATCCAATCACATTAAGTAACGTGAGTACTGTTCTCTGTTGCACATTCAATCACATTAAGTAACGTGAGTACTGTTCTCTGTTGCACATTCAATCACATTAAGTAACGTGAGTACTGTTCTCTGTTGCACATCCAATCATATTAAGTAACGTGAGTACTGTTCTCTGTTGCACATCCATTCACATTAAGTAACGTGAGTACTGTTCTCTGTTGCACATCCAATCACATTAAGTAACGTGAGTACTGTTCTCTGTTGCACATCCAATCACATTAAGTAACGTGAGTACTGTTCTCTGTTGCACATTCAATCACATTAAGTAACGTGAGAACTGTTCTCTGTTGTACATCCAATCACATTAAGTAACGTGAGTACTGTTCTCTGTTGTACATCCAATCACATTAAGTAACGTGAGCACTGTTCTCTGTTGCACATCCAATCACATTAAGAAACGTGAGTACTGTCCTCTGTTGCACAGGTAATCACACTAAGTAACGTGAGTACTGTTCTCTGTTGCACATTCAATCACATTAAGCAACGTGAGTACTGTTCTCTGTTGCACATCCAATCACATTAAGTAACGTGAGTACTGTTCTCTGTTGCACATTCAATCACATTAAGTAACGTGAGTACTGTTCTCTGTTGCACATTCAATCACATTAAGTAACGTGAGTACTGTTCTCTGTTGTACATCCAATCACATTAAGTAACGTGAGCACTGTTCTCTGTTGCACATCCAATCACATTAAGAAACGTGAGTACTGTCCTCTGTTGCACAGGTAATCACACTAAGTAACGTGAGTACTGTTCTCTGTTGCACATTCAATCACATTAAGCAACGTGAGTACTGTTCTCTGTTGCACATCCAATCACATTAAGTAACGTGAGTACTGTTCTCTGTTGCACATTCAATCACATTAAGTAACGTGAGTACTGTTCTCTGTTGCACATCCAATCACATTAAGTAACGTGAGTACTGTTCTCTGTTGCACATTCAATCACATTAAGTAACGTGAGTACTGTTCTCTGTTGCTCATTCAATCACATTAAGTAACGTGAGTACTGTTCTCTGTTGCACATCCACTCACATTAAGTAACGTGAGTACTGTTCTCTGTTGCACATTCAATCACATTAAGTAACGTGAGTACTGTTCTCTGTTGCACATTCAATCACATTAAGTAACGTGAGTCCTGTTCTCTGTTGCACATTCAATCACATTAAGTAACGTGAGTACTGTTCTCTGTTGCACATTCAATCACATTAAGTAACGTGAGTACTGTTCTCTGTTGTACATCCATTCACAATAAGTAACGTGAGTACTGTTCTCTGTTGCACATTCAATCACATTAAGTAACGTGAGTACTGTTCTCTGTTGCACATCCACTCACATTAAGTAACGTGAGTCCTGTTCTCTGTTGCACATTCAATCACATTAAGTAACGTGAGTACTGTTCTCTGTTGCACATTCAATCACATTAAGTAACGTGAGTACTGTTCTCTGTTGCACATTCAATCACATTAAGTAACGTGAGTACTGTTCTCTGTTGCTCATTCAATCACATTAAGTAACGTGAGTACTGTTCTCTGTTGCACATCCACTCACATTAAGTAACGTGAGTACTGTTCTCTGTTGTACATTCAATCACATTAAGTAACGTGAGTACTGTTCTCTGTTGCACATCCACTCACATTAAGTAACGTGAGTACTGTTCTCTGTTGTACATCCACTCACATTAAGTAACGTGAGTACTGTTCTCTGTTGCACATCCACTCACATTAAGTAACGGGAGTACTGTTCTCTGTTGCACATTCAATCACATTAAGTAACGTGAGTACTGTTCTCTGTTGCACATCCAATCACATTAAGTAACGTGAGTACTGTTCTCTGTTGCATATCCAATCACATTAAGTAACGTGAGTACTGTTCTCTGTTGTACATCCAATCATATTAAGTAACGTGAGTACTGTTCACTGTTGCACATCCAATCACATTAAGTAACGTGAGTACTGTTCTCTGTTGTACATCCAATCACATTAAGTAACGTGAGTACTGTTCTCTGTTGCACATCCAATCACATTAAGTAACGTGAGTACTGTTCTCTGTTGCACATTCAATCACATTAAGTAACGTGAGTACTGTTCTCTGTTGTACATTCAATCACATTAAGTAACGTGAGTACTGTTCTCTGTTGCACATCCAATCACATTAAGTAACGTGAGTACTGTTCTCTGTTGTACATCCAATCATATTAAGTAACGTGAGTACTGTTCACTGTTGCACTTCCAATCACATTAAGTAACGTGAGTACTGTTCTCTGTTATACATCCAATCACATTAAGTAACGTGAGTACTGTTCTCTGTTGTACATCCAATCACATTAAGTAACGTGAGTACTGTTCTCTGTTGCACATCCAATCACATTAAGTAACGTGAGTACTGTTCTCTGTTGCACATTCAATCACATTAAGTAACGTGAGTACTGTTCTCTGTTGCACATTCAATCACATTAAGTAACGTGAGTACTGTTCTCTGTTGCACATCCAATCATATTAAGTAACGTGAGTACTGTTCTCTGTTGCACATCCATTCACATTAAGTAACGTGAGTACTGTTCTCTGTTGCACATCCAATCACATTAAGTAACGTGAGTACTGTTCTCTGTTGCACATCCAATCACATTAAGTAACGTGAGTACTGTTCTCTGTTGTACATTCAATCACATAAAGCTTGATTGTGACAAAAATCAAATTGGGAATGGATTCTAGCTGAGGTGACATCATATGATATGTTCTTATGCACTCAGACGGCAAAAAAACCCTTTGTATAGCTCTTCAGTGAACCAGATAATGAAATAACTTGCTTTTAGAGAGTGAAACGATTACCGTGAATGATTCATACTCTTTGTAATATGATCACATTCCGTTTTATAAGATTATGTTTTAATAATCCGTATCTTTCACAGTTACGTTTTTAGTTGTAACTTGGCAGTTGTGACCATCGCCATGTTTGTTGTTGTTCCTAAACGAACTTTGGAATAAAGTTATCATGAAGAAATCGAGTCAGTTGTGGATGAAGAATATTACACTCTTCGAATAACGATATTTTGTTGGCTTCACGAAGCACGTGTTCCTTTTAGTCATGAATAATCTCTTGCCAGGGAAACAAAGCTTTTGGCTTGAAAGATATCAGGGTATGGTTGCAGCTATGCGGAAACAAATACTTTGATGTAGCAGGTGTCTTTTAAAGCAATGGAAAGTCACAGGGAAATATAAAAGATATTAAAATCTATTGCTTTGTTTCAAAGGGAGCCGATTCCGTATTTCCGGACTTTGATTTTGACCTTGTACCTGGGATGGATGTCGTGGTTAAGGGACCTGCCTTCGATAGTGAAGGAGGGTAAGTTTGTTGTTGAGTAATTGAGGCTGAGGCTGAGGCTATTTCTTGACAGATGAAAGATACAAAGGCATAATTGTCATTCAGTTAGATTTCTTCAGTAATCCAAAGATATTTTATTTTGACTCAACTTATATATTTTGTAAAATTATACAACCAAAAATGAATGCGAATTTGTATTACCTGCCTGCTTCTTTCAAACTTTACGAATGATTTAATGTTATTTTTCACGTTATATTCATAATCAATACATGCATGTGACTTCATCATTTTTGAGTTCATTGTCTTTAAATGTTGGTCAAGTTAAGGATATCTGAACACGACATACTCCTTTTGATTATTTGATCTTTGATGATTTATTATTTTTTAAACGTTCGTTTTAATCATATTTGTTAGTAGTATATTTCTCCAGTATACTCAAATTCCTAATATGGTTAAATCTTCGTGGCAGACCTTTTTCTGCATGTCTGTATGTTTCTTTGATTTTGGTATTTGTCAGGTAGTTTTAAGTCTCTATCGCTTCATTTTAAGTTCATCTAATCAGCAGAACCTTTGAACTGGAAATGATGCTAAGTTTTTTTGATTGATGAAAATTCAATCATTCCGACAGATTCTTGGCGTTTGGCCTGTGAAAGTTAACCTTATATGTACTGATAATCTTTCAGGGTGGGGGTATGTTTGGAGGATACTGATGATGTCAACTCCCATCTTGGTATTGATTTGGACTTTTTCGAGAACTGGTGTGACGCTTATGATGAAATTAATGACGATATCTGTGATGACCAAATGCCCACCCTTGACTTCTCAGGATTAACTCTAACATTCCGACTGACCACCAGCAAAGTGCAGGTAATAGGAAAGCTGTCTTTCGTTACCTCATGCTCTCATCATAGAGGTAGATCAAGTCCAATTCGACCAAATCCGTGGTTTCCGGTCATTTGTTAAAAATATTCAAATGGACTTGTTGCAAATCCTCCAGGAGAAACTGCCGGAACCAACGGATTTGGTCTAATTGGAACAGAGTTAAGATCAACATTTTATAACTTTATCTACCTCTCTGGAGAGTTAATGGCACTTGTCGTGAATCATGCTTGTTGTCACTGAGGCCTAGTCAATGATTCAGTCGCTAAATTAATTAAACATTTTAAGTAAAGTGTCCAATGCATATTCGGATAAATTCTACCTTTTCCCAAAGTATAGAGAAATAACTGATGACCTTGAACAAGGATCACTGATTGCACAACTAACTTTGATTGCATGTAATCAGGCTCCTGAATGGCGAGTATAACATAAGATGTAAGATCAGAATGTTGTCACTTGAGTTACATCTGATGGCAGATTATGGATTTTACTATAGATTTATATGTTTCCCTATACTCTCCCTGCAGAGGCAGATCACGTCAAGTTGAAAAGTTGATACAGCCTCTGTTATATTATGCCGAAATCCATGGGTCCGGCATGTTGCATCAAAATCCATTTGAATTTCTGTATCAAATAACAACGCTTCTCGCATGGAAAGGGTGGTTCATATCACAATGCCTTTGTCATGATCCAATAGCCAACATGATGATTTAAGAACAGCGTCGCTGATTGCACAACTATCTTTGATTGCCTCCAATCAGGTATCTCCGATTCTATCCCACAAAGTCGGCGTAATAGAACAGAGGCCTTATCAACATGTCATGACCTGATCTGCCTGATCGAGAGAGTAATGTTTCCCTGCATGCGTCTTTAAAACCATTTTGTTTCTGATTTACATTTAAATGGGTTTTGAATCTGAGTCAATTACTATAACTACCTTCAACAACTTTATAAATTGTTTCGTATATCTTGTCGTTATCGATTAAAAATTCATGATTAAGTATCATTTTACCATATAATAACTCTAACTTGGTTACAAATGTTTACATATCGTTAGCGAAGAAGACAGGTTCTCTTTACATGTGAATATTTTTATCTCTGGGATCATTCATCTGCTATTTCTGTTTACTTCAGATTCATATTGATGGTAAATTCATAATCCAGTACGATAACCTGCTGAGGAGGAACAAGATGGATATCTATGGATTTGGAGACGGAGCTGAATTGCTAATCGTCAAAAGAGATGAATCTTGTTATCAGCCTTGAAAGAGCCACTCCCTGATTTTCATCAGATATTGTTTTGCTTTGATATGATAGTAGATGGCAGAATTCAACATATAAATTCAATAAACTTACACGTGGATAACAATTGATAATTGTATGATGAAAACGTGTTTTAAAAAAAAAGTCTTAAAACGGTCATATCAAGGAAGCCAAATTCACATGTCCAGTTGACATTGATTCTAGTAATAGGACCTATCCAATACTTTCAAATTGTAACTGTCATTCGGGCTACTTTCAATAAGTTCCAAAATTACGTGTGACAGATTGACCATCATTGTCAGTTTTTTCTCGATCATTATCTCGACTTCAAGCCACAGGAACCCGATATTGTAAATAAAATGTAGGTAAAACGTGGGTAAGAAAGACCCCGTCCCCTCTATAAATAGAGTAAAGGAAGAAAGGCATCCATGTTGCCGATCTCGACTCGCTTCCGAGTTAAGTCAAAATTATCGCTTCAAATTGGTGACATCTTATACAGATACACAAGAACCTCTCAGTTATACATTTCTCCGCAAAACTTGGCTTATTTCCAACACATGCCACCTTCAAATAACTTTTATATCTATTTAAATTCGCAAAACGACCGCAGAAACCTCTGGGGTGAACGTTACGCCGCACCAAATGCCTCTTGGGCGATCTGATTGGTCCGTTAGGCGAATTTATTTTAAGCATCGCTTAACAAACAAAACGGCGTGGTTTGGACTATGCAATGTTTCGGAAATGATTTCGCTATCAATTTCTGATCAGAAGAGTGCTTTATCTTTAGTACAAATAACACATTCTGTTGTTATTATTGGACAGGCACCTGCAATACTGTCTTGTTTGTTTACGTAACAATTGAAAGAAAGTGTCAATGGATATGTCAAAACTCTTCTTGCTCAGTGATGAGAAGAAACATAAGAGAGTGTTTTTCCATAGTTAATTATCTAAATATTAATGTCAAATATCTAATTATTATTTTCTGAAGTTTTATTCTCATATTTGTGTTTTTTCAGTTTTCAATGTCATGTACAACAACATCCTCGATCATTAAAATCTTTTTTTCAATACGTTTATCCAGGGAAGTATAATAAGTGTTATAAGATCCCTGGTTTATCAATAGGCTGTTAATTCTGAAATAATGTTAAATTAACATTCACAAAACAAATTTGTCTGAAAAGTATTTATGATTGCCAGCATTTTGTTCATTATGTGAACAAGTTAACAAAAATATGCATTTACAGTTTTGGTATAAAAGAGTATTTCTTTGATGCCAAATTGACATTAATAAAACATATGCTTAAGCTATCTTTTACATTACGTAATTGGTAAGAACCATCAAATCACAATTTTCAGAAAAAAAACAAACTTATCATTCCACAGATTGTGTAAATAATGTTGATACACTTTTGTATAACTCAATTTTTTGGTTGTGTTTTATTCACTTGAAATAATTCACTGATATATTTATAATAATACATCAATTTAAATTTATTGATATGTAAAAGTCTGAATTTAGTGAATCCCATTACGTACTATGTGGCGATTTCAATTCCCGTACTGGTAATGGAAATAACCCTTCAACTTCCTTTGATGATGATTTAATACACAGACGTGTACCATTTCCCGAAGATGATTTTGTAGATATTGATAATCGGAAGTCACACGACACAACAACAAACAGATTTGGAAAAAAGCTGATAGACATATGTTATGCATTCCAATTATTCATTGTTAATGGAAGAGTTTTTGGTGATCTGCAAGGGGAGTATACTTATTGTTCAAATCAAGGTGCAAGTGTGAACGATTATTTTATATGTACGCCTGATTTCTTCCAGTATGTCGACTTGTTGAATATTGGCGATCGACAGGATTCTGACCATTTACCTCTTGAATTGACTTGTAAATTTCCGCTCTCTAACCATAAAATGATCTGTGATATCGCGCCTACAAATACGAAGCGGTTTGTTTGGAATGATAATTCTGCTAACACGTTCTTAACAAATGTTAAAGCAAAATTACACTTGTTTGGAAAACATATTTTGGAGATAATAGATACGGATGTAAACGGAGCTATTGATGACTTAGTAGACATTTTGTCTTCTTCAACCGAGTGTATGCTTAAGTTTGTAAATCCTAAACCAATTAGAAATGCTCTTAACAAAGATTGTAGGACCGCGAAACGAAACGCTCGTAAAAATCTTCGAAGGTTCAGAGTGACTCGTAGCAACTACGATAGAGGGAAATACTGCGAAAGTAGAAATAAGTACAAAGCTTATTGTCGAAAATTCAATTTGATTTGAAGATGCGTAATCAAGACCAGCTAGAACGATCTATTAACAACCCTAATGCCTTTTGGGAAAAAGTTCGTTATTTACAAAACAGAACCCCGGCGAGGAACAACATAACGAAATCTGAGTGGTTAAAGCATTTTAAAGATGTGCACTCAAACGACGACATATTAGATCTGACTTTCGATGATACATATAAGGATGTAGATCCAACCAATAATGATTTGACAGAAATAGATCAAATTATCCTGGACAGTCCAATTTCTGAACAGGAAATATTAGATTCTATCAGTCACTTAAGAAACGGAAAAGCTGCCGGACCTGATGATATCATAATCGAAATGATAAAGTGTTCAAAATCTGAAATTATGCCGTTTTTAAAGAAATGTTTCAATAGGCTATTTGAAAATGAAATTTTCCCACGTAGTTGGTCTAGCTAGTTCTACAATAGTCCCACTTCATAAAAAAGGTAATAGAAACGATCCAGATAACTACCGCGGCATATCATTAATGAGTATATTGGGAAAAGTATTTAACTCGATTTTAAATAAGAGATTATCAAACTGGGCGAATATGCATGAAAAAATTCCGAAATCTCAGGCCGGATTTAGAAAGGGATATTCTACAGCAGATCACATATTTACTCTGTATGCAATGATCCAGAAAGCACTGTTAAAACGGAAGCATAAATTGTACATAGCTTTTGTAGATTTTAAAAAAGCTTTTGACTCTGTTAATCATTTTAAATTATGGCAATGTTTACTTAAGGCAGGTTTACAAGGGAAAATGTTCAACATTCTGAAATCTATGTATTTTAATATTCGAGCTTGTGTGTGTTGTACAGATGGAGTAACAGATCTCTTTGATTGTCCTTTAGGCTTAAGACAAGGTTGCTGCTTAAGTCCAATTCTATTATCATTTTTCATTAATGAATTATATCATGATATCATTACAGTTTAAAAACATGGTATCCAAATGTATCCAAGTTTTGTAGAAATCCTCATGCTTCTTTTTGCTGACGACGTAATTTTGGTTTCAGACACTGTAGTCGGTTTACAAAATCAACTAAATATCTTAGAGAAGTACACTAAAGAATGGAAATTGTCAGTTAACTTAAGTAAAACAGAAATTGTAATATTTAGAAAGGGTGGCCCTGTAGCGGCAAGAGAGCGTTGGTTTTATGATGGCAATTTGATAAATATTTCCAATCATTATTCTTATTTAGGATTTTTGTTTTCACACAGACTGAATATAAACAATTGCGCACAGAATTTAGCTTTACGCGGTAAAAAAGCTTTAGTACAAGTTGTATCAGTTTTAAGCAAAGTTGGAACCATGTCTCCAAATATATTCTTTAAGATATTTAACTCTCAGATACAACCCATTTTATTATATGGCTCTGAAATATGGGGTTTTCAGCGTTTCGTTTGTATAGAGAGAGTGCATCTGTTAGCCTGCAAAAAGTTCCTTGGTGTAAGCTCACAGACACCTAATTGCATGGTGTATGGCGAATGTGGCAGGTTTCCATTGTACATTAATTCTCAAATACGATGTTTAAGGTTTTGGTTCAAGATTTTAACTATGCACGAAAAACGTCTACCTAGATTAGCTTATAACATGCTTTTATGTCTTGATAATTTGGGAAAACATACTTGGGCAAGCGATATTAGGAATTTATTATTTTCTCATGGTTTTGGTTTCATATGGTTGTGCGAGACAATCGGGGACGTTAACAGATTTATTAATGAGTTTCGACTTCGAGCAATAAATATGTTCAGTCAAGATTGGCATTCCACTTTAGATTCAAGTTCACGATATGAATATTACAGGACCTTCAAAACCTTACTTCAGCCAGAAAAATACTTATCAATAATAACTTCATATCATTTAAGAAAAATATTTGTAAAATATCGCTTGGGTTTGCTAAGTTTAATGATCAATGAGGGGAGGAAAACAGCTATCGATAAAGAAAAAAGAGTTTGTCTTTTATGCAACCAAGGAGTAGAAAATGAAATGCATTTTACATTTTCATGCCCTTGTTATTTTGAATTAAGACAGAAATATATACCACTCCACTTTTTAGATAAACAACCAAAGGATGCGTATACTTCTTTATTGCAAACTAATAACGAAGCTATTATTGTTCAATTAGCATTATATATAAAACATGCATTAGAAAAGAGAGATCTTCTCATAAAGCAATTAGTAAAACCTTAGGTATTGTAGTAGAATGTTGTTTTACGTAACTACATGTATGTATTAGTTAACTTTCATGTACCATACTGTAACTCTTTTGTATATGGGCCAGAGGCCTTTCATACAATAAACATCTTTGACTTTGACTTTTTATTATGAACTATTTAAATATCTATTAATTCTTGTAATTATACACATGAGATAAACAAATTTTGAAACTCTCTTTTTTAAATAATGAAATGGGAATTTTCATTTAATAACTCTACAGTGTGTGAAGAGCTTGGCCGTGACAATCCCGTAGTGCAAAAATGATTCTACATACAAAAATAAATAATCGTTTGACTCCATTGTCACAACCTGGCTTGAAAATTGTGGAACATCAATAATAATCGCCTTATAAATTTTGCGCGACTTTTAAAAATTATCTAGAGAAAATCGCCCTTACGTTTAACGGACCAATCAGATCGCTCGAGGGGCATTTGGTGCGGAGTAACGTTCACCCCAGAGGTTTCTGCGGTCGTTTTGCGAATTTAAATAGATATAAAAGTTATTTGAAGGGTGACATGTGTTGGAAATAAGCCAAGTTTTGCGGAGAAATGTATAACTGAGAGGTTCTTGTGTATGTGTATAAGATGTCATCAATTTGAAGCGATAATTTTGACTTAACTCGGAAGCGAGTCGAGATCGGCAACATGGATGCCTTTATTCCTTTACTCTATTTATAGAGGGGACGAGTCTTTCTTACCCACGTTTACCTACATTTTATTTACAATATCGGGTTCCTGTGCAAAATACATAAACGAAATAACTTCTATCAGGTTTTTATATTAACAACATCTTTAATTATCAAATTCATAAATTTAATATTTTTTTATTCCAATTCGAAAGATTTTGACCACAAATAACATTGAAAAAGATGTTTTGGAACCCCTCGTGTATTTGAACAGTTATACAATTTTAAGAATTTATATTAAAAATTGGAATTTTTTCTTCACAAATGATGTGCCCATCACAAGGGTTTTGTACTCTTTTGAAAAGTTGGTATCGCCTCTTTTGAGTGTATGTAATAATGAGATTCTCTGCATGTAATCAACAATACATTGTGCACCATATGCCAAGGCATTTCTGTTGTATAAGTTTGCGTTAGGTAGCTCGGTTGGTAGAGTGTCATGTCGTCAGCCGGGTTCGATTCACCATCGCGTCATATCAAGAGACGTTAAAGGGGCAGTAGCACGTTTTTAGGGGGAATATAAGGTGATGTCAGGAAAATGAAAATACATGGTTCCGATTGAAAGACAATGTATTCAAACTAAATAAAGCAGTAATAAAACAAATATATAATGTAAAGTTCAGCCATGCGATTCCCTTTTCTTACACAAAATGAATTAAAGGTGTTCACCTAAAAATGGCCGCCAATGAATTTCATGTAAATCTTTATACTTTGTCCTCTGACTATGGAGATTGTGGAATGAGATTTTTGACACTATCAAAATAATGCATTTAGCATTTACGTCCAATTATCAGTGAAAATTTTAATATATAAAATTGTCAAAAAACGTGCTACTGCCCCTTTAAAAGAAGGGATGTGATGGTGCCTTGCTTGACACTCAACATTGAACAGGCAAAACGCAATAACTGGTGCTTCACTGTGGCTGCCGGGTGCGTAGGCACAATCCGTATTCAAATATACTTTGCAATGTATTGCAATACAGAAAAGTGTATTGCAATGGTATTGCTTCTTTACAAATTTAAGGATTTGCATGCTTTCTTGTCTAAATAATTGCATCGAGAGCGGTCATCATACCTGAACTGTGAGTTATTTTGGAAAGGGATATTTTTCAATTATTGTTTATGACCAGTATGCATATTTGAGCTATTTTCAAAACACAACTTCACACTTTGTTTCCGTAAAATCATGTTTTATTTGGTATAGCGACATAACGATAATACTGCGCATCCTTAAACATAAACATTTGAATAGTTATAACTGTTACAAGTTTTGTAGCCAAAGTCTGACCTTTACCTTAGGCTACGGTGGTTTTGCACATTGCACAATAAATTACTAATCGAACGTATCTAGTGACCTTATAAAAAGGTCAATCAAGTAAAACATTTATTCAAATTAAGTTTACCGTATTGCACCAAAAGTACTCCTACTTGGAATCTTTTTATTTTCAAAAAGTATTGCCTTTTTAAAAAATTACTTATATTCTTACTTGTTTTGTCATGATCCGTAATTAAGCCGCGAACTGCACTAAATGATTTTTGTGTCACGCCTCAGACAGCCCATGCCAACCTGGCCACTCGTCAGCCATTTCCAGCTTCTGACACCCGATACAAGTTTCACTCGGCTTTTATACCTTCAGTGCACGACCCTGTCATGTCGCACGCGCACTGTCGTAGCACTGGTTGCGTTTGACAATGCACTCACACCTCGATATTCAGAGCTATTGTGACAACATGACCAACATCTACCCATGTAACAAGAATCACAATCTTTTATTGTTATTGGTAACTCGTTGCCTCCATACAGGTCGGTAGTTTGGATTTTGGACAACCCTGAAACACATAAACAGCTGTCTCTCCATTACATGAAGGCCGATATCTGTAACATTAGACCACCGTTAACGTTTTCTCTGAGTGACTTCAAGAACAGTACATGTCGAGGGTCGGTGTTTTGTTATGCTTTTATGTACACAACAACATGGAAAGGTGTAATCAGAGCTGATCAACTGGCAAATTTATAGTCATTAATCACTCAACATTAACATATTCTCATTTGAGATGCATTAAAGGGGCAGTAGCACGTTTTAGGGGGAATATAAGGTGATGTCAGGAAAATGAAAATTAATGGTTCCAACTGAAAGACAATGTATTTAAACTAAATGGAGCAGTAATAATTCAAATATGTAACGTTCAGTTTAGCAATGCCATTCCTTTTTCTTACAAAAATGACTTAAAGGTGTTCACACAAAAAATGGCCGCCAATGGATTTTATGTGAATCTTCATACTTTGTCCTCGGACTATGGATGATTGACTTGTGTAATGAGATTTTTGACACTGTCAATATAATACATTTAACATGAACTAACAATTATCAGAGAAAAATTTAAAATATTAAATGATAAAAAAACGTGCTACTGCCCCTTTAATAAGATTTATCTGCGATTGTTTAGCTCCTAAGGCTGGTTGATTTTACCTGGCCTTTATTAAACATACTTAAGATAATGCTCTCGATGTTTTTCTAAATGATGGGATATTTGTATTTATGCATGTACTTGATTGCTTTGCAAATGCCATTTGTATTTCTGAAGAATAGGTTTTTGTGGAAATAGTTTGTCAGTAAACATAAGTGTTCGAAATGAGAAATGACCATAAGTTTGTTATGGTAACCATAATTTCTTGTGTTAGGTCATCATTTTGGTAAACTTTTGAATAATTTTCTAATGACATTACATTTGAATAAGTATATTAAATATTCAAATGTATATCAAAATACATGGTATACTCATATAAAATTGTATTACCTGGTATGAACGTAAATATAATATTTTGTTCATATTTTCTACATCAAAGTATTAATTTAATATTTTTCTTGCAGAATGCCATAAAAACTAGTTCAAATTCGTTAAAACAGTGGCATAGATCACGTTTTTCCAGAAAACATTGTAAAATAATAGTTGATTAAATATTTTTTTCTCATGTTGGATCAAATTTTTTCACATCTTGATTCCAACTGGAGTTAAATGTTACTTTAAGAATTTGATTTTTGAGGAAACGACAACCTTCACGTGCAGTATTGTCGTGTCTTCCGTTCCTTTGTAAAGGTTTCATTTAAATGTTTCACACAAATTCTATGGAGAAAGCAGTAAAGAAATGGAGTGGCTTATTTCTTATTCATTTTCATAGAAAATCAATTTAAAGAGGTCGAATATATTTGACTATGCTTGCACACAAACGGGTCGATCAATAGAAATAATGTATAGAGGATAACTGTCTTTTTTTTACTAAAACCATGATTATAGCATCGAGTGAGTAAGAAGTTTTATATTTTCACGAGTAGTACACCTCTGAGTAATTGTCAAGATTATTCTATTTATGATATTATTAAATCCATCTGATAACGTAAAAGAAACCCAATAACGCCTAGTTCATCTTGTAAGAGCACGTCGCCACGGTAACAAGGTGACGTCATATGAGAATTCTTAACATCAGACCATTGTTTCATGACATCACTCGAGTAATGCTAATATTTCGCCACTTAGTAGAGTGACGATAAAGGTTTTCGCCATTGTAGCCATAAAGAGGGTTTAATACACAAATAAAACAAAGTACCTCACCCTCAAACATATGATACAGGACCTGAAGTATCTTAATCGTTGTATCTTAATGAAATAATGTGATGTTACTATGTTCATCAACTCTCTCGTCTAAGCCATTTCACGACAAGGATTTGTTAGCTGTTCATCTATTTTTCATGCATGATAATGATGAGGTTATAGATATAAAATGCCATTTTGCTTCCTTTAAAGAAATATAGAAAAAACTACTTCTCAGGATGATTTAAATGTGAGTAGTTATAACTAATAAGAAAACACTTTACACAAATCATTAATACATGAGCTATAAGTCTGCAGTCTTAAGCAAATGAATGTTAACATTTGTTTGTCACGATAGTCAGATTAACATTCAGACTTACTATTCTGATTTCATTTAAATATATAGTGTTAAATTGAGCATGAATGCCGATCCAAATTTGATCAGTACATTCAACGAGTCAAAAATATAGATTTTATATTTTAATTTTACTTTTAAGAATATAGTGACAAAACATAATTACAAAGCCCCAAAAATCAACAAAGAGCAACGTCCATGACGTTATACTTCTTGTTTAGAGGTTGCTTATTCATTCAATTACCTACAGATAAAGATAACAAGAGAGGGCAAGTAAACTCACGGGCAAAAGAAACGCTGGTAACATAAATGTCAGAATATTTTATTCTATGTAAGATAAATGTGAATGAAGCAGAGTGGCAAAGTTTCCAAAGAAGTCAACTCAACTATGTTTGCCTTGTTTGAATCATTTTGTGTTGATGTTTTTTGCATGGCGCCTTAGAAAACGCGTGTCAAAAAATCATCAATTTGCTATCTCCTTAAATAAGCGAGATTGGAGAGCCAAATTGGTCATTTTTGGCATATTTGTAGACGTTATAACGCGAAGACATATCAATGCAGAAAAGTCAAAGTGGATGTATTTCATTAACAGTATCTCAAATAAACTTCTGATATACATTTCCGAAATTCAAACTTAATTTCAAAATAATTATTAACAAAAAAGTACCTGAAAACAGCAATGTTAGCACCCCAACAGTGTTTAGACAACCACAGTACAAAACGCTCTATGCCATCATGGTTAAAATTATGAACAATAATTCTCCAAATACCTTTTTTATCAAACACATTCGAAATAGAATTTACATGGCATACATAATTTGTTTATCCTTCGTTTGAAAATACCCAGCGTTTCTTTTGCCAATGAGTTTAATAGCAAGTGTAATGTTATCTTATATTGTAATGTATCTTTGATATGAGATCGATTACTTCATATCAGAACTACCTTAAACTGTAGTGATAGTTCGCGTTATTTGTAGAAGGTATATTGGTAATTTGCTATCAAGTGTCAAACAACTCTTATTTGTTAATCAATTTGCTGATAAAAATATTCTACCGAGGAGAGATAATGTTTCTCACAACAGTATGTACATCTAAGTCAAAGTGTACTTACGCTATGTACAACTTTTTAATAATTGAAGGGTCCGGGGCAAGACTATGATAATCCACACATTTCTACTTTTGAGAAAAACACGTTTGAAATTTTTCACATGTTAAATAGTCATTTTCGGGGTAAAAACATGATAACCCTATATCCCATAACAAAAAACTTAATTTCTCCACAAAAAATATGATCATGATACTGTAACTATCTAATGTTTATTCTTCTGATGTTTTCTCATAAGAAGAATGTAGGGTTCTGCCAGTATTTTCTATATCTGGAGATAAAATCCATCTACAAAAATAAATTCTGTTGCCCTATTTTTGAGGCTTGTCACACTTTTACCAAACAAAATTGAAAATTCGGTGGCTTGTCACAAAGCCGGTATGATGTAACTCTTAAACTGTAAGAGCTAAGGGAGGTAATTCATAAGAAAATGAAAGATCTGCCTCATGCGACCCACTTGTGATAAAAATCTCGGAATTTTATTTTGCCCCGGACCCTTCAATTGTTATGTAGTGTTAACCTATTCAACAATGATCTGAAATAATAAGAGTTACTGTTAATCAGTTGTTCATGTCTCCCTCTTAAACAAGGTCTTAATCTCTATCAAGGGTTACCTAGTGTTAAGACTAAACTCGGAGTAACAGGTTACCGTTGGAGAAGGATATTTGTTTCGTTTAAAGGGGCAGTAGCACGTTTTTAGAGGGAATATAAGAATATGTCAGGAAAATGAAAATAAATGGTTCCAATTGAAAGATAATCTATTTAAACTAAATGTAGCATTTATAATTCAAATATATAACGAAACGTTTAGCCATGCGATTTCTTTTGCTTACACAAATTGAATTAAAGGTATTCACACAAAATGGCCGCCAATGGATTTTATGTGAATCTTCATATTTTGTCCTCTGACTTTGAATGATTGGCTCGTGCAATGAGATTTTTGACGATGTCATGGTAATACATTTAGCATTAACTTACCATTATCAGTGACAAATTTGAAATATAAAATTATCAAAAAACGTGCTACTGCCCCTTTAAATGGTTATTTTCAGTGCTAACAGTTTATTATGTTAAATAAGGTAATTTGCATTCTTTTGATAACACCTACCAAATAAAATAAAATTAAATCTATCCAACATGTAAGCAGATGGCCCAAAAGTTGAAGAATGATTAGTATGCACATGGACAATAGTTGATCTTTAGAAAATTCTGCTGAATTTCATCAATTGGGTGTCTAAAGTTTTTCCAATATACATGAGTTTTTGAATAACATACACAAACAAGGGATCAATATGAATGTCACTGATATTGTCATTTTAAAGCTTTGTATCAAGCGCAGGCACTGCTCACTGTAAGTACATTATTATGTCGAAGGAATCGTACATCTAAACATCTAATAAGCGCTTCGGGCGACCATATAGGTCCACATTCCCCGTAGTCAGGTACCCAGTTGTAAAGCTGGGTGGACTAAGTGCAACATCGTTAAAAGCTATAACACATTTACAGAGGATATTGCACTGTGGAGGCGAATTAAGTATTTTATTGTTGATTAAAACATTTAAAAATGGTGTTAAACTTTTGATGAAAGATTTTGCTACTGAGTAATTTATTTTTTTCGAAATAGCTAAATTTCATCACAAACTGCATGCAAGTATGACGATGGGTCCTGAAAGAGGCAGTAGCACGTTGTTAATGGGGAATATAAATTGATGTCAGCAAAATGAAAATTAATAGTTACAATTGAAAGACAATGTTTATTGAACTAAATGAATAAAAGGTGGATTTTATGTGAATTTTCATACTTTGTCCTCTGACTATTGATGATTGGCTTGTGTAATGAGAGGTTTGACACTGTCAAAATAATACATTTAGAATTAACCTACAATTTACAGTGAAATATTTGAAATAGGAAATTACTAAAAAAACGTGCTACTACCCCTTTAAAGTCACAGAGGTATGGTGTCTTCGCCTGGATTCAAACTCTGGTCCTTGATGTGACAGGCCAGCACGTAGCTGTAACCATGTCCACCAAATAAAAAGCAAAATGGTTGATTCCAACTGGGGTAGATATGGCTAACACACCATTTCAAGTAATATCTTATGCCATCGTTATATATACTTTTGGAACACTGTATCGCAACGTTATTGCAAGTGGCTTTAATGCTGAACAGACAATTCGAATAGCCTTGACACGATGATTTTTACAGAGCAAATGTTAGGAAAAGCTTTTGAAATCAACCCAATAAAGATACTAAATATAAATGAATTGGCAATTTTTTCCTGAATTTTGAAAAATCCTTCCAGACGAACGAGCTTGAAATTTTAATACTTCTGTTGTTCGCTTTAATCATCTGAAAATTTGTTCATTTTTCCGATATCAATATTTTAAACATTTAACTACATTTGAAAGAAGTTGATCAGTGGGTGTTTTAGTCAGGAAAGGGGAAGCAATGGAGACACTCAGGGTTCTCTCTCTTGTACTGCAATCCATCCTTGTGACAACTGCATCAAACAACAAATTACCTTTCATGGGACCAAAGATGTGCGAGCATCTCTGTCAAAGAACAGTTAGATGTTCCAGTTTCCTGTACAGCACCAAGCATTTCGATTGCAAAATACAGTCAGACCCTACAATCACACTTGATGACCAAAAAGGTAAATATATAATTGAGGAACATCATTGATACACATAAATTTGATAAATTTCCTTTTTTGTAACGAAGTCAAATAATTTCCTTATAAAAAAAGATGAAAATATCCTAGTAAGCGCTTTCATATAGATATAATAATCAAAATTGAAGATGCTAGTAATCAATGTTTATCTGAATACTGTTTAAAGGAGAAGAAAGCAGAAGCTACCCCAAGATGTACCCCTTCATCCAAGATGTTCTTTGATCATAAGAAAATTTTGCAGTGTAGAGTCAATACACCTTTTAGTAAGTAAAAATGTGTCATTGTGTAGAAATATTTGATAAGTCGTGGAGTTGTGAAAACGTTTTATATGCAACATAGAAAATCTACTGATTTGGCTAAATGGAGAATAATGAACAAGGTCCTGTTTAATAACATTTTAATGAGTGGTTTGGTATTTAACGAGCGAAAGCGAGTTAAATACTGATACAGTTTACGAGTTTCATAGAAATATTGTTAAACGGGACTGAGTTTGGTTTCTTATTAATTACTAACGGAAGCACATTGTCTAAAAATTTAAAGAAATTGCTGCCGGCCTGCTGACTTGATGCTGATCAATTATGACATCATTATGACGTCAGGCGGTTTGGTCAGTGCATAGAGGATACTAAACGACCTTCCATTTAATACTATTTTTATTAAACGAGTTAATGATTTTGTATAAAACGAGCGAAATAGTATTAAAAGGAAGGAAGTTTAGTATTCTGTTTATTACTTGCCCTAAAAATCACACAAACTTGCCGAAAATGTGCTGAAACTAACAGTTCCGCGACTCAGCACCCATTGTGACGAAGCGCTTACATTGTGACGTCACAACAGCTCACTTCTGTGACGTCATACTTGCATTGTGATATTACACTAGTTTGATATTGCCGTATAAATATTGCACTGCGGTATCCTACACGGGCGTGTAATAAAAGATGTCATTAAACAGTGTGTTATAACTTGGTAGATTTATCAAACAGCAAGATCAAAGGGTGAGTAAAAATATACCTTTGGAAACATGATAATTCCTGGCAGCGGTGACTAGGGATTATTGAGATATATAGCGATAGTGTAGTGTGAGTACCAATTGCAATAGTGATAGTCTTTTGCCGGGTACTAATGTGATAGTTATGGCTATAGTTTATGACAAAATGAAAGGCAGAATTTGCAGCTTTGTTTGTGATGACTTCAAACTAGGTTGCATTTACAGATGTAATTTTGAATTGGCCACAAGAATGTTGTATGTTGTATCTTCTGGTTGCTAATGTAGCTCTCAGAAATTTGTTTTGTTAATCTTCCAAATTCCAAATGTTAAAAAATGTTGATACTATCGATAGTTAGACGTTACATTGCTACTATTGATATTTCAATATATACATGATAGATAATTGGACAAGTGTCTAGAAACATGCATTCTCTCCCCACAGAAGTGTTGATACAGACTCTGTTCTAATACGCCGAAATCCGTGGGTTTCTGCAGTTTGAACACATATACCTAAAAAAATGTTATTACAAATTCCAAAAATACAAAATTATTCAAAATTTCCGAAAATTCTTAAGTTTACAAATCAGTACTCCAATATCAGATGTGCATGTGTATATGAACAAAACTTAAACAGAACCTTCTCTTTGAGCTCTTTTAGCAATGCCATTCCTTTTTCTTACAAAAATGAATTAAAGGTGTTCACACAAAAATGGCCGCCAATGGATTTTATGTGAATCTTCATACTTTGTCCTCTGACTATGGATGATTGACTTGTGTAATGAGATTTTTGACACTGTCATTTAACATGAACTTACAATAATCAGATAAAAATTTAAAATATTAAATTATAAAAAAAACGTGCTACTGCCCCTTTAATAAGATTTATCTGCGATTGTTTAGCTCCTAAGGCTGGTTGATTTTGTATTTCTGAAGAATAGTTTTTTGTGGAAATAGTTTGTCAGTAAACATAAGTGTTCGAAATGAGAAATAACCATAAGTTTGTTATGGTAACCATAATTTCTTGTGTTAGGTCATCATTTTGGTAAACTTTTGAATAATTTTCTAATGACATTACATTTGAATAAATATATTAAATATTCAAATGTATATCAAAAGACATGGTATACTCATATAAAATTGTATTACCTGGTATGAACGTAAATATAATATTTTGTTCATATTTTCTACATCAAAGTATTAATTTAATACTTTTCTGGCAGAATTTCATAAAAACTAGTTCAAATTCGTAAAAACATTGGCATAGATCACGTTTTTCCAGAAAACATTGTAAAATAATAGTTGATTAAATATTTTTTTCTCATGTTGGATCAAATTTTTTCACATCTTGATTCCAACTGGAGTTAAATGCTACTTTAAGAATTTGATTTTTGAGAAAAACGACAACCTTCACGTGCAGTATTGTCGTGTCTTCCGTTCCTTTGTAAAGGTTTCATTTAAATGTTTCACACAAATTCTATGGAGAAAGCAGTAAAGAAATGGAGTGGCTTATTTCTTATTCATTTTCAAAGAAAATCAATTTAAAGAGGTCGAATATATTTGACTATGCTTGCACACAAACGGGTCGATCAATAGAAATAATGTATAGAGGATAACTGTCTTTTCTTTACTAAAACCATGATTATAGCATCGAGTGAGGAAGAAGCTTTATATTTTCACGAGCAGTACACCTCTGAGTAGTTGTCAAGATTATTCTATTTATGATATTATTAAATCCATCTGATAACGTAAAAGAAACCCAATAACGCCTAGTTCATCTTGTAAGAGCACGTCGCCACGGTAACAAGGTGACGTCATATGAGAATTCTTAACATCAGACCATTGTTTCATGACATCACTCGAGTAATGCTAATATTTCGCCACTTAGTAGAGTGACGATAAAAGTTTTCGCCATTGTAGCCATAAAGAGGGTTTAATACACAAATAAAACAAAGTACCTCACCCTCAAACATATGATACAGGACCTGAAGTATCTTAATCGTTGTATCTTAATGACATAATGTGATGTTACTATGTTCATCAACTCTCTCGTCTAAGCCATTTCACGACAAGGATTTGTTAGCTGTTCATCTATTTTTCATGCATGATAATGATGAGGTTATAGATATAAAATGCCATTTTGCTTCCTTTAAAGAAATATAGAAAAAACTACTTCTCAGGATGATTTAAATGTGAATAAGTTATAACTAATAAGAAAACACTTTACACAAATCATTAATAAATGAGCTAAAAGTCTGCAGTCTTAAACACATGAATGTTAACATTTGTTTGTCACGATAGTCAGATTAACATTCAGACTTACTATTCTGATTTCATTTAATTATATAGTGTAAAAAGTGTTAAATTGAGCATGAATGCTGGTCAAAATTTGCATTTGATCAGTACATTCAACGAGTCAAAAATATAGATTTTATATTTTAAGTTTACTTTTAAGAATATAGTGACAAAACATATTACAAAGCCCCAAAAATCAAGAAAGAGCAATGTCTATGACGTTATACTTCTTATTTAGAGGTTCATTATTCATTCAATTACCTACAGATAAAGCTAACAAGAGAGAGCAAGTAAACTCACGGGCAAAAGAAACGCTGGTAACATAAATGTCAGAATATTTTATTCCATGTAATGTGAATGAAGCAGAGTAGAAAAGTTTCCAAAGAAGTCAACTCAACTATGTTTGCCTTGTTTGAATCATTTTGTGTTGATGTTTTGCATGGCGCCTTAGAAAACGCGTGTCAAAAAATCATCAATTTGCTATCTCCTTAAATAAGCGAGATTGGAGAGCCAAATTGGTCATTTTTTGCATATTTATAGACGTTATAACGCGAAGACATATCAATGCAGAAAAGTCAAAGTGGATGTATTTCATTAACAGTATCTCAAATAAACTTCTGATATACATTTCCGAAATTCAAACTTAATTTCAAAATAATTATTAACAAAACAGTACCTGAAAAGCACCTCAATAGTGTTTAGACAACCACAGTACAAAACGCTCCATGCCATCATGGTTAAAATTATGAACAATAATTCTCCAAATACCTTTTTTATCAAACACATTCGAAATAGAATTTACATGGCATACATAATTTGTTTATCCTTCGTTTGAAAATACCCAGCGTTTCTTTTGCCCACAAGGGATCAATATGAGTGTCACTGATATTGTCATTTTACAGCTTTGTATCTGCTCACTGTAAGTACATTATCATGTTGAAGGAATCGTACATCTAAACATCTAATAAGCGCTGTGGGCGACCATATAGGTCCACATTCCCCGTAGTCAGGTACCCAGTTGTACAGCTGGGTGGACTAAGTGCAACATCGTTAAAAGCTATAACACATTTACAGAGGATATTGCACTGTGGAGGCGAATTAAGTATTTTATTGTTGATTAAAACATTTAAAAATGGTGTTAAACTTTTGATGAAAGATTTTGCTACCGAGTGATGTAATTCTTTTCGAAATAGCTAAATTTCATCACAAACTGCATGCAAGTATGACGATGGGTCCTGAAAGAGGCAGTAGCACGTTGTTAATGGGGAATATAAATTGATGTCAGCAAAATGAAAATTAATAGTTACAATTGAAAGACAATGTATATTGAACTAAATGAATAAAAGGTGGATTTTATGTGAATTTTCATACTTTGTCCTCTGACTATTGATGATAGGCTTGTGTAATGAGAGTTTTGACACTGTCAAAATGTTACATTTAGAATTAACCTACAATTTACAGTGAAATATTTGACACATAAAATTATAAAAAAAACGTGCTACTGCCCCTTTAAAGTCACAGAGGTATGGTGTCTTCGCCTGGATTCAAACTCTGGTCCATGGTGTGACAGGCCAGCACGCAGCTGTAACCATGTCCACCAAATAAAAAGCAAAATAGTTTATTCCAACTGGTGTAGATATGGCTAACACACCATTTCAAGTTATTTCTTATGCCATCGTTATATATACTTTTGGAACACTGTATCGCAACGTTATTGCAAGTGGCTTTAATGCTGAACAGACATTTCGAATAGCCTTGACACGATGATTTTTACAGAGCAAATGTTAGGAAAAGCTTTTGAAATCAACCCAATAAAGATACTAAATATAAATGAATTGGCAATTTTTTTCTGAATTTTAAAAAATCCTTCTAGACGAACGAGCTTGAAATTTTAATACTTCTGTTGTTCGCTTTAATCATCTGAAAATTTGTTCATTTTTCCGATATCAATATTTTCAACATTTAACTACATTTGAAAGAAGTTGATCTGTTGGTGTTTTAGTCAGGAAAGGGGAAGCAATGGAGACACTCAGGGTTCTCTCTCTTGTACTGCAATCCATCCTTGTGACAACTGCATTAAACAACAAATTACCTTTCATGGGACCAAAGATGTGCGAGCATCTCTGTCAAAGAACAGTTGGATGTTCCAGTTTCCTGTACGGCACCAAGCATCTCGATTGCAAAATACAGTCAGACCCTACAATCACACTTGATGATAGCTTTATTAACCTCACTATCAAAAAGGTAAATATATAATTGAGGAACATCATTGATACACATTATATTTGATAAATATCCTTTTTTGTAACGAAGTCAAATAATTTCCTTATAAAATGAAGATGAAAATATCCTAGTAAGCGCTTTCATATACATTTAATAATCAAAATTGAAGATGCTAGTAATCAATGTTTATCTGAATACTGTTTAAAGGAGAAGAAAGCAGAAGCTACCCCAAGATGTACCCCTTCATCCAAGATGTTCTTTGATCATAAGAAGATTTTGCAGTGTAGAGTCAATACACCTATTAGTAAGTAAAAATGTGTCATTGTGTAGAAATATTTGATAAGTCATGGAGTTGTGAAAACGTTTTATAAGCAATATAGAAAATCCACTGATTTGGCTAAATAGAGAATAATGAACGAGGTCCTGTTTAATAACATTTTAATGAGTGGTTTGGTATTTAACGAGCGAAAGCGAGTTAAATACTGATACAGTTTACGAGTTTCATAGAAATATTGTTAAATGGGACTGAGTTTGGTTTCTTATTAATTACTAACGGAAGCACATTGTCTGAAAATTTAAAGAAATTGCTGCCGGTGTCCCGGTATAAATTCGCCCCCGTATAAAATCTCCCCCCGGCGATTTTATACCGGTACAAATCCTCCCCCGGAGATTTTATTCCGGTATGAAATCGCACCCCGGCGGAAATATTTCTCGCCCCCCTCAGAATAAAATCTCCCCCCCTTTGCTGCCTTGTGTTTTTATCTTCAAAATGAATGTTGAACTTATTCATTTACTGAGATAGAAAAATAAGTTGTGATGATTGATATTTGAGATAATTTGACTAATATTTTGATAAAAATAATGACTTAATATAGCGTTTTTATAGTAACTTAGTTCTCTACGAATCTAGAAGGGAGAATTAACGGTTAAACTGAATACAATACATTTAAGGGGAGAATCTTGACTGATATACATTTATAGGGGCGATTTTATTCTGGGTTTGTTGTACATGATTCTATACCGGGTTTGATGTACATACTTAGATACATTTAAAGGGGGCGATTCTATACCCGGTTTGATGTACATACTTATATATATTTAAAGGGGGCGATTCTATTCTGGGTTAGATGTACATACTTAGATACATTTAAAGGGGTGGTTCTATACCGGGATTGAACTACATACCTAGATATATTTAAAGGCGCGATTCTATTCTGGGTTTGAAGAACATAGTTAGATACATTTAAAGGGGGCGATTCTACACCGGGTTTGCTGTACATACTTAGATACCTTTAAAGGGGGCGATTCTATACCGGGTTTGATGTACATAATTACATACTTTCATAAGGGGGCGATTCTATACCGGGTTTGATGTACATACTTTAGATATATTTAAAGGGGGCGATTCTATTCTGGGTTTGATGTACATACTTAGATATATTTGAAGGGGGCGATTCTATTTTGGGTTAGATGTACATACTTGGAAAAATTTAAGGGGGCGATTCTATACCGGGATTATACTACATACTTATATATATTTAAAGGGGGCGATTCTATACCGGGATTGAACTACATACTTATATTTATCTAAAGGGGGCGATTCCATTCTGGATTTGAAGAACATAGTTAGATACATTTAAAGGGGGCGATTCTATACCGGGTTTGATGTACATACTTAGATATATTTAAAGGGGGCGATTCTATACCGGGATTGAACTACATACTTAGATATATTTAAAGGGGGCGATTCCATTCTGGGTTGGAAGAACATAGTTAGATACATTTAAAGTGGGCGATTCTTTACCGGGTTTGATGTACATAGTTAGATACTTTCATGAGGGGGCGATTCTATTATTGGTTTGATGTACATACTTAGATACATTTAAAGGGATGGTTTTATTCTGGGTTTGATGTACATACTTAGATACAGTTAAAGGGGTGGTGTTATACCGGGTTTGATGTACATACTTAGATATATTTAAAGGGGGCGATTCTATTCTGGGTTTGATGTACATACTTAGATATATTTGAAGGGGGCGATTCTATTCTGGGTTAGATGTACATACTTGGAAAAATTTAAGGGGGCGATTCTATACCGGGATTGAACTACATACTCGTACTTAGATGTAATTAAAGGGGGCGATTCTATACCGGGATTGAACTACATACTTAGATTTATCTAAAGGGGGCGATTCCATTCTGGGTTTGAAGAACATAGATACATTTAAAGGGGCGATTCTATACCGGGTTTGATGTACATACTTAGATATATTTAAAGGGGGGGATTCTATACCAGGATTGAACTACATACTTAGATATATTTAAAGGGGGCGATTCCATTCTGGGTTGGAAGAACATAGTAAGATACATTTAAAGGGGGCGATTTTATACCGGGTTTGATGTACATACTTAGACACATTTAAAGGGGGCGATTCTATACCGGGTTTGATGTACATAGTTAGATACTTTCATGAGGGGGCGATTCTATTATGGGTTTGATGTACATAGTTATAGATACATTTAAAGGGTTGGTTTTATTCTGGGTTTGATGTACATACTTAGATACATTTAAAGGGGTGGTTCTATACTGGGATTGAACTACATACCTAGATACATTAAAGGGGGCGATTCTATTCTAGGTTTGAAGAACATACTTAGATTCTTTTAAAGGGGGCGATACTACATCGGGTTTGATGTACATACTTAGATACATTTAAAGGGGGCGATTCTTTACCGAGTTGGATGTACATACTTAGATATATTTAAAAGGGGCGATTCTATTCTGGGTTTAATGTACATACTTAGATATATTTGAAAGGGGCGATTCTATACCGGGTTTGATGTACACACTTAGATATATTTAAAGGGGGCGATTCTATACCGGGATTGAACTACATATTTAGATATATTTAAAGGGGGCGATTCCATTCTGGGTTGGAAGAACATAGTTAGATACATTTAAAGTGGGCGATTCTTTACCGGGTTTGATGTACATAGTTAGATACTTTCATGAGGGGGCGATTCTATTATGGGTTTGATGTACATACTTAGATACATTTAAAGGGATGGTTTTATTCTGGGTTTGATGTACATACTTAGATACAGTTAAAGGGGTGGTGTTATACCGGGTTTGATGTACATACTTAGATATATTTAAAGGGGGCGATTCTATTCTGGGTTTGATGTACATACTTAGATATATTTGAAGGGGGCGATTCTATTCTGGGTTAGATGTACATACTTGGAAAAATTTAAGGGGGCGATTCTATACCGGGATTGAACTACATACTCGTACTTAGATGTAATTAAAGGGGGCGATTCTATACCGGGATTGAACTACATACTTAGATTTATCTAAAGGGGGCGATTCCATTCTTGGTTTGAAGAACATAGATACATTTAAAGGGGGCGATTCTATACCGGGTTTGATGTACATACTTAGATATATTTAAAGGGGGGGATTCTATACCAGGATTGAACTACATACTTAGATATATTTAAAGGGGGCGATTCCATTCTGGGTTGGAAGAACATAGTAAGATACATTTAAAGGGGGCGATTCTATACCGGGTTTGATGTACATACTTAGACACATTTAAAGGGGGCGATTCTATACCGGGTTTGATGTACATAGTTAGATACTTTCATGAGGGGGCGATTCTATTATGGGTTTGATGTACATAGTTATAGATACATTTAAAGGGTTGGTTTTATTCTGGGTTTGATGTACATACTTAGATACATTTAAAGGGGTGGTTCTATACTGGGATTGAACTACATACCTAGATACATTAAAGGGGGCGATTCTATTCTAGGTTTGAAGAACATACTTAGATTCTTTTAAAGGGGGCGATACTACACCGGGTTTGATGTACATACTTAGATATATTTAAAGGGGGCGATTCTATTCTGGGTTTAATGTACATACTTAGATATATTTGAAAGGGGCGATTCTATACCGGGTTTGATGTACACACTTAGATATATTTAAAGGGGGCGATTCTATACCGGGATTGAACTACATATTTAGATATATTTAAAGGGGGCGATTCCATTCTGGGTTGGAAGAACATAGTTAGATACATTTAAAGGGGGCGATTCTATACCGGGTTTGATGTACATACTTAGATACATTTAAAGGGGGCGATTCTATACCGGGTTTGATGTACATAGTTAGATACTTTCATGAGGGGGCGATTCTATTATGGGTTTGATGTACATAGTTATAGATACATTTAAAGGGATGGTTTTATTCTGGGTTTGATGTACATACTTAGATACATTTAAAGGGGTGGTTCTATACTGGGATTGAACTACATACCTAGATACATTAAAGGGGGCGATTCTATTCTAGGTTTGAAGAACATACTTAGATTCCCTTAAAGGGGGCGATGCTACACCGGGTTTGATGTACATACTTAGATACATTTAAAGGGGGCGATTCTTTACCGAGTTTGATGTACATACTCGTACTTAGATGTTATTAAAGGGGGCGATTCTATACCGGGATTGAACTACATACTTAGATTTATCTAAAGGGGGCGATTCCATTCTGGGTTTGAAGAACATAGATACATTTAAAGGGGGCGATTCTATACCGGGTTTGTTATACATACTAAGATACATTTAAAGGGGGCGATTCTATACCCGGTTTGATGTACATACTTAGATATATTTAAAGGGGGCGATTCTATTCTGGGTTTGAAGTACATAGTAAGATACATTTAAAGGGGGCGATTCTATACCGGGTTTGATGTACATACTTAGATACTTTCATAAGGGGGCGATTCTATACCGGGTTTGAAGTACATAGTTATGGATACATTTAAAGGGGGCGATTCTATTCTGGGTTTGTTCTACAAGCTTCTAGACATTTAAAGGGGGCGATTCTATACATTAATTCTCAGATAAAGGGGCAAATTGCTGAGTTCTACTTTCAGAAAAATAAATTTGCATAAACAGCAATATATTGGTTTAATGCGACACCAACATACCTCCAGTTTGATGATTTGTTATTGGGACCCCCAAAAGTGCGTTGATTAAAATTTTACATGTACTTGAATATGACCTATCAATTTCCGTTATCGTCAGATACGTTATACAGGTTATGCTATTAAAACCTCTTGTCATACCTTATGGTCAACCCTTAAACTGGAATAGCTTGCTAGATCATATCCTACAATTCGCCGTGTTCATATAGACTGGCTGCCATTACAGAAAAGGAAGAAATGTGATTTTGATTCGAAGTTTATTTTGTTATACGAAAATATTAAATGAACACTTTTCTGATCGAAGATGTATCAAATACTTTATCACACATATAAACAATGTGACCCAATTAAATGTAACTTAAATCAATCTTGTCATTTCAAAGCACTATGTCCCAAAAAGAGCCTAACTTAATTTTCTTCAATTTGCTTGTCCACATAATGGCACATATAATTCACGTATCTGAATCATAAGATACGTTAAACAATAATCAAATACGTTATATGCTCCACGGGTGTCTAAGTGAGAGACAATTATGGCATAATTATTTTATAGAAATGAGTCTTTGTTTTCAACATTTATGGAATCTTTTACATGTGATTATACAATTTCATTTTCCTGAGAACAAGTATGATAACTATGCCATCAGATACGTTATTTATTTCATCAGATACGTTAACTATTTCATCAGATACGTTAATTAAACATCAGATACGTTGTATGTCTTGTGCAAGTGTTGTTGAAAGAACATACACAAATTAGTAAGTGAGATGTATTCATTGCTGTGACAGCTCTAAAATAAGCCTTTAAATGCATTTGTTCCATGGAAAGTTTGTCACGTAGTTTCAGCTTTTTAACATCAGTTACGTTAACATATCATCAAATACGTTATATGCAGGATTTCATCATTCATTCGTTACAGAGCAAACGCATCGGTATTGTGTCATATAAATAAGAAATGCACGGATAATTATGATAGGTTTTTATTGCTAAATTTCATTGATTCGAACGCATGAAGGAAATACAATTGTGAAAAGTAACATGTAACCAGTTTTGCGTTCCAATGTTCTACCACGATTCACTATCACAACAGGTCTTCATTCCCGCCAAAATGTATCTGAACTGAAGTGGCATGGTCTTACAGTCGGAATCAATCGGATTGCTGTCGAGATAATCAAGGTTTTCTAATAAAACATAAATGATTCACATTAGTTAACGTATCTGACAAAAACGTATTTGATGCATGTAAACGACTTTTGAAACTTTCTTCAACAGAAATTATGCCGTAAAGATATCCCATGAACCAGCGTGTTCCTTTTGTTCTATTCATCAATATTGCAAGTCTCCGAATCATTTATCTATCTCAGAAATTGCATGAATACCGGCAAAAGGTTAACGTATCTGATGCAATTTAAATGTAACATAGCTCATAAAATATACATTTTAATTTATCTGTTGAGATATGACTTTACTTAACTTAAAGTGCCAATGACAATCAATATTATGGAATTCATGCTACATAATGGTTAAATACGATCTAAAATTTTCCACATTCTTTGAAATGTATGTGGACTGGAAATTGTTTAACGTATCTGACGGTAGTTTTAGGGACAAGGAATTTTGTGATTTTTTAAAAATATGAATACAAATATTGAATTCAAGTCAATTCAATAGCGTCAGAAAGCTACTTATTAACGTAGCATAAGCTTACAATCAGGCTTAAGCATTGAAATAAATTCACAATTAAATGTCAAGTTATGAGATCAGTTAACGGGACAGCGAATAGGGCAATTTTTCGGGTATATAAACCCTGATTTATACAAACGTAATGATTAAATAGGTACTTCATATTAGAATTTAGTTTGACTGATGTCCAAGGTTGTAACTAAGTCGTTTTTAACCTGTGGGGTAAATAGGTTTTGTGATAAAATGTGCGGGAAACCTGAAAAGTGGAATTTGCCCCTTTATCTGAGAATCAATGTATATCGGATTTGAAGTACATACCAAGATACATATTCTTAAATTCTATTAGATTGAATGAATACCTTTGTCACAGCCGATTGAAAACGACACTTTAATAAAATCAGTTTATTATAACTTAAATGATACCAATCGTTTTTCTTAGCTTCCAATGTCCATAAGATACCAAATGCAAATTTTAGTTTAATTTATCGTGTTCTTTTTCTTGTATTTTCCATAAATGTAGTCACATTATTGTTCTGTAAGTTTATCTTAGGAGAAGCATTTATATAGACTACTATAGCCTGTTTGCTGATCCTTTTTCCTTAAGATTTGGATATATCACATTTCATTTTGTAAATAACTGTCTTGTTGTGAAAAGTGTTGTGTTTAAATGGTTTAAATATAGTTTAATGTTTTTTAAAGAATCTGGTTCGGTTAACAAGCAAAACGGATTTATTTTCAGCAGGGTACAGTCACTAAAATTTTATCTATTGTTCTTTTATCAAAATGGCTTTAAGATACATTCAATATTATATGGTAACCGAAATGTTGACACAAAAACAAATCAAAGTTTAATAGACTCTGTTCATTATTTAATTAAATTTTCAAAGCGATTTGATAAAACTTAAGTTCAACATTCGTATACCATGTACTTTTCAATAAGCAAACGTGTGGTAACAATACTTAGTTATTTATTCATTTGTAATTGACTTCTTGCATATGCTTTGTAACTATGTTCATGTTCGGGAGAGGCATTTATATAAGCTTGTGCTTGTTTGCCAATCCCATTTCATGTGTTAAAAAATGAAATATGTTTATCAACAACGACTGTCATTTTTCTACAAAATGGTAAATAACTTAACACCGACTTATCTAAATGAACTTGTGCCGCCCACATTAGGTGATCCAACGCATCGGGATTTTAGATATGCAAATAAACTTAAAACTTTGAGTTGTCGGACATCTCATTATAAAAAGACTTTCATACCAAGAACCATTGTTGATTGGAATTCTATTCCGCCAGAAAAAAAAAATGAAAATAACATGATTAATTATAAAGCCGGTTTTTCCCCAACACAACGATATCCACTTTGACTTAAATCAAGGCTCTAGAACCTCTCAAATAAACCATAGCCGTCTGAGACTCCAATGCTCAAATCTAAACTCCCACAGGTTCCTAAGGCATATCTCAGAAACCCCCGAGTGGTCATGCGGCCACTTGTATGAAGACCCTGAACATTTCTTTTTTATTTGCAGTAATTTTGTTGCCCTTAGAAATAATATGTATTTTTACAGTCGTGGGTACGACATTAAATCTATCATGTTTGGAAATCCTACAGCAACCATCCGAGAAAATTCTAAACTTTTGGAATCTATTCATTGCTACATCGAACAAACTGGCAGATTTGGTAAACATTAAGTTAGATCAATAATTGTTCTTAAATGAGTGATCTTATTAAACACTATTTTATATTGTATCCTATGATCGGAATGTGCTTATCTACATGATGTTTTCATTCGCAAGTTATTTTTGTATTCTGATGAGGACACGCATTTTAATAAGCCTATGGCTTGTTTGCGTGTCCTAATTCATGTATCATTAACATGAATAAATATGTTTAAACCAAATATGTTTAAATCAAAATGTTATTTGTTTATCTGAGACTTTGCTAAGCCCAGTTTTATTAAATGACTGTATTCTCAGGTTTTCATCCACCACTTAACCTTAAAAATAATTTGTATTTTCATCATGGAACTGATCTAGACGTACCAGATTTTGACTCCGATCAAATCAATACTTTGTTAAAAATGCTATGACATTAAAATCTGTCCTAAGCGGCGACAAATCCTTGTCACAGAGTGCTAACAAATCCCTATTTATATCTGTATTCCATTTCATAAATTATACCAACCGATTTTAAATTTCTCTCCTTAAACCTTTACCAAATGCAAATGTAGACAAAGTTGAATATTTTATTAGAGTTTTCTATAAATTATTGAAAATTTTGTATTTGATATCCGAATTGTTTTATGTTTTTCAGGAGAAGCATTTATATAGGTATTTGCTGCCTGTTTGCTTAGACACTTAGGAAAAAAAGTAACAGGAAAAAAAGTAACGGAAAAAAAGTAACAGGAAAAAAAGTAACACTTCTTATATAAAGAAACACTTTAGTAGGAAATTGAGTTTGAATTATATTAGGATTAGTGTTGATAATCTTGTCATTAAAAAAGATTATCACACTTACATCATATATAACATCAAAGGTACACTTGTTACTTAAAACAACATAATTACATTGGTATTAACTGTTTCCTTCTCACCTGCTCAATTATATCGACATAATACTCTCCCTTAATTGATAATTTGGACTGGCCTCCCTCATTTACTATCACACTGGCCTCGCTCATTTACTTAATAATTACCTATCAAAACTCCTTTAACCACACAAAAACAATACCCATAACAGTTGGAATTTTAACAAAGCAAATCGGGAAATATTTCATAATATTTGAGAGCAAAACTTAAACAATAAGTTATGGAAAGACGGCAAATTACCAATAGACTGGAAATAAAATCTTATTATACCATTACACAAACAGGGAAAAGACTCTACCAAATCCGATTCATATAGAGCAGTCCCCAATCATCAAATATATGTAAAACACTCGACTACAAGACTACAAGACTATCTAGAAACTAACGAATTGATCAAACAATCTCAATCAGGTTATAGACCTCATTAACCTCATTAAATAAAAAACAAAACAAAAAACTGTTACTTTTTTTCCTAGCAAAAACTGTTACTTTTTTTCCTGTTACCTTTTTACCGATCACCGTTTGCTTATCCTTTTTCCCTTTTGTATATATATTCTGAATGTTAGGTATTTTGTATATGTTTTATGGAAATAAAATACTTTTTAAATAAAATATGTTCTTATCTGAATACCTCACCGGTACAAAACATGATAAACAAAAATAAAGAGAACTGTTTAAATTTAAACATTTAAACGGGGCGATTACATACTTTTACATGATAAATTGCCATCGGCATATATTTTACCCTCTGCGTTTTGAGAATTTAATTCCCTAATGTTAGAAATGTTCTAACTGAACTTTGAATGAAAAGTCGTAGATTGTGATGACATATGTCATAGCGTTGATTTGCAGTTTATTTTTACCCCTTGTAAGATTGTCCCCTTTTGTGGAGATGTTTTTACAGCAATTTCTTGGAGACAGTCTGGCGCCTTATATCCGCTCTATGACCAAACCTATTGTACATCAATTAAGTGTTATCAACACAGTATCCGTCATCCTCATTGTCAAATAGTCATTGTCAAATTCGATAGACTATTGATCGTTTTCACATGAAACAAACTGTAATTGAGAAAAGTAATGTGTACAATAATGCTGAGGAATATATGGATGACAACTTATTTGTTCATTGTATGCGACGTTTCGATACAGATTCCTGTGTCGTTATCAAGCAGAGGAAGAGTAAATATGAAAAGAAGTTACTGTGTAAAAATAAATGCAACTACTGTTTTTTTTTTAATTATTTTTATTTCTTGTATCATCTATTACCTTTAAGTCATCTTAGAACATCAACACAAATAAACAACCATATATGTTGGCTAAATAAATATGGTCCTATTTGGAAACTCAAATTGTTCTTCTTGTGCTAATAATGAACTATGAAACATTCGGGAGGATCCAATGCCGCACGGTTTTATATAAAAACTCATTCTTACCAGACTCTGTAATTCTCTGGAATGCTTTACATACCCGAACATGTTAAATCCCTTACTGGCGTCAATGCTTTCAAAACTGCATTAATTTGAAGAAATAAGAATATTCACTTTGATGTAAATCTAGGCTCAAGGCGTTGTCAAATCCTTCACTGTCGTCTACGGTTGGGGTGTAGCGATCTCAATGCTGATAAATTTAACAGACATATATCTGACAAAGCAGATTGCTCTTGCGGCCATGCCACTGAGGACGCACTTCATTACTTTTTCGTCTGTTCAAGATTCGATTAAGTTAGATCCAACAAATTCTATTATACAAATGGCTTTTCATAAGAAACAATTTTATATGGCCACCCATCTTTGAACACTGTTACCCAATCTGAAATTCTAAAATCAGTACATCTATTTATAATCGAAACTAAACGTTTTGACTGAACACGTATGATACTGACTGCGGATATCAAACATGTATTCAGCCATCATCTCCAATCTGTAATGAACTTATTTTCAGTTTTACTACCTGTATTATAATTCTTAGACACCATGTTTACTATATGTCGCTCTTGTCATGATCATGTTCATATATTTTGTTGTTGGAGCGGTCTTCACATAAGCTCACACGAGCTTGTTGACCAATCCAGTTCATGTATCTTTTCATGGAATAAATACGTTTAAACCACATAAACGTGCTACTTATGAGCATAACATTTGTGATGAATGTTATTAAAAAGGGACAAAAAAATAAATATCAATAGCAACTTGTCAGTTTGGTGCAAAATCTGATATCTGAATGAAAACCAACCGATTAGCCAAAAATGCATGAAGTACACAATGCACTTTTGTCATACAAACTTGAAGGACACTTATGAACAAAGATGCTTGGGATAATCTATCTATACAAAAAAAACTTTAAAACAACCAAATTTTTGAAACAGAAAGAAATAATTAAGGAAAATTAAAACCAGTGTTTGTTGCTAGAATGTGGATATTTTTATTCTAAAAGTTGAAGATATTAATCTTTAACAATTGTTTTTCTTACAAAAGACTCCCGATAAAACAGGAAGAACCTCCGTATTAAACAAAATATGAATCTGCAAAATGTGATGGTGAACACGGAACTACTGTTACTTACCTGTACTTACTTACATCCAAAATTTAATTAGCGCTTCAAGTGTAGCTGATTTGAACCTTGAACCACAGAAAGACACCATAACAAGATGCGAACGGGTTTGTTAAATGGAATTGATGCAGCTATGCCCGGTAAGAGATGAATTTTGAAATTAAAATGTCCACTAACGACATTTTACATCAAACAGAGGAACCTGCATGTGTCAAGGATCGTAATGACCCAGAGAGCAATTGTAATCAAATGATGGACATGTCCGTGTCAATGTATGTCACCAAGGCCCAGGCAGGGTCAGGGTCTAGAGGGGCACATGTAGTAGAGCCAATGGCAATGTGAAGGAAGCCAGTGTCCACTATATATACTGTTGATTCGGATTACCTGAGCATCATTCCTCAGTGTCTGATATCCACGCATCTTAACACAAACGCATTCAGAAATTTCACCATGGAGTCTCTTGAGATGTCTGCACTTACGGAGTACCTAGTTTCCGGAAAGTACCCTGAAGACCACAGCAAGGACATGAAGAGGCGTCTACGAGAGAAGGCCAGTTCCTTCACCGTGGTCGATAGAGTTCTCTATCATTTGGGCCACCAGGGCAAGAAGCAGAGAGTCGTCGGGAAGGATGAGAAGATGAAGATCATAGAGGAACTGCACGCAAACGTCGTCGGAGGTTGCCATTTTGGCACAAATGCGACCATTGCGAAGGTGTCTGGTCGTTTCTGGTGGAAGAGCATGGCTGCTGACGTACGGGATTACTGCAAGACCTGCGCCAGATGCCAAAAGGCCAACCCCAACAACAAGCCTCAAGTCTCCAGCCTCCACCCTGTGCCTGTGAGGAACCTCTTCCACCGTTGGGGAGTAGACCTGATCGGCCCCCTGAAGGAGACAGCTTCTGGCCAGAAGTACATCATCGTCGCGACAGAGTATCTCACAAGATGGGTTGAAGTTGGTGCTATTCCCGACAAGACTGCTTCAAGTGTACATCGTTTTCTGATGACTCTTGTGTACAGGTATGACTACAGGCATAAATAACATACAAGAAATACAAAAAAAAACCAAGCTGCGTATTCTAAGTTCTTATCATAGTGCACTTATCATGTAAACTGGGTTTAGACATCCATCAAACACATCAACAATTAATCAACCATTGTTCATATGTTAAAATACCCATCTGAAACTAATTTTTAGATTTGTCTAGTCTCATACATACTGTCAAAATTTGGCATGATAGAGTAGACAGAATAGGTAATTGATAATTTTGAAATTCCGATTATGTAAAATTTCTATTGAAATAAGTTCAGTACAGTTACATCGAGTTAAGGCATAAGAACAGATATGACTTATATGCTGATGGTCAGTAATAAAGTGCATGTACAGAAATAAAAAATGATGTTCTCAAATTTATTCATTTTCTCACTTCAATGTCCTGCCAAAACTGTTTCTGTTATATGTGACATGGAATATGTTTTTACACAAAATGAATCTACACATCTGTTGCAAAATATCAACACAATCCGATGCATTGCTACTTTGTTAAAGGCAACCAAAATTAAATGACATTTGCACTTGGATACGCGTATAAGTAAACAAACTAACTTACGCAGCTGTAACAAAAACGCAACATTTTACTACTTGTATCATATAGCGAACCGAAAAACTGCAGCTTTAGAATAGTTGACCACTTGTGTGACCCTTATGCATCAAATGATTTGATTTCAACGTTACAATGAAGATATATATATATATAATATACGTTAAACAACCTGGTATGCGTCCTATGTAATTAGGATTTCCACCAAGAAAAAAAATTGTCATAATAGATATCTGACATCTACTAATGATTTGTAAAACTTCTATGAATTGATTGTAATGTAGTATCTTATGACATCTTCTGTTTTACGACATACAATAGAATGTTCAACATTGACAAGGTGACAGGTGAATTAAACATTTATGTACATGAACAGCAAGAACCTTTCTTCAATTTTATTTGACACGTTTACAGGTTCGGAGCATGCCAGGTCCTTCTACGTGACCAGGGAAGAGAATTTTGCAATTCTCTTGTCAGGGAGCTGATCTGACAGATCAGGCGATGACTTCCCCCTACCATCCCCAGACCAACGGCCTCACCGAGAGGTTCAACCAGACCATGACAACCCAGTTGATGAAGATGGTCAACAAAGACAACAACGACTGGGACGATTTCCTTCAGCCCGTTGCTTTCGCCTACAGAACGAACGTCCAAGCATCAACGAAGACGTCACCCTTTGAGCTGCTGTACGGACAGAAGGCCCGTCTGCCCATCGACCTGGCATCCTCCGGTACCGAGTCGACCTGGGAACCTGACACGGAGGCAGTAGCTGCGCGCATGAAGGAGCTTTCAGACGCTGTTCCTGCATCTAGATCTGCAGCCAGGGACAACATCCAGAAGGCGCAGGAGAAACAGAAGATACGCTACGACCTGAAACATTCATCTCCAACTTTCAAGGTTACTATTGACATTCTCAAAAAACTTGCCCAATCGTTCGGAAATATGTCTCGTCTATTTTATTGTGAAGTTTGATGTAGGCTATTATCATCGAAACAAGCCAAAGAAAAACTCAATGAACTGAACTTTTATTCCCAAAGACAAAATGCACAGTATAATGAATCCTTCAGGCAGTAAGATTTATGCCTCGTTAAACTGAAATCTATGAATGCATTTCACATGACAATGACAATGACTGGAAGTACAATTATGTAACGAGTTTATTTCTACCCTGTTTAGATCGGTGACAAGGTTGCACTCGTCAATCGAAGAAGAGAGACAAGAATGGGGGACAAACTTGCACCGCGCTATTTCGGACCTTACACCATCGAGGAAGTCCTTGGAAAAGGAGTGTACTACCTGAGGAACGGTGAGAAGATCCTCAAGACCAAGTACAACGCTTCAAACCTCAAACCGTGGCATGACACAGCACTAGCCTCCACAACGCCACCCGCCGCCGCTCCAGTCTCTCCGCCGTTCTCCGCCGCCGCTCCAGTCTCTCCGCCGTCCTCCGCCGCCGCTCCAGTCTCCCCGCCGCCCTCCGCCGCCGCACCAGTCTCTCCGCCGTCTTCCGCTGCCGCTCCAGTCTGTCCGCCGTCTTCCGCCGCCGCTCCAGTCTCTCCGCCGCCCTCCGCCGCCGCTCAAGTCTCTCCGCCGCCCTCCGCCGCCGCTCCAGTCTCTACGCCGTCCTCCACCGCCGCTTCAGTCTCTCCGCCGTCCTCCGCCGTCTCTACGCCGTCCTCCGCCGCCGCTTCAGTCTCTCCGCCGTCCTCCGCCGCCGCTCCAGTCTCTCCGCCGTCCACCGCCGCCGCTCCAGTTTCACCGCCGACTTTCGCCACCGCTCCAGTGCACTCATCCGCCGCTGTTACGTCCCAAACCGTTTCGAACACTTGGATTTCATCCCTCAACCTGACGCTTTCTGACAAGGATGACATAGTTTCCGGACGATGGCTGAACGACCGAGTTATCGATGCTGCATCAACACTCATTCGCCGTGAAACAGGAGTAACAAACCAGACGACCCTTCTCGCGCAGACGGAATTTCTCCCAGTACCAAAGACGGAACACACGGTACAGATACTGCACGACAAGGATCATTGGGTAACAGTCGCAGGCACAAGTTCAGATATCTTCTACGCAGACAGTTTAAAACGGACAGTGAGTGGACATTTAAAGAGACAGATTAGGGAACTTTTCAGCAACCGAGGAGACAAGAGTGGACATATCAACATAGAACTGTAATCATGTGACCTCCAGAGGAACGGTTCCGACTGCGGCGTGTTCGCAATTGCGAATGCTATTGAGCTCGCGTTAGATTGTTCGCCAGCAGGATGTTTCTATGTGCAGGAAGCAATGAGGGACCACCTGGTATCCCTTCTGGAAACAGGCCGTTTGACCCCATTCCCAAAGACAAGAACCAGCTGTCCCAAATCAAGATTTGTTAAATTGTAAATATTTCATTGTTTTGTTATTGTATAAAGTTGTTAAACACGTAAAACAAATTTGTTGTTTTATTTTCATACATCAGCTGGACAATTTAGAAAAATACCATGTTCGTAACAATCCTTTAACTATACGTTATGCACCCTTAAGAACGTTCGAACCGTCTAAATGTATGTACAGGAAACCATGCGTAGATGAACTGGTTGATTGGCATTTAGTATAGATTAAGGCGTAAGATGTGAAGGGACGTGTAAGGACGAACGCCAACCACAGATCAATGATGATCATGATAATAGCAAGCAATAAACAGTCTTGAAAACCGAAATAAATGTTGGCATTGTTAATGCACCAATAAAAACTTAAATATGAATTAGTCTACCGAATTAAAGGTTAATATAGTAAACGTAAACAAACAGTGTAATCTAATCGCCCCTGGAAAATGTATGTAAATAAATTTAAAATCGCTCACCTTAAAATATCTTATGGTAATAGTAAACACCAAGAATAGAATCGCCCCCTTTAAAGGTATCTAAGTATGTTTATCGAACCCAGAATAGAATCGCCCCCTTTAAATATATCTAAGTATGTACATCAAACCCAGAATAGAATCGCCCCCTTTAAAGGTATCTGAGTATGTTCTTCAAACCCAGAATAGAATCGCCCCCTTAAATGTATATAACTATGAACTTCAATCCCGGTATAGAATCGCCCCCTTTAAATGTATCTAACTATATTCATCATGCCAAGAATAGAATCGCCCCCTTTAAATGTATCTTAGTATGTACATCAAACCCGGTATAGAATCGCCCCCTTTAAAGGTATCTGAGTATATTCATCAAACCAAGAATAGAATCGCCCCTTTAAATGTATCTAAGTATGTACATCTAACCCAGAATAGATCCACCCCTTTAAATTTCTAAGTATGTACATCTAACCCAGAATAGAACCACCCCTTTAAATGTATCTAAGTATGTTCTTCAAACCCAGAATAGAATCGCCCCCTTAAATGTATATAACTATGAACTTCAATCCCGGTATAGAATCGCCCCCTTTAAATGTATCTAACTATATTCATCATACCAAGAATAGAATCGCCCCCTTTAAATGTATCTAAGTATGTACATCTAACCCAGAATAGAACCACCCCTTTAAATGTATCTAAGTATGTTCATCGAACCCAGAATAGAATCGCCCCCCTTAAATATATCTATGTATGTAGATCAAACCGGGGATAGAATCGCCCCCTTTAAATGTATCTTAGTATGTATAACAAACCCGGTATAGAATCGCCCCCTTTAAATGTATCTAAGTATGTACATTTAACCCAGAATAGAACCACCCCTTTAAATGTATCTAAGTATGTTCATCGAACCCAGAATAGAATCGCCCCCTTTAAATGTATCTTAGTATGTATAACAAACCCGGTATAGAATCGCCCCCTTTAAATGTATCTAAGTATGTACATCTAACCCAGAATAGATCCACCCCTTTAAATATATCTAAGTATGTACATCAAACCGGGTATAGAATCGCCCCCTTTAAATGTATCTTACTATGTACTTCAAACCCAGAATAGAATCGCCCCCTTTAAATATATCTAAGTATGTACATCAAACCGGGTATAGAATCGCCCCCTTTAAATGTATCTAAGTATGTATAACAAACCCGGTATAGAATCGCCCCCTTTAAATTTATTAAAGTATGTACATCAAACCCAGAATAGAATCGCCCCCTTTAAATGTATCTAAGTATGTACATCAAACCCGGTATAGAATCGCCCCCTTTAAATGTATCTAACTATGTTCTTCAAACCCAGAATATAATCGCCCCCTTTAGGTAAATCTAAGAATGTATAACAAACCCGGTATAGAATCGCCCCCTTTAAATGTATCTAAGTATGTACATCAAACAAGAATAGAATCGCCCCTTTAAATGTATCTAAGTATGTACATCAAACCCGGTATAGAATCACCCCCTTTAAATGTGTCTAAGTATGTACATCAAACCCAGAATAGAATCGCCCCCTTTAAAGGTATCTGAGTATGTTCTTCAAACCCAGAATAGAATCGCCCCCTTAAATGTATATAACTATGAACTTCAATCCCGGTATAGAATCGCCCCCTTTAAATGTATCTAACTATATTCATCATGCCAAGAATAGAATCGCCCCCTTTAAATGTATCTTAGTATGTACATCAAACCCGGTATAGAATCGCCCCCTTTAAAGGTATCTGAGTATATTCATCAAACCAAGAATAGAATCGCCCCTTTAAATGTATCTAAGTATGTACATCTAACCCAGAATAGATCCACCCCTTTAAATTTCTAAGTATGTACATCTAACCCAGAATAGAACCACCCCTTTAAATGTATCTAAGTATGTTCTTCAAACCCAGAATAGAATCGCCCCCTTAAATGTATATAACTATGAACTTCAATCCCGGTATAGAATCGCCCCCTTTAAATGTATCTAACTATATTCATCATACCAAGAATAGAATCGCCCCCTTTAAATGTATCTAAGTATGTACATCTAACCCAGAATAGAACCACCCCTTTAAATGTATCTAAGTATGTTCATCGAACCCAGAATAGAATCGCCCCCCTTAAATATATCTATGTATGTAGATCAAACCGGGGATAGAATCGCCCCCTTTAAATGTATCTTAGTATGTATAACAAACCCGGTATAGAATCGCCCCCTTTAAATGTATCTAAGTATGTACATTTAACCCAGAATAGAACCACCCCTTTAAATGTATCTAAGTATGTTCATCGAACCCAGAATAGAATCGCCCCCTTTAAATGTATCTTAGTATGTATAACAAACCCGGTATAGAATCGCCCCCTTTAAATGTATCTAAGTATGTACATCTAACCCAGAATAGATCCACCCCTTTAAATATATCTAAGTATGTACATCAAACCGGGTATAGAATCGCCCCCTTTAAATGTATCTTACTATGTACTTCAAACCCAGAATAGAATCGCCCCCTTTAAATATATCTAAGTATGTACATCAAACCGGGTATAGAATCGCCCCCTTTAAATGTATCTAAGTATGTATAACAAACCCGGTATAGAATCGCCCCCTTTAAATTTATTAAAGTATGTACATCAAACCCAGAATAGAATCGCCCCCTTTAAATGTATCTAAGTATGTACATCAAACCCGGTATAGAATCGCCCCCTTTAAATGTATCTAACTATGTTCTTCAAACCCAGAATATAATCGCCCCCTTTAGGTAAATCTAAGAATGTATAACAAACCCGGTATAGAATCGCCCCCTTTAAATGTATCTAAGTATGTACATCAAACAAGAATAGAATCGCCCCTTTAAATGTATCTAAGTATGTACATCAAACCCGGTATAGAATCACCCCCTTTAAATGTGTCTAAGTATGTATAACAAACCCAGAATAGAATCGCCCCCTTAAATGTATATAACTATGAACTTCAATCCCGGTATAGAATCGCCCCCTTTAAATGTATCTAACTATATTCATCATACCAAGCATAGAATCGCCCCCTTTAAATGTATCTTAGTATGTACATCAAACCCGGTATAGAATCGCCCCCTTTAAATGTATCTAACTATATTCATCATACCAAGAATAGAATCGCCCCCTTTAAATGTATCTAAGTATGTACATCAAACCCGGTATAGAATCGCCCCCTTATGAATGTATCTAAGTATGTACATCAAACCCGGTATAGAATCGCCCCCTTTAAATGTATCTTACTATGTACTTCAAACCCAGAATAGAATCGCCCCCTTTAAATATATCTAAGTATGTACATCAAACCGGGTATAGAATCGCCCCCTTTAAATGTATCTTAGTATGTACATCAAACCCGGTATAGAATCGCCCCCTTTAAAGGTATCTGAGTATATTCATCAAACCAAGAATAGAATCGCCCCCTTTAAATGTATCTAAGTATGTACATCTAACCCAGAATAGATCCACCCCTTTAAATTTCTAAGTATGTACATCTAACCCAGATTAGAACCACCCCTTTAAATGTATCTAAGTATGTTCTTCAAACCAAGAATAGAATCGCCCCCTTAAATGTATATAACTATGAACTTCAATCCCGGTATAGAATCGCCCCCTTTAAATGTATCTAACTATATTCATCATACCAAGAATAGAATCGCCCCCTTTAAATGTATCTAAGTATGTACATCTAACCCAGAATAGAACCACCCCTTTAAATGTATCTAAGTATGTTCATCGAACCCAGAATAGAATCGCCCCCCTTAAATATATCTAAGTATGTAGATCAAACCGGGGATAGAATCGCCCCCTTTAAATGTATCTTAGTATGTATAACAAACCCGGTATAGAATCGTCCCCTTTAAATGTATCTAAGTATGTACATCTAACCCATAATAGAACCACCCCTTTAAATGTATCTAAGTATGTTCATCGAACCCAGAATAGAATCGCCCCCTTTAAATGTATCTTAGTATGTATAACAAACCCGGTATAGAATCGCCCCCTTTAAATGTATCTAAGTATGTACATCAAACCGGGTATAGAATCGCCCCCTTTAAATGTATCTTACTATGTACATCAAACCCAGAATAGAATCGCCCCCTTTAAATGTATCTAAGTATGTACATCAAACCCGGTATAGAATCGCCCCCTTTAAATGTATCTAACTATGTTCTTCAAACCCAGAATATAATCGCCCCCTTTAGGTAAATCTAAGTATGTATAACAAACCCAGAATAGAATCGCCCCCTTAAATGTATATGAATATGAACTTCAATCCCGGTATAGAATCGCCCCCTTTAAATGTATCTAACTATATTCGTCAAACCCGGAATAGAATCGCCCCCTTTCAATGTATCTAAGTATGTACATCAAACCCGGTATAGAATCGCCCCCTTATGAAAGTATCTTATTCTGTACATCAAACCCGGTATAGAATCGCCCCCTTTAAATGTATCTTACTATGTACTTCAAACCCAGAATAGAATCGCCCCCTTTAAATATATCTAAGTATGTACATCAAACCGGGTATAGAATCGCCCCCTTTAAATGTATCTTAGTATGTATAACAAACCCGGTATAGAATCGCCCCCTTTAAATGTATCTAAGTATGTATAACAAACCCGGTATAGAATCGCCCCCTTTAAATGTTTTAAAGTATGTACATCAAACCCAGAATAGAATCGCCCCCTTTAAATGTATCTAAGTATGTACATCAAACCCGGTATAGAATCGCCCCCTTTAAATGTATCTAACTATGTTCTTCAAACCCAGAATATAATCGCCCCCTTTAGGTAAATCTAAGAATGTATAACAAACCCGGTATAGAATCGCCCCCTTTAAATGTATCTAAGTATGTACATCAAACAAGAATAGAATCGCCCCTTTAAATGTATCTAAGTATGTACATCAAACCCGGTATAGAATCACCCCCTTTAAATGTGTCTAAGTATGTATAACAAACCCAGAATAGAATCGCCCCCTTAAATGTATCTAACTATGAACTTCAATCCCGGTATAGAATCGCCCCCTTTAAATGTATCTAACTATATTCATCAAACCCAGAATAGAATCGCCCCCTTTAAATGTATCTAAGTATGTATATCTAACCCAGAATAGAACCGCCCCTTAACATATATCTAAGTATGTACATCTAACCCAGTATAGAACTACCCCTTTAAATGTATCTAAGTATGTTTATCGAACCCAGAATAGTATCGCCCCCTTTAAATATATCTAAGTATGTACATCAAACCGGGTATAGAATCGCCCCCTTTAAATGTATCTTAGTATGTATAACAAACCCGGTAAAGAATCGCCCCCTTTAAAATGTATTCTAAGTATGTACATCAAACCGGGCATAGAATCGCCCCCTTTAAATGTATCTAAGTATATACATCAAACCAGAATAGAATCGCCCCCTTTAAATGTATCTAAGTAGACGTACACTTAACCCTACATAGTATACAAACAAACGAGTTAAGAATCGTTTCCATGAAATGTATCTCAATATGTATATCAAACCTAGTAAAGAATCATTCCCCTCTAAATTTATCACATGTAAGTATGTACATTGATATATAGTCTTCTGGCCTCATTTCTGTTGTTACAATTTGACAACATTAAAGAACTTTTAGAATATCAGTTTCATTTTGTTAACAGTATTGAGCGTTTTTTCTCTCTTCAACTATTTCAAGTCACTTGTTAATAGGGTATGCAGCAAATGCACAAAGCCAGCCGCACGGAGTTTTACCGCCAACAATTGAATGACATAATTGCAAACTCAGTTATGTTACCTCCTTTGTATATTATATTCTAAACTACAGTTCCACTTTTCCTCTAAAGATATATTCAATAATACGCATAGCTGTAGATAGTAATAAAGAGTTTGGACTCCACGTCTCTTCTTTCACGAGAATGTAATTTCGTAAAAATCACTAAAATATCTCCGAAAATACTTATCAAAAAGTATAATACATCATATTTCTTCATTCAATCCAATTTTTAAACATTATGAAGCTGTAAACAGCATTTTAATAGCATTTATGGAGGGGGGCGATTCTATTCAGGGGGGAGATTTTATTTCGTGAAGGGGGGAGATTTTATTCTGAGGGGGGAGATTTTGTACCGGTACAAAATCGCCGGGGGGAGATTTTATACCGGGGGCGATTTTATTTCGTGACACCGGCCTGCTGATGTGTGACTTGATGCTGATCAATTATGACATAATTATGACGTCAGGCTGTTTGGTCAGTGCAAGATGTTATTAAACAGTGTGTTATAACTTGGTAGATTTATCAAACAGCAAGATCTTCAAAGGGTGAGTAAAAATATACCTTTGGAAACATGATAATTCCTGGCAGCGGTGACTAGGGATTATTGAGATAGCGATAGTCTTGTGTGAGTACCAATTGCAATAGTGATAGTCTTTTGTCGGGTACTAATGTGATAGTTATGACTATAGTTTATGACAAAATGAAAGACAGAATTTGCAGCTTTGTTTGTGATGACTTCAAACTCGGTTGCATTTACAGATGTAATTTTGAAATGGCCACAAGAAGGTTGTATGTTGTATGTTCTGGTTTCTAATGTAGCTCTCAGAAATTTGTTTTTTTAATCTTCCAAATTCCAAATGTTAAAAAATGTTGATACTATCGATAGTTAGACGTTACATTGCTACTATTGATATTTCAATAGTTCGGATATGCTTCTAAATTTTTGTATTAACATTCATATATACATGATAGATAATTGGACAAGTGTCTAGAAACATGCATTCTCACCCCACAGAAGTGTTGATACAGACTCTGTTCTAATACGCCGAAAAAAATGTTATTACAAATTCCAAAAATACAAAATTATTCAAAATTTCCGAAAATTCTTCAGTTTACAAATCAGTACTCCAATATCAGATGTGCATGTGTATATGAACAAAACTTAAACAAAACCTTCTCTTTGAACTGCTGACACTTAAAGTTCGTGAAAATGATATTACTACTTGAGTGTTCCTTTGTTTCTTTTGAGTAGTATATAAACTAACTGATTGGCAAAGTACTTCAAAGAACATACTTGACATGGTAAGCGATCAGACGGAGTTAAATAGGACAGTCAAGCACATTGGTTCCCAATATTTCCTAAGTACCACCACAGACGCAGATCAAGTCCTGAAATGTGATACAGCCTTTGTTCTATAACGCCGAAATCCGTGGGTTCAAGAAGTTTCCTGTGGCGAAAATAAATACATAAGCTACGTACATTAAGTTTGTTTGCTTACCTACATACATGTATTCCAGTGCAATGTAATTGAAATATCTTTGAGGCATCCTAGCATTGCGAAAAGGAAACGGATTATGTTGAAATTTCACTTCACTATTAACATTCTGTTTGCGTTAACATATTCGTTTGTCATACCAAACAGATAACTGTAACGCATTTGGCAGGACATTGAACTGACCAGGGGTCAAAATTTTGAAAACATTATTTTTAAAATTTTACTCAACAAAATTCTTCATGAGGGATCAACAGCTTTAGATCAAAATCATATATGTACCGCCATACTAAGGCAATGTAACGGTGCTGATTTTTTTACCAATTTTTATGGAATATTTTAATTGATATTTACGAAAATCCGAATTTCACAATTCTGATCCAATCCGTCTATTTAACAATATTCAAAATTGGTTAGCAGTGACGAGACGATCTCGAAATATACTTTGGGAATTAGGAACTAGGAACTAGGAAGCATTTGTTTGTGAATAAGTTTTAATTGGTCCGAACCTTAAAACGGCCATCCTGGACGGCTTATTTATGCACCGATGTCATTAAAATTCTAAATATATGTTACAACATATTTATAGCAATTTATAAGTGCAAAAAATAAAGATTGTCATTTTGTCCTATTATATGTGTGACAGGGAGATACCATGTATGTCTGTGTGTAGTAATTATTAAGTGCTAATTAATTTTTAAGATTCGTAAATAGTCATTTATCCTTTATCTTTATTTCAGCATTTAAGAGGCGCTGAAATAGTCATGTAAACTGTTCTAGTTGTTTCTTCACATGTTTTTAGTCATATTACTATAATGTTCACCCGACCATGACAGCACCTATCATGATTGGCTTATTCAAATCTGCACGCTTTTTCTATGCATGAGCACTGCGCACCCTGACACGTCTCACATTTACCCGACGAGACAGACGCATACGATTTGCAAAGACATTAATAACGATCTAAATCAGGTTAGTAAATCAAATATCTTAATGGGTAATCAGCAAACAGGCAAACATAAATTAAAATAAAGCATAGCTATCTTTTAATCATAATAATAACCACAAATAATGGCAAAGTTACACATCATATGGTTTCTTAAGTGTAAAATAGTACATCTTTCAAGTTTATCATTTTTGTATTAATGGACAATTGGTGTAACGCATCTTAATTTTTTTACAGCATTTAAGCATCGTCTGCTATGGCCGTTATGCCGGTACACGGGCCCCTGTGCCATATATTGGGTATGTACAAAATGTCTTGATTCATAATGTTTATATCATATATAAGGTTGAACATGATGAATTTGCTTGTATAATTTGTGACTTATAACTTTTGATGCAAATTCAATCTTTTGCTTTCTGTTGTATTATCATTTTAAATGTAAATGTATTCCATCTGTATTGTAAGGTGACCATGCATGTAGTGTCACCATGCATAACATTGTTATTAGATTGATTTTATATTGTTGTCATAAGGACGGGGCTGCTATCAGTTTTTGTGAAGTTTCCATCGCCGCCGCCGCCGCCGCCGCCGCACTCGTACTACTAGCTATAACTTTTTTCCACTAAGCTTTCCAGAACTCTTATTCATACCTTACTACTCATACCTCGGGGGAACGATTTTGACACGTTCACTTTCAAGGTCAAAGGTCAAGGTCACGAGCTATGTATTCACTCTAAGAATTCCTTGGCGGGGTTTACACTACGTCCGTTTTTTCAATGCGATGCGTTAAAAAAAATCGCATAAGAACGCAACACGTTGTTTTCAATGAGCCGGCATACACTACGTCCGTTTTTCCAATGCGTTGCGTTGCGTTGCGAATAAAATAGAACCTGTTCTATTTTTTTGCGAATTCGCAATGGAATTCCCTGTGTGACGTCATATTTTCATCATCGGAAAAGGTATTTCCCCACCACGTGGAACAAACAGTCAGTCGGGTAGGTATAGTATTGCATGTGTTTATGTGTTTAAATGCGTTATTCACAAGAATATAAAACCAATTGATTTGAACATTTATCATTGAATGCTTCCAGATGAAATTCATGTAGTAAATTGATTATAAATTTGATATTATTACATACATACATACATACATGCATACATACTTACATACATACATACATTCATACATACATACATACATACATACATACATACATACATACATACATACACACATATTACTTTTAACGCATCGCATCGCATCGCATGTAAATCGCATGCGAAACGGACCTAGTGTATACCATCAAATCGCACACGTCAACGCAGCGTAAAAAATTCGGACGTAGTGTAAATCCGGCCTATAAACGCGATAACTTGAAAAGTTTGTGTGCTATGAAGCTCTCACTTGGTATATATCATCCTTGGAAAAGTAAAATATTTTGAAAAGGCTTTGGCTACAATCCGTCAAAGGTCAAGGTCACAGCAAGGTCATGACGTAAGCATGTTTTAGCGAAAATGCTTTATTTTAACTATGAACACTTTTAATCAATACATGATTGTTATACTCAATAAAAAGTGTTCAATGATTGTGTGACCTTGAAGGTCAAAGGTCAAGGTCATGAGATATGAGTTTTTACAAAATGCACTAAATTGGGGTATAACTTTATCCCATTTAGCTTTTCAGAACTCATGAACATGTCAAAATGTTAATACTTCCAGGGCATCATTATGACATGTTCACTTTCAAGTTCAAAGGTCAAGGTCACGAGTTATAAAATAACCACAAAATTCTTTGTAAACACGGTAACTTGAAAAGTTTTTGTGCTATGAAGCTCTTAATTGGTATATATCATCCTTGGAAAAGTAAAAAAAATTGAAAAGGTTTCGGCTACAATCTGTCAAAGGTCAAGGTCACAGCAAGGTCATGACTTAAGCATGGTTTAGCGAAAATGCTTAATTTTTACTATGATCACTTTTAATCAATACATGATTGTTATACTCAATAAAAAGTGTTCAATTATTGTGTGACCTTGAAGGTCAAAAGTCAAGGTCATGAGATATGAGTTATTGCAATTCCTTGTAAACAGAATAACTTGAAAAGTTTTTGTGCTATGAAGTTTAGATTTTGTATATATTATCTCTTGAGAAGTACAACAAAGTTCAAAAAGTTTTGAGTACTAACTGTCGAAGGTCAAGGTCACAGCAAGGTCAACATATATGGAGAAAATGGATTAATTTAATTTTTAACACTTTATTTCAATACAATAATGTTATACTCAATGAAATGTGTTCATTGATTGTGTGACCTTGAGTGTCAAAGGTCAAGGTCACGAGAAAATTCCCAATTTGGTGAGGCCTGTAAAAGGCGGAACAGGGTAAGGTGAAACCCAAAGTTCCGGGGCTGCTCTGCTTTTGCGGTATCCCGCAAACGCTAATCTAGTTGTTTCAGGGTTTTAATTGTGTATCCTCATAATCCTTGCCACTCGGAATAAACCGAACTCAACCCTTCACTCACATACTGTTGTCTCTGTGACCCTGCTACATATATAAGGTCATATCTGGGATTTGAGCCTCTGCGATGAAGATCAGATCAAAAAGTAGTCGAAAGGTTTGATTCATTGAGTGAGATACTTGCCGATATTGAAACTAACAACAGTCAAGAGAAAGATTTTACCTGTTGGTTTCAATTTCTTAAGCTATTTTAGATTACAATGGATGACATTTCTTATACATTCATATTTTATGAAGCCAGACCTTGTGATATAAAGCTGTAACACAATATCTTGTACGTCATTTGGAGTGAGTGTCTTCATTAGTGGAGATGAACATTGATACCAGCATGGAATTGCTTATGACACTTTTAACGTCTGTAGTGTTGGTCAAAAGCAAAGATATTTTAAACAAAGACTTAATTGAATGCTGTATTAAGGGTATTGCCTCCCCTGCCAATCACGGAATCATATACAGCAAAGTTAATAAAACATGTCTGCTGCAAGGGGACACGCTTGATCCACATCTTTTAATAGGGTTCAAGGACTATTGCATTGGACAGGTAATTATGTCTATACATTGCTGGTTCTGGCTTTAATTTTAATACATCAGACAATTTCAAAATTATTTCTTCATTCAAGTTAAAAGAGGTAGTGGTTTTTCAATTGCAAGTTTCTGGTGAATATTGTACATTTTCGTTGGCGGTGAATCAAATGATAAAATATTCTTTACGTATGACAAACTGTTTTAATCATGGACAGATGATAAAGGTTACATTATGGTAAGTTTCTAAATCAATTGAACACTTTTTTTTAATTGACATACAAAATGATTCATTATGCGAATAAAAAAGCACAACTTCTTTATTTGGAATATAGCCCAAATTTTGGTAGAACAGGTTTCTTTTGTTATTGTTGACCATTTTTTACACATCGATTATAAATACAACGGCCAACTTCTCTTTTGTTTTTTTTGGAGGCAAAATGCAGGATGTCATTGGTAAAACGTTTAATTTGCTTTTGTAAAGATATGTTTACTTTCAAGAGCCACTTACATATGACAAAAACATTTTTGAATACACGTAGTGCCATTTGATTGAGAAAAATCGACAATTGCAAGACTTTTTATATAGTTTTAAAGCTAATTGACCTTGTATAGTGACCAAAGGAAAGTAAAAAGTCGCAATTGTCATCGAAATATGGCCGCGCACCAATCAGTAAAACGTAATTATAGAAGTTTATCGTAAGAATTGAGAATAACAGAAACCAGTTTGATAGGTAATATAACTAGTGTCTATAATTTATTCTACGTGTGAATATGCCTTCCGTGTGTGTGAGAGAAATTTTGGATTTATATAATGAATTATGCCATTAACATTCATTTCAAAGATGAACAACATAATTATGATGAAAATCACGGAGTGGCATTTTAAGGTACTAAGGTCTAGAGGCCATACTCTCCCAACAGAGACAGATCAAGTCATGAAATGTTGATACAGCCTCTGTTCCATTTCGCTGAGTTTATGGGAAAGAATGGAATGCCTGATTGGGGACAATAACAGTTAGTTGTGCAATCAGCGTCTCTGTTCTAAAATCATCATTTGGCTACTGAAACAGTGCAAAGGCGTTTTGATATGAACCATTGAGCAATTTTGTCCTCAAGAATAAACTGCCGGAACATACGGATTTGGTCTCATTAGAACATTAGAGGTAGAATCAACATTTTATCACTTGTTCTACCTCTGTGGAGAGAGAATTTCTAAAGGCGTATTTTGAGATATACCATCTATCAGCTTCAGAACCACAAGCCAGGTATGATCGAGTACAAGGCTATTTCTTGTGAGCATAAACATGAGGTAAGAGTTTTTTTTATAGTGACCTAATTATTTATTAATAGGCTCAACATTGATTTGCTTTAATCGCCATGATGTGATGAAACCTTTAGATATCAATATAGTTCATACCTTTGCATTATGTTGTATTTTGATATACATACATCATATTTGTATTTAAGACTTTTGGGTTGCCTAATTGCTTTTGTCAGTTTATTTTTAATAGCTGTACAGGAAATTTATGTTGTGATGAGCTAAAAGCATTCAAAAGTTATATAGGGTTTTCCAAAAGTTCAAGAAAATACAATTGTGTAGACGACAGTTTTATTTTGTATTTAACCTTGCATTGTGTTTTCCAACAATCAAGAAATCCTATCATCACATTAAGATATTATCTTCTGATATTTCATCAAATATTTACAACCTTGGTGATTTGATCAATCTATGTCCTTTGGTTTTGAATTTTTTATTCTAATGAACATAGATCATTAACTCTTACTTTTCTAACATAATGATGAAACAATATGCCTAAAATCCTTTATCAAAAATGAAAAATTTGTGTAAATATACCTAACTTTTATTCAATCAAAATATTATATGCTACATGGTAATTCCTCTTTAATCGCGGGTAAGGGTTAAACAAACGTTCATATCTACGTCTGTTCACTGATTGGATTTAAACCAAAACAGGCAAAAGTCATGTCTACTTTGTTTCCCATTGATTCCTTAGTGAGTGTCAATATAAGTTATAGAGACCTAACTATCGTAGTTTTGAATTACAGGTGATGCAGTATATAAATGACAGACATTTGAATTGACATACTATCACTGTTACCTTTATTTCACATGTGCCATAAATTTACAACATACTTAAAGCCCCATTGTCATACTTGCATGGGGTTCGTGTTGAAATTTAGCGACTGAGAAAATAACATTTTATTACATCACTCGGTAGAAAAATCTTGTTTATATACATGTTTTAATCAACTATAAAATTACTAATTAGATGTCTAAAGTACAGTACCCTCGGTAAAAGTGCCATAGCATTTAACTAACCTGCTTTCGGTGACGTAATCATTATGTGTGTAGGATTTACACCGCGTATCAGTTACCTCAATTGCGTCCGATGGGTATGAACTTGGGCGGCAACGAGTTCCGGATTCGGAGAAAAATAAAATAAAATCAAGTCTTGCGTAACAAAGACGGCTTTCAAGCGTACATTTTGGAAACGGAAATTGTAAGATGGCCACACTTGATTTGCCTTCATGTGCTGCCGTTTCGGTCATTTTTGTAAATTGTCTCAAATTTAATGAAGTTTCGTCCGATTTTTCCTAGGTTGGTCGCAAAATTTTGCAAAAATTAAAGGAATACAGTAAAAATACTATTAAAATATTGAACTTAAATTTGAATACGAGGCTTTAACAGACAAAAATTTGTTTTTAGGTCTCAAAGCACATGCAAGTACTTGTCGCAATATCTCTATCCATGATAATAATGGTTTTAGGCCTAAAATAGTATCAGCATAAACACTCCCGGGAAGCCGGTTACTGCAGAAATGAGCTTAAACGGAGCCCTGATACTATTTTTAGTAACTGTTACATCTCAGTCAGAGCCAAAACATGTGCAAGACCGAGAGTAAGCTTTTTTTCTCTAACATTGCGTTTATTAATGTATAAAGAGTGTTTGATAGAGGTCGAATATAGATATAAGAGTACGTTAGACAAGTAGTTTGTTCATTGTCAGTTTGCATTAATCAGGACTTGATTTGTGATTTGTTTACAAATGTGGACCAATGTTTAGGTTTTTGTCGCATTTCGGTTTCAGGAAGCCATCCTGTATTACAAAATTCTTATCACATTATCGTTCAAATACCAACATTACTTTTGCAAGTCATTGATTTCATTTCTTCAAGCTATTTTACCAAAATATCAGTGTACCAAAATTTAAAATATTTGCTCCGTTTAATTTCGTAACAGTAAAGATACGGCTCCGTTTTTCTTCGTAACACTCCTCATTAAAGTTCGTAACATCTGAAAATTCTTTTACGATGATTTTTTTTATAGAAAACAAATGTTTGCATACGATTTGACTATAAAATCATATGACAACATATTTTTATCGAAATGTGTGTCACTATTGAGAAAGAAAACGATACATGAATCAAGAAAATGAACTTTATTCCATTTCATCTACACAAAACCTGGTAATATTTCAGAAACGCAGATTTGATCTGTTCGAAATGGCAATGTACATATTCATTATTATGAGTGTAATGATGCCAGTAAGTTACAATGATAGATTGTACTCACATCCATGTTTGCATCCCTGATAAGTAACCCGTGTCCGCGTTTTGGCTCCGACTGAGATGTAACAGTTACTAAAAATAGTATCAGGGCTCCGTTTAAGCTCATTTCTGCAGTAACCGGCTTCCCGGGAGTGACAAAGACAAAGTCACCATCTGCAACTGGAAATTTCTCTCCCTAACTTTTCCTCCTGACAGGCTGAGAACATGACCATGTGAACGTAGAGGCATGACCATATAGGTCCAAACGGTGTTGCAACTTATCAGGTCAAGTCACCAGTTTCCGTATCTTACTCAATTTAAGGGTGTGTAGAACCGAATTCCTAATTTATCAAGGGTGATGAAGTGAAAATAGTCGGAACATTCAGCTCTGGGAGACCGAGGATGGACTTTGAATTGTAGTATTACCCGATGAAGTTGTTTCTGTCACGTTGCAGGTCACCCTTGAGCAAAGAAAAAATGTGGGACATAAAAACAGTAAGTAGGGATTGAATTTCGTTTGTTTGCACCTTTAAGTTTCATACTTTTGTTGTCTACAAACAATCTCTCCCCGCAGAAGTAGATCAAGTCATACAATACTTTATCTGTTCAAATAGACCACATCCGTCATTTCCGGAAGTTTCTCCCCTGGCGGCAAAAATTTGGACCACGATCCATTTGCATTACTGTTCGCTGGGAAAGGATGGTTCGTAACACAATGCCTGTGTCATGATTCAGTAGCCAAAATAGTGATTGTAGATCAGTGTCGCTGTCGCCTCCAATCAGGCATCTCCCATTCAAGACCACAAACTCAGCTAATTAGAACAGAGGCTGTATCAACATTTCATGACTTGATCTGCCTCTGTGGGGAGAGAATGGTCCACACGGATATCTATGATCGTTGACGTTGTAATGATACTTTGGCAAGTTAGGAATTGTTTAGGGACCTTATGAAAGTCTGTGATGTTGAAAATGCATGTTTCAACAAACAAAAATTGTCTTTGGTAAAATTTGAAATCATTAATGCACCATTTTCCCTGATAAACTGCAAATCGGTGTAGTTCTACTTGACACTGTTGAGATTACAAGCAGTACAGAACTAAATGTTAGATTTTAGGATTTTAACCTACTGAACAAAAAAAGTTTATTCAGAAGGTGTTAGCCTGCGAATTTGTCAATGATAATATAACTGCAAAGGGAAACTATAGGATTACCTAAAAATCTAAAATAGAAAATATCAACAATTTTGGAAAAATCAGAATTGTCCAAAAAAATCATTTGGGTTGATTCTTTTCATAAAAAACGGCTTATTTAAAACATAGACATTTGTCAAACTGATAAACTTCCCAAAACAACTTCCACTGTACCTTTCCTTAAAAGTGAAGCTGAGAAACATATCGTGAGCTTTGTGCAGAAAGGTACCAAGTGCATTTTGGCACATTTTCACTTTATTAGAAATTATTGATCACTTCAAAGTTCTTCATGTTGTGTAAAAAATTTGAAGCTGTATCTTCATTAATCATTGAAATATTTGATTATGTAAAAAGGTACCAAGTGCGTAATTCAGGAATCGTTAGAGCAGAAAGGTACCAAGTGGCACTTGGCACCTTACAGCGCTGTGACTCACGCTGAACAGTGGGGAAATGTTAGTGCAGAAAGGTACCAAGTGCCACTTAGTACCCTACAGCGCTGTGACTCACGCTGAACAGTGGGGAAATGTTAGTGCAGAAAGGTACCAAGTGCCACTTAGTACCCTACAGCGCTGTGACTCACGCTGAACAGTGGGGAAATGTTAGTGCAGAAAGGTACCAAGTGCCACTTAGTAACCTACAGCGCTATGACTCATGTTGAAAAGTGGGGGAAAAGTTAGTGCAGAAAGGTACCAAGTGCCACTTAGTACCCTACAGCGCTATGACTCATGTTGAAAAGTGGGGGAAATGTTAGTGCAGAAAGGTACCAAGTGCCACTTAGTACCCTACAGCGCTATGACTCATGTTGAACAGTGGGGAAATGTTAGTGCAGAAAGGTACCAAGTGCCACTTAGTACCCTACAGCGCTATGACTCATGTTGAAAAGTGGGGGAAAAGTTAGTGCAGAAAGGGACCAAGTGCCACTTAGTACCCTACAGCGCTATGACTCATGTTGAAAAGTGGGGGAAAAGTTAGTGCAGAAAGGGACCAAGTGCCACTTAGTACCCTACAGCGCTATGACTCATGTTGAAAAGTGGGGGAAAAGTTAGTGCAGAAAGGGACCAAGTGCCACTTAGTACCCTACAGCGCTATGACTCATGTTGAAAAGTGGGGGAAAAGTTAGTGCAGAAAGGGACCAAGTGCCACTTAGTACCCTACAGCGCTATGACTCATGTTGAAAAGTGGGGGAAAAGTTAGTGCAGAAAGGTACCAAGTGCCACTTGGTACCTTTCTGCCCCAAACTGTTTGAACAAAACGAAGGTACTATGATAATGTTCAATTAATGCCAATTATTAATATAATTAAGAAATTATAGATTTTTTGGCATGAACAAACAAGACATTTTATACTTGAAAACACCCTCCATTTAAAAGGTTTCAAGTGATTAGGTTAACATATACAATGCAAGAGATATGAATGATATAATCTAAAAATGCGATTTTCTCAAAATGTTGAAATATGCACTTGGTACCTTTCTGCACCAAACCCTCGATATGTACAAACATGGTTAGACACGTTATGAGTATTTTTCTAAATATATTTATGATAATATTGTGAAGGAAATATGAAAGCGAAAAGATACGTCAACCTAAAAGCGATGATTTTATTATGATGATAAGCCAAAATTATGTTTCTGATATTTTTGTTTTAATAAGATACGAAGTGACATGTAGCTACTGATGGAGAATATTACTAAAAGTGCATTTTTTACCCTGTTAATTTATGTCAAATCTATGAAGAAACTTTAAATGAAGTTTTTAAAAATGATAATATATTTCTTTTCTTATAGAGCCACCGAGGATTGAACAGACTGGAGGTGAAAACGTTGACAAACTGTTTGTTTATGAACAATATACCAAAACCCAAATGATTGAAATAACTTTGAGTACCTCTTCATCTCGCACTATACAGTACAGATATGATAAACCTATTGATTCACTGATATACATTCCTTTCCTTGGGAAGTTTATGTTAATCAATTCAAAGGAAAGTGATCTGTATATGCTTGATAAATTAAATGGAAAGAAATCTAAACAAATTGACACTTCTGTAAATTGTATGAGCTCCGACAACGATAAAATATTTTATGTAAAACGTCCGAACCAGTTGATGAGAATGACGCGTATTGGAACAGATAAAAAAATTGTAAAAAATCTTACCTTTTCTCCTTCGTCCGTAAAAGTTGATGCACAACGGTCATTAATTTATGCTCTTACCAAAAGGTTCATTTATAAACTTACATACAACGGGAAGGTTCTTAAGTCATTCAAAGTCGCAATGGATCAAATGTGTCTTGGGCCAAATGGAGATTTTCTGTATGTTTCGCCACGTTACTCTTGTGCTGTTTATCAATTATCTTTTTCAGACAGCAAGGCAAGACCATTTGACAAGTGTTATGTTGCTTCTGTTATAAGTACAATGTTTGTTTGGGAAGATGATTTGTATACTATTACAAAGGATTGTCGTGTGCTAATATTTGGATTAGATGGCTTAAAGAAACTGAAAACTGATAAATATGGACATGCGAATGGACAATGTTTTGGTTGTTTTGTAAATCATGATTAATATATTTCTTATCCAAGACACAATTTAAAGGGGCAGTATCACGTTTTTTGCAGATTTCATTTTGCCAATGTTTCACCAATAATTGTATCTTAATGCTAAATTTATCATAATGATAGTGTCAAAAATCTCATTACACAAACCGATCAAATATATTAGGAGAACAAATTATAAAGATTCACATAATTCCATTAGCTGCCATATATGTGCAAAAACTTTTAATTTATTTTGTGTAAGAAAAAGGAATTGCATGACTGTACATGATAATTTGATTTATTGCTATTTCATTTAGTTTAAATTCATTTTATTTCAAATGGAACCATTTATTTTAATTTTCCTGATATCCCCTTATATTCACCTTAAAACTGTTCTACTGCCCCTTTAAGGTATTGTTTTGTCCAGAGTGCCATATTTCTCTACAATTAAACATCTTTCAAATTCCTACTGCCTGTGATGTTGTGAATAAAATATTTTACACTAAAATCCTCTTTTTCATGTACATGTACTTAAGTAATGTTAAAATAAAATCGCCTTTTTTGACTGATAAATTCTATACTGTTGCCTTGACAAATCAATCAGTCCTTTTGTAAAGAAGAAATTTAACCTTTTTTTATTTTTTTATTTGAAGAATCCTTTTCTAAAATGTGGATGACATATTTGTTTAAGATCGAATGTCAAAATATGTTCGAAAGGAATTAACTGTAAAGCAAAGACGAAATGAATTAACTCATGGAACATGGCTCATTACTGTACAGCTGCGTATCTTAAGTTTGTTCACTTACCTTCGTATTCTTGTGCAAATATCATGTAGTTTGTAACGTCTTTGAGACATCATATCATAGTGAAAACGAAACCGATAATGATGAAATTTCACTGCATAAGTTAAGATTCAGTTTTCCGTTGACATATTCGTATTTCATATCTAGCAGATAGCTGTAACAAATTTGGCAGGTCATTGAAGTGACCAGGGGTCAACATTTAGAAAACACTGATTTCTATTTTGCTCTACAAAATCCTTCATAAGTGATCAACAGCTTTAGATCTTATTCATATGTGTTCATTTGCGCTAAAGCAACGTAACTGTGCTGATTTTTTCTCTACAAAGTTTTACATGGATGATTTTAATCAAAATTTAAGAAAATCCGAATTTCATAAATATGACCCCATCTGTCTACTTAACAATGCCACATATCGACATTCAGTACCAGTGACAAGACGATCCCAAAATATTGTTTGGGAATGGTTATTTTACACATGGACAATTTATGATCTTCTGTAAGTGGTCATGGAGCTATTTTATGAACGTCAAAACGAAACCCAAATTGCATGATATTTGCACTAAGATCACATGCAGGTGAACAAACTTTCGGTATGCAGCTGTACATAGCTGTTTCATCTAATTGGCTGACCAGTACCATAATTATAGCTGTTACATTGACATTTTTAATTTATTTTCATACTAAAGTGTTTATGACAACAGTACTCAATATTTCTATTTTGAAGCTTATTAGCTTCTCGATATTTCAACAAATGAAAAAAACCTCATTGGTGTAAGATTGTGACACAGAGGTGAGATTAATTTTAGCGAGGTATCACCCACGGTGCTTGAAGGTTTCAACGCAATGCTTAGCCTAACAGGTGTTGCGAGCTTTTTCCCTAGCACCTGTGATATAAGTGAAAACTTTAAGGTGAAACGTTAAAGTCTTAAGCAACATCACCCCTGTGTGCATTGTACACAATTCTACACCAGGTTTTTAACTGCGTGTAGAACAGTTCCCTACTGCAGACAACCCAGCTAACACACAACGTTCTCATAACGTTATTTTCACATCGTGGTTTGGTTACGTCACATAAATACGTAGTGACGACGTTATAAGAACGTCTAACGTTATTCCACTACATGTTTACAACATTACAGATAACGTCATTAGAACGTCATTGCAACGGATTTTTAAACATATGTGCAATGTTATCAAAACGTTGAAAGGACGTCAATATAAACATTCTCGTTGTTTAACGTTAGGTTTTGTGTTTGTGCTTATAGTTTATTTTTGAAACAGCATTTAAAAATCTTAAACTTAAGTTCTTTAATTTACACTGTTGCAAGTTTTAAAAAACAATTGTAATTGATACAAACTGAAAGTCATAATAACGTCACGAACGTGACTTTCACAACGTTACATCATAGGTCTTTTTGGACGTTTCCACAACTTCCTCACAGACACATATACACAACGTACTTGAAACGTTGTGCGAACGTTATTCTATTCCCAATTTTTGTTAAATTTCAAATTTAATGTTGTATTTCAAAATCAATCTTTATTAATTAATTAGTTCATTTCTACACACTAAGCGAAAGTGTCCTTTCCTGATTAAGCAGTGAAATAATGATAATTCTACCATAAATGTGCAAAATACTCGTTTTTGATTGGCTGCTGTGAAAAATCAGAGGGCGTATAATTTGGTTATACGGTGCTCTGTTTACTTCGTCTAATGCGCAAGAATTCATTTGTTGCCCAGCAACAAGAATTTCTGAAATATTGCTGTTGTGTCGAACATTTTCACAAAATATGCAATTATTGCGTTGTATGTACAATTTTTATAGAATTTAACGCTTGCAGTCTGTCAAAACCGGTAAAATACACGACACTGAGTCTGAGTCAATGACAACTGTTCAGATTTCCCGTTCGCACGGTCCATCATTCTGTAGCGTTAGACCAAAACGGGCTCGACAAAGTTTAACCGGCCAGAACTTCATACGAATATGAATCGAAATGCGGCATTCACTTACCTTAAATTTATTTACGACACCAATGCAATTAAACCGACGTCAAGTTTGTGAATATATGCAGAACTTAACCAAACACTAACAACCGTCACGAAATAATAAAACGTCTACTGAATAGAGTGAGCTCCCTTTGCAGCATTTGGATATTTGTCGGTAATCTCCGAGGCCTTCTATTTGTAACATCATTCGAGGTAACCAAATCCGTCAACACTGTGTGAATATCGCTCCGTGGAAATCGTGCACGGGCATCATGACACAGCACACCTGAGTCAATGCGAAAGAAATAGTTCATTTTTAAATCGCTATTATGGTAGAATGGAGATAAACATACTGTGTTTGTAAATCAGCGGCATATAACGGAATTATTATATCTCTAAATTATCCATTTAAAGCCTCACGCTACGCGTTCGACTTTAAATTAAATTTAGAGCTATAATAATTCCGTTATATGCCGCTGATTTACAAACACAGTATGTTTATCTCCTAAGTGTCTCGAAAAACTCGGCATTTAAAAGTTCGCGCCATCTTAAATGCCTGTGACGTCATTTATGACGTCATTAATATTGCGTCACAAGCCAAGCACTTTCGCCGCCATGTTTGACGTCGCTGTAGCCCCAATGTTTACATCTCCTGTTATCGGCAATGCTAGTGATGCTTTTCCTGTTTCTTACTTTAGTTTTGAGGTAAGTTATACAACATTTATTCATACATTCTATCATTATTATCCAAAGTTTGCCTACTTTTGATATGATTAGCCTATTACAAACACCAAACTGGCCTCCTACTGACACGACTGAAGTAATCCTCGCACAGGTCAGCAGAGTGTGTTATGCTAAATGAGAATCCAATGCTGCTGTGTTTCTAAAACATTAAAGATCTAACCGCAATTGATTCTCAACCTTTCCTACGGTAAAGACAGTGATCCTCGACAGTCGCAATGTGCCAGTTTTGTTAACATTACCCGTTTGGTATCAGCTGCGTGGTCAAGCTCCTTACAGTTTTTAGTCATAGCGTAACGCGCTTGATAAAGTTTCTCCTGTCACAAGTGCTGCACGGAGTTTGAAAGAATCCGATCAGCTGTTTGCGAGTTCACTTGGTGCAGGCTCTGTTTGTAATTTCATTGTTTATTTGATTGACATCTTGAACTACTTTTGATACTTCAGTACTCTATAACCAAATATAACTAGATCTTACTGAAGTGTGTTCATTGAGATATAACCTGAGTATAGTTAAAGCTGAATCATAAATCATTAATATATCTATACCACACATTACCTTACGGGCAATAAAGATACAGATCCGTGCCAGTTATATTCGGACGGTGACGGTTTTTCCCCAAAGACTTGCATGTTAAATTAGTGTAGCATAAATTATTTTCATGCAAAAATAATTATGTATGTAACACTAATTTAACCAATGGAAAAAATCTTCACTATCCGAATATAACTGGCACTTATCTTATACATCCGATAAATATGGACATGCGAATGGACAATGTTTTGGTTGTTTTGTAAATCATGATTAATATATTTCTTATCCAAGACACAATTTAAAGGGGCAGTATCACGTTTTTTGCAGATTTCATTTTGCCAATGTTTCACCAATAATTGTATCTTAATGCTAAATTTATCATAATGATAGTGTCAAAAATCTCATTACACAAACCGATCAAATATATTAGGAGAACAAATTATAAAGATTCACATAATTCCATTAGCTGCCATATATGTGCAAAAACTTTTAATTTATTTTGTGTAAGAAAAAGGAATTGCATGACTGTACATGATAATTTGATTTATTGCTATTTCATTTAGTTTAAATTCATTTTATTTCAAATGGAACCATTTATTTTAATTTTCCTGATATCCCCTTATATTCACCTTAAAACTGTTCTACTGCCCCTTTAAGGTATTGTTTTGTCCAGAGTGCCATATTTCTCTACAATTAAACATCTTTCAAATTCCTACTGCCTGTGATGTTGTGAATAAAATATTTTACACTAAAATCCTCTTTTTCATGTACATGTACTTAAGTAATGTTAAAATAAAATCGCCTTTTTTGACTGATAAATTCTATACTGTTGCCTTGACAAATCAATCAGTCCTTTTGTAAAGAAGAAATTTAACCTTTTTTTATTTTTTTATTTGAAGAATCCTTTTCTAAAATGTGGATGACATATTTGTTTAAGATCGAATGTCAAAATATGTTCGAAAGGAATTAACTGTAAAGCAAAGACGAAATGAATTAACTCATGGAACATGGCTCATTACTGTACAGCTGCGTATCTTAAGTTTGTTCACTTACCTTCGTATTCTTGTGCAAATATCATGTAGTTTGTAACGTCTTTGAGACATCATATCATAGTGAAAACGAAACCGATAATGATGAAATTTCACTGCATAAGTTAAGATTCAGTTTTCCGTTGACATATTCGTATTTCATATCTAGCAGATAGCTGTAACAAATTTGGCAGGTCATTGAAGTGACCAGGGGTCAACATTTAGAAAACACTGATTTCTATTTTGCTCTACAAAATCCTTCATAAGTGATCAACAGCTTTAGATCTTATTCATATGTGTTCATTTGCGCTAAAGCAACGTAACTGTGCTGATTTTTTCTCTACAAAGTTTTACATGGATGATTTTAATCAAAATTTAAGAAAATCCGAATTTCATAAATATGACCCCATCTGTCTACTTAACAATGCCACATATCGACATTCAGTACCAGTGACAAGACGATCCCAAAATATTGTTTGGGAATGGTTATTTTACACATGGACAATTTATGATCTTCTGTAAGTGGTCATGGAGCTATTTTATGAACGTCAAAACGAAACCCAAATTGCATGATATTTGCACTAAGATCACATGCAGGTGAACAAACTTTCGGTATGCAGCTGTACATAGCTGTTTCATCTAATTGGCTGACCAGTACCATAATTATAGCTGTTACATTGACATTTTTAATTTATTTTCATACTAAAGTGTTTATGACAACAGTACTCAATATTTCTATTTTGAAGCTTATTAGCTTCTCGATATTTCAACAAATGAAAAAAAACCTCATTGGTGTAAGATTGTGACACAGAGGTGAGATTAATTTTAGCGAGGTATCACCCACGGTGCTTGAAGGTTTCAACGCAATGCTTAGCCTAACAGGTGTTGCGAGCTTTTTCCCTAGCACCTGTGATATAAGTGAAAACTTTAAGGTGAAACGTTAAAGTCTTAAGCAACATCACCCCTGTGTGCATTGTACACAATTCTACACCAGGTTTTTAACTGCGTGTAGAACAGTTCCCTACTGCAGACAACCCAGCTAACACACAACGTTCTCATAACGTTATTTTCACATCGTGGTTTGGTTACGTCACATAAATACGTAGTGACGACGTTATAAGAACGTCTAACGTTATTCCACTACATGTTTACAACATTACAGATAACGTCATTAGAACGTCATTGCAACGGATTTTTAAACATATGTGCAATGTTATCAAAACGTTGAAAGGACGTCAATATAAACATTCTCGTTGTTTAACGTTAGGTTTTGTGTTTGTGCTTATAGTTTATTTTTGAAACAGCATTTAAAAATCTTAAACTTAAGTTCTTTAATTTACACTGTTGCAAGTTTTAAAAAACAATTGTAATTGATACAAACTGAAAGTCATAATAACGTCACGAACGTGACTTTCACAACGTTACATCATAGGTCTTTTTGGACGTTTCCACAACTTCCTCACAGACACATATACACAACGTACTTGAAACGTTGTGCGAACGTTATTCTATTCCCAATTTTTGTTAAATTTCAAATTTAATGTTGTATTTCAAAATCAATCTTTATTAATTAATTAGTTCATTTCTACACACTAAGCGAAAGTGTCCTTTCCTGATTAAGCAGTGAAATAATGATAATTCTACCATAAATGTGCAAAATACTCGTTTTTGATTGGCTGCTGTGAAAAATCAGAGGGCGTATAATTTGGTTATACGGTGCTCTGTTTACTTCGTCTAATGCGCAAGAATTCATTTGTTGCCCAGCAACAAGAATTTCTGAAATATTGCTGTTGTGTCGAACATTTTCACAAAATATGCAATTATTGCGTTGTATGTACAATTTTTATAGAATTTAACGCTTGCAGTCTGTCAAAACCGGTAAAATACACGACACTGAGTCTGAGTCAATGACAACTGTTCAGATTTCCCGTTCGCACGGTCCATCATTCTGTAGCGTTAGACCAAAACGGGCTCGACAAAGTTTAACCGGCCAGAACTTCATACGAATATGAATCGAAATGCGGCATTCACTTACCTTAAATTTATTTACGACACCAATGCAATTAAACCGACGTCAAGTTTGTGAATATATGCAGAACTTAACCAAACACTAACAACCGTCACGAAATAATAAAACGTCTACTGAATAGAGTGAGCTCCCTTTGCAGCATTTGGATATTTGTCGGTAATCTCCGAGGCCTTCTATTTGTAACATCATTCGAGGTAACCAAATCCGTCAACACTGTGTGAATATCGCTCCGTGGAAATCGTGCACGGGCATCATGACACAGCACACCTGAGTCAATGCGAAAGAAATAGTTCATTTTTAAATCGCTATTATGGTAGAATGGAGATAAACATACTGTGTTTGTAAATCAGCGGCATATAACGGAATTATTATATCTCTAAATTATCCATTTAAAGCCTCACGCTACGCGTTCGACTTTAAATTAAATTTAGAGCTATAATAATTCCGTTATATGCCGCTGATTTACAAACACAGTATGTTTATCTCCTAAGTGTCTCGAAAAACTCGGCATTTAAAAGTTCGCGCCATCTTAAATGCCTGTGACGTCATTTATGACGTCATTAATATTGCGTCACAAGCCAAGCACTTTCGCCGCCATGTTTGACGTCGCTGTAGCCCCAATGTTTACATCTCCTGTTATCGGCAATGCTAGTGATGCTTTTCCTGTTTCTTACTTTAGTTTTGAGGTAAGTTATACAACATTTATTCATACATTCTATCATTATTATCCAAAGTTTGCCTACTTTTGATATGATTAGCCTATTACAAACACCAAACTGGCCTCCTACTGACACGACTGAAGTAATCCTCGCACAGGTCAGCAGAGTGTGTTATGCTAAATGAGAATCCAATGCTGCTGTGTTTCTAAAACATTAAAGATCTAACCGCAATTGATTCTCAACCTTTCCTACGGTAAAGACAGTGATCCTCGACAGTCGCAATGTGCCAGTTTTGTTAACATTACCCGTTTGGTATCAGCTGCGTGGTCAAGCTCCTTACAGTTTTTAGTCATAGCGTAACGCGCTTGATAAAGTTTCTCCTGTCACAAGTGCTGCACGGAGTTTGAAAGAATCCGATCAGCTGTTTGCGAGTTCACTTGGTGCAGGCTCTGTTTGTAATTTCATTGTTTATTTGATTGACATCTTGAACTACTTTTGATACTTCAGTACTCTATAACCAAATATAACTAGATCTTACTGAAGTGTGTTCATTGAGATATAACCTGAGTATAGTTAAAGCTGAATCATAAATCATTAATATATCTATACCACACATTACCTTACGGGCAATAAAGATACAGATCCGTGCCAGTTATATTCGGACGGTGACGGTTTTTCCCCAAAGACTTGCATGTTAAATTAGTGTAGCATAAATTATTTTCATGCAAAAATAATTATGTATGTAACACTAATTTAACCAATGGAAAAAATCTTCACTATCCGAATATAACTGGCACTTATCTTATACATCCGCAAATTAGAGCGATTAAAACCTCCGGCTAGCGCCGTCGGGTTTAAACTAAATTTGCGAATGTTGAATAACAATGAATCCCGGAAATTTTACAAACGCAACTATTTATCTTCTAAATATATAATTATTAGAAAAAGTCGATGTATTTTAATTATTTATTCTTTATTCAGTGTTGTAGTACCTATGCTTATGATTTCACATTACTATGGCAAATGTGAATTAATTCATCTCCTATCAAAGGCTCTCACAATTAGGTGTAGGCTTTAGATACGCAAGTTTTGAATACATTTTAATATTTTCCATAGATTTAAAAACTGTTTTCAGAAGTTCAGGGAAAGACAAAGTGATCGTAGAGTCAGTGTTTTGGTTTCAATTAAGTTGACATTTGGTATGTGAAAAGAGAAAATATTTGATGATTTATTTGCTAGGACTTTTGTTACTCTTTGTCAACTCGTGACTGGTTTGAAATTGTGTCGCGTTCGAATTTTCAAATATTTAAAGACAACAAAATATTACAAGCAGCTAAGCTAATACCCCATATCCAACGAGCATACGACCCCACTGCGACCGATTTTTGTCTCCCGGTCGTGCACACTCTCACTCACTCTTACTGACACCGCACTGGAGTCTTGGGAAGAACCCCATGCTCGCACAAAATATCTTCCACACTCTCCATTGGTCGCATGTTGTCGAAGGGGGGTTTGCGATTTCGATGGTCCGTTTTCAAAAATTTTCAAATTCGGTCGTAAAGTGCTCGCATCGGTCTCAATGGGGTCTTGGTACGGTCGTGTGTCAGTCGCATGAACTCGGACCTAGGTCGCGTCCACTCGCAATGCACTCGCGCTAATTTATCACTGGTGATCAAATAATGCGATCAGTGGAGAGCGCTTCAAGACCCAAATTGCGACCGCACCACGAGTGCGAATTCCTATCCGACTTTTAAAGCGACCAATCAAGAGTGTTCCCGCGCTAATTCGCGACCAATGGCGAGCACTTCTGCGAGCGCAATGCGACCGGTTTGAACGACATTGCGACAGGCACCAGGACTATAAAAACCCACAACTGGCGGTCTTTGGTCAGTCGCAGAAACAGTCACCTAGCTGTCAACATCCATCAAAATTCGCTTCCAATAGTACTGCCGTTGAACATCATGGGTCGAACGAAGAGAACAACTCGGAAGAAAGTTAATCAGCCGACTCGTGTGACATCAAAAGAAGGTGACCAGAGGTCAGCTACACCCGTCTTAGAAGAGAGGTCTAATACACAAAAAGACGTGGTCGGGCCGTCTACCTCTCACGTAGACATACAGCCTCCATACCCAAATCGCATGCCGTCGACGCCTCCTTCTCCTTCGTTGATGGTGTCTCATCATAGCTAAGGTGTAGTCGCTGATATACTGTAGTTCTTGTCTGGTTTCAGAAACCAGAGCAACTACCAGGGCCATTTCATTTTCCATCTTATCTGTATGCTAGTCAAACTCCGAATGCCATGATTGCAGCTGGTCGCAGTCCTTTTTATACTTTGGGCCCGATCTGACGTGAAAAGGTTGTGTCGAGGTCGCATATATCTTAATGCGGTCTTGTGAAAAGTCGCAATGGTCGTACTGGAGTCGTACAAGACTCGCTACTGTCGTAATGTGGTCGCACTCGATTGCAAAAGCAATCTCACTAGTCGCAAGTTGATTGTAAGTCGATCGTATGGCGATCGTATGGCATCAACGAAACTGTCGCGGTGATCCTAACCACTCGCATGCAAAATCGCCAATTCGGTCGTATCTCAGTACGACTATGTTGAGACCGACATGCGATCTATACTGCAATTCGAAACAGTCTCAACTCTGTCTCAATGTGCTCCCCGGAAAAAAAAAAATTAATCACTTTTTGGTCGTAGTGGGATCGCATAGCCGGCTTGGTGGAACCGCAAAATCATATTTTTTTAAAATTTCTAGTATATATGTCTGCGACCAGTGCGATCGGCTTGATCGCGGCGATCGTACTATGTCGAATATCGGTCGCGGTTCGGTGGACGGGGGGCATTAGATTCGATATGTAATTGCTCGGTTAACTTTTGTTCCAGTGCGTATCTTTACCCGACACACCTGAACCGTACTTTGTTTTCTAAAAATAACATAGGGTAATACTAACAATAATAAGATATGAAATACCATGTTGCAATGATATAACGCTTAGTGAGTGCATATTTAAGGCGCTGAAATAGCCGATATGAGCGCGATCATATGCATCAAGGTACATTGAAGTGTGCGACATCCGATAACATCATTGTGCCCTATAAAGTATGAACAACGTTCCAAATATGGCGTAAATATTTTGAAGTATTCGTTTGAATCTTATTACAGTTTGCTACCCGATGTAGATGAAAGGGAGGAGTAATCTGGAGACAGAGAGTTAGGGTAGACTGCACAATGCACACGTGAATCTGGGTGTTCTGGCAGCCGCCTTCCAAAACAGGTAAACACACAGTTCATGATATCTATACATCGTAGGCCAATGTATAATTAATTTGACTTCTTAAGGCGGCCATATATATTCAAATTCATATTAGAAATAGAAATTAGAATAAGATAAATATATTAAATAGTTAAATAATTAAAAAGTCGCGATATATAAACAAATTTAATATCTTCAAACATCGCTTCAGTGTATAGTTTATTCTTAATATATGTAAAGTTTATTGTTTTCAATTCATTCATTTTCTCTTTTTTTCCTCAGAACGTTGCTCTGCTCACGAAAAGTGCTCTGAAGAAACATGTACGTCAGAGACGCGAACACTCAAGAAACGCGATTATGTATTTGATTCATCATTCTAAGACTGAATAAAATATAGTTGAGATTCTATTTATTTTTGTTGTTAACTTGTTCATTGTTGGTAGAATAGACTAAGCTAAACCTGGCCTGAATTAACTGTTTCTTTATTTGCTATAAAATACACTTGATCTTCTATGTCTTTAATCTTTAAGACTTTAATTCTGTTAACTTATCTAGCTCCTTTTTGTAATATGTTTTTAGGAATATATGCTTGTGGGTTGAATATTTTCTTTTCACTAACTGGCGTCGATTATTCATTGATGACCAGCGTCTTTTAAGACAATTATTGTATTTGCAACCTTACACAGTATTGTTTTAAACTTCAAGTGAAATTTGGATACATGTGGAAGACTTTGGACGGCTAGTATTTAGATCACGTTGTGGGGACGTGTTTTCGACTCCACACAAGGGACGTTCTTGAGACGTTTTAAAAAAACGTTTTGAAAACGTTTTAACTTGAACGTTGTCGGGACGTTATTTTAAGGTCGTGTGAAAGTCTTTAATTACATTGTGGGGACGTGTTTTCGACTCATTGGTGACGTCCGGTTGACGTAAACCTAACGTTGTCACAACGTCATAAAAACCCGTTTCCATGGAAACGTAACATAGGATTTCGTTTCCGTAGCACAACTCCAAAACGGTTAGATCTAACTCAACGAAACTTGGTATGTGCAACGGGCATCATATGGAGATGTGCCTTTTGGGGTTTTCAACTTCTTTGCATTTTTATTTTTACCCGTTTCCATGGAAACGTAACATAGGATTTCGTTTCCGGAGCACAACTCCAAAACCGTTAGACCTAGCTCAACAAAACTTGGTATGTGCAACGGGCGTCATGTGGAGATGTGCCTTTTGGGGTTTTCAACTTCTTTGCATTTTTATTTCCTCTTTTTCTCAAGGAGCATCAGGCCTTAGTAGAAAGCTAAAACTTTCTGTGCAGTCTCTTAAGTTAGATAAAGAGGATAAAGAGTAAGGGGGGAACCACATTTGCCACACCAATAAGCACAAATGATATGAAGCCTGATGAGTTACAGAGCCAATGGCTCTGTTTTTATTTTTAGCTGTTTACATGGAAACTATACTTAAGATTTTGTTTCCGAAACAGAACTTGAAAACCTAGCTCAACCAAACTTGGTGTATGGATCAATCATTATGTGTAGATGTGCCTTTTTAGGGTTTGAACTTGTTTGGATTATCATTTTTTGCAGTTTCTTTAAAATTGTAAGTTGTGAAATTTACGACACCAGAAATCGGAGATACTTAAAATTCAAAGTCATGTTTTTTTTCGTCAAAATATTCCAAATGGCGGGGGATATAGACGACGCTGTCTGCTTGTTTTCTTTATCAATGAGCTTGTAGATGAAATGAATAATTCTGGATTAAGAGGAATATTTGTCAAAGATGGTTTAAGTGATGTTTAATTGCTGTTGTTTGCAGATGATGTTACTTTGCTTGGTGACACTATAATTGGCTTGCAAAGAAAACTTGATACATTATATGGTTTTTGTTCAAAATGGGGATTTGAAGTTAATCTTGAAAAATCTTGTATAGTTGTATTCAGAATTGGTGGCTATCTTAAGAAATAAAAAAAATGGTTCTATAACGGAACACAAATGAATGTTGAATCCCACTATAAATATTGAGGTGTTTTTTTTACTACAAAATTGATCTGGTCCAAGACATGTGAAACACTAGGTTTACAAGCCAAGAAAGCCTCGTTTTCGATTTTTAGAATGTTCAAAGATTTTCCAAATATATCCTTGAAAGTTGCATCAGCAATATTTGACAGTTAATAGCTCCCATATTATTATACGGTAGTGAAATCTGGGGTCATTCATACACTACTCATATTGAGAAAATCCATTGTTTCTTTTTCAAACGTTTCCTTTGTGTTAATAAAACTATTTCTTCCAATGCTATACTTGGTGAAATTGGAAGAACATATTTATGCGTTAAATATTTCAGCAGATGTATAACATATTACATATGGATGATCATCGTCTTCCGAAAGCATGTTATGAAATGTTAAAGCAACAAGATGATCATGACAGCTGCAGTTGGGTCACCCATGTACGCTTGCTACTGTTTCGTACTGGATTCTCATATGCATGGATTACACAAGACTGTGGTAATATTGATTTATTTGTTAATGAATTTAAACAAAGATGTAAAGATATTGAACTTCAAAATTGGCATTCTAGAATAACATCCTCATATTTTCTTAAATATTATGGAGAAATTAAATCTGCCCTTGAACCTGGGAAATACATTTTAGCACTGAATACTGATAAAGATCTTATTCGTTTTTTATGCAAATTTCGCTTTCTGAGTCATAAGTTGAACATCCAACAACAAAGGTATAATATTGATACACAAATGAGTAAACTCTTATGTGACAAATGTGATTGTAATGTTAAACAAGATGAATTTCATTTTCTACTTGTGTGTCCTTTCTGTACATAGACAATTGTATATACTCAGTTATTATCATACCTTCCCATCCGAATTAAAATTCAAACAACTTCTAACAACAACAATGTACATTTATTGAAATCTGTTGCAATATTTCAAAAACGCAACCTGCCTGTGTAAATACAAATTTTGTAATAACACTAGATGTTATCCTGTCTATACGCAAACTAGTATTTAAATGATTGTACTCTTGGCCATGAGGCCTTCAATACTGAATAAACTTCTTCTTCTTCTTCTTCTTTGTTTAGTTTCATAAGTAAGAAAAATAGTAGCAAGAGAAAGGTATTGATCAACATGCATATGAATTGTGTATCCATCTATACAATTGCTGATATGTTTAAAGGGATTTTAAACCGCTTCAATTGTTCATAATTTTTCTGAGAAAGGTAAAATATGAACAGGGATGATTTGTCAATCATTTTATATTGCTTTACATTCACAAACACATAATTGAAAATAAACAATATGATAAACAACGTAGACAACAATACCAACCCCCCCCCCCCCCCCCCCCCCCCCCCCCTTTGGAAAATGCTAAAGGATAGACAGCCACCATATGCATGTTGTTTAGCGACGATAAATTGCGTCCTCGGTCCATTCGGGGGTAATGTCTGAATTTCTTTACAATGTAAATAACTACTGATTATTTGTTTTCAAACTATTCCCATACCGGTAAAGATTCTTGTAAAAACAGACACTTTTGCCAAAAGACTCAACGATAAATAGATTCAACATGAACATAAAGCAAGTATCTTGGAAGGAAGCGTAATATTCTATCTCTTTATGCAGGTCGAAGTGAACTCGCTTTTATAGATTTGGCCAATCAGAGTCACTTCCGTCTAGGGTTTCAGTCTGACGGAAGTTTTGACAATGTGGTGCGTGTCCGTCCTTAAGGCTATTTGTATAGGATTTGTTTTGTTGTCTTTAAACGATTAGATAGTGATTTTTTTTCAAATTCCTGTGTACCATAATGCATTTCATCTTTATTCTCATAAAGCGAATACTGATATGATTTGAACATATCTCATTTCATGAAAAGATGAAAGGGGATTGACAAACAGACACAAGCTTATATAGATGCCTCTCTCTTACGTAAACATAGTTTTAGAACATATGCAAGAAATCAATTACAAATGAATAAATATCTTAGTATTTTTACCACACATTTGCTTATTGAAAAGTACATGGTATGAATCCTGATATGTATCCCCCATTAAACTAACCATTTAAAGATGGATTACCTTTAATTGAAAATTGTAAGCTAAAACAATATTTGTTATTATTGGTATTAACACATAGATCAAGTTGAACAACTGATACATTTCAGAAGTTGGTTGTGTTTTATCCATTAATTTACACTTTCAATGTTTCCGTTATTATACATGTATACTTAAACCTTTTAAGATAATTACAGATTTGTGCATAATAACGCATTAAAGGGGCAGTATCACGTTTTTTGAAAACTTTATATTTTCAATGTTTTACTGATACATGTACGCTATTTTGCTAAATGTATTATTTTGATAGTGTCATAATTCCCATTACACAACCAAATCATCTATAGTCAGAGCACAAATCATAAAGATCCACATGAAGTCCATTGGCGGCCTTTTGTGTGAACACCATCAACTCATTTTGTGTAAGAAAAGGAATCGCTTGGCTGAACTTTACATTATCTATTTGGTGTATTACTGCTTTATTTGGTTAAGAAGCATTGTCTGTCAATTGGAATTTTTCTGACTAACCTTATATTTCCCCTAAAACGTGCTACTGCCCCTTTAAAACTAAAGGCATGAACCACGTATAATGCTATCAATATTAACAAACAACGACGTTTTTGTAAGTTGGGATGATTATTGAAGAGTCAATTACATTACAACCAATTACATTACAGTCAATTATATAACAGTCAATTACATTACAGCCAATTATATAACAGTCAATTACATTACAGTCAATTATATAACAACCAATTACATTACAGTCAATTGTATAACAACCAATTACATTACAGTCAATTATATAACAACCAATTACATTACAGTCAATTATATAACAACCAATTACATTACAGTCAATTACATTACAACCTCAAGGGAGACAATTTTGAAACCAAAAGTGACTAAAGCGTACATAAAGTATCACAAATTGATTCATGCCTGTATGCCTGTTTGAATTGTTCTACATTATTGATATTGCCTTTGATTTATATCTTTGTATTCTTTCTTTATTATGTAAATCCTGTTTTCAAAACATGTACTTTGGGCTGGAGGCCTGTATTACTGTAATAAACATCATGATCTTGACATTACAACCTATTACATTACAGTCAATTATATAACAGTCAATTACATTACAGTCAATTACATTACAGTCAATTATATAACAGTCAATTACATTACAGTCAAATAGAAAAGGACAACAACGATATAAGAAGTACATATGTAGGCCCTTCAAGTCATACAATAATAGCTATACATAAGTCTTACACTCTGTGGGGGCTTTTTTGCCTTGACAAGTCTAAAACGGAAAATGAATGGATGGATTTGAGTGCCTTTAACAATTTGTCGTTATTGATGTAAAATACATTCGTTCCTTTATGATTATGTCATAAAATCGAAAACAATTACTCGTGAAAATGTTTCTAATAACATCAGAACCTGAATTACCACTCATGCAATTACTGAATATAAGCAATTCCCTTACTGAAATAAAGCAATTCAATTACTGAATACAAGCAATTCAATTGCTGAATGAAAGCAATTTAGTTGCTGTATAAAAGCAATTCATTAACTTAACAAAAACCCATTCAATTACTGAATGAATTTAATTTAATTGCTGAATAAAGCAATTCAATTCCTGAATAAAAGCAATTCAATTCCCGAATAAAAGCAATTCAATTACTGAAAAAAAAACATCAATTACTGAAAACAACAACAATTTAATTATGGAATAAAAGCAATTCGGTTACTGAAAACTAGCAATCCGGTTAATGAATAAAAGCAATTCAATCACTGAATAAAAGCAATTCAATCACTGAATAAAAGCAATTCAAGTACTGAATAAAAGCAATTCAAGGACTGAATAAAAGCAATTCAATTAATAAAAAAAACCTCAATTACTGAAAACAACAACAATTTAATTATGGAATAAAAGCAATTCAGTTACTGAAAACTAGCACTCCGGTAAATGAAAAAAAAGCAATTCAATCACTGAATAAAAGCAATTTCTTATACACGTACACAAGAAAAAATTTCAAAAGCCATTTGAATCTAAAATACTCTGCTCCCTTTCGCAACTGAACCCTATAAACGTTAATTACCTGAAACCATATATCCTATGACATTTGAATATTTTTATGTGTACAGTAGAGACTACAAACCTCATTCAATGTCGGTTATGCGAAACACAAACAACGTGACAGCGAATTAAGGGAGAATATATTATCTATTCAGATGATAAAGAAAGTTAACGATCAGGAATACATAGTCCATTGGCCTCAAAGCAACAAACAGGTAATCAGTGATGAATAATGAAACAGGTCAGTTGTTTTTAAGACGATGGCACGGAACATAAGATCCAAGTCATCGAAATTGACTAATTAAACATTTTGACGGGCATTTCAGAGTTTGTAAGACTAGAATGAGGAAGTTTTATGGAACCATAAATAGAATATGCAAGACAAAATCGATAAGTATGAAAAGCTGTCTTCTTAAGCTGTGTTTACTTTTACGACTAAGATAAACTGATAAAGAAAAACAACAAGAGTCATCAGAAGATGACATATCCCACCGGTTCCACATGATGGTAAGATGTAAACCTTTGAAAGATAATTGTAAATTTTTCAAGCAAGGTTCATAATAGTATAAGCTTATATATATAAAACGAAACCTTTCATGAACAGAGTCCAAAAAGAGCAGTTTCCATGGAAATAATAAAAAATAAAATTTTCAGAAATGTGAAAATATCAAAAGGCACCACTTCAGTAGGTGGGCAGTACACATGTAAAGTTTAAGAAAGATATGTGGACCGGTTTTATATATATGGAACAAATCCTTTCACGAACAGAGTCCAAATAAGAGCCGTTTCCATGGAAATAATAAAAAATAAAATTTTCAGAAATTTGAAAATATCAAAAGGCACCACTTCAGTAGGTGGGCAATTCACATGTAAAGTTTAAGAAAGATATGTGGACCGGTTTTTGAGTTCTGCTCCGGAAACGAAACCTTTCATGAACAGAGTCCAAATAAGAGCCGTTTCCATGGAAATAATAAAAAATACAATTTTCAGAAATGTGAAAATATCAAAAGGCACCACTTCAGCAGGTGGGCATTACACATGTAAAGTTTCAGAAAGATATGTGGACTGGTTTTTGAGTTCTGCTCCGGAAACGAAATGATTACGGACGGACGGACAGACGGACGGATAGACGGACGGACGGACGGACGGATGGATGGACGGACGGACGGACATACAGACGGACAGGGCGATGACTATATCCCACGGTATTACATACCGGTGGGATAAAAATACTTATTCGTAGAAAATTCTAAGCAGGCACGCAAAAATACAAAACATATTATGGAGTTAGGAAAGCGTAATATTTTGAGGCTATAATAACACGACAACAATTATCGTCAATCCAAAGTGTCTCTAATCCGTCTTTTATGTATAAACGTATTGACATTAAAAGTACACATATCACATATATCATAAACGATTAAAAGAAAACAAACATATTTATTCACGATGGTACCTGTTTGTATTACAGTAGAACACTGATTTAACGAACTCAAACTCAAACTCGTGGTGTTTGGCAGCCATGCATATAGAGGTTTTGACAGGACTCTAAAATACACTTTATCTGAGTTTGCCATATCCGTGTTCAAATGTACAAAGTACAAAGCAGGAACCTTATATCATATCAATTGAAGCTGAGGAGCACCAACATTTACTGTCATTTTTTAAAACGGTAGTGGCACGTTTTTGAAAATTTCATATTTTCAATATTTCACTGATAATTGTAAGTTAAAGCTTAATGTATTATTGTGATAATATCAAACAAAATTTGTAAGAAAAGGCAATCGCATGGATGAACTTCACATTATGTATTTGATTTAACCCTGTTTCAGTTATATACATTGTCTTGCAATTGGAACCATTTATTTTAATTTTGCTGACATCACCTTATATTCCCCATAAAACGTGCTATTGCCCCTTTTAAATGTCGACTGAAAAAGGGATTGTAATTTCCCAAATAAATACAGCTTTTTAAAAGCACAGCCTACATTTAGGCCCGGCGAATCAAATCTGCTCACTATAGTCTAGCTGCCTCTTCTGACGAGTTAGAAATACAGTACAGTTCTTTTTATGCATCTTTTTAACTTTCAATTTATCATATGAATTTTTTTTTTTTAACATAGACAATTTGCTAATCAAAATACTTTTTAAAGCCAATTGGTATTGCAGAAACAAGTTGAATTGTATATTTTAAAAGCCCTACCATCTATACTGAAAGGCACAAGAAACGTCGCATTTCAAAAGTGATTCAAGACATGTTTCACATAATTGTAAAACTGATATTTGAATCATAAATCAATTTTGAAACATGTTCAAATCCATTTTTCTGAAAATAACAAATGGAAAAAATGATCTTTGATGCTAATTTTTAAAATCCGTTTTAATTCATCATGGTTATGATGGTACACGGTTTTCAGTGATTGTGATGAAAACCAAGGTGCGTGTGCATTTCTTATCAAACTCTACAGTTATATACCGCCCAAAATGAGCATCTCATCCAACTCATTTTTGTACACGGTGAAAAACAAAATGTCTGACAAAAGATAGCATCAACCTTGGAAGACCGTTGTGGCCTGTTAGGAATCATTGAATGCCATCAAACATGTTGATGGTCGTGTAAGAACATCATTACGATCTATGTATCATTAGAGGCACCAGTACTTGCCGCTAAAACAAAACAACTGGGTTACAACGTAAACAGAAAAACGTAATTTTTCGAGTCATTTAATGTCATTTTCGCTTTCAAAATGTTGTGAAATCGGCTTCACAAGTCGCTGTGACACTTACGAGACTGATTGTTGTCATTGATTCAGATTGTTAATGTTTGCACAAAAAATGCACTTTTCTGCTTTTTTAACATTCTTCCATTGTCCATTGATAAAAATCACTATAAACAATTTCAAAGTATGGGAATGGGTATTATTGGCTGTAAAGAATTGTGTTTTACTCATGGCTCAAAACTTTTGATAAAATCCTACATCTGGTTTAAATGACGTATAAAATTCAAGGTCATTGAACTGAGTCATAAGAGCGACGTTTCTTTTGCTTTTAAGTATACATGTATAACTACACTTTTTCCGTTAAAAAATTAACAGATCCCTTATTTTCACTGTACATAGTTACACAATATTAAATGTAAAGTTTACGACATAATACAATATATTTTTAATAAAGTTTCACTGTACATATTAAATCGTGCTGATTTGAAAAGGAAAGAGAACGGACAGAGTTTAAAGGGGCAGTAGCACGTTTTTAGGGGGAATATAAGGTGATGTCAGGAAAATGAAAATAAATGGTTCCAATCTGAAGACAATGTGTTTAAACTTAATGAAGCAGTAATAATTCAAATATATATTGTAAAGTTCAGCCATGCGATTCCCTTTCTTGCACAAAATGAATTAAAGGTGCTCACACAAAAATGGCCGCCAATGGATTTTATGTGAATCTTAATAATTTGTTCTCTGACAATGGATGATTGGTTTGTGTAATGAGGGTTTTGACACTAACAAAGTATTATATTTCACATTAACGTACAATTATTAGTGAAAAATTGAAAATATAAAATTGTCAAAAAACGTGCTACTGCCCCTTTAATGATTATAATACCAATGACGTCGTCCTTATAATCTGTTATTATTTCCTCTGTATCGTTGTAATACATATCCAGCAAAATTCATTCAACATACTTTCTTCATCTGGTATAAACAAAATTTATTTAATAAAGAGAAAAAGATCTCTTAAATTATGTTACTATATATATACTATAGACATGGCCAAATTTGAAGTGAAACAGATGAATAATAATAATAATAATTATTCCTGAAATTGGTCAGAGAAATTCTGATAATGGAAAACGACTAAGTAAAAAACATTGACATTTTTGAAAAATTAAAAAATCAACGGGATCGGGGGTATAATAAATGATTTCTTTTCGAAATTATCATTTAAGAGAACCCATTTTCATTGTCAAAATGATTGAAATGTGTTTTCACTCAAAGGGACTTTTCTGCTTATGTAACATTATTCTGTAACTGTAGGTAATAAATTGAGTTATTAAATTTTTCCCTCTGTAATTTTACAGACATTGATCTCGAACAGGAACAAGTTTGAAAATCAAAAATCCGAGCCATGAACTCGTCAACCAGAAACTACAAGACAACCAAAACACATTTTATATTCGATTTCTTCATCAATTTTCACTTGTCCTGATCCCTTAGGCCCCCAAAACAACATTCGACAATCTCCAGTAACTGCATACACATTTTCTCCAATAACAGAAAGTAAAGTGATAAATGATGTGACATTATATTTTACCAAAATTGTCTTTGTGTTGTTAGCAAAGAAATACTTATATATTCCAGAGACAGGAAGCGAGTAATAAAGAATCTCTCCCTTTGGTGAAAGACACTTTGGGCCGATAGCCAACTTGACAGAAACTTTACTTTTTTCCCCCTTGTATGTAACTTTATGTAAAGATAACTTAGTATGTACATACAGGACTGAATGCGTCATGTCAGCTTCCATAGACAATGCTTTGAAATTAATTTCTGTTATAAAAACCGTTTTATTGCTTGTTAGTGTCATTTTCATTAAACGCTGAAAAGCCGAACTGACACCTTTTATATAAAAGAGTCGCTTATCATCCAAAGTCATACAGGATACATGTTTGTCAATGTCTTTAGATGAATTTCCATTTATTTTATCCAGCATCAGAAGTCGATTATCGTGAAGCTGGACAATAAAGAATTTCCTCACAGAAGGAGCGTAAACCATTGCAACTATCCTGATCTTATGTGTAAAAGAAATAGTGTGAATTGTCTTGTGATTCAAGGATACTTCTCTTAGTGTCCCAGTTTTGACGTTTCTATAAACTATGAGCCTGGCACCTTGCATTCGACCCGGCTGTTCCCGCTCTGATAATCCTAAAAGAGGAAAAACATATATTTCTTCCTATTCAATGTAGAAACACTTGACATAGATACAAATAAGATAAGTGCAATTAAAGATTATGATAATAACTCAGAAATACTTGTATTTCGATTTTTTTATGTATTCTCACACTGATAAGAACACAAATTAAATCACCGTTCAAAGAATATTTTAAAGTGTTTTAACATTTTTTTCAAAAACTGAAATTTACTGTTAATAAATTGTTTCAAAATCAGTTTGATATAACGCAAATGTTCATGAACAAAGAAGACAAGTGAAGATATAATATTTCTCAACATTACTTCATTTATGGATAGTATACATACGTCTATCGATGCTACACTGCAAAATCGTCTGATGGCTGAAGAACATTTCGGATGAACGAGGGCAACTTTGCTTCGCTGCTGCTGCACGTGTTTCAACATTCTGTAAGAAATCATTGTTATTAAACATAAAATATCCTTTGGGATCTAGAGAATCATTTGTTCTTATCCAATTCATAACAAAATTGGTTCCGACACATCATGGATTTCTACAATGGTAATTACGTTTTGGGTGGTCTCCATAATATAACATTGACCAATTTCTTAAATACGTTTTGTGCTTCTCTGATAATGACGATATCAACGATCGTTATATACATCTAAAGACTGTGTCCGATTTATAGCTATGTAATTACAACCTAACCAAAATACGATTGGAAAATATAAAAAAAATACTCGGATGATAGGCTATAACAATAAATGCTCTAGATAACAAACTTATGGCGTATCACAAACGATTAAGAGAGGTTTAGTAGAGGTGAGTATGGTTAAGATTCAAAATCAAAAGTTTATTATTCATTGGCAGATTTTTGCACAACTCTTTTCATTTACAGTGTTGTTGAGATCTTAAATAATGTATAGTAGTATTTGGGAATGTTACAAAAATATTTGTATCAATTGTTATAAACTTTTGACATGCATTCGAACCCATACACCACCCCCTCAATCGTGATGTTGTTTTTAAAAATGTTTTTATTACCCAATAACACATACAAAAAGATACATACAATCAGCTGATTTTTTAAGTCCTCATAGGGCTGTTATAGTTATTTATAATTACATAAACAAGTGAAGAAGCGAGCAAAGCTCACATACCCCCGCTCCCCAATTTCAAATAGTAAAACTGATTAATATTGGTTAAAGTATGATAGTTGAGTAAACAGTAAGTCATTGTGTAAATCTTCTTTCAACTGAAACCCAAATATCGAATTCATTAATAGGTTTTACAATTAAAAGGGTACATCTAGAGATAATGGTTGATCTTTGTTTCAAATTTGAGGTAGTTATCATGAATATTCTACGAGATGCACCGAGGACAGGAAGCTGAGATGTATATTTCATGAAATATGTTCAGGACAAAGTGATTTATCATAGAATCACTGTTTTAGCCATGTTTCCAAAAATTAAAAAAATGTGATGGTCTAATCCTCAAATGGCACATCTAGGGATCATGGTTGATAAGTGTATGAAGTTTGGTGAAGCTAGCATGAAAAGTTTGGGAGATATGCTCCGCACAAAGAACTTGGTCATAGAGTCACTGTTTTAGTCATGTTTCCATGGAAACCGCCAAAAATTAAACGAATGTGATGGTATAAACCTCAAAAGGCACAACTAGGGATCATGGTTGACATGTGTATGAAGTTTGATGAAGCTAGCATGCATAGTTTTGGAGATCTGCTCCGCACAAAACGACTTCCTCAAAGAGTCACTTTTTTGTCACCTTTCCATGGAAACCGCAAAAATGAAAATTCAGAAATAGTTCTAACCCTCAAAAGGCACAACTAGGGATCATGGTTGACATCTGTATGAAGTTTGATGAAGCTAGCATGCATAGTTTTGGAGATATGCTCCGCACAAAACGACTTCCTCAAAGAGTCACTTTTTTGTCACCTTTCCATGGAAACCGCAAAAATGAAAATTCAGAAATAGTTCTAACCCTCAAAATGCACAACTAGGGATCATGGTTGACATCTGTATGAAGTTTGATGAAGCTAGCATGCATAGTTTTTGAGATATGCTCCGCTCAAAACGACTTCCTCAAAGAGTCACTTTTTTGTCACCTTTCCATGGAAACCGCAAAAATGAAAATTCAGAAATAGTTCTAACTCTCAAAAGGCACAACTAGGGATCATGGTTGACATCTGTATGAAGTTTGATGAAGCTAGCATGCATAGTTTTGGAGATATGCTCCGCTCAAAACGACTTCCTCAAAGAGTCACTTTTTTGTCACCTTCCATGGAAACCGCAAACATGAAAATTCAGAAATAGTTCTAACCCTCAAAAGGCACAACTAGGGATCATGGTTGACATGTGTATGAAGTTTGATGAGGCTAGCATGCATAGTTTTGGAGATCTGCTCCGCACAAAGTTTTGGGACGGACGGACAGACGGACGGACGGAAAGAATGAACGCTATATACCCCCGCTTACGCTGTAAGGTATAATTAAATACTGGTACAGACATGAAATTGGAAATCTAATACTAGTACAAATATTATAAACAGAGTAAGAATATAATTATACATGGTTAATTTTCAATGATTCTGTAGTTTAACCTCAATATTTGATTCATTTATCATCAATCGTGATGTTGCTGTAACTGCTGTTCTGGTTGTAAGTTGACAAGAGAAAATCTATATTCACCTCTTTGATTGTGAAGTTCTGGAAGCTGTCATCAAGTCTAGTGATAGGGTCTGGCTGCAATGCGCAGGAGAGATGCTTGGTGCTGTACTGGAAACTGGAACACCCGACTGTTCTTTGACAGAGACTCTTACACATCCTTGGTCCAAAGACAGGTAATTTGTTGTTTGATGCAGTTGTCATCAAGATACATTGCATTACAAGAGAGAGAACACCAATCATGTCCATGTTGCTTTCTGACTATAACAAGAAAGTGTTTTACAAAATAATCGGACAAGGTTTTCTGTAAACGTTAACTTCTAAATATTTCTCTCAAATGGAACACACACTAAAGAAAACATCGAAATTATCATTTTACATGGGTTTTATGTATCTAAGAATATAATGGTAAAGTTAAAATTCAAAGTAATGTTTTAAAATCTTTAAGGGTAATTTGATAGCGAAATGTTACATTCTCAAATTACTTTTCGAATGTTTTGTTTGTCAAAAGAATTTTTATGATCTTGATCATCTGACTGACATATCATATGTATCTAAGAATATAATGGTTAAATTAAAATTCAAAGTAATTTTTTAAAATCTTTAACGGTAATTTCATAGCGAAATGTTAAATTCTCAAATTACTTTTCGAATATTTTGTTTGTCAAAAGAATTTTTATGATCTTGATAATTTGACTGACCCCGTGTTGTTTTGAAAAATATCTTAATTTTTGAAATCTCAATCATACAATGCATTCAATCAGTTCATTGTATATATTATAATTAACAAAGAAAAACAAAGTTTCTATTTAAACAGTTTCCTATGATAATAGTTCTCCCAGTGAAATTTATCTTTGTACCATTTTTTTCGTTTTTGCCCTGAGTTTAAAACAATGTATATTGATAAAGTTTGTGTGCCATTGATCTGTCATTACTTCTCAAAATATACAACAATATAACACAGTAGTTATAGGGAGACACTATGCGGGACAATGGAATATAATTACCCTATTGTCCCGCATAGTGCATAGGCCAAAACCCTGACCATAAGGTGACCCCCTGGTGTGATCTCTTTGTGACCTTTAACAATGGGGTATTAAGTGGTCTATTGTCCCGCAAACTTGCATACTTCACAACCTTGACCAAAGGGGGGACCCCCCTGTCATGATCTCTTTAACTATTAACAATGAGGAAATTAAATGGTCTATTGTCCCGCAAACTTGCATACCTCACAACCTTGACCAAAGGTGGGACCCCCTGTCGTGATCTTGTGTTCATCAAACATTATGACTATGCAAACAACAGTGCTCACAGTGTTGTAAAGTTACTAGTGTATAACCTGTTTGTGTTTCCTTATGTCTTTATGTTCACTTGACCCACTACAATTTATGTTAGAAATATCTATACATTACAAATGTTTAAGCAAAACAAAACACACCATATACAACATAAGATAATTGTTTTATTCACATTTATCATCATCAATAATAAGTGGTTCCTGAGAGGATGTTTCAATGGGTTGTCCATGGACCTCCCACTCAATCCCAGGCCCTTCATCTTTTTCCTCTCGTTTCTCTCCCTCCTCTCCCTTCTCTCCCTCCTCTCCCTCCTCTTCCTTCTCTCCCTTCTCTCCATCCTCTCCCTCCTCTCCTTCATCTTCTGTTTCAGAAAATAACCGCTTCAACTTTAATCGTCTGTAATTACCAGATGACATGCAGAGTCTCTCTGTTTGTGTGCCCCTGGTAATAAACACTTTTGGACTTTCTATATCGGTTGATATTGATGGAGTGGTTGTTACGGCAGTGGACGGGTCGGTCATAGTGGTAGTTGCAGCAGTGGTCGGGGTGATCGTAGTGGTAGCTGCAGCAGTGGTCGGGGTGGTCGAAACGGTAGCTGCAGCAGTGGTCGGGGTGGTCGAAACGGTAGCTGCAGCAGTGGTCGGACTCATCGTAGTGGTAGTTGCGGCAGAGGGTGGGGTTGATGTGATGGTAGCCGCGGCCGAGGGAGGTGTTGTGACAGGGGCAGCAGACAGAGGTCTACCTGTCCGGATGGGACAGAAGTAGGAAGAGTGATTAACATCACTACACAATCGACAGGGTTTGGTACATGACCCTGAGAAGTGTCCTCCTTCATAACAATTGTAGCATATGATACCCCCCTGCAATGGTGTTGGGGGTGTCACTGCTGGCTTCATGGGTGTAGTCATGATGTTCCACTGCAATGGTGTTGGGGGTGTCACTGCTGGCTTCATGGGTGTAGTCATGATGTTCCCCTGCAATGGTGCTGGGGTTGTCACTGCTGGCTTCATGGGTGTAGTCATGATGTTCCCCTGCAATGGTGTTGGGGTTGTCACAGCTGGCTTCATGGGTGAAGTCATAGTGTTCCCCTGCCATGGTGTAGGGCTTGTCACTGCTAGATTGACAGGAGACGGTTGAGGGGTTGTGAATGGAGCTGTAAAAAATCATATAAACCTTTTAGAAAATGTATACAAATATATAAATATATGCAGTGTTTTGATGCCTAGTATGAAGTATGTATAAAGTAGTGTCACATGAAACAGATTTCTTTAACATAGATAAGGACCGACCATTTCTACCGTTTATGCTACCCATATGAAAAACTATCAATGTCTTTTAAATGTTTTGTAATAGATAATAACAAAGACAAACGATATACCTATTAAATAATTGAAACAAACATATTGGTTTTTTTTTTAAATTAAAAAAAAAAAAAAAAAATAATAATAATAACACACAATAGGACTGGATATTGCACCATACCTCATATGGCAACATATTGCGATATGCAACACATGTATTGAAATAATGTTACAATATATTGTATAAGCATTATGACCAACTTTTTTAAGAAATGTGATAATAATACACAACCCTATCACATAATCATCATACCATTTCATATAAAACTGCAAGATTTAGAGAAACTTGTACTCACGATAATATCCCACAAAGCGTGGACAAGAGCGACGGTAGTGACCTTCTTGACCACAAATGGTGCATGGCTCCTTGCAAAATTTCCCCCAATGGCCAGCAGGTGCCTTACAACGGTTACCACAAACAGCAGTGGGACAGTTATCGAAGTCATGTTCCTCGGTGACACATTTCCAGCAAAACATCTTGGCAGCGCTGATATTCAGAGAAAGTGAATGAATGAAATTACCAGACTCTGACTCTATTTTATACAGTCCATATGACAGAGGTATATTACACTATTACTGTTCTAGCTTACACATAGTGAAACATGTCAAGAACAACTCAAAGGGGTGACCAATTAGTGACATAAGTGTCAAGTGTGAGCTATTGGACATAGAGCTGATTGGGTATCTTGAAAGATTAACTATACCTTATTACGGAGGTGTTTGTACACCCCATTGTGTTAATTACTGTCACCCCATTCATGAACCAGAGACCTGTCATCAAACTGAAGGAACTCAGGCATGTGTGTTGTTACATGTAATTCATACAGGATTAACCCATGCAAAACCTATTGCACAGAGTTCACAATGTAAAATTTCAAACCAGAAACACTTCCAGACAGAGAAATATTACTCTGATTTATCAAATGGAAAAATATTGTTTTTAATCCTATTTCATGGAACGCTGTGTTGATCAGAAATTATGACTTTGCAAGCCACACCGCTCACTGTGAGTGAGGAAATTGATATTTTATCCTCTTTTGGATGTCTGAGCGAGGATGAAGAATCTGTGGATCTTATTTTATCTAGCGAGGAGGAAAACCTGTTGGATAGTGAGGACGACTATTTAGTAAGTACCACATAACATTTGTTACTTAGTGAATATCTTTGAAAACATGATTTGGATTAATTCTTAGTTTGAAAAAAAAAAACACTAGCATCCTAAACCTTCACACAAAAGAGAAGTTTTCACTTCTTAAATATTTTCCTTAAGATTCAACTGTTAATGATATATCAACATATTTAACTTTGAAAATTTGTCATAACATTTTATCTTTACAATGCAAATGTTCTTAAAAACGTGATAAAGATTTATCATTATCCCCTGAAAATACCTACCTTCTATAAATCAAACAAAAGAGAACCTTACACCTCTGGTTATTTTTGATGAAAATATATCCACATTGATGATAGTATTGAATATAAAAGAAAAGTTGCTGATTTGTATTGATTTGCTGTGTTGTAGTTTAATGTCTGCTTAAGACTTAATTGCTATAGAATAAGGATATAAAATGTAGAATAGACAAAGAAAAATTGTGACAAACAAACATCTTTTTTTTTTTTTCTTGTTCCAGGTATGTTTGGACACTGATGAAGAGGATCTCATAGGACCATCAACTTCAAATCAAAGGGGTGGAAAGTTACCATCTGATGAAAACAAAGCTGAGCCATTTACCATTAAGAAGACAGAACAACAAGATGCTCCTCGTTATGGCACAACTCAGACATCATACATTGTCAACTTTCATCAACAATTTCTAGCTGATGCGCAACAGAGTTCAGATCCGGATAGAATACTTGCAAATGGACTGGATTTGATGATACGCCGTATTGGAATCATTCAAGGTGAGTGTTTTTTTTTATTTGTTTTCTTTCAGAAAATAAGAATACCATCATATGTCTTATATATATTTATACCATTTTAGATATTTACTTTCACAGCATTAAATATCTAGATTTTGTCTTGTTTTTATCTTTCAGACCTGAGAGCTTGTGATAGAATTTCTATCACCATTAGGCATCCTGAACTGGGTGTTGATGTGAGGATGCCTTTTGTGAAATTTGAAAATATGCTGTCTAGATTAGTGCTAAGGGCTATAGATCATGTAGCTCAATCAAAAACCAAATTTTCATTTGACATGGGTATGACAATAAAGGTGACAGTGGTAAGAGATCCAAATAGTGTTGGTGCAGGGAGAGGTCGTACTACAGTGAAAAAATCCAAAACCACTAGGGAATTTTTGAAAAATAGGCGCTCTCTTCATCTGATTGAAAATAAGGATGAGCTGTGTTTGGGTAGGGCTATATGTACTGCTCTTTTCATATTGCAAAATAATCCTGACAGGAACATACGAGAATCATTTCTTAAGGATAGGTATGAGGTACAGACAGATGCAACCTTGGAACTGTACCGAAACGCTGGTGTTCACCCCTCAGCATGTTTAGATGGTAGAGCTACACTAGATCAATTTCAGGCACATTTGATAGATGTTGCTGTTTTGTGTGTTCACAGTTTGATACCGGGAGGGGGGCCCTCAATAGTTTACAAGGGTAGCAATGCAACTCGGCTAGAGTTACCAAGAATTCATTTATTCTGTCATGAACAACATTATGATGTAATAAACAGAATAAAAGGATTTTATGGGGTACGGTACTATTGTGATCAGTGTGACATAGCATATAACAATCAGAAAACACATCCTTGCTCTCGAGAATACAAATGCTCAAAATGTCTTAATCCTGGTAACCGGTGTAAGAAAGAGGATAGTGCTAATTTCGGCATTGCATGTCATACTTGTGATGTGTGGTTCCCTTCCCAAGAATGTTATAGTCGACACCTGTCAACAGAAGTATGTAAAGTTACCACCTTGTGTAAAGAATGTAATATACCATCAAGAGCAGGGCATGAATGTACAAAGAAAGATAAAACATGTAAAAGATGTGGGGAAATGCTGGGGGGTGACCATCAGTGTTTTATACAAGTAGACACATCAGCTAAACAATATGACCATGAACAGACAAAATACATGTACTATGACTTAGAAACTATGGTGGATCAGGAGGGTAGACACATTCCAAATCTATGTGTGATACATTTAGCCTGTGGTTTGTGTGGGGGTGATGAGTCCTCTTTCCTGTGCAAGTGCTGTCCTTGGAGAAACCCGGATTATGCTTGGTGTGTTCCAGAAAATTGTAAGAGGGAAATAGTTTTCGAGGGTCCCAATACTCTTTCGGACTTTGGGGATTTCCTGTCAAAATTTATTAAGCCATCTAGAGATTCTGATGAAAAACGCAATAAAGATAAAGAAGACAACACCCCTGATGATATTTTGCTGGTTGCCCACTATGCAAAAGGGTTTGACAACCAGTTTGTTCTCAGATCCCTCCTAGACAAACTCGTAGTGAAACCTGAAGTACTCATGGTTGGTGGGAAAATTTTGGACATATCTATTGGTCACTTAAAATTCAGAGATTCACATAATTTCATACCTACAGCTCTTAAAGAATTCAGTGAAACATTTCAATTACAGAACGGTGATAAGGGTTTCTTCCCCCATCTGTTTAACACCACCCTCAATCAGGGGGTGAAACTGGTATCTTTGCCGCCTGCTATGTACTATGACCCCGATAGCATGTCTGTTGAGGGTAGAAAAACCTTTATGGATTGGTATGGGGAACATAGGTCAGACCCTTTTGATTTACATCAACAACTTCTAAAGTATTGTATTCAGGATGTCTCCATTTTACGCAGAGGATGTACTTCCTTCATAAAGACGTTTTTGGAGCTGACAACAATAAACCCTTTTTACGAGTGTCTCACTCTTCCAATGGCTTGCATGACCACATATCGTCGGCTTTTTATGCAACCCAATACTTTGGCAATAGTACCACCTCAGGGATATGAAAATCCTCAAACACTGAGATCTAGAATTGCTGATGAATGGCTGGCTAGTTTAGAACGTGTAAACGGTCTTAATCTAGAGAGGGAAAAATCGTTTCAATGCGGAAATAAATGTTTCAAAGCTGATGGATATGATCCAATTTCTGGTGTATTGTACGAGTTTGCCGGTTGTTTCTATCATGGTTGTTTGAAATGTTTTCCGAGGCTTCGCAATAGGGCTATTCATTATGGTTCAGGGACCACCATGACTGAGCGTTACGAGAGGACTATGTTCAGGTTAGCTACACTTCGCTATCATCCCGATGTTTCTCAAATAGTGCTAATGTGGGAATGTGATTACAAAACTGTAAGAGACCCTCAAGACAACATTCCAGAGGGTCTCAAACCATTACAACCTCGTGATGCGTTTTATGGGGGTCGTACCAATGGGATACATCTCTACAAAAAGTGTTTTTCTGAAGAAAAAATCCGCTATGTGGATGTATGTTCTCTCTATCCTTATGTGTGTAAATATGGGAAATTCCCTGTTGGTCACCCCAGCCTGGTTCACAACCCTCCCATTGAAAATCTTTTTGATTTCGATGGTGTTGTGCAATGTGATATACTTCCACCAACTGATTTGTTTCATCCTTTGTTACCATACAGGACAAATCAGAAACTCTACTTCCCTTTGTGCAAAACATGTGCTGAGAAGAATGCACAAACAGAATGCCATCATGGTGATAATGAAAGGGCATGGGTGGGTACATTTACCTCAATAGAATTACAAAAGGCTGTAAGAGATCTGGGTTACACAGTAAGGCATATTTACAATGTATGGCATTATGAAAATATGATTCAATACAATCGCCATACAAAACAGGAGGGTTTATTTTCTAGGTATGTAGATACCTTTTACCAGCTCAAACAGGAAGCTAGTGGTTACCCTGAAAATTGCGATACGCCTGAGAAGAGAGAGTCATTTGTGCGCTCTGTATTCGATAAAGAGGGTGTTACACTTGACTGTGAAAAGATTGCTTACAATAAGGGTAAAAGATCGATTGCGAAACTGATTCTGAACAGTCATTGGGGAAAGTTTGGGCAATCAAATGATAAGCGAACAACTCTTTTCATTGAGAAGCCACACCAACTCTATGATCTTATCTTTGACGAGAGTGTCATAATCCACGATTTGGAAATTATAAATGAGAGTACACTGCTAGCCAGTAAGTCATCAATATCAGCACAGGAAATACCACATCAGGCGAGTAACCCCGTCATCGCGGCATGGGTTACAGCACAGGCTTGTTTAAAATTGTACGACGCACTACATTTACTAGGTGAGAAATGTCTCTATTTTGACACTGACAGTGTTATTTATCTTGAGGACTCAGACACTCCCAATTTCCCTCTAGGTGACTCTTTAGGAGAGTGGACTGACGAGATAGCGGAAGGCAATTGGATATCAGAATTTGTCACCTGTGGTCCAAAAAATTATGCTTACAAGTTGAATCATAAACCAAAAAAGACACCTCAAGAAGTCTGTAAAATTAGGGGCTTCACTTTAAACAGTAGAACCTCTGTAGATCTAAACTTTTCTGCGCTAGTGAAGACAGCATCAAAACACAGTACAGACGAACCTGTTACAATCAATGTTCAGTACCCTAACCAGCTCAAAAGGGGTGGCTTCAAACGTAAGTTAGATGTTCACACGGTAGATTTGTGTAAGCAATATCGATTTTCTTACAACAAAAGACGCATTGTATCTGACCCTGTTACAAATGAAAAGACATACACAATACCCTATGGGTTTAAAAGGTAGACCTAGTCACTCTGGTATCCCACTTCACCCTTGTCATCACCATGTCATCAACCTGTACTTGGAATGTTGTAAATTCAGCCCTCATGGCTGGAAACTACCTCACCCAGTTCTCCCATGCTCTGATGTTGTACGAAAACCAGCAGCAACAACATCAAAATGTCAACACTCACCAGCAGTCAACAGAGAATCAGCGCCAGCATAAAGAACAAATTGACGAAACACAGCGGACAACGACCAACAACATACAGCAGCAGCAGCAGCAGCAGCAGCAGCAGCAGCAAAACAGCATTGGCAAAGCACAATATCAACGACCATACACAAAGAAGAAGAAGCAGAAGAATAAAGAGAAGCCCTGTAGCAGCACCATCGATAGAAGCGGTACAACCAAACAGCAGAGCCCGGACAACATTAGCTCTGAATTGGACGATCTGATAAAAGAAATATTCAAGGAATAAAAAAATCAAAATGAAATATGTATATAAATAAATTCTAAAATTATATGCTGTATGTGTTTGTCCTATTTTTTCTACGAGTAAGGATGATACGGGTAAATTGATATAGCGACCATACACCTCCTATGCGATTTTCCATTTCCTTTAAAACATGAATATTTTTCTCTCAAAAAGGTTAGAAGATTGATGGGAGTATCATTATCACTATGGACAGGAGCGCTATCACACTACCACCGATATTTAGGATGCTAATAGCAGGACCCAGCGGAGCTGGCAAAAGCACTTTTGTTTTCAAGCTATTGGAAAATGATATTAGAGGTGAATGGCCGCTACTATCACGGTTACCTGATAATATAGTTTGGACTTTTACCGAAACTCAGCCTTTGTATACAGAGGTTGCTATTATGTGTCAACAAGCCGGTATAGACATTAGCTTTGTGAAGAATATTGTAGAGGCTGAAACATTGATCAAACCCGAGAATGTAAACTGGTTAGTAGTTGATGATGCTTCTGGGGATCTAAGTGGTGAAGAAGAAAGAGAATTATTAAGATGGTTTGTCAAACGTTCTCATCATAGGCAAACTAGTGTTATCTATTTGCAGCAAAATCTGTTTGCTAGAACTACACTTCATCGCACAATAAGTCTCAATTGTACACATATGGTTATTTACAAAAATCCTAGAGATAAAACACAAATCGAACATTTAGCTAAACAGATGTATCCGGGTAAGGGGGGAGCAGCATTTATAAGGGATGCCTATCAAAAAGCTACCATCTCACCACATACATATTTAATGCTTGACATGGGCCCGACTACGCCAGAACAACTTAGAGTTCGGGGCGGGTTGTTTGATAGATCTTTTGGCGAAATAGATGTGTATGTTCCCGAGAAATGAATCCAGTCGCCAACATGAAATGTATTGCATCGCGCGATTGCTATATCTACCTGGAAACCTCGTCCGAGGATGAAAGTAGTAGCGTCGATACAGATGATAGTAGCTCCGAGTATGAAGAAGATGTAGAAAGACCCCTTTACAAAACCGAAGCGTTGCCGGATCTTTCTCCACTTGTATACATACCTTCGTTGAGAACGCGTACCCGTGCGAAGTCCTTATGATGAGTAAAAATAGAGTGAAACGTAATGCTGACATTCTTCATTACATATGTAGAGCTCCACCCGCTGTTAGATCTAAAATCATCGATTGCCTACCGAAAGATGTTTTAGACGCCTTTAGCGAAGCAGCTGTTAATATATATGCCGGGAATATACCTATGTCAACCAGTCAGAGAAAAAGGTTAAACGGACGAAGAGGAAAATTACAGGCTTTATGTCAAAAATCATCGGTTTCATGTGCCACTAAAAAGAAAATACTAACTCAAAAGGGTGGTTTATTACCCCTTCTCCTTCCACTCTTAGCGCCTTTGGTCACCAATCTCGTGTCAAAGATAGTCGGCTGAGAAGATGTCGAAAAAGCTTGTTCTCATACCCGAATCGACCTACACGAGGATGATAAATAATGGTAGCAATAAAGTAGATGTGATGTCTCGTGATGCCTTGCTAACCCGCAGACGTCTTGATAATTTAACAGATATGAAAGATCTGGTCAATGGTTATCCAAGTCAAGATCAAGGTATTTTGGATAGAAAACTTAAAAAATATGATAATTTGTTGGAAGAGTCACTACGGCTACAAAGTCAAGCTAGAAAAGTGGAGGACCGCCCAATACACACAAAAATGTTAAACAGCGCCCCTTCTCACCAACCTCTATTACAGGCCGCAAACATAGGCGTCAGTGATGAGGATGTGTCTTACGGTTCAGCAGTATCTTCTTTATCATCAGATGGGGAAAATACAGAGAAAACATTACATAAAGCTGTGATGAATTTACCAAAAACTTATAGGACTAAGGCTAGGAAAATAACAGAATTTATGAAAGAACACAACGATTTAGTTATAAATTCTGACGGTTCGATTAAGATACAGACAGAGGAGGGAAGAGAGATGGGTTCGCTACCATCTATATTAAAAGCTCTAGTAAAGCCCGCTAGCAGGTATGACCCGGACATACCAGCGGCTAGAACCATAAGTCATTTGATGAATAAGGATGGCCTACCACCGACTATAGTGCGAAACCTTCGCTATAGAGTGACAACCGATCACGCGCAGGAGGCTAGAGATTCACCTATTCTGCCTCGTGGTGTGTGGACATCCAGCGATGAAGAAAAAGACCAAACCAGACCTCGGAAACGCAGCAGAAAGAAGAAAATCATCTGGGAACCTCTGTAAAATCAAGCCTTACTGGGGAAAATGGCTTAATAGAGCTTATTACGATACTCGTAGAGGATATTGTTCAAAAGGTACATTATTTAGCTTATTACAAAGAGCAAAGGATAGGAAAGGTTCTACTAAGCCCAATATCAACCAGATGGATTACTGGTTACAGGCTCAACCCTGTTACTCTTTACATAGACCAGTCCACTCTAAAACTATCAAAAGAACACCTTACAAAGCGACAGTGTGTAGAAAAGATCAGCTATGGCAGGCTGATTTAACAGTTTTTAAAAGTTTGAGTAAATATAATGGCGGTTACAAATACCTTTTGTGCGTTATAGATGTTTTTAGTAAATTTGCCTGGGTAGAACCATTGAAAAGTAAAACTGCTCAAGCGGTTACAGATGGAATGAAACAGATTGTTTGTAGGGCTTCACCGCGTATATTTGATAGTATCATGACAGACAAGGGTGGAGAGTTTGTTAACTGTATTTTTAAAAATTATGTTAAAAAAACTCTAGGTAGGCATGTGTACAACAGTCAAAATGATGATGTTAAATGTGGGGTTGTTGAGAGATTCCAAAGAACTTTAAAAACAAGAATATGGAGATATTTAACCACTGTTTCAAATCAGCGATTTATTAAAGTATTGCCTGATATTGTTCACGCATACAATAGAACATTTCACTCATCTATCGGGACAGCTCCGAGTACTGTTAAGAGCGCTATTGATGAAGTCAATGTGTGGGAGTATGTCACTCGAAAAGAAGTTTTTATGAAAAAGAGTCATCCTTTACCCGCTAAAACACCGGTAAGAATAAGTTACAATAAAGGGGTTTTTGACAAAGGTTATGAAGCTAATTGGAGTAGAGAAATATTCTACATAATCAGCCATGTAAAACACAGGTATCCCATAGTGTATAAGATAATGGATTCCTCGGGTGATGAAATAAAAGGAACGTTTTATAGGGAAGAGTTACAGATAGTAAGAGAACCCGCGACGTACGACATAGAAAAAGAGCTTAAGCAAAGACAGAATAAGGCAACGGACAGAAAAGAGAAATTAGTCAGATGGAAAGGGTACCCCAAAGTTTTCGACCAATGGATACCCTACGAGAGCGTTGTCTAGGCTATTTAACGGCTGTACCAGCTCAAATAGTGTATGTTTTCTTGACAATCTCGCTATACATTGCTATTTTGATACTCTCACCCCATTCAAGCCCAGTGCTTATAAAACAATTGGAAAAACCTATAAAGCAGTTATTATCAGCTGTTCTCGATTCTAACCTAAATAATCACGACAACCAGACATGGAGTTGAAATCAGACTTTTACATAACACTACCCAGTGATGCTAGTCCTAATACAAGACCGGAGAATGTTCAGCATTCATTTACTGTAGATTTACCACATCCCTTGAAATTAAATAGGCGTGCATGGCAAGTAGGGGTCAGTTCGCTGCAAATACCAATTACATGGAAAAATATTGCAGTTCCTCATAATGAGTTAACTATACATATGAAAGCTCCTTATCAGGAAATTTCACGGAGACATCAAAAAGTGTTACACGAACGCTATTCTTTTGAATCAAAAATCGTAGGACCTCTCACCATTCCCGAGCGTAATTACACTTTGAACAGACTGGTAAGTGAACTAAACATTATCATAAATGAGCAGCTCGCTATATGGGGTAGTGACATGGCTCTTACAAAGGAGCTGGGGAGTGGGGATGTTGTAGAAAGAAAATTGTTGCTACCTACAAATGGGGAATATCTTTATTGTATTAACGATATAGTACATGCTAGGAGTACATATTTGGACGGAGATAATGTGCAAGGTTACAAGGATAAATCCAATCTCAGTCTACTTCTGTCTCCCCATGTGGCTGAAATGTTAGGTTTTACCGACCTACCAAAATTGGGGAATGTTGTTTTTTTAGATCCGAAAACCCACCCCTCAGCTGATACTTGTGTAAATTATTTGAAAGCACATGCTTTTCACAATTTATATGTATATTCTGATATTATAGAAGATCAGATTGTAGGACACACGACTGTCCCTTTACTGACACATGTACCGGTTAGCAAATCTATGATGTTGGATAGCGTTTACGCTAGGGACAAGAACCCAATACATTATCTAAATTTAAAATTTGGTGATATCAGATCTATTGCCGTATTGATAAGGGACGACACTGGTAAACCTGTACCATTTGCAGGAGGGAGAGCAGTGGTAGTACTACACTTTAAGAAAATATGACGGGGTACGAAAACATACCCGTGTATGTGGGTAGACATTATGGTCAGCGAGGGGCTGGCTTGGGAAATATTTTAGGATCTCTTGGTAAAATAGCCCTGCCTATTCTAAAATCAACGGGTAAAATGTTGGCTAAAGAGGGACTCAAGGCTGCTGCTAGCGTGGTGTCAGATATTACTTCTGGGGAAAAACCCCTCAAAAGTTTAAAAAGACGAGGTGTAGATGCTTTTAAAAACACAGCTAGTAACATGATAGGTTCATTTGGATCTGAAAGGGAGAAAGGTCAGGACGCTAGAAGACAGCACAGACGTAAAAAATCAAGGAAACGTAGGCGGCCATTTTAAAACATGATGATGGCAGAGCATACCCAGTGTACAAAGAGCGAGCTCGACTTGTTCAGTATGCCGGGTATGGTGGGAACCTTTGATGAAAGTGCATGGGTTAAATACACGCCTGTCGCTGGGATGGGATCTCTAGACAACACTATAAGATTTGACATCACCAATCCACTAAACAGCTATATTGATTTGACTGAATGCTATTTACGAATTGTTTACAGAGTGAAAAGAGCTGATGGTTCTAACACGATTATTGACAATCGAATGGGGGCCAATAATGTGGTTGCTGAAGAAAGAGATGTTGTAGCACCAGTCAACAATGCTCTACATTCATTATTTAGGGAGGTTAGAGTAATAGCTGGCGCTAATCAAGTAGAGCTGACTGATTCATTGGGAAATTATGCTTATCGAGCCTATATTGAAAATATTCTGAGTTGTGATAGGTCCCAGCAGCTCACCACATTACAAACTGAAGGTTTCAAGAAAGATAGCGCGGGTAAATTTAACACAACAGACAGAGATCGTGCTGTGGGTAATACAGGTTTCATAGATAGGTATAATATGATTGTACCCACAAAGCAAGTAGAGTTAGTAGGTAGGTTACATAGTGATCTGTTTTTGCAGCATAGATATCTATTGGATGGTGTACCTTTAAAATTAGAGCTCATTCGGACATCTCCCGAGTTTTACTTTATGCACGCAGCTGATAATCGACAATATAGAGCACACATAGATACAGCCGAATTTTATGTTCGTCAAGTAACCATAGCACCCTCTATTAGAGAACAACATATTCGCGCCCTTTCCAAAGGGGCAACGGCCCGCTATCCAATTTGTCAGGTGCGTTGTACAGCTCATGATATTCCTCAAGGTGTGAGAGACTTTCATACAGAACACCTTGTTAGTGGCGATATTCCGAAAAGATTGGTATTGGGAATGATTGATAATCGCGCTTACGCCGGAGATGTGATGAGGAACCCTTTAGAGTTTAAACATAAGCATATAACACAAATGACTGTTAAAGTAAATGGTCGTGAGGTTAATAAGAAATCTTATTATATGAATTTTGAGGAGAATTCAGGACAACTAGCCGAAACATATCTGGATTTGTTTAGACATACAGGGGGTGTTAATAGGAATGGTGTGCATACAGTAACTCCTAGTGAATTTAAGGCTGGTTATACCTTATTTGTGTGTGATCTTACACCCGATCTCGGTGCTGATGAATCACATGTCTACAGAAAAAGTAAAGGGAAAGTTGGACTAGAATTAAAATTTAGCGAGCCGACAGATGTAGCTGTAACATTGATATGTTACCAGGAAACAGACAGCGTAATTCACATTGATCAGTTTAGAAATGTAAGTATAACGTGAGAGACCTACTGTTAAACAGCTATTGGGTTATATAACAGTACATGCGTAGCGGCTATTAGTAAGGACAATCATGCTATATGGGAGAGATTTGGAAAATTTTGTAAAGAAAGATTGTATATTACAAAAATATTTCGGTGGCATAGCTAGCAGAGATACTCTAACGTCAACCCATGTTAAAAGTATCAAACCATTTCCCCGTGTTTACATTTGTAATACTGACAAGTTACATCAACCAGGCTCTCACTGGTTTGTTGTTATTGTCGTACAACCGGGACATGTAGAAATATTTGATTCATATGCTATAAACCCCTCCCTGTATTGGTCTGAGATTAGAGGTTTTATAAGGCGTTTTGGGGGTGAGAAATATCTTCATAATAGGAGAAGGGTACAAGGTCTCTTCAGTACCACATGTGGTATGTTCTGTCTGTATTATGTGTATCACAGAGTCAGGGGTATGAGCATGCGAAATATCTTGAAACACTTTAGTCCTAGATACAAAGTGAATGATAGGTATGTAAAATTATGGTATGATAGATGGCTGAAAGCTCAAGAAATGTGATGCTATGTGATAGAGGACTGTTTGTGTGAAGCATAAGTGTCTGTGATTGTCACTGCTCTTTCATTCGTGACATGATCATGGCTTGTGGAGGACGTACATACGAAGACTACTGTGGTCATGACTTGGAACATGATGCTGTCTACAACAGAGACCCTTTGCTTGGTGTAACACTAGCCTTGCCGAGATATAGAAATGGGTGTGCTCGGAATGACACTTTCAAAAACTGGCCTCGACAAATGATACAGAAATCACATGATATGGCCATAAAAGGGTTTATATACACAGGACAATATGACAAAGTTGAATGTTTTTGCTGCGGAATATGCATTAGCAACTGGCTGGAGAATGATGATATTTCTCTGGAGCATAAACGCCTGTCTCCAGAATGTGCGTTTGTCAAAATGACATCGCTTTTGGATGATTACCTCTAATTACAGTCTATTTTTTTTTTTCGTTGTTGTTGTGTCAATTGTCCATCATTATATTTTATTGTCAAATGTAGATAATCAGAGAATATGTATTCTTTTTTCTGTTCAATAAATAAAAATGTTGTGAAAATAAAATTACATTGAACGACCATTTGTGTTGTGTATTCATTTCAAATATTGTTATAAAGAGAAGAAACTTGTAATATGGTGAATAAATTTAGCATAAAAAGTACCAATATGGGTATGATATATGGTAAAGCATATGTCCATAGTGACATAAAAACAGATTATACACTAGAAGCTTTACAACACAGTGAGCACTTTTGCTTGCATAGTTATAATGTTTGATGAACACACTCAGTACAAGTTTGCTGGACAATAGACCATTTAATTTCCTCATTGTTAATAGTTAAAGAGATCACGACAGGGGGGTCCCCCCTTTGGTCAAGGTTGTGAGGTATGCAAGTTTGCGGGACAATAGACCACTTAATACCCCATTGTTAAAGGTCACAAAGAGATCACACCAGGGGGGTCACCTTATGGTCAGGGTTTTGGCCTATGCACTATGCGGGACAATAGGGTAATTAAATTCCATTGTCCCGCATAGTGTCTCCCTATAACTACTAACACTTATAAATACTACTTTCATTTGCTCAAATAAATGATAAAAGAAATTGCAACGTTGTTTGTTTTAATCAAATAGCAGATTATTCTCATAAAAAAAACTTGAACGTTCAGTCAATAAGTTTTGCTGCATGTGTTTTCAGGTAGAGAGATATTCGGTACAAGTCGTTTCATTGGCCAAGAAAAGGCAAGTCTACCAATCAGCATGTCGATTTGAAAATGATTTACGGAACTTAAACGTGGTCGTGGTAATTTCACGACAACATATTGTCTATACAATATAAACTGTCTTAATATAACGAAGTACTAACAATTAACTTTTTAAAAAAACATGCTGTTAATATTAAATATGTATGTATATAAAATTCGCAGAAACGCAATCAAAAAGATAACATGAGCACGAACTTATGTTATTTGTCGTCAAGATAAACGATTGATATTCCAAGAATAGCAATTTTGTGTTTGGCGAGTGTATTTTAACAAAGATTTGCTTGAATTTCGATCAAATATCATAAATATTTTTAGAAATATATTTTTCAATTCCAGATAGTGGATGCAAGTAAAGCCACATGTATATGATATATCTAACGGAATCTAACAGTACGTGAACATTCACAACTATTTTAAAATGATGTATTATTTAATATTTATCTTTTTCACAATCTATATATTATCTGCGTATCTTAAGTTTGTTCACTTGCTTGTGTATTTTAGTGCAAATATCATGTAAATTCGGTTCATTTTGAATGTCCATAAACTAACTACAGAAGCACCAACAAGGGAGAACCAATTATCCATTAGTAAACAAATCATTCCCAAACCATATTTCGGGATCGTCTTGTCACTGGTACTGAATTTAGATATCTGGCATGATTAAATAGACAGATGGGATCATATTTGTGAAATTCAGATTTTCTTAAATTTAAATTTAAATATTCCATATAAACATTGTAAGAAAGAAATCTATACAATTACATTGCTCGCTTGTCTGATAGACTCATTTGGCCCTCAGATTTTGAAAGATTTGGTCAAGATTAGGGGGTGGGCTTTAAACCGAGAATAGCCCAAACTTGCTCAACCCTGAAAAAAGTCTTTTCTTTGGATATGGTCTTATACCTGCGTGGAAACGGTAATTGTACAATTGTTTTGAATATTTTATTTTATTTTGAAATTCAACATTGATATTTTTTAGACAGTTCAAATTAAAGGCGTAATTTATGTAAACAAATAAGAAAAACGAACAGTATATGTTGTAAAACTGAAAACATGAAAAGAATATTGTAGTTATTAAGGGGGATTGAGCCATATATACAGCTTGAACATAATAATAATAATAATAATAATAATAAGTATAAATTCCTGAGATCCCATTTACCTAAGCATTTACATAATCCTAATAAAAATATTGTATAACAGATGTAAATAGATTCAAAACCACGTGACCTATGGCGTCGTTCAAGAAAATAGATTTCAAACAAGAGCATGTGCATTTAAAAAAAACAGTGTACGTTTCTGAGTGTAAAAATAGCTCAATTGACTTTTTATATATTTTTTCCTTCCTCGTTTAAATTATTTTTCTCGATCAATAAGGAATGTTTGCAAGCAATTTTATGATGTTTTGAAAAGGTTTATCTTTGTCATACCTGAAAAGACTCCAACTTTTGCAGTTATCGCCCCTTGAAAATGTCAAATAATGTCTTTTGAAAAATAAGAAATGTAACAAGTCCCTTGAAAATGGTCCTACGTTATACACGGAAGTGTGGGGATATGGATATTCAAACATTTTAGAAAGACCGCACCTAAATTTGGTTAATATATCCTGAAATTGAGGCAGTTTACTCCATATTTTATGGTTTATGGTGAATCTGGCAGGTAACCCATTGAGGTTCACATTAAAGTCAAAATCATCAGCTATTGGTGTAAAGTAATTACTGAAACTGGTAAATTTCCCGAAGTTCTTTACAACATAATGAAGTTTAGATCTACTCTCCAGGATGCTGATTATTAAGTTAAAATTGTAACGAATATTCTTCAAAATGTCGGGCTTTTTATATCTGGCAAAACAAAATTTCCCGGGCGTCCATGTAAAACATCATGTAAACATTTACTAATTAACCAGTTCAAACAATTCTAGTTTTCTGATGCTCAAAATTCTTCTAAAGGGAAATATTATCACTTATATAGAACCTCGCTCACTTCAGAGTCGTATATTTTAGATCTCCCATCAAAACTTCGTACCTGGTTGACAGATTTAAGAACATCTAATCATAGATTAAAAATAGAAACGGGAAGATTGTTAGATTTAACTTAGGCAAATAGAACATGTACACTTTGTTAAAGTCCTGTTATTTGTGACGAATATAATATAAGCATTTATTAGCTACGAGGGCAGTCATATCGAGGTTCATATTTGTCATATGTTGCCCTAGGGCAAAATATCACTTTTTCATTGTGACGTCACGTTATAAACAATGCTTTGACGTCAAGGTTCATCATGACGTCAAGTTCTATACGTGCCGGCGGCGGCTAGTCCGCCTATGCTGAGAAGTAGGTTTTGAGTATTTTCTTTAATTTTGTGATTACGGTAATAAACAGAATATTAAATTCGTGCCCATGACATACTATGTTAACGACACTCGTGCCTAAATATCAGTATATCCCTCGCTCTCGCTCGGGAAATACTAATATTTAGCCACTCGTGTCATGGACACTCATATAATATCCTCTATTTATTAGCTACGAGGGCAGTCATACCGAGGTTTTTTTTCATATGTTGCCCTAGGGCAAAATATCACTTTTTCATTGTTACGTCACGTTAAAAACAGTGCTTTGACGTCACGGTTCAGCTATGACGTCACAATCTATACGGGTAGATTTAGAGTATTTTCTTTAATTTTGAGACTACGGTAATAAACATAATATTCTATTCGTGCCCATGACATACTCTCGCTCGGGAAATACTAATATTTAGCCACTCCTGTCGTAAACATAGTATGTTGTAACGGGGGCTAGTTTTATAGGAGTACTAATTAGTATTAAGTGTCGTTTTTTAGTATTATTTGGGATATAGTAATGTAATCTGGGTAATTAATGGATTAATACTTACCTATAGGTTCCTGTTTGCGAGAGTGTGCGATCGCGGGCGAAGCAGTTGTCGGCTTGTATTGATCGCCATTGCGCGTCAGCGATTGGCCGCATGCGCCGGGACAGTTTATTTTGGGTACAGGGGTGCGCACGTAATGGCATAGGCCTGCTGAGTCGGGTATATAAGGGATGCGCGATTGATAACTCATTGTCTAGTGTAGAATTAAATCTCCGGTAGGTGAGACTTGTCTTGTAATAAGACAGCCGTCCCGTTTGCCTTGTCCACTAGGCAGCTTCTTGTTTCGTAATGAGACAGACGACCCTTCCCCCACAGCGTAGTGATTAGTGTTGAAATTAGTAGTAGAGTTATTTGGTAGTTAGAATTAGACATGGGTGGTACGGGGGTAAATAAGAGTATATTTTTACGTTAGGGAATTATGGGTAGATTTAGTCGGGATATTGCTTAGAAACGGGATGAGCGGGAGGATTTACAAGTGATTACCTACCGCGCTTAGCGTTAGGGTGTTTGATTGACATGTAGGGCATTTTTGCAGGCAGTGTTTACCCAAGTTGAGTTTATATCCTCCAAGTATCTGAAAATCCATATTGTATATTTTTGTTCATCTTTATTTTTGTTGAATTTTCCATCTTTGTAATAAATACATAACGGTAATATGGTTTGTATGTTATTGATCATAATGCTACATCCCGAAACCGGGGAGCAGCGTGGGTAAATTGGTCTGAAAGTGAAACATGATGGTATAAACAAATAACACAACGCAGTCTTGGAATCTTGGACATGTAATTACCCACGTCTGTTACAATGTCATGGACACTCATATAATATCCTCTATGGACGGATCTTATTGATGGACGGAAAAAGATACTTCTCACCTACTTCTGTACGAACCCACATGTGAACAAATCTATCTCACTCATGTTCAAACTATCACATTTTACTAAACTGCTCAAAGTCTTTTCTAAACCAAATATATTGTGCATTATTTAATTGTGAAAGATTATATGTATGTTCTCTATATCATTTTGTACGATTCATGAGAATAAAATTCTGTTCTGTTCTCTTCTGTTAGCCCCATCAGAGAAAGATCAAATCATAAAATGTTGATCGAGCCTCTGTTGTCATTCGCCGAGTTGGTGGGCTAGACTGGGATATGTCTGATTGGAGGCAATCAAAGTTAGTTAAGCAATCATTTGTTTAAAAAAATCAAACTGATTGTGGAGCAAATTTTATTCGTCAGGTTATGGTTAAGATTGAAAGTAAAAACTGACACCATCATGAGACATGTGTGATACTTAGATAATTTCTTCTTCTTTTTCTTTTCTTTTCATTTTATATTATTTTTTTATGTTTTCTTCCTTTTTTTCTTCAGCATCATCTTCATCATCATCATCTTCTTCTTCTTCTTCTTCTTCTTCTTCACGTAAGATTGTGAGTTATATATCCTGTATTTTTCTAAATGGTCAAATTTCCTTTTTTCCTATCGGTTTAAAAACAACTGCCCATATAATTTAATGTGGTGATTTTACCTCTTTTTTTGCCAAAACCTGCAGTACCACTTTAGAACACCGACGTTATCCCCTGTACAAATAACATTTTAATTCATATAATTAACTTATTCATGCTCATTTTTCTTAAAGCACCATATTCAAAGTGTATTGAAGTTCCAAAATTTATTAAAATGATATACATACACTTCGTAGCTTTTACAGCTAATGATTTCAAGCCAAGAGTGAACTTTCTATTTTTGTGAAATACAAATCAACGATAAGAGTTATTGTTAATAATCTAATGATTATGATAATGTATGAACTATTATGCTCTGTTAGACAAATGACCCCAAATGAAACCCAATAGTTCAAATGACTAAACGCATAACACATAGGTGTTCCAAAGTGCTTAGAGACAATATTCAGCAGATTGTGATTCGTCGCTTGTTAAAAACTCTTTTCAAAGGCTACATATGTGAAATACACAGCAACTTAATATAAATTTGGTGAGTTTTTTGAAATTTGAAATGAGATTGGCCGTTTTCTCTCAATGCATTGGCCGTTATCTCCAGAAGCAATGACCGTCTTCTCTTACTTTATGGCCGTTTTCTCTAATTGACCATTGGCCGCTTTCCACAATGGCCGTTTTCACTAGGACCCTCTCCGACAGTCACTGACGAATTCCATTATCCCTATAGATGCTAATCCTTAATTTTTGAAAGACTGTTATTAATATCAAATCAAAACCTAAGCTAGCCAAATATAATGAAGATGACAAAACTTCTTAATTCAAATAAAATCAACATTTTAGTTAGTTAGTTGAATACATTAAGTAATAGACTAACATTTAGTCTCAGAAATAAGTTTTTCCATTATCAACAACATTTTACTAAAATTACAAATAGTAAAACAACAAGGAGCCCAAGCAATGCCTTGATTTCTGAAGCTAAGGCATCTAGACTTGCTATAATTTTCTAGACTATGTTTGTCGTCAATTGAATATTTTGCTTTAGGGTCTGGATGACAGACTAATTAAGTAAGTGTCTACAGTGTTTCAATTAAAGAAAGAGATTGTTTTCATTCGAATAACTTGTCATATTTGGATATTCCTTTGTATCATGCATGACAAGATTTTATGTAAATCCTTGCGATTTGCTATTTGTTTTTCAATTGTATTGTAATTACATCACTCTCAAGTAACACCGCTGGATTCTTGAGAATAAAAGGATGATTAAAGTTTTTCCTTTCAGGAAATATATCATATATACTTTTGAGAAATTGATGTTTATTATTTCAGTCTCGACAAAGAAGATCATATCCATAGTCCCGGAAACCTTAGCTTCCTCAAGATGCAGACTACCACGAACCAGAGTTTGATAAATACGTCAAAACCAAAACCTACTGGAAAGTGCGGACATTGAAAAGTATTATGAAAATGCTTGGACACGAAGGGGTATGTTGCCACTTTACCTCACTTTAAATCATTTTCACTTTCCATCCGGTTCCTCATACATTTTACTTTAAAAAAAATTAATCACTATGTACATCAAACATAATTATGTCTCACTACATCCAACTTATCAATTTTATAAACGTATTCTCCATTTATGTAAATGTAATCCCCCATTAGCATGTCCAGCATCATTTGCACTCTTGTAATAAAGTAAACTCATGTCCAAAGGAAACGATACCAAGTTTTCAAAGTCGTCCGAAACAAAATTCTATAACCTGACAGAGTTGAATTTAAGTGTGTCTAACAGGCATATTTTCATTCTTCAGGAAAGGATACTTTTGATTTTGTGTCTTTTCAAATGTACATGGAGTGCATAAATCGAAATTTCAAATAGTTTTGTGAACAGAACTTTTGTCATTTCACTTTAAAATTGATAAAGTATTGAATTTTTGTCAGAAAAAAATGTTGTTGATATAATACATTTTATTTGACATAAATTCGTTGACGCGTCACTGCACTAGAACGTTTTAAAACAAGCGAAAGCGTCCAATTTCTCTCTGCTATCTCGCCTAGTTAAGGAGATTCCAGATCGATGATTTTTTCAAATGCATGTTCCTCGCAAACATGAAAAGATAATGTTTCCAAATTTTGCATAGGCGTAAGTTGACTACTGAAGAAATGATATTGCTATGTTTTAGTCTTATCTATCTGCAGTGGATTGAGTTATTTTGGGATTTGTATGGTATCGTTTCTTTTGGACATGAGTTTAGTTGGAAAATCCATAGAATATTCCTTATTGATCACTTTCAGCGAGAATTCTCATCTTTGAAGATATGTGTTTTTGGTCTTATAGGGATACTTCATGTTATATGCATTATTAGTCTACAGTTTTTTTTGTAAAACTAACGAATGAATGATAAAAAAGTTACAACTAAATTGTAGATTCTTCACTAAACAATTAAAGGGGATTATCAATAAGGAAACTTATGTTTTGTAAACCACTTTTTCATTCTGTGAAAGTGATGTTTCGGGGAAAGGTTGTCAGAAAAACGCTGTGAGGTCTTTGAAAGCCTTTCCAAACTTGCAGACCCGATTAATCGCTTCACATCCAATTGTAGCCATTTTAATGACATTTTGAATTGTTTATGCATTGATGAAATGTCAAATCAACTTTTTCATCTGTGCATTATCATTAGTAACAAATTGAAAAACAGTTTTACAAACACCCAATCACACGAGGTCAGGCGATTCTGGTACATAACGATGCAATCTTGTCTTTAGTGAAATTATTGCTTTGATAATGAAATTCCTTACAGTGTTCGGAAAATATCCTACAAATGTGTTCGATATAAAATAAAATATTCTTTTAAGTATAAAAATCAGTAGCACCATATCAGATATGCAGTTACGTATTAACAAAATTACGTAAATTCGTAAAGTCTAGCCTCCCTTTCTATCTCTCTGTCTCTCTGTCTCTCTCTCTTCCCTCTCCCTTTATTTCTCTCTCCTCTCTCTCTCTCCCTCTTTCTCTCTCTCTCTTATTTGGATGGCAACATCAGCGTGTTAAATAGCTGAACTATTGCACACAATACGTTTAACCCCAACTCTCTCTCTCTCTCTCTCTCTCTCTCTCTCTCTCTCTCTCTCTGTGTATCTCTCCCTTTTTTTCTCTCTCGTCTCTCTCCCTCTGTCTGCCTTTCTCTCTCTCTTCCCCTCTCTCTCTCCCTCTCTCTGTCTCTCTCCCCCACTGTCTCTCTCCCTCTTTCTCTCTTTCTTTCTCTCTCTCTCGCTTATTTGGATGGCAACATCAGCGTGTTAGATAGCTGAACTATTGCATACAATACGTTTAACCCCAACTCACCCACTTTTATTGACACACAGAGAAAGCTGGACGTGTTGAAGATGGACGTTGAGACGGACGAGTAGGAGACGCTAATCAACATGGTAGACTCTGGTCTTCTACCGGATATCAAACAGTTCCTCATAGAGTGGCATCTCTACACCATGTACCTAAGCAAAGACAGATATTCTGAGTATTATCACGCCTACGAATCTATGAGAATCGCTGGGTTCAGGTCTTACTGCAAGCTGTTACACCATAGGTCATACAGCGATAATAGTATAACCTTACAAGCTGATGTGAATTATCTGAATACTAGTTATCAGCACTGAGATTATGTATAAAATGCCAATAAACAAATTACATTTAGTTTAAGACAGACAATGCATGATAGCCGGTTTGAGCAACAGAAGTGAGGTATGGGGATGTGGTGTAGAATGCTTGCAAACTGAGGGTCGAAATCACTCAAAAACCACGTATGGTGGTAAGACGTCAATATCCAATCAGAAATTTTATGCAGATTGTGTGACAACTAGCGATCATACGGAAGAGTATACTAGTAAATTCCCATTCTATTTTCAAAGCGGCAGATCAAGTCATGAAATGTTGATCGAGTCTCTGTTCTTATTAGACCAAATCCGTGCGTTCCGACAGTTTCCCTTCCCGGAAAAAATTAACCACAACCCGTTTGAATTTTTTAGGAAATGACACCACTTATCACAAGGATTGGGTGGTTCATATGACAGTGCACCCACGGATTTCGGCGTAATAAAACAGGCGCTGTATCAACGTTAACATTTAGTGACTTGATCTGCCTCTGTTGGGAGAGAATGTGATGTGTCAGGATCAAATAAAAAGAATTATTCACCAATTACAGCTTTATTTCGAAAGCTTGTTCGACCTTCTGCATCCTCGATAATCCAGCGCTTTAGTTCCGATAAATCTACACTACAAGCCCTGGAAAACTTAACGGGGTTTTACGTCAAACCCAATTACCTCCCTTTGCATTGACTCAGCTAAACGCTTATTTTTTTACAAACAATTGGATCACTTCTAAACCAATGTTCTGTCTCTCACTATGCCTTTCTTTCCGTCTTTTCCCTCATCATATTCGTTCCTTGTCTACGTGATTTGTTTACTCTATTTTGGATGGCACCATCCACGTGTTATATAGCTGAAAAATTGCTGACAACACGTTAAACCCCAACTCACTCACTCAATTGATGTCGCGAACGGTTGAGTTGTTTACGCACTTGGTGTCTGCGTTTCGTTTCTGATTGGATAACATGTTCGTAAAGGGAGGTAATTGGTTTTGAGATAAACCCCCGTGAAGTTTTCCAGGGCTTGTAGTGTAGATTTATCGGAACGAAAGCGCTGGGTTATCGAGGATGGACCTTCTGATGATATTTGGTTCTGACATTAAAACTATCTGAACACATTTTCTTTGTAAACTCTCTATTAAGTTAGCATTAGTTTTGTTTATTCACTTACGGACAATAATTTTCTTGTGATTAACATTTCTTAAGGAGTAAAATTTAAGAAGTTTCATTTTTATAAACATGTAATAATGATTGTTTTTATCCTCGTTCTTATAGATGTGCTTTATCAATTTTAGATGTGGTGTCGCTCCTCTACGAGTTGAAACTGGAAGATATAATTGTACTCCTCTACAGGTTTGAACGTGTTTTAATGGTAAAGATTGTATTGAAGATGAACGCCATGTTTCATTACAATGCCCTATATATTTTTGTGAAATAGGTGTCCTTTCAAAAAATATGTGAGAAATTTAATTATATCTTTATGACCTCTAATGATATTGATAAAATAAAATGTTTAATTTCCAATACACATTTGTCTTTTTATACAGCCTTAACCTGCTTTCTTATTCTAAAACGGCGACAAGCCCTTTGCACTCTTAATTTTGTGATGCAAATATGTGTATTATATGTCATTTATTTTATTTTTGTATTTTTACACTTTTAAAATTTCTTATAAATCTGTAAAGATTGGCTCAATATATCTTATATTTATAAGTGTATATATACATATACTGTGCTTGTACTAATGATGCTGAGGTGAATAAAATATCTATCTGTCTGTGATGAAATTTATGGTTGATGTATGTTTTTAGCTCATCTGGCCTGTATATATATATAGTGTACTTGAACTTATCCTCGTTCTTAACGATGTGCTTTAACATTTTTAAATATGGTGTATCTCCCCTAAGAGTTGAAATGGAAGATTAATTGTACTCCTCTACGGGTAGGGACATGTTTTTATTGTAAATATTTTATTGAAGATGAACACCATGTTTCATTACAATGCCCTATGTATTTTTGTGAAAGAGATGTCCTTTTAAGAAAATGTGAGAAACTTAATGATATCTTAATGACTTTTAATGGTAAAATAAAATGTTTGATGTCCAATACACATTTGTCTTTTTATACAGCCTTAACCTGCTTTCTTATTCTAAAACGGCGACAAGCCCTTTTGCACCCTTGATGTAAATATGTGTATTATATGTCATTAATTTTATTTTTGTATTTGTACACTTTTAAAATTTCTTATAAATCTGTAAAGATTGGCTCGATATATTTTATATTTATAAGTGTATATAAACATATACTGTGCTTCTACTAATGATGCTGAGGTGAATAAAATATCTCTCTGTCTGTGATGAAATTGTGGTTGATGTATGCTTTTTAGCTCATCAGGCCTGTAAGGCCCGATTGGCTTATGGCATGGCATGGTGTCCGGCGTCCGTCCGTCCGTCCGTCCGTCCATCCGTCCGTAAACTTTGTGGAATTTCGACTTCTTCTCCAGAACCATAAGGCCTAGAAAGATGAAACTTTGTGTACAGACTCCTTGACTAGTGAAGATTATAAATTGTAGCTTTGGTGGCCCTGTGGTCAGGACTGGTAACTTTTCAATGTTTTTTCTTAAATTTCCCAAAGGAATTGACCTATGAATGTTCAGGACAGGCTCGATTTCCAATCTGTTTTATACACTGCTATATACTTAATTTTATGATTGGTGACCCTGTGACCTCTACAAAGGGGGAATCACATTGGCCACACTCTACATCATAGTTGATGATGAAGCCTGATGAGCTACAGAGCCAATGACTTATGACTTTTTATGAACTTGCTGTGACACAGTTGGGGGTTTAAACATTACGTTACGTCATGATTGGGTTCATTCCGCCTTCCGAATCTTTGCTGGGTTTAATGAATTTACAAACATAGTTCTCAACCGAATTTAAGTAACACAAAAGTATTATTTGTCATTTTCACCAACTTTAAAGGGGCAGTAGCACGTTTTTTAATACTTTTATATTTTAAATATTTCACTGATAATTGTAAGTTATTGCTTAATGTATTATATTGACAGTGTCAACAATCTCATTACACAAGCCAATCATTCATACTCAGAGGACAAAGTATGAAGAATCACATAAAATCCATTGGCGGCCATTTTTTGTGAACACCTTTAATTCATTTTGTGTAAGAAAAATGAATCGAATGGCTTAACTTTATGTTATATATTTGAATTATTACTGCTCAACTTAGTTTAAATACATTGTCTTTCAATTGAAACCATTTATTTTCATTTTCCTGACATCACCTTATGTTCCCCCTAAAAACGTGCTACTGCCCCTTTAAATGTCTGCAGGTCAAAGGAAAATTATTTGTTTGAAGTATTGTTCATATCCATATTTAAATTGGCCCTGGACCATAATTTATGAACTTTGGTAACTTTTTTCTGTTGGATGACATTTTTAGTCCGACTTATTTCGGAAAAACTATTCATCTGATTGTTTTAAATCTTTGCACATGTCCTTTATCCTACTAGGGGGGTGCAGTGGAAAATTACAACAAATTTTTTTAATTTGATTTTCAAAAAAAAAAATCCATTTTTGAATGAACTTAGTCATTTTCCAATATCAGAATATGTCCGAGCTATTACGGGGAAAGTATTTATCAGATTCTTTTCAAATGTTGTACATGTCTTCTACTTCACGAGGGGGATGCAGTGCGAAATTACAATGTTTTTGTTTATTTAAAATTTCTTTTAATTTCCATGTTTTGAACTTAGTCATTTTCCCTTATCAGAATTTGTCCAACCTATGTCAGAAAAACTATTCATCCGATTTTTTTCAAATTTCGCACATGATTTCTACTGTGCTATGAGGTGTGCAGTGGAAAATTACAACAAATTTCGGGGGTCATATGCTGTGCAAGAGACGTCTACATGGGAAGTGAAAAATAATTCAGTTGGTCAGGGATGCAATGTCGGGGGTATTAGTGAGCCATGCTCACCTTTTTGCTTGTTTGAACATTTTATCAATTTTGAAATTTTCGAATTTGTAGTCTTGACTTTTAGTTTTAACCCATGCATTGTTTAAAACGTCAAAGATAGAGTAGATTAGGAAAATATACAAATGATCCTTTGATTCGTTTGAGTAGTTGGACTGATCTATTTCATGCCTTTGGTGCAAATGTACATGTTGTATACACTTACCTTCTTATATGTAGATGCAGTTACAGGGAAGAATTGATTAGGTTCGAGTGCAATTCTTTAAGAGAACACAGTAATATAAAATAAATGATGTCATAAAATGAATGAATGGACAACATTTTCGTAGTAGTGAACACTAAATCCACATGAAGCAATGAGAAATTTTATTTAAATAAATGTAAATTTCTGTTTCAATTGCTTTGGCTTCGACGTAAAGCTTCAGTTTCTGAAGTTTTTTTTACGGTGATAAGCAAACCATTAATATTTTCTCGGATTAAAATAAATTATTCATTTTTATTATTATATTCATTTAATAAACTAATTTGTTAAGTTTGATATGATTTCTAGATTAATTATTACATAATAAAGCTTTAAAGATTGCAAAATAATCCCAACTGCAACAATGTCATAGGCAAATGTATTTTGAAACATGAATATTAATGATTGTTATAATCAGACACTTATCAAAACTTGTTTAATTTGGTCAGGTATTATATGATCATAAAGCTGCCTTTTTGAGTATTTCGTATATGTAGTTAAAATTATCAAATTAGTCGAGGATATTCCTGTAGAAATATACAACCTTGATCGGGACAAGTCAGTTCAGCAGTTCATGAAATTTTGACAAATTTCTATTGTCTGTATAACAAAAATGAGGGCAGATAATACGTTTAAATATTTAGTATTTATCATTTGAAAATACATTGACAAGAATTTACAGACAAGAGAGTTGGTGGCTGGGAAGCTCAATGGTTGGATTAAGAGGTTCTAAGTTCGAACCCTGCGAGTAAAGTTGGGTGCAATGCTACACTGAATTTCAGGGCAGTACCACCTATGCCCACAGGTTCACCGCGATGCAAAGACTTTAATAAGATCACATGAATTGTATTCTATAATTAGCAATGAAATATAGGGTTATACAGTGAAAATATAATCCATATTTTAAGAAAAGCAGTAGAAAGTCATATTTTCACTGCACTGAAAATATAGTCCATATTTTCACTGCGGTGAGAAAAGTAGGACCGAACCTATTACCTCCCTTTGAAACACGATTATCTCCATTTGCGGAAATCTAACGCTTGCCTCGCGTCACGGCGTTGGTTAGGATCGAAGAAAAAAGACTCTTTAGGATGTTTTCGGTATGTAACTATTTTCAGTTTGCAGTGCCAATTTATTCTTCGATATCAAAAGTCCATATCTTGTTGCTGTAGTTAATAATTGTTCATTTTATTGCAAAGTAAATTTACGAAGCGAGCGACGACATATCTCTTCACTCATTGTATCCGTTCACGTCAATACTGACTTTCCAAAATAGATAAGGAGCCTTTCTTTTACCTAGTTATAACAAAAAATATATTGTGGATCTGATATCATTTAACATTCACTCATTATATATTTTTCATAAAATTATTTCCGATTAAATATCGAGTTATTTCTATCGAACTTTTTTTTACCGAGAAAGGATAAATGGAGTTGCTAGACTGTCTAGAGCAAACTTTGCCTTCCGATGTCTAACAACTCTATTTTATGATCTTAAAATTATATAATAAATAGATTAATTCATTGATTTTGCCGAATATCATTTCTATATCATCTTGTGAAGTGAGAAAGTGTCATTTTCACTCCACTCGATGAGATAGAAATGATATTCGGCAAACACAGTGAAATAGTCTCTATATATTTGTCTGCTGATAAAAAGCCAGTATGTTAATATTCTACCGCCAGAGACTGGGTGCGGAGCGTATCGGGCTCTGCTGTACATTCTTGCACCTGCTTGGGAAATTCCAGACCAAGAACCTTATCTTGAGGTCAGTTACTAATACTATTTAACTCAACAAACTTTATCTATATGACAAGAAAGTCAAGGGGTCAAACATATTTTAGTAGACCACAGTAGGCTGATTTATTATTACTATATATTATTATTTCGAGTATTCATCTTAAGACAGCTATGATTTTCTCTCTGATACTATTTCTCTTCAGTCCAATGCTTACCCTTGTCACTGCTGACAACACCACAGACTACATTCATCAGCTTGAACAGAAGATCTCAGATGTCCAGAGTCACAATCAGGCATCCGAACAGAAGCAGGCCGCAGTTCTAGCAAGTGTTCTCTCCAAGTTGCAGACTCTTGAAGAACAAATTCAGGAACTAACGGTATCAATTTGTGTTTAAAGTGCTCACGTAAACAAGTAAATAAATCTAGTCTCGCTGCACTCCGATATTGAGTCTAGCTAGATCGGATGCATGCAGTGTCAGCCGACCTTTCGGCGACCTATGACCCTCCAATCAAACGTGAGACAGATGAATTGTTTCGTCCAATAATAAAGCGGCTTCTATAAGAGAGTCGTAATAAACATAATAGCATTGGAATCAAAAGTTTTGTACGTTTGAAAGTGGAATGTTTTGTGCAAATGCAGACTGCTGCGGCTTGGCCCTGATTGGTTAATTTCATAGACCGGCTGAGGCGACCCATTACTGCATCTAGCTGGACTCAATATGGGAGTTCAGTAAAATAAGAGGCTAGGTTTAATTAGACTGCTCTAAATAAGAAATAGAATGTTTTTTGGCGTTTATGTTTCTACTTCTCGACTTATCAATAATTCTTATAGATATTGAAATAAAAATACCAGGCCCAAGATACCCAAAACTGTGTTTACCATAATAAAATGTTTGATAAATTGAGCAAGGACGTGAGTTAGTGTCTCTGAACAAAATGGCGGATGTCCTTCCTTTAGCCTATTATATAGTATTGTTATTTATATTGAGTATTCTTTTAAATATAGTTTATTTTAAATTTCCTTTGGTGAAATAATGCCTTTTGAACATCGTCGCTGGTTGCATAAGCAACTTTGATCGCATCCAAACAGCCTTCTCCCTTTCTAGCCCACAATTCCGCCACATCAAAACAGAGGCTAGATTAACAGTTTATGACTCCATCTACATATGTTGCAAATCCATGTCTTAACAAAGCAAAGCTGACAGCACGTAAACCAGCTTCTCTGTTGCAGAATGAACAGCCGAACACCACAGCCAATTCAAATTCTACAATTTCACCAAATAGTATGTATCAGTTATGATATATTCTACAATGACATTTTAGAGTATTTGATTGGTTTATTTTATCATCGAATATATACAAAATAATTAGAGAATCTCACCCAAATGTCCTTTGAAATTAACGATATCAGCAAAATTTGATAAAAGTAACGAATATCCGAGGCTTACTGAGGGTAAATTACTTTTATCAACTAGTGTTGACAAACTTGATATCAATGGACACGAGGGTGAGATTCTATCAAAAATCGTTTCTATGGCAACAATCATACCCTTTTAGATAGCTGCGTTGAAAAAATATTAAATACATATATAGAACGTCATTCTAGTGCATTTTATCGTTTGTATTGAACGAGTAGATGTCACAAAGAGCAAAGAAACAACGAGTTCGCAGAACGAGTTGTTTCTTTGCTCTTTGTGACATCTACGAGTTCAATACAAACGAAAAATTGCACTAGAATGACGTTCTATATTTATTACATACCCTTTTTTCGTTTAATTTACTTCAAATAAATCCGTACACGGAAGAATGTTGACATGTTGTCTTGACCTAATTAATTATTCCGCCAACCCTTTCACGAAATATTACGTCATCACATTCCTCCACCTATGACGTCACATGGAAATAGAGTGCACACAAAACTGTTATGAATATTTGGAAAAAAACAGACGCAAGATGCTTAAAACTTCTTTAATGACACTTTCATATCACTTGCACGTATATCAACATTTCATTCGAATACAATCTAAACATTCATAACTTTAAACATAATTCGTTGACATTTGGCAAAGTTCGGTCACAACGAATTCAAACGTGAACGTGTGAACATGGAGAGATGACGTTACAGAACAGTTCAACGAGATGAAATTAATCTGAATCACTATCAATGATGGCACGTCTACGTTTTGGAAGGACAGGACCGACGGACATTCATTGAATTTGTTTGTGAGGTAAAGTTGAAGTTACCGTGATATGAAACGATCACCAGTAAATGTTGCTGTCGCTGAGTAGACCGGAAGTCATAATTTGACCCCAATGAAACGTTGTCACTGAAAATGACAGCGGTTTTGTGCAATGAGAATCAAAAGATCCGGAACCGGGATACCTAAACTCTTCGCCCTTCATTGTTTTCCCTCAGGTAATTTGCAAACTTCGTGATTACACTTGTTGTTTTCTTGACGGTTTTGTCGATGTAGTTTTTGAGATTAATATTTTCGTTGCGAGCGGCGAAGTGTAATTTAAATTAATTTGTTACTATTTTTTTCTATAAATGTGAGCAATGTAAATTTATCCTGATATAAACACTCAGGAATGTCTGAATCAAAATTTGTGCGTTTGTTTACATTATTGATATGGGGTTTTCCCTGCCGTAATTTTTTATAAATAGCCGACATGACACCTCCCTCTCTAAGAAAGTAGTTCCGTGAGAAGTGCAATACGGAGTGCAATACGGAATGAGGAGTGCAATACGGAATTCGTTGTATTTCATTACGTATTACTATCGTAAGATTACATGGGTATGTAATAAAGAATTGGAACCTCCATTCTCCCTTCAATTACTGGAACTATTAAAGGGGCAGCATCACGGTTTTTGATAATTTTATATTTTTAAATTTTCACTGATAATTGTACATTTATGCTAAATGTATTATTTTGATGTTGTGTCAAAAATCTCATAACACAAACCAATTATCCGTAGTCAGAGGACAAAGAATGAAGATTCACCATTTCGTCCATTTTGTGTAAAAACACATTAAATTCATTATGTGTAAGAAAAAGGACTCGCATGGATAAACTTTACATTATATATTTGAATTATTACTGCCCAATTTAGGTCAAATGCATTGTCTTTCAATTAATGCCATTAATTTTCATTTTCCTGACATAATATTACCCCTACAATCGTGCTACTTTCTCTTTCAAATGAGAAAATGGAAATGCTCTCATTTCAGAAGTAAGGCACGTTGCTTTCGAAGCCAGCACAACTTCAGAGCAACATAGCTCTGTGGTCTATTTCAGACAAGTGACATCCAACGTAGGAGATGGATACGATGCCCAAAGAGGGATATTCACAGCACCCACAGCAGGGATCTATCAGTTTTGGTTCAGTGCGTATGTGACTGAGTCACACTATGGAATCACCCCGAATATACTAACTCTAGACGTCGCTGGCTCAAACTATGGAAATTGCTTTACATCACCCATAACAGCTCAGAAGAGTTTGCAAACGACGTTTTTAAAACTTGTTCACGGCCTGCATGTTTTGCCTCTTGAAGCTGGGGATACGGTCACTGTGAAGTCACGTGTACATGTTCGATCTAAATCATCATTTGGAGGGGTTCTGATCGCTTAATAAGGAGCAATGTGGATGAAGCAGGAAGAGATGGCTTTTGGGATGGTTTAAATTGGTGAAAGTGGAGTACTACTTAATTAAATGATTTAGAATGACAATAATCTTTGTTTTTGTATTTTTAGACCATCCGGCCTGAAAGGCCCGATGGGCTTATGACATGGCATGTTGTCCGGCGTTCGTCCGTCCATGTCACCGTCCGTCCGTAAACTTTGTACATTTTCGACTGATATACTGTGTACTGACTCCTTGACTGAGGTTAATCATTTGTAGCTTTGGTGATCCTGTGGCCACATAATGCAAGATTAGATATGAAGCCTGATGAGCTACAGAGCCAATGGCTCGATTTTTCTTATTTTGTTATCTCATCTCTGTTACCCGATCGACACAAACACATGGATGGATGTACAACATATGAATGTGCATTTGAACGGATCACGGAGAAATACTCCTGCTTACTAAATGGCAGCATTGTGATAATGGTGTTGGTAAAGCTAGTTTTGCAAATCGTTTCATTAAAAAAACGTTAACTCATTGAATCAGCTAAGTATTCTCACTCGCATGAAAATTGCAGCTTTTAAAACCATAGAGGACTAGGGCAGTCATATCGATATATATATATTTTTCATATAGTGTTCTAGGGCAACACACCACTTTTTCTTATATTTTCCTTATTACCAATGCTCAATTTCACGGTTCGCCTAGGACATCACAATCTCCACGGACCGGCGGCAGTTATTCCGCTTATGGTTAGATGTATGTTCTGAGTATTTTGGGACTTCAGTATTAGACAGAACAGTATACTCGTGTCAAAGACATACTAAATTTATGTTTACGTCAATCGTGTCTAAATATCAGTTAAACCCTCGCTCTCGCTCTGGAAATACTAATATCAAGCCAATTGTGTCGTAAATATAGTATGCCATGGTCACTCATATAATATCCTCTATTTAGGCACTCTTGTAGTCAACATAGTAGGTCATTGGAACGAATATGATGTCATGTTCATTGCCGTAATTTCAAAATTAAAGAAAATACTCTAAACATTCTTTTCAGCATAGACGAAATAGCTGCTGTGGCCTGCCAGAGATTGCGGCGTTAATCGCCAATCGTGGCGTCAAAGCTTTGTTTATAACGTGACGTCACAATGAAAACGTGATACGTTGCCCTTGGGCATTATATGGAAAATATGAACCTCGATATTAATGCTTAGAAGGTAATAAAAGATAAAAATACGAAACATTTCAACGCGGATTCAATCACAGTGAACCTTAATATTGGTCTCAATGAAACCTTGATTCTCACTATTTGGAATCTTCTTTAACTCACTTTAAAAACGGAAGGGATAGGAATGGCAGCCGATAAGGATGACCAAACTATGCTTGTCAAACATGTCATTGACACTCGTTCCTTATTATCAGCAAATGTCTTGCTCTGGCTCGGGAAATACGAATATTAAGTCACTCGTGTCGAAAACATAATATGTCAATGACACTCATTTAATATTCTCTTTATATAACAAGCTAACGACATGACATATCCAGCAGTAATGTCGGTTCCTTGATTGGAGAATGCAAGGACGCTAGATATATTGTCCTTTCAGCGTCCTCAAATAATGTCATAACGTTTACTTAAAACAAGTAACTTAATTATACCATTGTCAAAAATAACCTTTTCAATGAAGGATTTGGCGTGATAGAAAGCAGAGAAATAGTTTGAGCTGGGCGGCAACAAATTCCCTAAGATATGCTCCTGAATTTTGAAACATCAATAATTCTTCAGATACAAGGATATTTATTCAAATAACAACTTTATCAGCTTCCCATGTTAAAAGATACTACTTTAGAGTTCTTGAAGATAAACAGCTTGTCCCGACGACCTCTCAAATGGGCTGCTCTTATACTGAAGTTACTGGCGGACACGACAAGCACGTGACAATTACGTAAGAGCAGCTGATCCAAAATGGCGGACTCGAACCCTCGACACGCTTCCCCACTGCCTCTCTGTCTGTCTATGTGCAGAATTACACCTCCAGAGTCCAAAGTCTTGTTGCCAAACTGTATTTTAGCCTGTCTCCGTATCTCCATAGAGTCAGAGGTAATGACCACTCCGCTAGAGTTATGGACATACGGTTTTAAGAACCGCCACAAAACGTGCACAGATTTTAGTGAGTTCCGGTTAGGACTGTCGTTTGGTAGAGATGGGTTCTGGCCTAACCGCACATGCGCACAAACGAGGTCACCTTCTTTGTTAAGGTTTACGTGTTGTAAGATGGAGTCAACTTTCTCCTGTATGTAGACCCTTGGTTTCATGAGGATGTCCCAGCCAGCTTTGAAAGTTTCCCATCGTGACTTTTTAGCCCAGGTTGGTAGCTTGGTTTTGTAGTTAAGATTTGACTTGATGGTGTTAAGGAGATCACTGTTTGATCGTAGGTAAATGACGTCTTGTGGATAAATCTTATTCAGATGTTGTCTGCGAATCAGTTGATGGTATGCTGTGGCGCTAACCCCGCCCACAACAATGGAGGATTTCCCAACTGGGTCAAGTTGACCTATATCCCAATTATAATGACTGGGAATAAGGAACTGTCTGATGTCACACGGAGAGGTCATGTTGATGAGGAACTTCCGGCCTGTAACGGTTGCCAATAGAAACGCACTGACCACGCCCCTCTGTCTGTCCCCCCATCCGGAACAGGGTCTGGTTGGATCACAGACATATACCAAGTACCGCATTCTCTCTTTAGGTTCATGTTGATGAGCACTTCCGTTATTACGGCGGTTCGCTGTTGATGTCGTACCTTTCATATTTGCCATTTTACCAGCCCCTTTCATTTTAACAGTACCTTTGCTGCTAGTCACTCTTTCTTTCCCGAGAAGCTTACCATCAGATTGTGCATCACTCGGAACATTATCTTTATACAGACTAGCTGCTTTGGCGTCTATCGTATTGTCATTTTTCGTTACAAGTTTGGTTCCTTGTATATGTCCTTGAGTGGGAGCTCTCTCTCCTCGCACGATATCTAGACTGCGCATACTCTGCTGAGGTCCGCGCATGCTCTGTTCAGGTCCTGTGACGTCACTGTATAGATTGTAGAGAGACAGAACTGCTAGTGTCGTCATGATGCACAGGGCAAACAGGTGGCTCATGTAGTGGTTGCTCATCTTTGGGCTGCAGCAAACACATAGATCATATATAACTTTTACAATTTGAAAAATGCATTGAAAATGGATAAAAGTCATAAGTTACACAATAAATTTTGCGAATGGTCACCTTCATCCACTGAAGGCATAATACAACAACAATGCCAGGTGCTAGGTGTACCGTGGTAAACTCATTCTTTCCCCACAGAGGCAGAACAAGTCATGAAATGGTGATAGAACCTCTGTCCTTATTTGCCGAGTTTGCGGAGTAGAATGGGAGATGCCTGATTGGAGGCAATCAAAGTTAGTTGTGCAATCAGCGACGCTATTCTAAAATAATCAGTTTGACTACTGAATCATGGCAAAGGCATAGTGATATGACAATTCAAACAGACTGTGGTATAATTTTTTTCCGCCAGGGGAAATTACCGAAACCAACGGATTTGGTCTAACAAGAACAGAGGCTTTATCAACATTTCATGACTTGATCTGCCTTTGTAGGGAGAGAATATCGGTACACTGGACAGTCTCTATGAAGTTGACTTACCCAGTATTCATTGCTGTAGATTTGGTGATGTGTGAGGTTAGATGTTACAGTTATGCGAATTGTTGTAGAAGAATAGAGTTGCCAAAACGGATTAACATACAATGATTTAAGCGATTTTAAAGAACAAATCCCTCATCTTCTCATTGAACTAGGCTTACCACACATATTTCATAATACGTCACTTAAAATATGATAATGTGTTCCCCGATTTGTCTAAATATTACCGTCGCTTTTCCATCGGGTATGACAGAACATTTAATGATAAACGTTTTAAGGCATTTAATTATTGTTATCGTTTTGCCAAATTCTGGATATAATCGTCGTTTGACCGTATTTCAAGGCTATTCTATGAGTGGTCTTGTCATGCTATCAATGTTGAAGTATAATTGAAAATAAAATTAATCCTCAGAATCGTTTAAACATTATCAAAGGTAGAGACGCAACACTGAACAAAAAGGAAATCAACAAAAACCTTTAATTCTGAAACGTTATGCTCGAAAAGAAAAAATGCGACATTCTCCTCTAAAAGACTCTCTTGTATGTAAATGTATTTGTAACCACAACACCTAAATATGCATACAGTTGTTTATAATGCTAGTTGAATAAATAACCAAAATTCTTATAACATACCTGCAAAACGGATGACTCGTGAATATATGTCAAGACTCGGCCTCCATAAAGTTTACAGCATCCTCCTTATCGAAGTATCCATATACATATATGACTAAGGTTTAGTCGGTTTCTGTGTATGGAAGCCCATTTGCACCACCTTGCGAACTTGCTATCCCGTCGCACTCTGTAGAAAATACATGCGGCATGCGCATATCATGTCTGACCCTCATTTACATATTAAGCAGTCTTTTGTTTCAGTGTTAGATCATGTTCAATTGCTTCAAGCGACTCTTAAGAAAACAGTGTAGTTGACATAAGTTTTTTTTATATGTTTTGTTTGCAAGGTGGTATTAGCGGCGTTGTTTTTGACATGACAATGTAAGCATGCCCTTAGGGAATTATTGCAACGATTAATCCTTTAATTACATAAATTTAATCACCCTTCAGTCTTCTACAAGGACAAAACCGGTTCAAAACACAATGGTTCGCTAATTAGCAACATCTTTGAAAGTAAAGTGGTATTAAAGGAAATGGATAAATAGTAGGAAATAAATATATGTGACCATGACCATTATCTCCAAATAATTCTTCTTTATATTGTATATCGAGGTCGTTCGAGGATATCTTTATTTGGGAATATTATTTAATGCTAATGGAAAATTCACTAAGGCAATTAAGAGACTTTCGGAACAAGCATCTAGAGCCATGTTCTCAATTTTCAAAACTATTCGAAATTTACAAATACCAATAGACTGTCAGCTAAAACTCTTTGATCAGTGCGTCTTACCCATTTTGCTTTAGGGTTCGGAAGTATGGGGATATGAAAACTCAATCATCTTGGAAAGAACGCACTTAAGATTTTGTAAATATATTTTAAAAGTGAGGCAGTCTACTCCAAATTTTATGGTTTATGGTGAATTAGGCAGGTACCCTATTGATGTTCACATTAAAGTCAAAATAATCAGCTATTGGTGTAAAGTAATTACTGAAACTGGTAAATTTCCCCACGTTCTTTATAACATAATGAAGTTTAGATCTACTCTCCAGGACGCTGATTTCGATCAAGTAAACATTGTAAAGAATATTCTTCAAAATGTCGGACTTTCTTATATCTGGCAAAATCAAAATTTCCCCAGCGTCCACTGGTTAAAACATCATGTAAAAATTTCACTAATTGACCAGTTCAAACAATCATGGTTTTCTGATGCTCAAAATTCTTCGAAAGGGAAATATTATCATTTATATAAAACCTCACTCACTTTAGAGTCGTATCTTTTAGATCTCCCATCAAAATTTCGTACCTGGTTAACAAAATTAAGAACATCTAATCATAGATTACCAATAGAAACGGGAAGATGGTTAAATATAACGGAGGCAAATAGAACATGTACACTTTGTAAAAAACATGTTATTTGTGACGAATATCATATTATTTTATCATGTACGCATCTTATTGATGAACGGAAAAAGATACTTCCCACCTACTTCTGTACGAACCCACATGTGAACAAATTTATCTCACTTATGAAATCAGATTATAACCCGCTTGTATTCAAACTATCACATTTTACTAAAACTGCTCTAAGTCTTTTCTAAACCAAATATATTGTATATCATGAACGATTACTTGTATGTTCTCTATATCATTCTGTATGATTCATGAGAATAAATTCTGTTCTGTTAACACACTCTAGCCCCTCGTGGTATGTTGGTGTTATTATATACTTTGTTACTTATGTCAAAAGATTCAAGTCCTTTGATAAATATTTCATCTATATTCTCAATGGGCAATCATCGACATTACGAATGATGCTCATTATTTCCAAATAGGAATCAATCAAATGTTCAGCAATTTGTTCATTTCAGTTTTTAAATGGCGTTTTTACATTCCAATTTTTTTATTTCGGTTTGTAGGCCACAATACATATTTAATAATTATGTTGTTGTACAATACAAATTAATCATTTCAATTTGTTGAATAGAAAATAAAGTATTACAAAGAAAATTGATAACATGGTCTATCCATTAACATTATTCTATATGCGAGCGTTTTTTTAATATAATTTGAAAGTTAACAAGGGTATATCTACAAGTTATGTTGTGATATTGAGAAACTAAATCTAATTGACTATTCACCGGGATATATTTACCTCTTTTTACATTGGACGATGTGCATTCAAACAAGAAATGTGTTTTTATTCACATCAAGTCCACACATTTTACAACTCATATCCACATTTACACCTCTAATATTACAACGCAGAGGAAGCGAATTTAATCTTAAAAGACAAATATTTCTTCTAACTAATTCATTATTGATAGTATTAACTTAAAACTCGACATTCAAAAGTGACGTGATTTTTTTGGAAAATGCGTCGAATGAGAAGATATGTGTAAATTACCCCAAAAAATCATCTGCTAATAAATGAATCGCAATTGTTTTGTTCTGATGAGCAAAAATGGTTTTAATAAAGATTGAAACAGTCAACTTTCTAGACAAAAGCTATGAACAGGTAATGAATTAGGGTCTTGTTTTATCATAATGCATATATAGCTGAATTTTTCGATCTGTTATTTGTTATAATTTTACAAATTAGCATCAATACATACAACACCGTTAAAGGGAAGTCCTATCGGGATATTTTTTTTCGAACTCAATTCATGAATACTTATCTGTTTATGCTTAAATATGATAATTACATGATTATTTCACGCTTATCTTTCAAATATGTTAGTGAGGGTAACATTTTGGTTGTTCCAGATTTAACAGTTTGACAAAGAATAGAATGCATCACTGCGTCCTCTCGAATTTCGTTTCCAAAAACTATACCTCGATAGGACTGTCCCTTTAAATAAGTAAATCATCTTATTACTCAACCATGTTATCAGTAGCTATAGAGAAATAGCAACTTGCATGTAGCCATTTCAGTGTGAACACCTTGAAATCATTTGAGTGTTAGACTGACTTAGATTCCTTCTTTGGATCGCAAATAATATTTTACGATCGGCAACATTTGAATTTCGTATCATAACATTACTCATTTTCTAAAACATATCGACATGTGCGACAGTGCATTTTATTTTTAAGGTTAACCATAGCTACATATTGAAATCGAAAACTTATGAAACAGAGTCATTTATTTTGTCTTTCAATTCCATAAAAAATGGTAAAGTTGTTGTTTTCTACCAATATGGCAAAAACTCAAAAGCTATGTACGTCGGTTGCAAAAATAAAATTTAGTTAAAACAACAAGAAGAGTAAACATATAATGTATCTTTTGAGACGATGTTGCGATGATTTTAAGTACGCTTCTTTTCACAACCATATATCTTTATACCAAAAGGACAAAATCTCGATAGTTTTATAGGTCGTTTAAACAAGGGGAAATAGTTCAGAATTAACTACATTCAGGCGTTCATGCCGTTGACGTATACTTATTATATCTCAAAAATGGTTGTAATTAAAAATGCACAAATAAATTGGTTTGGTGCAGCCGAAACCCAGTCATAAGCGGACCAATCACATCGTATTGCTTATAAGACCGCTAGCGGTGATCATGTTCAAACCATGGTTAACATGAGTTACTTCCCCTAGCATGATACCGATACTTGATACCGGTGGCTTGTGATTGGTTAGCTGGGTAAACATAAGGACCTTCGGGGCTGCGGTCGGTTTTGTGGAGGAAACCTATCAAAATATTAAGTTCGATCCTCGTTTTGAGATAACATTTTAAGACTTTTATTCCTCGGAACTAGGCCGATTCTAATCATACTTTGGTGTGCTGTTACCTCGATTTTTAGGCCAAAAACATGACCTCAGCTCGAATACATGTATGTACCAATTTTCTTGACTAAAAAAATTCATTTTGTGTAATCTGTTGGACATTCTGAGAGTCCCGTTTGAATAGGTGACGTGATTGGTCAAGGGAGCTAACTCTGCCAGACTTATATCCTTGAATGTTTGCGTTTGTTTCAAAATTTGACTCTGTAACGCATGGAAAGATTAACTGAGTGTATATAGTATGTATGCGGCTAATGCCCTCGGAAGCATTAGGGCTACTGCCTTAATTATAAAACGATAGTATTTAAAACAAATTCGAAAAGCCATTTTGTAAATAATTGATTTTTAACGGATGATGGTTTCAAAGGACATTCCGATTTGCCAATCGTTACAAATTATGCGCAAGGCAAGTATTGAAAAGTGCTGAAAGATAAAAAGTAATTATGATTTAATAGGCAGTCTATTTTAATTCAAATTTGTAATTTTTCTTAATATCCAAAGTTAAATTTACTTTTTGCAAAATGTGATAAACTCAGAGTGTCAAACTCATTTCATAGATATCGATTGTCATAGAAGAATTACCACACTCTCCCCACAAAGGCAGATCAAGTCACGTTGATTTAGCCTCTGTTCTATTACGCCGAAATCCGTGGGTTCCGGCAGATTACCCTGGCGGAAAAAAACTGCATCACAATTCATTTGAATTTCTTTATCAAATGACAACGCTTCTCGCATGGAAAGGGTGGTTCAAATCACAATGCTTTTGCCCTCAGTAGCCAAAACGATGATTTAAGAACAGCGTCGCTGATTGCACAACTAACTTTGATGGCCTCCAATCAGGCATCTCCCATTCTGTCACACAAACTCGGCGTAATATAACAGAGGCTAAATCAACATGACTTGATCTGCCTCTGTGGGGAGAGAATGAAGAATTACATACATATGAGATTTCGTTTCGAAAAATATTAATTTATACATTTCAAGCACTTAGATATACTTTGTCAGATATTTTCAATTTAAATCAACATCATTACCTCACGACAGAGGTGGATCAAGTCATCAAATGTTGATACTACCTCTGTTCTAAAAAGACCAAATCCATGTGTTCCGGCAGTTTTCCCTGGCAGAAAAAATTGAACCACGGCCAGTTTGAATTTCTTTATCAAATGACAACGCTTCTCGCATGGAAAGGGTGGTTCATATCACAGTGCTTTAGCCATGATTCAGACGCAAAATTTATGAATTTAGACCAGCGTCACTGATTGCACAACTTACTTTTATTACCTTCAATTAGGCATCTCCCATTCTAGCACACAAACTCGGCTGATTAGAACAGAGGCTATATCAACCTTCCATGACTTGATCTGCCTCTGTGGAGAGAGAATAAATCAACAAAGATGACATATATATCAAATATGAATTAAAAATGTGATAAAAATCACGATACGTTTTGCGGTTAATAGCATTTACTATCACTATAAATTTGCGGTTAATAGCATTTACCATTGAACATATATTCGTCATTTAAACACACACAAATTGCAATTAAATATACTTTACTCAAAATAAGCTAAAATACACTCAAGTAGTAATATAATTGCACTAACTTTAAATATCAGCTCAGAATCTGATATCAGAAGTTTTTTGTTGGAAGTTTAATTGATACCCACATACATACCTAACATTTGGCTTCTGATTTCTTAACTCTTTTTTTTAATTTTAAATTTTTTATTTATTTAGAAATTTTGGAATTTTGAATAAAAATTCTTCAGGAAAGTGTCTTCATCAAGCTTTTCACTATCAGGAATATCACTTTCAACGCAATAAAGTCGCCCGAGACAAGACCGCAATGTTTTGAACCTGAGCCATCTGACGTCCTGTGACTTTTATTTTCGACCCCTGCCTTGTTTCTGACCTAAGAGCTGAATACAGAAACTGCGTCACTCGCATTATTAGCAGCCCCGTCTAAGGACGGGGCTGCTATCAGTTTTTGTGAAGTTTCCATCGCCGCCGCCGCCGCCGCCGCACTCGTACTACTAGCTATGACTTTTTTCCCCCTAAGCTTTCCAGAACTCTTATTCATACCTTACTACTCATACCTCGGGGGAACGATTTTGACATGTTCACTTTTAAGGTCAAAGGTCAAGGTCACGAGCTATGTATTCACTCTAAGAATTCCTTGTAAACGCGATAACTTGAAAAGTTTTTGTGCTATGAAGCTCTAACTTGGTATATATCATCCTTGGAAAAGTAAAAAAATTTGAAAAGGTTTTGGTTACAATCCGTCAAAGGTCAAGGTCACAGCAAGGTCATGACGTAAGCATGTTTTAGCGAAAATGCTTTATTTTAACTATGAACACTTTTAATCAATACATGATTGTTATACTCAATAAAAAGTGTTCAATGATTGTGTGACCTTGAAGGTCAAAGGTCAAGGTCATGAGATATGAGTTATTACAAAATGCACTAAATTGGGGTATAACTTTATCCCATTTAGCTTTTCAGAACTCATGAACATGTCTAAATGTTAATATTTCAAGGGAATCATTATGACATGTTCACTTTCAAGTTCAAAGGTCAAGGTCACGAGCTATGTATTCACTCTAAGAATTCCTTGTAAACGCGATAACTTGAAAAGTTTTTGTGCTATGAAGCTCTAACTTGGTATATATCATCCTTGGAAAAGTAAAAAATTTTGAAAAGGTTTTGGCTACAATCTGTCAAAGGTCAAGGTCACAGCAAGGTCATGACTTAAGCATGGTTTAGCGAAAATGCTTAATTTTAACTATGATCACTTTTAATCAATACATGATTGTTATACTCAATAAAAAGTGTTCAATTATTGTGTGACCTTGAAGGTCAAAGGTCAAGGTCATGAGATATGAGTTATTGCAATTCCTTGTAAACACAATAACTTAAAAAGTTTTTGTGCTATGAAGTTTAGATTTTGTATATATTATCTCTTGAGAAGTACAACATTTTCAAAAAGTTTTGGGTACGAACTGTCGAAAGGTCAAGGTCACAGCAAGGTCAACATATATGGAGAAAATGGATTAATTTAATTTTTAACACTCTATTTCATTACAATAATGTTATACTCAATGAAATGTGTTCATTGATTGTGTGACCTTGAGTGTCAAAGGTCAAGGTCACGAGAAAATTCCCAATTTGGTGAGGCCTGTAAAAGGCGGAACAGGGTAAGGCGAAACCCAAAGTTCCGGGGCTGCTCTGCTTTTGCGGTATCCCGCAAACGCTAATCTAGTTTGATTCCAATATGTCAGTTAGATGTTGTTTATTTCATCGAATCCATAATTTTAGCCATTTTTAAGTTCTTACTACTTGAATTCAACCATCATTCGTATCATTTTATGGCGCTTCAACCCAATTCAATATTATGATGTATGTCATTGTGTGATTGGCAAATTAAACTTGAAATCTAAAGAAAAACAGGAAATGTTTTACAAAGGCAAAATATTTAAAAAATGCCTATAGCAACAATTGAGGTAAAAGGGTAACAAATGCACTTAATCATTCGTTATCCATATGTGTTGAAATAATATGTCATTACTTAAATAACATTTACCCTAGCAGTAATTTCACTGGTTGGTTAAAAAAACACACGGTATCGGAACTTAGGCCAACATGACAAACCTCCCATCTTGTCAATGACGACTTGAGCTTCAGAACTGGGAGACACGCAAAAAGCGTGCAGCACGTGAAAAGTCATGTCAACTGACATAGCGGTCAGGTGAATCAGTGCAATCGTGTCAATTTATCTGCCTGATTTCTACACCTGATTTCAAATAAGGAATGATATCGATTCTCCTTCAAATGATATTTGTAAATATATAGAATATACCATAATATACCAAAATAACGATTAATCCGTTTTAATTTTGTTTAGTCTCTTAACCGTACCTTTCGTGGACATTAGATGTATCCCTACTTCAAGGTCAATTTCTCCAATATTCGAAATTCGAACAAACCTGTAGAGGTTTCAGATTCTTTGAAGGGGATCCTCCTTGGGGTACTTACTGCATAAAAATCCTATTTTTGCTTCATGACAGGTTGTGACTATTTTTATCCAATAAAATATCATAAACTCCGTTAAAAAACGTGTTTTGTCATTATTGTGACCACCCTAAGAGGGCCCCCTCGCCCGGAAGTACCAGGTAAAGGGACGTAACTCTAATTCTCACCACTTATCAATCCGGCATCCCAGACAGAATAAGGGGAGGTGGGTGGCCGTACCCCAAGGAGGATCCCCTTCAAAGAATCTGAAACCTCTACAGGTTTGTTCGATTCTTTTTCAGAAGGGTATCCTCCTTGGGGTACTTACTGCATAAAGAAGACTCCCAGAGATGAAAACCCCGGCAGTGGAATTCTGTCTGCAAGGAAAAGCTAGTCTATAAATAAACAAAGGGTAGGTCACACTCACCATGTCACGTGACTCCCGCGCTGAGGCCCGTGCCGGAACCCCCTTAATCGGGACTAACCTTCGGGCTTCAAAACAGCCCCTAAGCTTATTGAGACCAAATTTCCCACCGCCCCCCCCTTTTATTTTTCAAAAAGTTCTAGGGAGATCTTTCAGGAAAATCTAACTTATCCCATGAGAAGGAGCAATTCCCGCCCGGGAAATCCTCTCGAGGTAAAGTTAAAACTGAACGCCTGTTAGTAGGGTTAGTACGTTAGTGTACCCCCGCTAAAGGATGCAATCAGATAAAATCTAGTAAAAATACCCGTGAAAGCTCATTCAGCTAGGGAATTTTTAACGACTCTGCCCACTGAAGAGAACTGACTTACCAAACCGAGCGCGCTCGCTAGAGTGCTTGTCTAGTTGGTAATGCTTAATGAACGTGCTCGGCCGGCTCCAGATAGCAGCGGAACAGATCTCTTCAATGGGCAGGGCCGCAGCGTACGCCTTAGAGGTCGCTACCGCCCTAACCGAATGAGCCTTCAGACCTTCAGGGGGTTGGTGCCCCTTATGGACGTAGCCCATGCATATACAGGACACTATCCAACGGGATAGCGTCTGCTTGGAAGCAGGTAAGCCTGGCTTCGCCCCGCCGTAACAGCAAAAAAGCTGATTACCCTTGCGCATGTTCTTAGTTCGCTGAAGGTACTTCTTCAATGTGCGACGCACGTCTAGGATGTGCGGAACTGTCGCTTTCGAGCCCGAGGACGCCGGCTGTGTCATAGCCGGGAGCTCTATGGGAGCGGTTACATGAAGGGAATGTGCAACCTTGGGGCGGTATGAATCTGGCAGTCTGATGCTGACTCTGTCCTTGTGGAAGACAGTCAGCTCGGGATCGGCAGACATCGCATGGATGTCGCCAACCCGCCTGCCAGACGTAACCGCCACCAAAAAGGTCAGTAACTGAATTGAAATGGAGTCCAGGTCCTTCTGAAAAGACGGACCGGACAACCAGTCAAGAACGTAAGAAAGTTCCCACGAGGGGCTTGCCCGCCGTAAAGGCGGGCGCACCCTGTCCACACCTGCTAGGAAACGCTGGATCATGGGGTGGCCACCGAGGACGGTGCCATCCACAGGAACGTGGAAAGCGGAAATGGCCGTCGAGTAGCCTCTGACTGTGGATGCGGCTAAGCCGTCATCCAGTCTAGACTGCAAAAACTCGAGTACCGGCACTAAGCCCGCAGAAAAGGGATCGAGAAGCCCTCGATTGCCACACCAGCGCGCGTAACAGGCCCATCTATCTTCATATTGAAGGTTCGTCGAATCCCTCCTCGAAGCCAGTATTGTGTCTGCAACTCGTGCAGGAATACCGCTCTCCTGGAGGCGATTCCGGATAGTGGCCAGGCCACCCACTGAATCCTGGGATTCGGATGGTTGGCTCCTTCCTGGGTCAGAAGGTCCGGCCGACAAGGTAACAGTACAGGAGGCCGTACTAGAAACCTGAGCACGGACGGAAACCACGCCTGAGCCGTCCACAACGGTGCCACCAAGACCAGAAGCCTGGCTGGATGGCTGCCTAGTTGCGACAGAACTCTGGGGATCAGAGGCATCGGCGGGAACACCCACAGCACTCTGTCCGTCCAGTCGATCGCGAAGGCATCGGAGGCCAGAGCGTTTGGGTCTGGGATTCTGGAGCAGAACACCGGTGTCTGTTTCGTCACTCCTGACGCAAACAGATCCACCTGGAACGACCCGTACAACTGGGAGATAACCTCGAATATCTCCCGGTGGAGCATCCACTCGTAGGGTGCTAGGATGCGCCGAGACAGAGCGTCCGCACGTACGTTGTCGACCCCCGGGAGGTACACCGGTATCACCGTGATGTTGTACCGATCGCACCAGGGAAGGAACTGCCACGTCTCCCTGAGGAGGTTTGGTGACACCGTTCCACCCTGCTTCTGAATGTACGATAAGGCAGTTTGGTTGTCCATTTCCAGGCGAACCACCTGCCCCTGAAGCAAGTGCAGGAAGCGGTCGAAGACATTCCTGACTGCCCTCAGTTCCAGCACATTGATGTGCAGTTTGGACTCGTCCAGAGACCACAGGCCGGAGGCTGAGTGATCTCCCAGGACCCCCCCCCAGCCGGAGAGGGAAGCGTCCGTCTGAACTATGACAGTCGGCTGAGGTCTGTCCAAGGGGAGACCCCTGGTCAGATTGCCCTCGACCAGCCACCATTCCAGATGAGTGGAAAGCCACTCTGGAACGGGGATGAGCTTCTCGAGACTCTGGGAGTGAGACCACAGCTGCGCCAGAGCCTGCTGAACTGGTCTCATCCTCAAACGAGCCCTCCAGACCACATCCACCGTCGCTGCCATGTTCCCGAGCAACTGGAGCCACGTCCGTGCGGAGTGAGCGGGACACTGAAGAAAACGGTGTGTGGTCTGAGAGACCTTGGCTACTCGGTCCGGTGCTAGGGATACTAGCCCCGAAGCCGTTTTGAACCTGGCACCCAGAAAAACCAGGTCCTGCGTTGCCACAAGGTCTGACTTTTTGAGGTTGACAATCCAACCCAGGCGAACGAGGATGTTCAAGACGTCCTGGGTGGCCTCCTGATTCAGCGTCTGGGACCGAGCCCTGATCAGCCAGTCGTCTAGGTACGGGTGACAGCACCTGCCCTGTGACCTGGCGACCTGCGCCGGAATCAACATCAGCTTGGTGAACACCCTCGGCGCCGTAGAGATGCCGAAGGGGAGCACACGAAACTCGTAGCAAACCCCGTCGAAAGCAAACCGAAGGTACTGCTTGAATCGGGGATGCATTGGGACGTGGAGGTACGCGTCTTTGAGGTCGATTGACGAAAGCCAATCCCCCGTCTCGACCGACGCTATGACTGATCTCAAGGTCTCCATCTTGTAAGAGGGTACCTCCAGCATCTTGTTCAGATATTTGAGGTTCAGGATGGGTCTCAAACCTCCATCTTTTTTGGTCACTAGGAAGTCGAGTAATACCCGACTTGTTCCTGACCTCTCGGGACCACTTCGATGGCTGCCTTGTCCAGCAGAGCTGAGACCTCGGCTCGAAGTATTGCCGCCTTCTCCGCCGAGGAGGGCACTGGCGTGCACCTGACTCCGGTGAAAAGCGGTGGTCCATGCTTCCATGATGGCATGTGTCCATGCCTGAGCGTGGACAGGACCCAGGCATTGGACGTGGCTCTCTCCCATTCCACTAGGAATTGAGATAGCCGCCCTCCCACTGGAAGCTCCGGACTCCAGCAATGAGTCCCCGTCTCCGGCGACACTCCGGTCCCCTGACGGTTCTCCATGCTGGGTCGCTGAGGAAGCGAGCTCTGAGTCTCCGTCTCCAGCGGCACTCCGGCCCCCTGACGGATCCCCACGCTGGGCGCTGGAATTTGGGGGATTAGGAGCCCTTGTGAGAGCTCCCCTTCCCCCGAAAAGGCTGCTGCTGGCCCTTTGCCTGCTGCTTGCCTTTTTTGCCCTTGTGCTTCCTCTTTGCTGGTTTCGTGTACTCGGGTGTAATGCATTTATTCCACCCGAATCCTTTCTTGGCCGGCGGTCCAGGAGGTGAAACCAGCACAGACTTGCGCTTGGAAGCTAAGGCGCTCGCGGAGGCCTGGGCTTCCGCGGCACGCTGTAGCTGCTCCGAGGCAGTCTGAATCACCGCTGCAGCCCCGGGGAACAGGGTAGAACCGAGTTCGTACCGGAGTGCGAGCAGCATAGCTTGGGTCTGAGATGGAAGAGAGGAGTAGTGCATCCAGACCCGGCGCATCCCCATCACTGCGCCCATAATCTGACACGCCGCACTCCTGACGGAGTCGCGTGCCAGATGTATGCTAGTATCAGCCAGCTGCCTCTGGAGTTGAACTGAAGAGCTCACCTCCTTCCCCTCCGCAATAGACTTGACCGTCAGCGAACTGATGTAGGTCTGGTACAGGGCGACTCTTAACTGCTGACACCCGCTCCTATAGGCCGTCTCCGACTGTCGGAACAGGTGTCTGAGAAAATCGTCTCCCTTGCGGAAGGGGGGCACACGCCGGGCCGGAGCCGCGATGGCCTCCGGGCTGACCGAAATGTACACATCGTTGCACACCGATGGCACGTCCAACAATCCCCCCCTCCCCAACGGATACCTCTTATGTAGCTCCGGCAAGTCGTAGCGTGAGAGGGTACCCGAAAGGAAGGGAGCGATCGCGTCCGCGGCCACTGATGGCAGGATGCGGAGCTGCGTCTTCTCGGTCGGCGGGGCGGCAAAAGCCGATCCCGGTAACCTAAAGCCTGTGTCCAGGGCCTGTTCTTGCGGCAACTCAAGCTCCGGGATAGCCTCGACAAGCCTGTCGCGGATACCCCTAAGCATTGCGTTGAGTGAGAGATCAGAGGGCTCGTCCTCACTCTCGCCCGAATACTCCATATCAGACTCCTTGCGACGTTGCGTGGAATCGCCGCCCGAGGGCGTTTCCTCCACGTTGGCCACAAGGGGAATGACATTCGGTATAGGAACGAGAATGTCTTGAGTTCCCTGTCCCTGAGTCGCCACGACAACAGGTCCCGTACCAGACCCCGAAGACGTCCCCGGCACCGAAGTACCGGGGGCCAGACTCTTGGGGGGGCCGCTCTGCCGCGTCGCCTCGGGCCCGAGGTCAGACACGTCATTGCGTATGGTGGTCGTCGCAGAGGACCCCGGCGCCGGGGGCATACGACTACCGGACGCTGGCACAACACCTGGGCCCCTGCCCAAGTTAGTGCCAGCACCGGGAATGGCTCGCTCGAGAGCTTGCCGCACAGTTGCATCGAGGGTGTCAGAGAGCCCCGTGACTACGTTCTGAGAAACGTCGGCCACTAGGTCCCCCCAACACCCCTTCAGCTGCTGTGAAATTAGTGAGTTGAGGTGTGTGTTGCTAGTTGTTTTAGTTTTAGGCTTACCCCGAGAGGATTTCCCGGGGGCCCTGTCCGAGTCTGTACTCATAGAGTCGGACTCGGCAGGAACATTAGTTTTACCTTTACCACTCTTCTGCTTAGAAGGGGGAGGGGTACCCGATCTGAGAGGAAGGCCTGCCTCCTTGCGCTCCTTATACCACACCAGGTCCAAAGATCTTCTGCGACGGGTGCGGTTGGTGAAGCCATTACAGGAGGAACAGTTGGTGTCCATATGTCCCTCCTCAGCCAGGCAGATGATACACAGGTCGTGGCGGTCCACGACCGGAAGAGATGAACCACACCTCCCACACTTCTTGAAAGACTGCAAGCAGTATTAAAAGAAGTGTGGTAAGGAAAATCGTAATATGTTAGTCTTAATATTGTGTAGAAAGAGGTGACATATAATGCGACATCCTATCTAAAATGAGCTAATGTTAATGCTTAAAGCATCCTATACGAGCATAACATCAGCCTGAAAGGGAAAAGAGCATGTAAACAAACATGTGAAAAATGCTCGCCGACCCATAAATCGATATTTTACGGCGCTTCCTTTGAAATGAAATTGCCATAAACATCGTAGGTCTAAGGATGCTTGTAAAAAATATAAAAATATAATCTACAAGTGCCAAGCCATGTGCGGAATCCAGACAGCAGATAAGCCTTTCCACTAGTAGGAAAAATATCTGCCGGGAAGCCGCCATGTTCGTCATTTTCCGCCCCAAAACATGCCACGTGGCGTGCCTGGTTTGAAAAATTTCTAAGTCACAACGTGATGTAAATGTGAAAAATGCGGCCTATTCTAAAAGAATAAGGTAAAGAAAAACGTCACCATACAGTAGGGTTTTCCTTCTCCGACATGTTTTCTCAATATACGTAACAGTCTGGGCAAAAGTCACATAGAAACTCGTACGTCTGCTCTCTAAGATGACAGATTGATAAGTGGTGAGAATTAGAGTTACGTCCCTTTACCTGGTACTTCCGGGCGAGGGGGCCCTCTTAGGGTGGTCACAATAATGACAAAACACGTTTTTTAACGGAGTTTATGATATTTTATTGGATAAAAATAGTCACAACCTGTCATGAAGCAAAAATAGGATTTTTATGCAGTAAGTACCCCAAGGAGGATACCCTTCTGAAAAAGAATCTGACTCTCTGAAGCTATGGTCAATGAAGAAAATAACACGCTGGCGAGATGTCACATTGTTTTTACTACCCGTGCCAGTAAACTAATCATTTTACAGTCACTCCTGTTGTAAATCAATATGCCACTTCGTTTTCGGGTTTTAATCTCAACATAATAAAAATGTTTTTTAATTCCGGATTCATTTTTTCAAATTTTAACGGCCTATTGTGATCCAATTATGAACCTCAAATGATAATCTACTTCTATCATGTCAAACCCTATATAGTTTTACACAACGTCAGTTTCAATAGCCCGTTATTGACAGCTTTTCCCTCCATATAGTGTTCACATTCCCTGTATGTAATGAAGCCGATGATAATCTACAAACCAGCGATTCAGTGGATCGGAGCAAATGTTGCGTTGAAGGGTTTACATGTTGGTGTTAAAGGGGCAGTAGCACATTTTTGAAAATTGTATAATTTAATTATTTTTCATTGATAATTGTTTATGAATGTTAAATGTATAATTTCGATAGTAACACAAATGTGTAATGTAAAGTTCAGTCATGCAATTTCCTTTTCTTACATAAAATGAATTTAAGGTGTTCACACAAAAATGGCCGTCAATGGACTTTATGTTAATCTATATAATTTGTTCTCTGACTATGGATGATTTGTTTGTGTAATGAGATTTTTGACGCTATCAAAATCGTACATTTAGCATTACACCCCTTGGGCGGTTATATCCCTTCTTTTTTTCAATTGGTTTTAACTCATAACTACCTTCTTATAGGGAAGTTATTGCCTTTATTTTTGTTGATTGTTATATGCCGTGAGCGCCATCCGCGTAGGTTGGTTATCTCATAACCTCCTTGGTCGGTTATAAGATTGTAAACAATTGCAAACAATTGGACTTGTAAAATTTGGATTTTTAATCAAACAAGAAAGTTAAGATTTATGAACAACGAAAGTGGGATTCGAACCAGGGACCTCTATGTTGTCAAGCAGCGCTCGTACCTGTTGAGCTACCGTGGATCCATGCCAGTTGATGTAATTTTGTGTGTGTCATTTTTGTTTTTTATTTTCCCCTAATAATATATATAAATATTGCAATAAAATAGTTTTTAATGTAAGGAATCAAGTTTTTAGTTCTAAAACATTTAGCAGGGGGTATTGTAAGTAGTCTAAAATAGTATTCTTACCAAGACCCGCAAAATAGATCACTAAACCGTTTTTCAATTATTTGTATATAAACCAATCTAGTTAAAACACCGTAATAAGATAGTTGTTATTGTACGAAATAAAGCGTTTATTTCTAAAACCCTAATATGGGGGTAATTTAAGTATTTTTTCTTATCAAGAAATGATAAACCCGCGAATGATATCAGTAAAACGTTTTTAAATTAATTGTTTATAAACAAATTAAGTTGAAACTATTGCAGGAGTCTTCCGCGGGAGTGTAAGTCAAATAATGACCCGTTTGCCTCGGGTTATGGAAATAACCTCTGCTCGGGCTACGCCCTCGCGAGGTTATTTTCCATAACCCCTCGGTACCGGGTCATTATTTACTACTTAATGTTCAATTATCAGTGGAAATTGAATATATGAAATTTTCAAAAAACATGATCCTGTCCCTTTTAAGGTTTGATGGATAATGGCGGGTAGCTAAATTTTCAAAAACATGCTACTGTCCCGTTAAAGGTTTGATGGATAATGGCGGGTAACTTTATGGACGAATATTGGATGGATGTGGGTGTCGAAGGATAGGTTAAGATTTGCGGGCGATCTTATCTGTGATATAGATAATTAAAGTGAAATGGTATGAAGTTCGTGCTCTTTGCTATCATGACGGACACAGACACCATATTAACCTCCATTCTCTCCCCACGGAGGCAGATCAAGTCTTGAAATGTTGATACAGCTTCTGTTCGAATTAGCCGAGTTTGTCGTCTAGAATTGGAGATGTCTGATTTGAGGCAATCAAAGTTAGTTGTGAATCAGCGACGCAGTTCTAAAATCATCATTTTGACTTCTGAATAATGGCTTATGCATCGTGATATGAGCCACCTTTCAAAGCGAGAAGCGGTGTCATTTGATGAAAAAAATTCAAACGGGTTGTGGTTCTTTTTTTCCGCCAAGGGAAACTGCTGGAAACCACGGATTGGTTCTTATTTGAACTGAGGCTGTATCAACATTTTATGACATGATCAACCTCTGTGGGGAGGGAATGATTATCTATGGCAAAATGATGACCTCTTTTCCATGAAATTAAACATGCATAGAACAAAATTTGAACTGTTATAGAAGAGACACAGATGAAGACTTGAAATATATCTGCGTTTAGAGATGACATTTTTCAAAGGCACATCGCTATGAACTCAATTCATGTCATTCGATTATCTAAAGGGATAGTCCTATCGGGATATTTAGTTTTTTAACGAAATTCAAGGATACATTTTAGTTCATATAAATACGATTCCATAAGTACATGATTGTAACATAACCGTGTTGAAACATGTTACTGGGGGTACGATTTTGTTGATCGATATTTATTAACTTGATAAAGAAGAGTGCACGATCGAATTTCGTTTCAACCAACATGTACCATGAAAGGAATTCCCCTTTAAAACGTGTATTATCGGATTTTTGAAATTTTCCTAATTAAGAACAATGTTAAATGTATTTATAACGAATTCATGTTTGCAAAATCAAGATACAAGCGAATTATTTCATTACAGAACATAATAGCCACTCTTAAGATGACATCATAGTTGAAAGATGACATCATAGTTGAAGTACTATATCTACCTAAGTTTATATTTCTATGTTAGCATCTCCTCATGATGCAATGACTATGCTAATGACATTGAGCAATCATTGACCATTTACAAGCAATTTATTCAATTGTTAATTTACCCCTGTGATGTCACCTTCCAATCAAATGTCAGCTCAGAAACAATATGGCGGTTAGATAGACATGTACATTTCCTTGAGAGGCTAACTGTCAATCAGTGTGTCACTCACTGACCTCCGACCTAGTCACGTGACACTTATGACGTCATCGATACATGTACCCGTCAATGCCATCTTCATTCTTAATTGCATAACACGAATGCATAGGAGACACTTGTTGTGGGAAATATTGAATTGGTTAGTTTTGACAATTTTTGATTGAAATATATGAATCGTTGATATCTTGCATAACAAAGCAATTGAGTTGTTTTCTATTGTACAAACTAAAGGGGATTCACAAAGATATAAAATGTCTCAACTGTATGAGGAAGTCATTGATTGTAATTCCTTTTACCTCTTGTTTGGTAAAATATTAAAATTTTGAATGTACTTAGGGACGGAGTTGCCCCGCAGTATTTTACTTACGTTTTTACGCACAATGCCTCTTCAAAACTTTTTTGGTATTTTTCATGATCATAAAACCATGCCAAGCCGTGCTTATGTACAGCAATAAATGTTGTATTATGTATCATCATAATCAAGCTGTTAAATGGTACACAGTCATGCATAAGTCATGTTGTCGATGGCTATATCTTTAGTTTTTGGGAGAGCATTTAGTATCATTTGGTTACCTTGCTCATTGCCAATGCTAACTGAGCTTTGTATGCCATATATACATTAAACGATGAGAGGTAGAGTCCGGATTCGAAAAAATTGGTTCCTCTATTTGAAATTTGAATATTCATATATGGATAGTGAATATCGTATTTTCACAACGAAAGCCACAACGAAATTATGATAATAAGAACATTGGTTTACTGTTCTGTCTAAAATTTCTAGACACGTACATGTATAATGTCTCATTTATTAATTATTTATTTACAGCAGGAAATGTTTCTTTAGGAAGTCAGAAGGGTATACATATACATATACGAAGTCAAATATTATTCACTTAATTTTATTTCGACAGTATAGTTGTTTAAGGTGACAATGCATTCATTCCTTTTCAGCGTGTCGCGGTCAAGGTAATCGTCCAACCAGCCAACCTTATCAACCAAACAAATACCCAAAAACCCAACTCAATAAAAATTAAGAATAAAATTCAACATAAAAACACCTTATCGAAATTCGCTCAACAAAAACAGTTTTTCACACTCAGCTCATCAAACATGTTATTCTGTTGCTTGATTATTTCGTTTTCCATGCCATTTTCAAATGAATATTCCTGTCAATATATTAAATTGACTAATTATGTTAACCAAGTGAGAACACTTTATCACCTTACGAAAACAAATGTATGCCTGTAAATAAAGTCAGAGAAGCGGAAAGCAAAGGTTGTTAAATTGTATAATGGCGAATCACAAAATTAATGTTCAAACATGGCAGTGGTTAAACATTTGCTAGAATATCGTTGTTTCGTGTATTTATTATCTAAATCACAGTTCTAGTTATTTCTTCAATGATAACAAATTATCCCCTGTTGATAGTGTTTACATGATAGGAATGTAGATATGTAGGTAGGTAGGTAAGATTCCTGGCATGCCAATTTAACTTAAAGAGATTTGAAGGAGTTTGTCATATACTTGACATCTACATGTATACACATTTGACTTTAAGACAATCAGTCTGATAAAAATCGGCCTAGTTCCGAGAAATGAAATATTCAAAAGATCAACTCTCCTGTGATATGGAATCCTCTACACCAGTGGAAGAAAAGTATCGAGATTCGATTTTCAATAGAGTTAGTGTTTTAAAACTTCATTCCTTGGAGTTAGGCCGATTTCAATCAGATTGTAAGACAATCGACTCCAAATTATATTAAAGGCACAGTACAGTTTTTAAAATAAGAATCCAAAATCTACTTGTCAATGAGGACCCCAAACAAAAGACTTCTGGCATTATTTATCAATACTGATTTGACCTATTTCTAAAATAATGATATTCTTGAAATCAGTGTCTGAATGATATACAACACTGTAGAGTGATGGCATTGAAACTTCGGCTTGGAAATTAGTCTTATTTCAAGATATGTGAATAAAGGTACAGAGAGCAACAGCATCACGGTGAAAAGCCTATAAGGACCTAAAGATATATAAAAGTGTCGGCCCTTGTTAATAACTGTCGGTGTTTGATCCGGATCGATGCTTATTTCAAACAGGGGCACAGGAGCATGTTGTTTATTTTTGTTCTATTTTTCCCCGTTTTATCAAATTTTAGACAAAAGAGTTCCAATGGAAGGTGAACTGATTTTCAGTGCACGCTGAATAAAGAGTCCCGAATGGAGTGAAAACTGCATGGGGCAATTTAAATGTGAACACTTTTGTTACGCATTCGTAACATTATACTAGTATACGATTTTATTGTTTATTAATTTCAGATCTATATCTTTTTAAAACTAATATCCACTCTGATACGCTATATTGTTTTTTAAAAAGTGATTATGTAATCATTATTGGAAATATATTGAATACTATGGATTTCATTTACACAATAGACGTTAATATATCTTATTGGTTCCAAGAGACCTCTTCTAAGTCAACCTGATTATCCATAGTCGTGGAATAAGGAGAAACACATTGAGCGAAAACTTGATGTGTCCATTTTAGTGTGAACGCTTTAATTCATATAACATATATAGAGCCTTCATAACATTCATACATTTTTTTTTTTTTTTTCATTTCAGATCTGCATTTTCGTTATATGGATTGTACGAAACATGGTTCTCTGAAAGGTGTTTAAGAATAATCATTACTTAGAATATATTGAACAATATTTATATTATGTACTCATTGATAGATCTTTTTGGTTGAAATAGGCATAAACTGATTATCCATTTGTAACAATGTTATATTTGGGATAACACTATCTTCAATAGTACAGATTCTTCAACTTTTTCGAACCCACACCCTCAGAGTCAGGCAACACCGCCAGCAATGACCATACCAACAGCTAACCAACTCGCCCGTTTCGCCATCCACCCCTGTTTATCCATTGTCGTGTATTAATGAGTTGCGAAAACTTGATGTGTCAATTTAAAGGGGCAGTAGCGCGTTTTTAGGGGGAATATAAGTTGATGTCAGGAAAATAAAGTTTTAATGCTTCCAAATGAAAGACAATGTATTTAAACTAAATAAGGCAGTATAATAATTAATAATTATAATAGCAATAATTCAAATATATAACGCAAAGTTTAGCCATGCTATTCCTTTTTCTTGCACCGAAACACGAAAAGTTTAAAGGCGTAATTAGCCTATTATTGCTATTTGAAAATAGGATGAGAGAATGGTAAACACTCTAACTATCATGCCATAAACATGTATTGGTTGTCATGACAACTGCAAAATATTCCGATATTTTCAAACACTTCAATTTCAATGAAATCTAAATTATCTCGTTGTCATGGAGACCAGGTGACGGGTATTCTAATCTTCTATGTTGACATGTGTTAATTCATTTCTTGCGCATTTCCATCCCTAATCATTTAGAAAGGTGTGAATAATAATAGTTAAAGAACATAAACAACTTACGTGACATGTTGCATTACGAAACAGCCCAATTTGCATATGATTATACCGATGAAAATATACCCTCAATAAATACCAAGTAAGAAATTTCCTTATTCTAAATCATCTAATTTTGTTCTAAACCCAAAGAGGATTTAACAACAGAAACTTTTTTGGACGTTGTTTTTTCAAGTCACACTTGTCTTTGTACAGGCCAGTTAAGATAGCATGAACAATATTAAGAAAAATGTTCTGCCCATTCACTTCAAATACTCAAGATGATTTATTTAAAACAGGTTTAAAAGGGGCAGCACGTTTTTTGATAATTTTATATTTTAAATATTTCACTGATAATTGTAAGTTAATGCTAAATGTATTATTTTGATAGTGTCAAAAATCTCATTACACAAACCAATAATCCATAGTCAGAGGACAAAGTATGAAGATTTACATAAAATCCATTGACGGCCATTATGTGTGAACACCTTTAATTCATTTTGTGTAAGAAAAAGGAATCTCATGGCTTAACTTAACAGAATATATTTAAATTATTACTGCTCCATTTAGTTTAAATATATTGTCTTTCAATTGGACCCATTTATTTTAATTTTCTTGACATCATCTTATATTCCCCTAAACGTGCTACTGCCCCTTTAAAGATAAATCATATATTTTGTGCATTTCACTATGTGCTGACACCATATAGTGTGGACTACTAATACTTACCTGCTAAAATATTTTGCAGGCAAACGTATAAATTATTAGGTAGCCAGAGGCAATATATTATCATGTATATACATAGCCGTACATGCAGATATCAGATATAAAATAATAATTTTCCTGAAGGAAAACAGTTTGGGGTACTATTTAAATGGGAAGCGATTTGTTCCTAACGCAGTCTACCTCGAAGATACAAACACATAGAATGAATAAATGAATGAACGAATAAATGAATGAGTGAATGAGTGAATGAGTGAATGAGTGAATGAGTGAATGAATGAATGAGTGAATGAGTGAATGAGTGAATGAGTGAATGAATGAATGAATGAATGAATGAATTGTTATTAACGTATCACGCATGAAAGTCTAGATAGAAAAGGTATAGATACAAAATATAGATAGACTACATGATATGATAAACCATGGAGGGCCTAAGTAGGCCGAAGAGAAACTGTTAAAATATAACACATGAAATATATAAATATTCATAAAATGTATATTTAAAAGAACACGTTAATTTATACTTAAAACATTTACAGTGATAAATAATTTTAAAAGACAGTAAACCTAATATGGATAAGAAAGCTGTGGTTGTTAACAAAAACGCAAATTCAAAATCTCCGGTATTACCAGGGATATGCATACATGGGTGCTATTGATTGTCCTTGGGGTGGGGTTGTTTTGTTGTTCTTGTAGATTTAATATCAATGCTTATGAGTATGTAAGAGAATGATTTGAATAGCGTAAAAGGTAAAATATTCCACAAAATGTGGTGTCATTTTTGTATGCTTCTAGTTAGATTTTTTTCATTTCCTTATTTTATAAAAAGTTTTGTTACTAAAAACGTTGATAAAACAGAGAGACGAATCGTAATAAAGAGGGAATTTTAACCGATAATGTTTTCATCTTCAACACGGTAATGAGAACAATAGTTACACGAGAGGATCAACTACTTGGTGGACTTCGTGAACAGTTTGTGTTAAGGATAAAGATCCAGTCACAAAGTAAGACATTGTTAGCGATGAATGTCGTAGTCAAGAAGGTGTTAATTGGCCTGTAGATTGCCACAGGGTCGCTCCCCTGGCATTGTGCAGCCCGAGGGGTAGGGATATGCAAACCTGTGTGCTATTGATAGTCCGTGGGGTGGGTTTTTGTTTTTCTTGTAGATTTGATATCAGTGCTTAGGAGTATGTAAGAGAATGGTTTGGTAAGTTGTAGATTAAAAGGTAAAATGTTCCTAAAATGTGATAACATTTTGTTGTTTGGATTTTGCTTTGATTTGTTCATTACTATCTTTTATCAACAGTTTTGTCACTCCTCTGTCTCATAATTACCTCTAAAATCCTGCGTTCTCTTCCTATCCTTCCCTCTATCTCTCTCATCTTCTTCCGCTTCCCTCTCTCTCCCTCTATCTCTCCTCCTTTCTCCCTATTATATCTCCCTCTCCCCCTCTCTCTCCCTCTATCTCTCTTTCTCTCCCTCTCCCCTTCTCTCTCCCGATCTCTCTTCCTTACGATCTATCTCTCCCGATTTCTCTCCTCCCTCTCTCTGTATTCTTCTCTCTCTTCTTCACTCTTTATCTCTCCATCCCTCTATCTATCGCTCCCTCTACCTCTCCCTCTTTCCCTCTCGCTCCCTCGATCGCTCCTTCTCTCTCACATATTATATCTCTCTATATCTCTCCCTTTATGTCTGTCTTTTCATCTCTCTATCCCTCTTTCTCTTCCACTCTCCCACTCTCAATCTTGTCTCTTCCCCCCCCCCATCTCGTTATCTCACTCCCCTTTCCCTACCCCCTCTTGTTGTTCTATCACTCTATCTCTGTCTGTTCATTCTTACATTCTGCACCACATAAAGATAAATTACTTTTTCTCAAATTCATTTAACCCTTCCCACTTCAATCCTTCTTTCTGTTTCTCTATGCCTCTGTCTTTCTAGCCACCTTTACGTGATGAAATTTTCTTTAGCTCGCATTTATCACTTTTATTTCGTCACACATTCTACATCAACTGAAACATCCTGTCCCATCCCAATAGGCCGCAGTGCAGACTAACTCCCAATGATAATAACAACCGTTTCCTAACCGCCTAGGGCAAAAGCAATGTAATATTTGTAAAACGAAAAAAGGAGAAGAAAATTAAAAGAATGTTTGCTTGAGGCCCTCGGAGGTGGTCCTATACATGCATCAGGGGAATTGTATCCGAATGACTCATTTCATTCCTATATACCCACGTGTTATAATCTTTCATTAAGATTTGAGTTGCATTCTCTCCCCAAAGAGACAGATCAAGTCAAGAAATGTTGATACAGCCTCCGTCTTATTACGCCGAACTCAGTGGGTTCCTGGCGGAAAAAAATTGCACCACAATCCATTTGAACTTCTTTATCAAATGACATCGCTTCTCGCATAGAAAGGGTGGTTCGTATCATAATGCCTTTGCCAAAATAAGATCAAAGAACAGCGTCGCTGATTCAGCCTGATTGCACAACTAACTTTGATCGCCTCCAATCAGGCGTTTCAATTCCATCCAACAAACTCGGCGTAATATAACATATCAACATTTCTTGATTTGATCTACCTCTGTGGGGAGAGAATGTTTGAGTTGCGGAGAGAACGATATTTACAATATTGGAATGAAATTTCAAATCGCTGTTCTTGAAATAACATAGAAACGTGGAAAAAAAAGATACCCTAAGCAGGCTATCCCAATGAGAAAAACGAAGAAGAATATTTGGATGATAACTTCTTTATTCATGATATGAGATTGTGCTGATATACCTCTGTTACCCCAAATTTTTATGAATTGTGATATTTATATTATGTAGACATATCAATTTCCGTTGTTTAGCGAATTGCATTGTGTGTCCACTCTTAAAAACACACATCTGACTTATTTATTTGACAAATGAAATGAAGATCATTTAAAAATTCAAAAGCATTTTAATGTGTCTGAAAAAAAAATATTTGTCGGTTTTAACATTTGTGAATCTTGTTGGAACACTGACAAGGGCAGTGAAAACAATGAATGAAATAAATTACCAATTCATTTTAGAAGTGTTTTTTGCAGTCGGGCATGTTTTCTAGTTATTCTTGGCGTTGGTTTATCGTGCATAATCTGAGAACATATACATGTACATTAAACGTAGATAAAATCTGTGCCAGGTTTTACCTTCCAAACCAAAAAATATGACATAGATAGATGACCCAGTTAATGTCAGAGCGTACGTGATACAAGTGCCATATACATACCTGTAGATAGTGGGACTTACCTGGTTTACTTATTACTCATATACATACCTGTTGAAAGTCGGACTAATGCAAAATATGATTTAAACAATATTTCCTTTCCAGAAACAAAGCAAGATTTGATAATACTTTTAAGACGAAGATAGAAAACGAGCTCAACAAACAACCTTAAATCTACATATAAATGCTTCTCTTTAATAACTGAAGTGCGCAGTAAGATTTGATCGTTTGTTGTTGATATAAATTTCCTTGGATAAACATAGTTTTTTTCCCTTTTCCGTAAGTACAACTTTAGTTTGCCTTGAATAAAATAAACTACAAATAGTTTGGTATTTTCATAAAAACTTCAACACAGTACACACATTCTTTCAAACGCTCGAGTGATCGCTTAGCATACCGAAGTCATATCGCATCTCCTACTGTCTCAGGGTACGAACGCGCTTCCTCCGCTAATCTGTAGTGGCGTTAACGTAACGTTCGTACCCTGAGACAGGATGATAGCATCTGAGTGAATTGTTTACAAATAGTTTTGTTTGTGCAAGATACATGACGTGATAAGGTAATAATAATCACAACATATCTATTTACGATACCCACTGGGTTTATTTCACATGTGCAACATACGAATTGATGACATGAGGTTTTAGCAGTTTCACCTCAGATTGTTCAACGTTCATCGATCTATATCCATCTTTAATGTGGTATTCTAATACCATACCATATTTCATAGTAGTTCTGTCCTTAGTTTTAACCAAACCATAAGGGGCAGTAGCACGTTTTTTGAAAATTAAAAAATTTCAATTTTCACTGATAAGTGTACTTTAATGCTAAATGTATTATTTTGAAAGTGACAAAATATCATTACACAAACCAATAGTCAGAGAACAAACTAAAAGATTCACATTAAGTCCAATGGCGGACATTTTGAACACCTTTAATTCATTTTGTGTAAGAAAAATCAATAGCATGACTGAACTTTACTCTATATGTTTGATTTATTACTGCTTCATTTAGTTAATATTGAGAACCATTTCCTGACATCATCTTATATTCTCCCTTAAACGTGATACTGCCCCTTTAAACTAGAACAGTTAGGACTAAATGTTTAAACATAGATTGGTATTGTTCCTATTGTGACGGGTAATAGAAACCCGTTATCAGAATGGGAAATCAAGACTAGTCGGGTAGTATACGGGTGGATTACCTTGGGTACAGCTTATTGGTGAATAGTGGTCAGATTGCAACGTGTTTTAGTTTTTGGTGGTGCTTTTGAAAGGGTGTCGCCATTTTTTATTACGAAAACTCTCCTTGGGAATCGACTAGTAGGGCTTAAACAGAGTTTCGATAGGATGTAACTGTCTTATAATTACTATGATATTTTCACCCTTTATGGTTATCTATTTATTTCAAGTGTTAATGTAATAATTAATTATTACATAGAGTGTTAAAACATCCCCTATTCAATCATACTGTTTGACGAACTGTTTCTTAAACAAAACCTTTCAAACTCTATGATCGCTTCCCCTTAAATTGTTCAATTTGAACATTTTAAAATTTAAACCACAGGCAGTTTGCTTCTTAATTTGAATCTATTAGGTTATGTTTTAAAAACGAAATGATTAGCAAAAACCCATAAATATTTCTCGAATATGTGTTTACGTTAACCCAATTCAAGTTGTGTATTTCCTCATAAAGTGAGTGAGTTATTGTTTATCGTCGCTTGGGCAATATTTCAGCTATTAGCGGCGTGATTTCCTCATAACAGGAAAGTAACAGATCAAAGTCATTTCAATTCACTGTAACTATTAATAGACCAACATATTTATTTGAAGGAATGTACTTCAGTTTAAGATTATGCAAATAATTAAAGATTAATGGAAGATCCCTGACGTAGAATTCGGATTATCACTAATTACCAAAGCTGTAAGTCATAAAAGACGAAGAAGAAAAATAATTTTTTTTAAGTGTCACATGTTGTTATAAAACATTTGAATTTGTTTAAATCAGTTATTCAAAAAAACAGCATCCAGCCTTACAGGCACAAGCATAATTCAAACACTAACAAACCCTCTTCATTTAAGAATACCCTGATCACCCCACGACCTGTATTTCAGGTCAGCCAGGTAGACAGGTAGGGTCCCCCTTATCACCTGTTCGGGGTAACGCCGGTACCCCAGGTATGCTAGAAGCGGGTGGGTGACAATAGGAACAAGCCGCGTGTACCTCAATGAACAGTTCTCACTGTCTTCTTTTCATTCAATACCTTTAGAATCAAGAACAAGCCGGGACGAGTCTATTGCACAGCAGGGAGGCCAGGTAGGGATTGACACGGGCTTTAAGATTATTGACAGAATCAATAACAGGTATTTGAAGAGCGAGGACAGATCGATACAGTGTTTCCCCTCAGGTGTAGTGAGCGTTCTCGTGGAACAGGTAAACGCCGCGACAAGTCTTCATTCACAACCTGTCCACCCTACGCTGAATAAGCAAGTCCAGTATCGGCGGTCGGACAGGTAAGGCAAGGTGTGTCAACGAGTGTGACAGGCAGGGAACGCCGGTCGGTTGGTCAGTGTTACACATACAGTCCATGCTCTTGCACCTGTCTTCACCTGTAATCAAGGCATAACGCTACCTGTAGGAGAAGTGACAGGTATTACACAGAGGTTGTAAGACCCACGTGTTACGGATACTCATATATAAAGTGGATTACCACGGAGAATGATAGTGAGTCTGTGAGACAGAAGAGATTGTTAGTGATTGTGAATTGTAGACAGGCTCATCATGTGGTCATCTAAACTTACCTGTACGGACAGGTGGACACTATGGACAGTGCTACTGACCGCCTTGGTTTCTTGGACGAACGCTCAAGGTAAGTCACTTCCTCGTTCCTGATTTACAGGTGAAGCCGTCCCACCTGTCGGCACTTACCTGTTCTGTAGTTAAAACATAATTTACAGGTACATTATGATGGCGTGTGGAAAAAGTTTCGTTAAACACGTCTATAAAACCCACCTGACTTAAATATTATAACTAGATAGCTATTCTAATATTTACATTATAGTTCTTCGATTGTATCCGTGAGATATTATGAAACAGCATGATGACAAGAAAAATTAAAATTGTAAAAGAGTATTGGTTAGACCTATTCATATATCTGTCGTAGAAATATACATTACAAACCTACAAATATACACCGGTTCAATTTGTGTACACCAAAATGATGATTTTAACATATATGAAATATTGATTTGATAAATTTGTCAACATTTAGTAAAATTTATTGTTGAATAAGCAGCGTATGGTATAACCCTCTGTCACTACGCGCCGGTTGTATGAGTTTGTGAACTTGAACAGATCATGACTTGAATCGTGTGTTTTTGTGTTGTGAGACTTGAATGATACGCTATGTGATCTGTATACACGCTCATATGAGGCAGTGCAGTACGTTTTAACTCTATACTAAACGTTTCTCTTATCACACATATCTTCTGTAGTGAAAGCTGAAAACCCTGTTTACCTTATGACGTGATTTGGGGAATTTTCCTTATATATTTATGAGGGGTACAGGCTAAAACCGCACCCGGACAAAACGGCACCAGACGAAAACGGCGCCGTTTCGTGATGGCGGAAACGGCACCATATATAAATATGAAATATTTATGAGTTGAACTGTAATAATCTGTTTCCGTAGATATCTATTTTAGGCTGAAACCCTCTACAAATTACTTATCACTTGATTATTTGATAATTAGATCTATTTTTGACGTTATTATTGTAATATGGTCATGGTTGTATGTACGTATTAAAAACAGACATATCGAGTATGAATAAATCATAAACACATTCACGTTTTATGTGAGCTGACTGCAGATCGAATGGACACCACGCTGTTCCACGTCGGAATGTCTATTGAATAATACACCGCCACTTTATAGAAAAGGGTACATATATTCCACATGTCTCTTACATCACAATTTCAATTCATGTATTTCTTTTCCTTATTCGAATAAATCAAAGCTTACACAGCAAACATATATATTTCATTACATGTCGCTTTACATTCTACAATTCGACACAAATATGACAAAATAATATTCACAACAAAAGTGTATGGTTGATTGATTCATACTCGCGAATATAACATGGGTATTGTAAACATACAGAACTTTGGGCAGTCAATTCATAGTGAACCACAAATCATTTGAATTCTGAAGGAAATTCAAATTCACATGTGAAAGGGTATTAATGGCCGCAAGAGGTGATTAATGTGCGATAACCACGCCTGCAGGATGAGATAATACTTAATTGTCTACATTCTACCTGTAACGCAATGCATAACGGCTTTTATACGCAGCGTTTTTGTGGTCTTACTGCGACATTTCCATTCACAGTCATATCCGTGTTGACGCATATCTTCATATCAATACAAGGTATGCCGGGTATGTTATTGAATTCACTCAACCTTCCCTGCCAGTTAACGAAATGTCCGATCCCCATATTGTGAAATACAAATGCTTTATCTAGAAATACCTTTTGATTGAAAGGATGTGTTCAATAATTTTTTCAATTAAATTCTGATATTCGCAATTCTAACACACACCCATCTTCCTGCCTCTTTCCAATGAACTGTTTGTTGAATAAAAAATGGATGGATAAACTATTCCTTTTCTAACTTTCTGACCATCCAAATTTCTTCTTAGCAATGTCATATGGGCGTTTTGTCAATCTACGAACTTCAAAATATCCTGGTTATAACCGACCAAACTACATTATGTTAAATGAAATAGGATTTATGTTGTCCTATTGTCTGAATAAATGTCGTTAAATGCCATTCAATTTGAATTCGTCTCAACGTAAAATCGTATATGTACGTATTTTCGGTATATTGAAATCGTTAGATTTTACTATTTTGTCTTCATTACTTATGAAATGTCTTGACAACGCCCTCAATTACATTCCTATGAAGCTCATCCCTCTTATCAAACTGCACCCACCATTTCTTAGTAGTATAAAGGCTGACCATACCTTAAGCAGTTTTACTTTCTTCCTATTAATTATACAAACGTTAGGATGCGGATAGCTATATATGATTATATTTAATTGAAATATGGAAGCAGTAAAACAATGAAAGAAGTAGGATTTCAATTTTCCATAATAAGTATATTTCGTGACAAAGATGGTTTAATTGACGAGACTTAAGTCATGAATACAGGCGTTGACGTATTTGTCCATAGTTACGTTGCTACGTGACCATGTTTCTATAAAGGCATCTGGGTAATAAACGTTATGATAAACGTTGCTGGGGTACCAGATTCATACATGTTCCCCATTTGTCCACGTTGTTAACGCTGTGGTCAATTATTCTTAACAAAATATCAGAAATGTGCATTGTGTATAACCATAGTAATCTGAACTTGATTCGAACAAGGAAGTTTGTATCCATTCAACTCCAGCAATATAACGCTTATTATATGAGATACTGCACACGTCCTAGCATGTTAACATTTCTCACAGTAAATCGTTCACCTTTCAACACAGTTGACATTAAGAGATTTGTTCTCTCATTAGGAGTCTTAGGCTTGTCTCCTTTTCGTAACTTCTCCACCAATACCTTCTCAATCTTATATTGCTTCTTTTAAGCTGCGTGTCTGTGTCTGTCTCTCTGTCTGTCTCTTTTTTTCTCCCTCTATCTGTGTCTTTGTCTGTCCCTGGTGCTTTGGTCTGTCTGCCTGTCTCTCTCTCTCAATGTCTCTCTTTGTTTCTCTGCCTGTGTCTGTCTGTCTCTATCACTCCATGTGTCTCTGCTGCTCTGGTCTGTCTGTTTCTCTCTCTCCTCTCTCTCAATGTCTCTCTTTGCTTCTCTGCCTCTGTCTGTCTCTGTCCTCGCGTGTCTCTGTCTGTCTGCCACTCTGTCACTGTCTCTATCACTCCATCTGTCTCTGTCTTCGTGTGTGTCTCTCTGTCTCGGTCTGTCTGTCTCTGTTTCTCTGCCTCTGTCTGTCTGCCTCACCCGGCCGGTATCTGTCTTTCTCTATGTCACCGTCTCTCTCTGTATTTCTGTCATTATAACACTTTCTGTCTTTGTGTGTGTGTCTTTCTCTCTGTGTGTTTTTATTTCTCTCTCCCCTACTCTCCCACCTATCTGACATTTATACAACATGACAATTGTACTGCACTGTACACAAATGTCCAGTCACGATATCTCCAGAACTCCTATACTAATGGACTGTATGTATCAGAATCAACACTTTACCTGGAATTACGCTTATAAACTATTTATGGTTCAGTCATGTAGTTTTATTAGCGGGTAATGTACCCTTACACCAAGCAGAAAAAATATCTACACATTAGCAATGTCTCGATGCATTATTATGCTAATGGGTCCAAACCGCGTGTTGTGATAATTGTATTGCCGCATTGTATTTAACTGTTCCCGTTCTCAACGCCTATTCGGCTTACATTTCTCGACTCTCGTTTCTTGCAATTTTTGTTGAGACTCTCGTATCTATTATTTTTATCACTGTATTTATTTCTGTCTGATGTTGATTTACATTTGTTCATGGTTTGAAGGTATTACCGGATACTTCGCAATGATTGCGAAACTATTCTATATGAATTTGGTATTAAATGTATAACGTCCTCAAAGCATTTATGTTATGCTATTCGTTTTACATGGGACGTCAAATGCTGTTATAGTTTTCATTAAGCAATCTATTTGTTTCTGTTTTGTTATGTTGAAGACGTATTTGCATTTCCTTACAATTATTAGTACCAGTTTCGATTTTAAAGTCAATAGGAAAACGATTAAACCTTTATGGACCCTAATTAGTTCATGACTCAGAAGCGATTTGCTTATACCATGTTTATAAACAGTCTCGTTCTGTGTGTCCCCGTTTGTATGAACGTAAATATCCTTATCTGGCTATATAAACTCTGACGAACGCTGATAACGAAATCGTGAAAGTTTACCATCGAAAGGGTGACATATATTCTATGTTAAGGTTGTGACTCAATTCCATGCCTAACGTGAAATTCACTTCACTGTTCACCGTCTTGTGAATAACTTAAGATTTCTATACACTTCATGTCAAGTCAACAGTGGCCATGTACGGAAATAAGTTTATCGAAAAGCCCTTCTTTAAACTTTAACAAGCTCTTGCCATTTATCTGTTAATGAGTTTTGAGAATGATTTATAGTTTTATTATTAAGATATTGATATAATTTGAATAGATCATATATATATATCATATACAGCATATAATACACATATATATGGGACATACATGATGTCATTAGTTATATTTGGTCTTTCCACAAGTAAAACATTTTGAATGTTGAATCATCATCATTATGATCATCGTCGTTATCGGTATTGTCATCGTCAAAGTCAACGTCAACGTCATCCGCATCGTCATACAACAAAAATCAGTGATCAAAACGTCATATCGACTCGCGAGCAAATTTACAACAAAATTGAAAAACTTAGAAATCATTTAGAATCAAAAATGAAAATCACATCCTACGCACCCTCCCCCTTAAATACAACGTGGAGGTGTAAGACTGACAATTGCTTTTTAAACAACTTACTGTGCATAGGCTTAAAACTAACGTTTTGGTACAAAGTGGCCCATTGTGCAAGGACCATGTTACTACCTGTATGGCACGGTCTCTCACCTGTGTGATAAGCTTGCTACATAAACACCGGATTTTTTCTGTTTGTTAACCATCAACAATGCTTCTGATATATATACTGATTCGGTCGTAGATCAAAAATAGTTTTACTTGAAGAGTTAAAATCACAGGAAATTGAAAATAATAAAATATATTGTTACATCAATCAAAATCACGTCCTAATACGATGCAGATACAATATATCCTCCCCATATGCAGTAGGCTAGCTTTTTGTATAAGGGGAGGATATATTGTATCTGCATTGTATTTGGACTTGATTTTGATTGTTTTAACATGAAATTTAAATATTCTCAATTTCCTGTGGTTAAAATATAAAATATCATATTCAATATTGATGATAGCGATTTGCAGCCAGATAATGAAAGCGTTATTTCTTTTGTAAAACATCGTATACATAAGGAAAGACTAATCTTATTTATTTTTTTGGAGAGCTAGGATGCAAACAACATCGAAGAAAATCAAACCGCTTATGAGGAGCACCCTCTTAGCTGTATATGTCTCTATACAAATATAAGTAGAAAAGGGATGAATGAACTGGCAGAACCATACAATAAACGTCCTTTCAGAAGAGGTATTTGCGTCTATTATGAAATAATGCGTACAAGCTATAACCACTGAAATGCCGACAAAGCACGTTTTAGTTGGTCCCAAATATTATCCTAATCACGTATGTCACACAATCAGTTTATTCTCCTCAATACGGGGTAACACGCAATCGAATATGATTACTTCCGTTAAAATTTGCGGGGAATATGTAACTTTGTACAAAAAGATTATTGTGTATTGCATTATTTATGATCAAGATGAGGAAAGTACTTATTATAGACAGGTTTGGTGATCATTGATAAGGTTTTGGCATCCTCAATGGCGTGCAAAGGCTCAATTATTGGTTAAGGCTGTATGTTGTGTTCTCAATTATAAGATTTTATAGATGGAGGTGTGGATGTTATGTGAATCATAATGATTATGTTGTGATTTCGATTATGAGGACAACTATTGTGAAATATTGATTTAATTTAAAATCATTCCTTTGAAATTGAAAAGTGATGATGCTTTTGACGTTGAGATACATGATGATTGTTTTGACGTTAACATTTGTGATGACTTATAATGTTAATATTGATGACATTGACCTTCCTACATTGACGTTGATGATATTGATATTGACGTTGACATAGATGATAATAATGGTATTGACGGTCATAGTGATGCTTGTCTGATATGACCATTGATGGTAATGATATTTACATTGACATTGGATATATAACCATTGACTTGTTCATTAATGATATTGGCTTTATTTTGGCTATTGACATTTATGTTAACATGAACAAATCTTAAACTTATAACACATTTCGTAGTGACCCACATTCTGTTATATTCATTCACCCTCCATATCACTGACATCAAGTAGTTTCTGTTAACTAACGCCCCAGTGCGTCTATACAATACACATTGTGAACATATCTACCACCAGTGTATATACACAAGAAGATACGAGGCCTTACAATTCACATTGTGGTTACATGTCTTAATGGCAAGTCTCAACAGTGTAGCAAAAGGGTGAATAAAGATCGGTCTTTATATGGCGGAATACTGCTATACCTTGGGTAAAAAATGCAAAGGACACAGAAACTGCAACGTACAGTATACTTGGACAAAATACTGACTATGTGTCCCAGTCCACCCAGCTGTAAATGGGTACCTCGTAAGGATTGAGTGACATTAACGCTGTGCGTCACATGACTGCACGTGTTGTATGCTCCCTCGGGAGTCGAGATGGTAAAAGAAGTGTCATGAAGATTGATATCCAATGATCGAGGAAAAACCAAAGCGCCTTTGAGCAGCGCTCTCTGAGCTGGATATTGGCGCTATACAAATGTTTAGTAGTAGTAGTAGTAGTAGTAGTAGTAGTAGTAGAAACGTCCATGGAAACCTTCATCTATGAGTTAACCATAACCAGCCAGTTGTTGATTACCTATTTGTATACACATAATAATTGTAAGCATTTCAACTCATGTATTTGGAAAAATATGGAAATAAATTATCCATTACATTTTCTTTTAATCGCTAACATGCTTCTACAAGGTGTTCATGTATCTGACTAATCAGGACTTCTCAAGACAACCCCAGTCTGATTTAAATCGGCCTTGTTCCGAGGAATAAAATATTCAAAATATTCACTGCACGGATATATTGAATCCTCTACACTAGGTCTCAGCGAAGAGGAGACATATCGAAGTAACATGTTCGATGTTCATAGAGTTAATGTTTTAAAACTTTTATTCCGCGGAACTAGGCAGGTTTTAATCAGACAACACTCACATTGAAAATAATCAACCATTAATATGTTAGAGATTAACATGTTCTTCCGAAATAATCTTGTCAGCAAATAATCAAAAATTGACGTCCATATTTACCGTGACTAGAAGCTCAGAACACCTACTAAGAGGAAATTCATGGTAATTCATGAATAATGACGGTCGTCTACCGTTTCCAGTGAGAATTTACAGGATTGCTGACCAAAAGACAAAGGAAAATCTCCTTGAAGGACCTTTGACCACGACCATAACATTCTAGCTAAGCGGGCTCTACGATTTATCGAGCAAACATCTGTCCAGTCAATGTTATCTGAGTCCGGCCAATGTGTACCCAATTCAAATGACCTTTGGTCACTTCAAACAGATTCCGGCCATTCATGGACAGCGGTCAACAGTAGAGGGTCAAGATGACCGAAATGGTTAAATATTTTCTGTTAAGATTGGAATGAAGAATTTCGTCACTTTTCTGCGTGTGATGGAGACAACGATAAAATATGTTGTTTATTGGACAGTAATGATTTGTAATGGTCTCAAGAATAAAGAACATGTAGTTAAATCCCCTAAACTCAAATTATTATCACTATTATCACTAAACTCACTGTTAATGACAGTTTCGGCAAAGGTGCTGTCACCAGCTGCAAAATTAGACATTATATACAAATATTTTATGAAATACAGTAATGATAATATTAAGTATCTTATATCATGTTAGTTTCTATAATAATTTCTATTATACTTCACCTCACTAGTGGCTAAAATGCATTTACTGTGACTGTTTGTGACGTGTTTACTATCCGAGTGTTTGGCAAGCTATGAGATGTTGTCGCATTGATAGTTCAAGGTGTTTAAGATCTCCCAAGATGATCCGAATGTCATGGCCTGCAAACACAAATCTCTTTGTCGTCTCACGTAGGGATGGCAATAATAATAAGTGTCTCTTTCCGTCCTCTTCGTTACCTTGACATTGGTGCTTTGGATCAGGTTTTGATTCCAGATCTCCAGCTTTCTCTGTTGTGTGATAAAAACTATTCAATAGGCCATTAGGTAGAATTGCAGTTTATATGGACCTTGTTGGTTGCACTTTTGGATGTAGGTTTCTGGGACTTTCTGCTTTAATCATTTAAATATATTGAATAAGCTTACATCCTGTTTCGTCCTTTAAAAGCAGATCCAAGTTGATAACGTATGATTTGCAAGATTCATGGGACATCATTCTGAAAATTGGGGCGGGATAGCACAGTGGTTAGCGCGTTTGGCTACGGATCAAGAAGTCTTTGGTTCGAATCCCGCTAGGGGCTCAGCAACTTGTCTGCAGAAGAGAACTTCAGCGCAGTAAGCCATTGTTCGTTAGTTCCAGCTGTTTCTCGCAGGGTTTCAACGCAATGCATAGCCACACTATAAGTGAAATACTCTTGAAAGCGGCGTGAAACCCCATATCACCATCTCATTTTGAAAATACCTAATGTTTAAAACAGTCTTCTGATTTCATACAATTCATATCCTTCAACTTCAATTAATTATTGACAACACCACAGTTGATGCCGCATGTAATTGTAAAAACTACTCATATTAATAGAATAAGCAATATACTATAGCTTAAACAGTATGATGATTTCTTAAAAAGATATCATTTTAAAAGATAAACAATCAGAAAGTACATCTTGATCTATCATCTACGCATATCTTGATCAATGAATGTAGTTTTGGGAAATACACATGATCCATCATACGTAATTGTTTTCGAGACACGAACAAGAAAACCCCCAAAATTCAAATAATGTTTTATTAATTGTGCCTCTAACCTTCGTCTCAGGTAACCAGTGCAGGTTATAAAGCATGAACCACTGACAGTAGGCTTAACAATTGTTTCGGGGATGAAAAGGGGAATTTGGGAGTTACGATGACTTTACATTCAACCACAGAATGAGCATTTGTGTGCAAGGGGATAAGGTTTCAGGAAGTTCAAGTGGAGAAGACAATGGGGAAATATGAACATGTGGTAAATGGGTAGCTTATTTGTACCTGTTATATTTGTACAAGGTAGAGGGGAATACGATAATGTGAAATTAGAATTCAGAGCTAACTTACATAATTTGAAATTTCGAAAAGAATTAATCTGGCATTGGTACCAATTCGGTTTCATTGGTCATTAGATCCCTTACCTTGAAGCACGTGATCAATGTCATTGAATTGGTAGAGATGATAAGAGGAGGCACGTTTAACGAATAAATCATTTGGAGAAATGGAGGGTAGGAAGGAAGCTTAAAGGGGCAGTAGCACGTTTTTTGATAATTTTATATTTTAAATATTCACTGATAATTGTACGTTAACGCTAAATGTGTTATTTGATAGTGTCAAAAATGTCATTACACAAGCCAATCATCCGTAGTCAGAGGACATAGTATGAAGATTCACATATAATCAATTGGCGGCCATTTTGTGGGAACACCTTTAATTGATTTTGTGTAAGAAAAAGGAATCGCATGGCTAAACTTCACATTATGTATTTAAATTGTTACTGCTCCATTTAGTTTAAATGCTTTGTCTTTCTATTGGAACCCTTAATTTTCATTTTCCTGACATCACCTTATATTCCCCTAAAAACGTGCTACTGCCCCTTTAAGTTGCACGTTTATAGAATGAACAACCTGCATAACTAAGATAATCTCAAGCACCGTCTCCTTAAAAAGGAAAATCTCGTTCCAAGGTGAAGAACAGAAGTAGTAGGACTTATATTTTTTATCCTGAATGTTTGCCCAATAGACAGGTGCTCAACGTCAATTCACCAACACCAGTACACTGGAGCGTGCATATCTGTCTATCTGTCTGTACATCGGATGTTAACCGTGGAGTTGGAATTCAATCTTTTTTACAAAAGGGGGATATCAGTTTCAAAAACATATTCTGTTGCATATGTCACACTTGAGCTGTTTTCTGTATGGTTAGAATTATGTGTGGTTATGCTTGACTTATTTTTAGTTTTTACGCGTTGTTAGGAATATTTTTAAACTTTGATATATTGAATTACCTGCACGATTAACTCTACTGTGTGTCTTATTGACAGTTCAGAAAACACCAAACAATTTCGTTATTTCTTATAGTTAAGCAGCAACTTTTCTGCGACCATTGGTTTTCTGTTTTGTGGATTATAAGAATGTAAGAACATATCTTCTTGTTAAGTTTCAATAATCCTCATGTGGTTATACTTGACCCGCTTTTAGGTTTGAATATAAATTTCATGTACCATTAACACTGCTTTATGTTAGGGTTAAAACACGAGAACGAGGTTATGCTTGGGATTTCAAAACCTGAGGAAAGAAAGCTGAGCGGAAAGTAAGACCGAAAGCGAAGCTTGAGGTCTTACTTCCCGCGAGGCTTTCTTTCCGAAGGTTTTGAAAACCCAAGCATAACCGAGTTCGAGTGTTTTAACTAACTTAGATGCCGTTATTAACAACCCGTAATCATTTGTCCATATTGTAGTATTTGTAATCATATTTTCAGACTGATCATAAAAATTTAGAAAAAAATATCAAGGATTCATGTTCGTCGGTTAATTTTAACATTTATTATTGGATTACATTACTTTATACTGTCGCTTCAATTCTGAATATAAAAGATTAAAATGAATTTCCTTCAAAAAAAGCATTGTGTTCAGACGACTTTTTGATATTGACATACCACATAATGCACGTGCAAAGCATTTTTCGAGGTGTAAGGTTTTACAAATGACAATCGACAAGTCACGTGGTTGACACCGTATTTGGATCCTTTAAATTTATCACAAATGAAAAGGTGTAACACTGTTAATATCCATTTTGAATGTTTGTATGCATTTAAAATTGGAATTAAAGTGCAATTGGATTTCGTAATGCTTTAGGGCCGATTTTTTGTACCGAAATCTGATCTTCAATCAATAGATTGTTTAACATAACCTTCACTTCTAACTGGCCCGTTAGAGTAGTGGTTATAGTGCTAGCTTACGGTTCAGAGGGTTGAGGGTTCGAATCCCGCACATCGGAAGCATTGTAAGTTTTTTCAAGATAATGTGGACTTAGGGGTTAGGTTACACATAGGAATATAAAACCCTTTGACTTTGAAATATAAAAACCTTCCAACCCCCGAGTAGGTGTTACATGTGAATATAAAAACCTTCCAACCCCCCGAGTAGGTGTTACATGTGAATATAATGCCCTGACTTCCCAATGTAAACCCTCCTTAGAGGTTATTACGGGAATACAAGAGACCTCCAAAACAATAGACGAAATCCCCGATAGGTTTCTAATGACAGTTCTAAAACACCAAACAAGTTCATCATTTCTTGAACCATTTGGAAGCTTTTGAATGACAGAAAGTACTTTGAATGAATCGTCGCCTGCTTTGTGCATTGTAAGATTATAATGTATCTACTTTTCAAGGTTCAATAAGCACCGACTTAAAAATCTGACTCTTAAGTGAAAAAACGTTTTCCGTTCGCCAGGTAAATATATTCATAACAGTTTTCGGACTACCTCTGAGTAAAAATTTGTATAAAATCAAAATCATCATACATCATACAAATTGATGGTTAATGTATTTCCATTGATAGAAAATTCATCAATTAAATAAAAGTTCGTTTGAAACAAAATACCCAATGTGCAAAATTAAGAAAATGGGTTATTGTAGTAGTAAGTTAGACGTTTTAGATGTTAGTTTCACTATACAGTGTATAACGGGTTGATATCTTTAATTCAATAGGATTATGTTTTTAAAAACAACCAAATTCATTTTAATTCATCCTTTGAAAATATTTTTATGAATAGTTCAGTAAGTTTGCCTGCCAGCTTCTCCACATGCTAAAACAACTAAACCCCTTGATCCCATGACACCTTTTAATTCCCCCGTATCGATCCCATGCTTAAGCACCTTTATCTTCATTCAACTAAATCATAAATACACACACTCACTCGACCTGTTTTGTTCAACCCACAAGGGACATACACCCACTTTGACTTACGGTCAAAGAATGTTTTCTGTCATTGTTTGCATTGTAGACTTAATACACATTCCCTTCCCTCACCAATTGTATTATATGGTATTCTATAGCACTTTCCAGAGAGTACAAGTCCTTATACGTCTGGGCAAGTCCGTCAGATGAATAGACAACATATGGGTGGGATTCACACCATTACGCTGTGTAGCTATTGAACGGGTACACTAGCTCATTCTTTGTGTATTGTATACTTTGGTGTATTTGATTGTGTACTACACGTCAATGGTTAAGGTAAAGGCAGTATACAGTTGTCACTCCATTAACGAAATGTTCCTTATCAATGCATTGGAAATGTATAAAGAACAACTATGTTGGAGTCCAAAATTTATACATTGAACGTGTGTATAGGCTACTCTAAATATTCGACCATTATTTGCTTTGTGGTCTCTGGTGTACGGAATAGGTACGGAATGTGTACGCTACGTTGCCTCTTCCATTAAAACGTCTATCAATAGGATCCTTATCAATGAAATGTAGGGGTACATTGAACAGGTGTCAATTTCTAATGTATGTGTTTGGAATGTGGTAGCTCAGTATCAATAGAGATCGGGTAGATCACCCCTCCCTACCCCCTTACTACCCAACCCTTTTACTACCCTACCCTCATACTATCCTACCCTATTACTATGCCCATTCACATTCCCATCACAGTCCATCCTCCGTAGTAAGTGTGAGAGTCATGCCTCGAAATTTAGGTAGCCTCATATTACTGAAGTATATGCTTGCAATTTGCAGTGATATAGGGATCGGGTTTCAGTAAGGTGGTACTTGTGATTTAATGGTCAGGGTTGAGTGTATACTTACGTCTGTAAATACACCGCTCAACACGTCCCATTCACAAATCCATCAGACCAAACGTGTTGGTGTCACACTTGAAGTGTGAGTTATATTGGTGTAATGTTTCTGTAACTTAAACATATATTTTTAATAAACAACGCCCCCCCTTTTTTGCAATATACATATACACAGTGGGTTTAGGGAAGCACGTAAACAATATCTAGTTATATTTTACGGTTTTACCGAGACAAGTGTATCGAAATGCCGCTGGATATTCGAATATATCGAACCAAGATAAACAGACCTAAAGGATACACTCATTTTCAAATAGTTATACAAACCGTTGAACAGTTTTTTCCAAGGAATTAAATTTGTAACTGGGTCATATAACAATGCACGCTTTTAATTTGTATTATCTTAAAGGTTTCTAAAGCAAGATGAACCCACCAGATTTGATAAATCCTAAATTTTCATTTCATGCAATATAAATAGGCGTGGAATTCCTCTGCTCTAAGGACTGGTACATTATAAAGTGGACTGTTGCAATATGACCTATCCTATTACCCTGCTTCAGATCATCCCCCTGTATGTCTTAATACGTTACAAGAAGTAATCGAATTCCTTGTGTCTCTAGATATACAGTCACTTTATACAAACGCCTACACAGAAAACTGTATGCTCTATTTTGACCTCTGAACTTAATAGTATAAAAAGAATCATGCATCATCCTTTTTTATGTCCAGACAAACATCTATACCAAGTTTCCCTGCCGATAATCACATTTAACACAGTTAAACGGTAAAAATACTTTTAGAGTTGTGACGATACAGATTTTAACGATGCGATACTGTGCCTGTCACAATACCCTTTTTTCAAATTTTCTTATAAAGACTTCCCATTTAGACAGAAACCTTGTTTTTAAAGCATAGTAAATTCAACAAATACAGAAGACGTATTACGATACGGATATCGCCAGACAAAGTTTGACGATTATCAATATGACAGTTTTCGTCACAACTTTACCTTTATTATGCGAATATGAACAATTCCTTCGCTTTCTAGCTATACAAAAGTTACCCTGACACGCCTATCTATCTTTTCCATATACACCTGTGATTCATACCTGTGTTTACCTATGTGACATACATCCCCTGGTTACCTGCTCTTCTTCATCTCAGGATGTGTTTACCTCAACAGGTGCGAGTTTGGATCTTTTTAGCAATTAATTTCTCTTTGATGTCTCCAAGGGCTAATGTCTTATCAGCATTACGTTGTAGTCAAGAGGAGTGGGTCACGGTGGCCTAGAGAGTACATGGGGGTAAGGCAGGGTAGCATACTATTAGCGATACTATTAGAATCAAAGAACTGTTGCAACTTCAAGATGCATATTCGAGTGTTAATTAACAAGAGTGTATAAATCTGCCAGCCCGAAGGACCTAAAAATTGATGATGAAGTTGGAGAAAATTGATGATCTTTTAACTTAGAATTATGCAGAGGAATAAATGGATGACAACTTCTTTGTTCATTGTATGCGACGTTTTGACACAGATTCTGTGTCGAAATAGTTTGAGCATGTCACAATGTCTTTTGGTACGTTAAACTAGGAGACAATTGAGTCAATTTTCATTTTGAGTCTTGTCTTTTTCAATAACGTCAATGGTTTACGTTTACATTGTTTTATTTTGCTCACGTCACACTGTCTGTACACTTTATGTCTGCTTTAAAAATTCGTCCATATAAATGCTCATAAAGCACAAAGATAATGGATATCCGTCCCGTTGGGTTAAGAGCTTCGTTAATAAATCATTGATAACGATATAAGGCTATTTCCCTATATGTCAAAAGCACAATTTTTTTTGAAAATCATGTAAAATTTCACTACCACTATGATGTAACCAAAACGGAAATTTAAATGTTTCTATAAATTCCAGCAGAGCGCGGGGTAACATAATACTAGATTTCTACACGACCAAAATAGTAGCATTATTGGTTTAAATCGTTTCAGGAATTCGCAATATATATGTGGTGTAGACATCTGTTCTGCCTATGTGGTTTCACTGTTAGAATTGTTGAAAGCTTTTTTCGACCCTTGCTAGTTGCACCGCTATACCAAGCGGAAATGCTTGCTTTAGTTAAGCCTTTTCAGTCACCACAACTAACCAATTAATCGGAAAATGATAAATGTTATCTCATTTCCTAGTAGATGCATTATTTTTATAAATAAGTACCTTATACTAACAGCAATTAAAGAAAAAGAACTTCCGGCATAGGTTTTATAAATCAAATCGTGACAGGAGGTATTCATGTAGGATAAAGATTCCCCTTGTCGTCCTGACACTTCAACATATCTTTACAGCTGTGATGTATGACTTTCTACATTACCTCCTCTGGTTTTTAAATCTTAACAATTGGCTCTTTATTCTTGCTTAATTCAAAGCTTTTCTGAAGGTTTAGTCGTTCGTGGAATACAGTGCAGGTTTTTAACAAGCCTGAAGATTAAACCTTGTAATTTTGACTTTGGGCATAGGTCAATTTGTCAAAACGTTATGATTAACTGCTGTGAATTTACATTTTATTTTGATAGCCATTTAGCAACGATGCTGAGATATTAAAAGGAATATGATAGTGTGGTATGCATTCACATTAAAGAAAAAGAAGAGTAAGATCGCACCAAAAGAAAAAGTAATATCACTGAATATATAACTTTCAAATGTTTCGTTATATCAAAATATCTGCGTCCGAGGTATATAGAAAATGTAAAGAAAAACTAATGGAATTATAAGATTATAATGCTGAACTGTAAACACATAATAACCGATTGTCAGTGTATTTGTGTTAATAATTGAAGCAGTTGCAAACATCAGTTCATACTTAATCAACAATTCTCTCATGCCAAATATGGTAATCTCTACATAGTGGCCAAGGGACAAATACTATATGCATGAGGTATTTACCGAGCTTAGATTTGTAGCCCCGCTTATTTATTTTAAGCGAGAGAGGATATTGAATTGGCAACCAAAGTGTGTTGCATTGTTTTCTGTCATCACGGCTATTGACACGTTCTTCGCGTGACGTCATAGCAACGACTGCCAACAATTCCGCCAATTTCAGAGAATGTATGTCACTTGACCCACCTAATCGAATTAGAGAAGTAAACACAGTCGTTTGTTAGAGAAACGCTCTGGAAACTTTTTAATCCTCCGACAAATATTTTCTACAAACTCCGTGCATCGCGGTGCACTGCCCAGAACGTTACGCCATCTTGTAAACGACCGTTTTACGGCATGTCGTGATATGTATCTGTTGGGTTGTAAAGATGCCTACACCAACATGGGCAGAGTCGTGAAGAGGAATTCCTGTTTGAGGCAGGACAAGGGTCTATTGGCAAGTTGGCAATGTGTTTAGAGAGACCTCACGAAATTTAGAAAAAAATCCGTGTTTCGTTTTGGATTGAGTAACAATTGTCGATCTTTGCTGTTTAAAATTCCATTATGGATAAATTTTCCGGAATTTCTCGTCTCCTTGCAAACAAATCTCGTACATATAAGGGAAGCTGATTCCATCACTATATAGCAAATGCTAAATACTACATGTCCTTAATAATTATTAAAAATCCCAATTTTTTGTATAAACGTTCCCTCAATATATAAAGACACATACAGTAAGTAATTCGCGATGTATTTTCAAAAGAATTTAGATTAAAACATATATTTTTCAATCTTATCTTCCCAATGACGTAGTTTCTTATCTTAAAGCTTGACGCTATTTCTTTATCTTATTAACTCTTCTTAAGAATATTTTTTATGTTACATTTTTGTAATGTACAACTTATTAATATTTGCTTAGAGGGCGTTTCATATATACTTATTGCATTGTTTGTTTGTTCTATATTTGCTGTCAAGTTGATATACAAGCTTTATTGAAGCAGTAATTAGTCAAGTGCTGAAAATATTGATTTTTTTAATAGTTTTATCGGTTTATAGGAGAGAAAATATATTACCGAAAAACATGCAAACATACATATTTGTTAAAGAAATCTGAAGTGTATAGATAACAAACTGCCTTTTATATTAATCGATTCTAACAACTACTAAGGTTTGGAAATATTACTTTTTGATTGAATTGAAACCCCTATTTCAAAAAAAGTATAAACATGATATATTTATATATATGATATATAAATTTCATGAATATCTACAATATTTGAAATCAACCAACCTGAATCACAAAATAAAGGGATAGTAGATTTAATCTTATCCATCGAAAAGGATAACTAAATTCAAACAACCAGAACTATATAAATGTCAATAAAATAACATAATTTGTCTTGCGTATTACGTTGTACAGATTACAGTTATAGATTCTGTGTATTGTAGTGCAACAACATTGCAACCATATTTTAATGAGATTGACCTAAAATCGTTTTTACACTAATGGATGTAAGTAGAAAGGTATCAATTTCAACTAGCTAGCATTCTCTCCCCACAGAGGCAGATCAAGTCATGTTGATTTGGCCTCTGTTCTATTACGCCGACTTTGTAGGATATAATGAGAGATGTCTGATTTGAGGCAATCAAAGTGAGTTGTGCAATCAGCGAAGCTGTTCTTAAATCTTCGTTTTGGCTACTGAATCAAGGCAAAAGCATTGTGATATGAACCATCCTTTCAATGCGAGAAGCGTTGTCATTTGATAAACATTTTCAAATGGATTGTGATGCGGGTTTTTCCCGCCAGGGGAAACTGCCGGAACCCACGAATTTCGGCGTAATAGAACAGAGGCTAAATCAACGTGACTTGATCTGCCGCTGTGGGGAGAGAATGCCAGGCTAGAGACTACAGGAGAAGATGTGTCTGTGTCACATACAGCAGTGATGTATTCAGACAACGCCGTGTTATGAATAATTCATCTGATCCTTTGGCTTAACCTGGAAGTGTAAGGACGCGATGACCTTTGGTATTGCTTGTTTCATTTTTATGGAAACTGGGATATTACGTTAAGCGCACATGATGTACCCAATCGGCCTAATGTATTTTTGCTATGTACAAAGTACAGATTGATGACATTTTACTACGTGGCTTATTACTTTATCAATTTCATTTCAAATAACAGATGGCTTTTGATTTATGATTTTATTATCATATTTGATTGTAGTGTAACACGTTTTTGAGAATTGCATGTCAACAAGTCTATGTTCATAAACGGCTGACACAAATGTTGCAAATGTGCACATTAGGCATGTTTGTCTGTACTCATATGTATATGTGAAGCCCATTAAATTTATATGAAGTATTTATTGCCGTTTTATTAGAAATCTCTGCATAAACTGCATTGTAAAATTTCTGAAGGAAATTTCTATGTATACGTCAAAAACGATATTCGATAGTTTCCCTTTTCTATTTTTGGTTCTCGGGATAGGATTGCAATATAACGATTCCGCAACAAACAGCAATTCCTTCTTTGAAAGCTGACGTTGCCATGGTTACCGCTTCCTACCCACTAGGCAAACTTTGATTTTTATATTTATCACATTTTACGTCAGTCTGAATAATATATGTGATCTATTCGGGTCATAGCGACACAAATATGTTCTAGTTCCGTTACTGTCCGTGTTATGTACTAAACGTCAATGAAGTGTGAAGGTTATTCACATTGGTGTTATTATATAAGTTATTCATCGTAATTAAATACGTGTTTCCTAAATGCCTCTCCTACGTTGAAATATTTGCGGGATAGCGCAGTGGTTAGCGCGTAGGCTTCGAATCAGAAGGTCCGTGGTTGGAATCCCGCCAGGGGCTCGGCAACTCTGTCTGCAGTAGAGAACTGTTCTACACGCAGTAAGGTGTTGGTGCAATGCTACACTGAATTTCAGCGTAGTACCACCCATGGTTCGCTTGTTCCAGCCGATGCTCGCAGGTTTCACAGCAATGCATGGCCACAGTTGTGTTGCGGGCTTTCTCCCTGCAATGATTCTAGCAACCGCGATATAAGTGAAATACTCTTAAAAGAGGCGTTAATCCCCACATCACCTCACCCCACCTGCGTTGAAATACGGAAAATCCACCGTATATTAAATATCCAGATATAAACATTGTCTTATTACAATCAAAGGAAATACTACGTTATGCAACATAAGTAAATAGATACTAGATACGTTCCTCATTAGAAACGAATGTAACGTAACACATGCTGTGTATAAACATTAATGTTGAAATTATGTTTTTTGACCAATTGCCTTTTACTGTATAAAATATGTCTGTCCCACTGCATTGACAATCACTAATTTGCGAAATACATGTATATTTATTTTCAATATTGAATCAAATTTATATCAACAAGTATTCATGCACGGTCATGTCAATTTCATTTTCAATGTGCTTTCAAGAATTACCAACGAAGCTTTACACGAATGTGATATGTTTATCATGATTTGAGATTAAGCACGTATATGCATTTGCATACATTTCGATCGATACATTCCTAAAAATTCTCTATAGGAGAACATGCTATGTAATTTTTACCTCGTTACGTTTTAGTCTTCGTTTAAAAATCAATATCTATGTCACGAATGTAGGTCAATCATTCAAGGCAGGTGAGTGATTGATGGGGGATCAGCTAATTACATGTACATGACAAGATCACTGTTGATGAGTCAATTAGTTATTTCATGTCAAAATGTCATAAGTTGTTGGCATACTTATACGCTTTAGTCATATCGATCTGTCTTTTAGTCATATCGATCTGTCGTTTTTGATAAAACGATCGGTATATGGTATCGATATTTGCTGACATTAATCAAACACAAATCTATAAACATATATATTTGATATGAAAATGTGTTCGAATATCCGATAAAGCCCTTCTGAAAATGTAATTCTGGAATTCGTATTTTTTTTTAGATATTTGTTTAAATTAATCATACATAAATCCATTGTATTTTCAAAATGGTATTTGCATTTCAGTCGATTTAACACATACATTCCGCAAAAGGAAAATTATCGATGATATGATAACGATATTTCCTTTAATTCATTTGATATCTTAAATAAATTTATAAGCACATTTTCAAAATTGTATACCGTCGAACCTCGTTTATCCGGACGATATTGGTTACACCTGAAAATCGCTCAAATAGAGAGTCGTCCGGTTATTTGAATCAAAACGATCATGTGTTTGGTATGTATAAAGCAAAATATAGAGTGTATAGTTTAAGGCCGACGCGATTCATAAAATCGATCAAAGTATCACATATGATCTATACTGTTTGATAAGAGTTTTAATTTTGTTTTCTAGAGGTTGAGATATGCCGATAGTGTCTTAGAGGTCGTTAGGTTCACAAGGTGCTATGCGTTTCGCTTGTAGTACATTAAATATGATATAAAACACGAAGTGCTCTCGTGTTAACAGAGGTAATAAATACCTACCTTCTTCCCTAAAGAGTCATTCAGGGGACGTTACCCTGTCCAAGTGTTTCCCCACGTATGTCACTGTCAAAAATGGCTTTCTTCTCTGGCCAAGCCTTTCTCCCATCACCTATATCATACGGACTGCTTTAATGTTGGGAAACATTTCCTTTCTGTAAGCTACTTTGTGTGAATATCAGAGATTCATATATTCAAGTATTCTTAGGTATTTTCTTAAGTAAGTTAAGCTCAATATTCAAAACCTCTCCGCATTCTTCGACCACCCCTTCCACCTCATATATTAATTAGTGTCTTTATTACTTATCACCTTTGCCAAATATTTGTGTAACATCGAACAAGGAGACATATTTATATGTTTATTTGCTTCTCAATCTATGTTAACAACCCTTAAGTAAGATATCTCTATTGACTTGTACGTAGTGTATAGAATTGAAATTGAGAGCATGTATATATGTATCCTTCAACCAACTGTATATCCAATTAGAACGCGAATTTCAAAATAAATACATTTTATGAATCGTCAACATCTTTTATGTGAGATAGACGTATCGGTATGGTTCTTTTAGCGTTATCATGTATAGGAAAAGGAATTAGAGGAATCAATCTTTTACGAATTTTTTGAAAATTTGATATATTTTGGAATTTTGAATGTTTTCGGCCACTACCTTTTTTTCTGACAAAATGTCAGTAAGATGTTAATTTCGCAAAATACATAACTTTAACCATGTGATGAGGTATGTAGTATATTAGGGATACTATACAAAATGTTCCTTTTATTCTTTTGTGTAGTATACAATTTACCTGATATTCACCTGTGTTTGTTAAGAATGTCTGATATGTAACTTGTCAAAAGTCTTTTACCAATCCTCAATAAGACTCGTATGTCACGCATGACCTGTTCCACTAGGTTTCATGATCCTCTTTGTTGTCTGATTGTCAATAAGCTTCATTGAAGTGGAACTTGGAATGTTTTTGTGTGGTTTGATTTTCCTACTACCGCTTCTTCCACGTGGTTTCTACTTATCTCTTAAAGGGGCGGTAGCACGTCTCTTGAAAATTTTATATTTTCAATTTTTCACTGATAATTGTACGTTAAAGTTAAATGTATTATTTTGATAGTGTAAAGAATCTCATTACGCAAGCCAATCATTCATAGTCAGAGAACAAGTTATAAAAATTAACATGAAGTCCATTGGCGATCATTTTTGTGTGAACACCATTAATTCGTTTTGTGTAAGAAAAAGGAATTGTGTAGATGAAATTAAATTAATGGAATCTGAATAATCCTGTTTCTTTTGTATCAATGATTCATAAAGATGTAATAAGTTAAAATGTGAAAATAGCAAACTATGATACACATAATACGATGTTGTTCCTATGCTGCACGTGTTACCTGATAATAATCTGCAATGACGTCACAAACGTCAACACAATCAAAATTCTGTCTTACCAGTTAATCAAGCAAAGATCTTTAGATCAGCACTTAGAAAATATTGTTGATCAATGTCAGGAATGAACAAAGTTGTCAATGTCGCTAAGAGTTACTGAAACCATTTTCTAGTTTAACAAAATTGTATTACACGAGAATATGTTTAATATGAATATAAATGATTGTATGTACTTCACACTGACCAATCCTCGGCACAGCCCATTCAGTCTCGTCCCATTTGTCTTAAGCCACTTCCAAAACAAAACCTCATCTTGAAGTTAAATTGTTTTAACTCTTCGTTTGTATGGGTTTCTTTAATAACGAGTTCAAATGTCGTAAATATGCAAGCCAGGGACACATTCTTTGATAAAAACAGCTTTTATTCGAATGATTAGTGTTCTACGTAGCTTCGGATTCCTTTATGGTGAGTTTCTTATGGGCACTCCTCGTTATGACCCTCAACTGATACCCCCTTTAATGACCACTTCTTCAGACATTCGTCAAGTACTTTTGTTCAGTAAATGTCACTATATCGCTTCAATGGTCAATCACCCTAATGCTACCAAAGAGGATCCATTGTGTACCTGCTGTGATTTCTATTATCATTATCCCAATGGCCAGATAATGTATTACTAGTCTGACAGACGCTAATTATTGGCCAGATTCTGTGAGCCTTCGCTAGTTGGACCACATTACACTATATAGTTTTTTTCACTTTTATGGTTAGACTGAAATACTTCTTACTTTTTATATATAGTTGTTTTGCAGCGTCTTCCTTCACAGCAGGTTATCTATCGATATAAGTTCTGAGATAATTATAATTTGGAAATATGTGTCTGTCTAGTTTCCGAATGTTTCATGTAACATAATTTTGTATTTGCATTTTTTGTCTAATCATTTCAGTGTTGATATCATCAATACCTACATTTTCGAATTTCACAGCTCTTAACAAGGGAATAGGTCTACACAGATACACCAACTGAATAAAAACCGTTATGAGAACTGTAAATAAGATTTAGAACATCATGCCATATTTGTAGTCATATCTGTCTCATCCAAGCTACTCTAAAACGGTAGTTCATGTATGATCCCCCAGGTCTAATCCAGCTACTGTTCTGTCTTGTGTTAAAGTGTTAAAGTTCTCATTTATGTCCAGTTTTTCCTATCCTACCAAGACTTACATATTTATGGGACAAATGTGTTAGTGTGTCACCGATATCTTAGCCGATGTACTACTAACGACAATTAGTATGCTAAACAAGAGCTTCGCTGTATATGTTATCTGCTATTGCTTTATGTTCCATCTTGTGTTCACGATGTGAAAGGTATGCTTTATGTCCAGTATATTTATGTGGAAGGGAAACCATTGACATTCTTACAACGGGTCACCCAGCCTCACCCTTCCTGTAGTTATGTATTAATAATCCTACGTGTCAGTAAGGGAATAGTTAACAGTCACACGTAGTACATATGTATACATGAACAGCTCATATGACCAAGAAACATTATCATTATGACGTTTGCTGTTTTGAATCACTTGATCGTGTGCATTGCAATTTGGACTTTGAACATTAATTTCCTTAATTTGTAAATTTTTATGTCCATATTCAATAAGTTCGGCATCTAAGAACCTGACATATGTTCAAACCCTGCTTCAAAGCAGCTAACATGATATCTAATGAAACAATGACTGTTCAATGTGGTTTAACTGAAAAGTGAGGACGCAGTTGTTACGTCTAAATTCACAACCCCACAAGCGCTTTCAGACAAAATGAACTGTAACAACCATATAAGTTACTACATAATGAATTCGATGTGCAGTTATTCCTGTGATACAACTCGCGTATCTTGCGTATCAACGCCATTACCAATTGTCAAGAATAGAACATACAAGGATCTCTCAAAACTAGTTTATTTGAAACCAATACAGATATACATTCAACAAAGCTGATCGGTTAGCATGAGATGAGAATGTTCGCGTGTCGGACGGCTCTAGAAATGCTGTGTGTAACGGTAATAAACTAAAACGTGCTTCTGGTCTGATAATGGCTTCCGTAGCACGAATGTAGAAGCTGCTAATTGACCAAGTGGTTTTGATGTAAACCTTTCGTGATAAGGCGAACTGTCTGGTGGAGGAATCAACTATGTTGGTAAACACGCACCTGTTCTAATGGCTTGAGTTTGTATTTTACAATTGTACGTGATTGAAAGATACTACATCTTTTGACGATGAATTAGCTTGCAATCAAATCTGAACTTGAATTAAAAGTGCAACGTAAAGCCATTTCAGCTTTCTATAACTCTAATAAACTAAGGCAGGTCCTATGGCTTGATTTTGCATTTTACAATTGTACGTGATTGAAAGAAACTAAATCTTTTGACGATGAATTAGCTTGCAATCAAATCTGAACTAGCATCAAAAGTGACACTTAAAGACATTTCAGCGATCGTTTACTCTAATAAACTAAGGCAGGTCCTTTGGGTTATAAGGTAGTTCCATATTCGAGAATTTCATTTCAGAAATCTCGATTTGTTTACTGCATCGAGGTTTTGACATAATACCTATTCCCATAATTATCATACGAAAATGTATGGCAACTAGTGAGGTCAGAGGTCAACAGAAACATATACATATATATATATTTCGCTATGTATAGTGAGCGTGACAAGATACAATCAATCAGGACATAATATATACTATCACCACCGTCTTCAAATGATTGGAAGCTCTTCATTCGATACCAAAGCTACTCATTCTATATGTCTTAGAGTGATACGCCTATCATTAAAGATTAGGTACCGTACTTGTTACAAAAGACGCCTGCAATTATCTCTTGACTAAAAGGTTCTTGATGATCTTGGCAGTTTTTGCTCTGAGTAAAGTTTTTAAAATTGTATTGGTTTCATCAATGCCATCATGATAATCAGTAAAGTTACTACTTTGTTTGTTTGAAATGAAACCATCTATCATTTTGTTTATATGACAAGATTTATCAACAATGAAGCCTTCTTCTTCTTAAGAGTTTTAAAGTCGAATGGAAGTGTTGATTTATGACAATAACGTTGACTTGATGAATGGTGATAAAGAAAGTCGTTGAAACCATGATTTCGTCATTTATCACCTTATGAACATCAATCCTAAACAATTACATATATATGTATATTTGAACTGAAAATCAGCATTAAAGCAGAAAGGTACATTTTGTCCAACGTGGGCAGATATCTTTAAAATAAGTCCAATATATTTTCTTCGACAAGTTATAAACGATAACCGATATTACTGAAAACCAAACATCAAACAGACATCTATTAAAGCAGGTAAGGTATTATTCGTTCCCACGTCTGCCAGTAGGCAGAGTTCAGAAACTTCCACCCAGACAATGCCAGTTCCTCCCGTGGACGGACCTCAAGAACAAAGCCATGCTATACCATTACCTCGTGTGTTGATTCGTGTGTGTCTATGCTAATACAATGATATATCACCCCTATATCAGTGTCATCACCCGCACTTGGATCTAAGGCTGATATCTTCTCAGATCTCGGTGAGACAGCAATCTGATATACAAGCGTCTCTGATATCCTGCCGGGACCTTGAAGTTCATTTAGAACATGTCTGGCCATTGGCTGTTCCCTGTTGGGAGGACTTAGTGGTATAACTTGAATTGAAGAAGAATTATTGTCTGAAGCACATCCTTGAGGGAAATTCACTGCTTATTGAAAGATATTAACCGAAGATGCATATTTTGGGTTTTTTAACACAAGAGTCGATATGTAAGTAGGACGCAGGAATCTTTGGTAAAATAACTAAATAAGATATTTCATTTCGGTCATATGGTGTCTAAAGTATGTCTATCACATATCTCCTTCAACTTAAAGGCCTGTGTTCATCGTTGCTGATTTTTCTTTTTGACCGAAGGACGTCCATCCAAAGCTTACGTTTAAAAGTTTACACGCTACAGTCACCGAGTATATGAATGGATTGGTGTATTTGTTTCGTAAAAGATTTAAAGGGATCTGAAATATTTAATTGTTGCACATACCAAAGTCCATGATTCAAATCTATTCTAGTACTTCTAGAGTTACATAGAAGTATATTACGTTAAACACAGATTTGTATTTTCTTTGTTTCATTATTCACACAGACCGGTCTGTCTGTCACAGACTTACACACTTACACACATGATGCTCTCGAATAAGGACACCTGTATCCGGGTATATGAATGAGTAGAAGTCTATATTTGACACAGGCTAACCTACACCCCAGTAGGTACATTGTAAGGTAACCGATAGGGGTACGCCAAGGTGTACGGTTGAATGGGTGTCTCTTGTACTAAATGTATTAGATGAAGACGCTTTAAAGCTGGCATATAATGTATGTTGAATAATGATTTATGGTATATATATTGAGAGACGTTCTTCCTGTCGTAAATCTTAAAAAATGATAATGCAAATAATATAAAGGCTTATAAATATCAGTCATTCATTAGGTCAGCACAAGAGACTTGTTGCATGTGTATGTTTGTGTAAAATGGTTACTCGAGTTTCTTTTAAGATTTCCTTTAATGGCATAAACAGTATGCAACTATATACATGTATATACACTTCGTATCACTGTGTTCATATTTTTCGTTGTTTGATATAGTATTAGATATATACTAAGTAACCAACACAATGATTTGACGGATTGTTGTATAACAAATCCAAGACATCGCTTCTTTGATATGAATAAAATAATATCTGGGCAGAATAATATATACAAGTATGCATCCACCTTGTCGCATACACTGAAGAAACGTAGTACTAGTACTAGTACTAGTTCACCTCCACATGATATCAAATATATGCTGATATATGTTTGTTTAGTGTTGACCCACTGTGTGTATACTCTTATATCCCGGGACCTCATCACCAGTAAGTAAGCAGACTTATAACACATCCCTTGTTAACCAAGGGGTGTGAGGGTACGATAAAGGGTTTCAAATTTCACCAGTAGGCACATAACCTTCTCCGGACAACAAAGGAGCGACACAAGCTTACATCATGTAACAATGAAAGCAAAGTCGTAAGACATCGCTCTTGTACTGACCACAAAGGGATGATACATGGACAATGAGGACCCATGTTTTAATAGAAACACTGAATAGTTGTAGGAGATATCGTGCACAACCTTTAAAGTTGGACACGTCAAGGGTGTCATGTTACTGATGGTCTGTGTTGAGTCTCTAAGAAGGTGTCGGGTGCCGCTAATGGCGAGTGTCTGTCAATATCTCGAGTGGGTTTATCTGTTCATCTCTGATCTACTCAAAACATCATTGACTTACTGGCTTACTTGAGTTCGGCATGTCGAAAACGTACACCAGTTAATATATATCAATACATAGGTGAATGGTTGCGATTTGCTGTATGTCATCTCTTGTAATCACCTTTGAACGCATTTATGTCGACAAAAGATGCATTTCTACACCAACGATGACTGGCAGGGTATGATTTTCATTTAAAATCAACAAATAGGGATCAATGGGAATCAAATTCAAAGTGTCCTAATTTTGTAATTAGTATTGATCGCTTTCACATACTACTTAATAAAGCAAGGGTCGCAATACATCTTGATCAATTGAGGCATTGCACATCTTCTCCAAAAATTAAATTTTTGTAATTTTCCTGTCTCTTCTCTACAAGCGTTGTATGAAGGGGAGGGGCATACACACCTAGCGTCAAGAGTACAAGTTCAGCATGTTTGGTACAAACACATAACCAGGTGTTGTAAATCATCTTCAAAGCGCTCCGGTATGTTAATCAGACGTTGATCAAACTCTTCGTCCAATCACGTCTCACCAACAGGAGACAAGATACAAGCGGACAGGAGACAGGCTGATTTACTGTGGCTGAGATAGTTCGATAAGGTCTTGTTAGTTTTTCAAAGGTTAATGACCTTCCTCGAAACAATGTTTTACATTTTATGACAATCTCATTGAATCTGATCTATCCTATCCCTTACCATGTTGCGGTTTTGATCTGTACTGTTCCTTTTTACATGTGACTTTCAGTGATCTTTCGTCAATTAAACAGTCCGACTCTGATGATATAGGAAAGTGTACCGATGGTGCCTCAGACTTATCACCCATTTGCTGAAGCTAGACTAAGATCGTGAGAGAACTTCATTGAAATTGGGGATAATAAAGTAACCAAATGATTTTGTTTCTGATCCTGGATGTTACTCTTAGACGTAGTACAATGCTGCCCAAGAATATAATTTTTGAAGTCATACTTTGAAATGATTTGCTTGTTACCTGGAATGAAGTTTTGTTGATATAAAATATAGCTGGAATCATTTCTTGTCTTTTTTAACATCGATTTTGTTGATTGAATAAAGCATAATATTATGATTTCCGTCTTTCAGGAATTTCTTTTCTAATTTGAAGATTTGTTTTCAATATAATTAAGAACCACAAAAACCTAGCATTATTTAAATGTATTTGTAACTTTTCTAAGAGCTAAAGAACTTTTTATGTTGTTCCTGAATATCGATGTCCATTACATGGCGCCAAAACTGTGTATATAACATGCATAAACAAGGTGCATGTAAATACTAATATCATATCGATAATTTTTCTATTAGAAATCTCAGCAGGATATAAAAATAAAATGTATTTACCGACCTGTAATATTAGTTTGGCACTACAATAAACGCATAAGCTTGTGGAGATGTAAATACATTTTTCATATTGATAACTTGGGAAGCATTTGAAATATAGGGATATAATTCACATAAATCATAACATTTGTACAGGGAATTGTACTGAAGGTTTGTAAGGACAAGTGATTCAGGGTCAACACCCGGGGTGCGGGGTGCGTTAATAAATTATGATTTTTATGGTTTTATCAAAAGAAGAGTGTATCGACCCCAATGCACTTAGGTGATCAAAAGGGTGAAAAAATAGACGTTTTTTGTATCATCTCTGGAGGTTTTTGTTTGAATGGAGCTGTAAGCATATAATATATACATATATATATATACTGGAAAAAATTACATCTTTGTCATTTTGTTATTTCCAAATGCCTGATGGTTCATTGGGGGATATATTTGTATGGACATAGTTGACTTAAGAGCGTTTATTCTAGTCCCGAATTAATGAATAAGATTTTATTCCAAATATAACAGTGTTACAATAATGTTTTAACTCTTAGTTGATAATATGATAATGTACGAATTACGTTTTAAGCTTTGATCCATATGATAATAACACAAGAACAAGGTGATGACGATGAAGAAAATGAATTTATTCAAGTGGTAAGCAGTTAAGAATTCACTGTATAATTTCGCCTGACCACAATGACTTCAGCACCACAAGGTGCTGAAATTGATAAAACATGCACACAATATGAGAAATAAATTGATGATTCAAACTTGAAATGTTGTAAAATCATGAGTGCATGTTAGAGATCAGACCATACACCTATCACCATCATTCTTACCTTAATTATCATCAGTCTTACCTTACAGGTCTAATAATAGACACTCATCAGGCCCTCATTACATACCTGTCGTTTCTTACCTGCAATTAGACATCACTCTTCAACAGGTAATAGGCGTCATCAACACATCACCTGTCATATATGTGCAAATGTATCCATCTGAAAACGTTCACTTCACTCGGGGTATTCAAGCAATAATTATCATCTTAGACGAAAATGCTAGAAAGACGATCGTATTGAAACTTTTGAATAAAGACGCATATTTTGATTAAATATTGAGGAGAATGATTGTAGTTTCCTTTTAAATTTTATAATTTGTATCTATTTACCTTTTGAAGTAAAACTGAGTTGATACTAATTGAAATGAAAGCTTGTAAGCATTCATCCACATTTAATAAATCAATTTACAGAACAGTCCTTTTACCTTTTTCTGTGTGTCATTTAAAAGACAAATCATTACCTCTCTTTCCAGAAGTTTTTTGAAACGCGATATCGTATATTTATGGTTAAAAGATATAAATCTTATAATCGTTCATAATGAACCGAAGTGATGGTTCATTGACCCTACATAGGCATTACTGCACATCAAATTGTGTCGAGTTGTCTCTTGTTCCATTACACAGATAATTTCAAAGAACCATGTCATGTCCATCACTTAAGACAATACGTCATCTTGTCGTCCCGGCATGCAAGACAGGAAATGACGTGTTGAGTGACAGGTCGCAAGTTAACATGTTAACATCCCAGTCACATAGGCGGTATGACAGGGAGATATGTCACATGTCTCTCTTTTACACGGTACAAAACCATCACTTCTTTGTAAGCCTGATGATTCAACTTCGATGAATCCTTTCATTTTAAAAATATATTGACTACGTTTCTAAGCTTGTCTATATATCACAGACAACTGCTTCTAAAATGACAGTTATGTCTTAAGTTCCTTTTGGTAAAAAGTCAATTGGTTCAAAGTTGATTCCCTTTGTTCTTTTTGTCATGATAGAAAAACAAAGACTCTTTTTTCAAAGTTTAATACCTTGACCTGTTTTAAATTTTATTATTTCACATAAAATTTGGAAAACTATAACTATGAATTGGTCTTTGTTCTAAGAACAATGCAAATGCAAAGGGTCTTATCCAAGGCCATATGAACAATGAAGTAATTGAGAAATTCTTTTTTGTTCAAAATTCAGAGTAACATAAAACGTCTGCCATGACTCAAGATCCGAGATTTAATGTCTTAAGTATCCTCTCAAATATTTTTAATTGTCGACGAAGAACGTTTATTATTTGTTAAGAACTAACAAAGCCCATTGTTTTATCGATGTTTGAGTGCCACTAACTTAACATTAGATCATCTGTTGATTTTTCCCTACAATATCTAAACCAAGATCGAGTCATGTAACATTTGCCAACCCTCACAGTCATTTGAACTTCAATTACAACCACCTTTTCATTCATTGGCTAGCTTTGCATCCATCTTTTAACCCTCTTACCATTATCGATCACGTGAGCCGTGAACTACAATTTCGTACCGATGACCCTTGAACCGTAAACCCCTTACAAATCATAGGACATTAAACTCACACCTGACGGCCCCTAATAGGTAACAATGAATATAAATTGAATGCTTTAGACACCTGTCATTGTCTACATGATGAAAGGTTGTCATTTTATAGATGGAGAGACACTCCGTTCTGAAATACCGCAAAGCAACTTTCTTTTCCGAGCCGTAAAGTTCCCACGTGGTCTTAGATGAGACATTTTGCAGTTCATTGAACACGTATTGAAGATTTCAGTCAGACGCGGTATTTTATGCCGAGTCGTAACTTTAAGTTTTTGAAAGATTCAGGCCTTAAGCGTTGCTTTAAAATCTTTATGTGACATTTGTACTAGAGTGCAGTGAATTAAGATAAGGTTTAGTCATCAGGAACTAATATTGAATGATAAATGCGACCCCTCAACTGAATATGTCATCTGTGATGGGTAAGTTTATATAAACCTTTTTGGGGTTTAATCGTATTATGGAGAGTTGTAGATATTTTGAAAACGGTGAAGCCATCCAAAAGAGTATTATAAAAAATTGAAGTGATTTTGGGTGTTTAAGAAGATATGTGCAGTAAGCTGATGGAAGTACGAAATTAAAGAATAATGAAAATAGATGTCATCACAAAAAAATTATTGTTTAAAGATGCAGGGCTACTGCGCATGTCTTGTAATAACGTCCTTTTTGCATGTCCGATGCACAAATCGGGGTACATATGAGCTCATTGAATCATTGAATGTCAGTGTTTATACAGGCTTATACGTTTTGATTTAAAAAATTGGTTTTCATGAAGAATGTTGAGTCACCAGCTATGACAACGTTTATGTGTTACATCAGACAGTTACGAAACGACCTGTGCAGTTTCTGCATTTATCATCATGATTTATTTGCATTTTACGAGCCTTCGCGGTACCTTATAAATTACTCTGCAATGAAGTGTTAAGATAATTTTATGACTTTCATCTTTATTTCTTCTGCTTACTTTACAATGTCAGTGCATGAAGGGGATATTTAAACATTTAGAGGGATTTTACTTAGTCATTCGTTTTTAATCAGTTAACATTTAAGGAGACTTATATATTCATATTAATTGGAAAGTTGAATTGACCATTTACCGTTTTATTAACAAAAATTAAATACAACGTATGCATAATCAAAATATATTGCAAAGGAGAATAATTTTATTGCTTGGATGTTATATCATTAAACTAAATATCGAAATTGGATGAAACAAAATCCTATGAATAATTTAAAAATCAGATTTCAATTTGAATTAAATAAGTTATTTGAATATATAACTTTGAAATTGAAAAACTTTAATGTCAATATATTAAAGGAAGAACGTCCATAGGCAAAATTACATAGATGTGAATTATGCAATATTATTGATGTCAAGTTTTATTCATGAAAATAATTATCATGAAGGTTTTAACCAACAAGCTTCGAAGGGCTTATTTGAAGGCCATTTAATAGATATATAATATATATGACTAATATTGAATTACTTCGGTAAAGGAAATAGTACTGCCAATATTCGTCATATATTTTTCTTTTACACCACTTTAAACAAAATTATTGCCAAAACTACGTTGCTCTGGTTGAGGTACTTATCCTTCAAGTGAATTATGTAGATTGTCTCTATACCTACCATGTAACCTATCCCGTGTTTGAAAGACATATGTTATGTCTCATTGTAGAACATTGTATGTATAAATGAGCAGGATATAAGTAAAGTATTCAGTCCTTGAACATCCTCCTACGCATAGCCTAAAAAGTCAGTTTCAGAACTGTCATTTTATGCCCTGCTGCAGAGGCTTCACTTTTCTGTGCTGCTATAGTGCCCCTTCAGACAAGAGAGCAAGCACAGAAAACTCAAGGGTCTGCAGCAAGGCATAAAACTGACAGTTCAGAAACCGGCGTTTTAGGCTCTGCGTAGGAAGATGGGCCTTGGAGTGCTCACTCTCTACCCACAGAAGCAGATCAAGTCATGAAATGTTGATCGAGCCTCTGTTCTTATTAGACCAAATCCGTGGGTTCCGGCAGTTTACCCTGGCGGAAATCTTTGCACCACAATCCATTTGAATTCTTTTAGGAAATGACATTACTTCTCGCATAGAAAGGGTGGTTCATAACACATTGCTTTGATTTTCAATGATTTAGTAGCCAAAATGATGATTTTAGAACAGCGTCGCTGATTGGACTACTAACTTTGATTGCCTCCAATCAGGCATCTCCAATTCTATCCCACAAACTCGGCGTAGTATAACAGAGGCTGTATCAACATTTCATGACTATATCTGCCTCTGTGGTGAAAATTGTAGTATAGATAACTTAGCTTTCCTCTAAACAGTTTTTATGCTTGAGATATTTATATTAAAATTAGATTTGATTTATCGTCTCAGAAATTAAATCTTTTCATATGCGTTGGTCGTCCCGCTTGTATACAGGCTACGTCTGTGTCAATTTACCAACGGTGATTTCTATTTTTGTAGAGCACTGTCTATGTAGAACATAGCAACGGTCGTATCTTATAAGATATATGGCTGTATTATTATTATCTACCGTTAGTTTGCAATAGTCTCTAAGAAACTACACACAGAGTTGCTATGACAGATATATCCAAATCTGCAAAAGCTTTTAATCATTAGATATCACGAGGTTATGATTGTGATCAAGGGATACATACATAACTACTGTAATTTTGCCTATTCAGCTGAAATTTAGCATTTTGATGTTTAGATGATTTTTTAAATATTTCGATATCTAAAATTCTTCCTTTGCATTACCAGAATAAGCAGAATTTCTGCTACATACTACTCATAACTTCATTATAATTGTTGAATGAAAATACTTTAGTCTTTTGAATTTTATTTAGTAAAAAATAGAAATTTTGGCATTCTAACAGAAATATCCATGACACCGAATTGTGAGTTTTAACGTTCATGAGGACACCATTTAAATCAAATTGCTTTATTTGACTGATTTATACAGAACGATTTGTCATGTAAGACGTTGTTTCTTACATTTAATGTATTTATACCTGTGAAATTTTATGTTATGCTTCAGGTCATTCACCATCTACAAATGGGTCTATATTTTCAATTTATGTTTTCATTTATTTATGTCAATCTAACCTTGAAGTGTTCACGTCGTAAATCTCGTTTTCGCAACATATGGTAAAATACTTACTTGTATATCTGAAAAAGAACATACGCTGTATTACTCACATGACCAACTTAGCAAACCACTCTTGTAACTCACACGTACCGGTCTCAAGGTATTGAGTAAACATAATTTATTACTCTTCCGTTGGAGACATCACTGTTTAATAAATCTACCATGTTATTACACATATGTGTCATAACATCGCGCGCTGACCGAATGACATGACGTCATAATGACGTAACAATTGCTAAGAATGACGTCACAATGCTAGCCGGCCCGCCGCGATGGTCATGTCGGCGAATTTCTTTCGACGATGTAATGAAGCCAGAAAAAATAAAATACTAAACTCGGGCGTTAAATACCAACCCATTCACTCGTTTCATGAAAATGTTATGAAACGGGACGCGTTTAGTATTCTCTATATAGACATATGCAGACTGCGAATAACAAATGAGCAAATATTAATACAAGGTGCATTTTAGTTTGATGATTAACAACGTAAGTGTAGATATAGGAGAAAGGATTTAAATAAGAAACTGAAAAAAAATCTTGTAGCATGTCTTACGTTTTAATGTGAATCCTCTAAAGTGAAATTGCAATTTTGCTTTATAATTAGATCTACAATAAGAATAAATTATTAATTTCATTTGTTTTACTTATCTTCCTACTATGAAAGATAAATATCATAACCTTTTCATATTTCAACTCCTGTACCAAGATACCCCAATTAACCCTCACGCCGCCATGTCCCTCTCAATGGCCCTGAGCGTATTCTAGTTTCTCATTATACCACATAACGAGCTAGGAGTCAACGGGTTAGCCCTGTTAGTAGATGTGTGGTCTTATTACGTTACTCTGTGCCGCCCTTATATCTGATAGGTGTACAGGAATGTATTCAGTGAAAGTAAAGGTATAATCATCGCCTTTCATAGCCCGCTGTTATGAACTCGCTAGGGCAGTAGGGCACTGTAATTGACTGGATTATCCAGCCGAAACATGTCTATATGTATACATACAGGGAAGAAAGGTGCTTTGTTAAGCGAGAATAATATTACTTTTAACGGATGTCTTTTGTAACTTTCCTATTGATGCGTTACTTTTGATTTTTTTTAAACTCTTAAAATATGTGAAAGATTTGTTAATGATATAGCTCTTTTAAAACAACATTGCAAATTATCCAGTATGAGTAATCTTTTTGAAAATCTCGGAGTGGGTGTTAGTGAAATATTCCATTTATGAATTCATATAATTTTACAAAACTAAATAACAAATGCCTAAGAATGGGAGTTAGTTGAACCTTTTCTAGCTTTTCTTGACAACTGTACATTACTTCGCAAAAATGATAAGACGTCGCCACTAATTTATTAAAACATATTAACCTGTGATTTTAAAAAAAACAACACACTTCTATAAATACACGTAAATATTTCGTGAACTGATTCGTATCCATTTTCAGTAATTTCCTTTCACAAATTATAAATATATGAAACAGTTAGATATAAGTGATAAACATATAAAATATATGAATTAATATATGAATTGCTGTTTATGAAACATATTTTTGTTTTAAATATACCAGTGCTTTCACATAGCTACTTTTCCCCTTCGTCAAGCGAAATAACTAAATGTCTGTCATTTACAAGATATGAAAATCTGTTATTGTAGCAATAAGTAAACCATTCCCTGATCCTTAATCATCAAACAATGACCATCCCTCGGTCACACGTAATAAACATTCCAAATAGCTGTTGTTGTTGTTTATTTATAAAACTCCTCCCACAAGGAAACATTTCTTTATTACTCGTCAGCAAGTCATGTGAAGTCATGCGTGAATGAAACAAACACCTTATCCGGTTGATTACACAATGACAGGTGATGCATGTCTAAACTATGTACCTTATATATACTTGAGGGGGAGTGAGTACTTTATCTGGGAGATCGGGGGCATTAAATCCTCCTGAACCTGCTGAACAGTAACATCCTTTTATTGTAAGTTGTAACTGTTTTAAGACCTTCGTAACACAAAGGGATATTTGCCCCACAAAGGAATACGTTGAATAGTTAAACGATATGTAGTTACTTATAGTTTATTGTCTGTGTGCATCCCAAACAATTGGGTTATGAGTTTCTTGTCAGATTGATTATATTTCATTGTTATTGTAAATATTTTAAGGCAAATCTTATGGCACAAAGGAATTCTATATAACCACATTATATCGAAACAATATATGCTCTTGTATAATTGAGAGAAAGCCCCATAATTAGCAAAATGAAAGGTTTGAGAAAATTGCAAGACAAAAGTAACATATAAACAAAAACTACACAAGCATGTCAAATTAACTTGCATAGTAAATGTCAAAACGTAATCACATAAACAACTGACAAACCTTAAGTTAACAACATTCTTGATATGAACATGAACATGAACAGGAACATGAGCATGCTATTTGGGTGGATGACAGCACTATATAAATATCCACATATATAATATCAAATGTATTTTCCTTATCGAAATGAACAAAGGTATATACAAATCACGAACAACATATAATATCAAATAATATTTTCATATACGAGTATTCAGAGATTTTCTCACAACGTTCTGCCCAGAACGAATCAATTCCTATAATAACGACGATAATAATTATTGATCATTGTTAAACGAAGCTGATAATTGACTCGGATTATCTGCATTATACCCGATAAAGAGACGCCATGGTGTTAGATTCCTCAGGGCTATTGAATACTGATCGCTCCTGGATTATGGAGATTAAGAAGGATTAAGCATATCATGTCTTGTCCAGTACGGGAGGATGTCAACTTTGAACCTTCAACCTTGACACCGGACAATAGACTTAACTTCTGGTGGTTCTTGATATAATTTGTATTATATATATGCCTATAATATTATATTTTAAATTTGCATCATGAAGATTTTAGTGTCTCATAGGCCACATTGGCCGGACACTTTTAATGTGTGTGACACTCAAATAAAATAATATTCTTCTTCTTCTTCTTCTTATTCTTCTTCTTCTTGATGGGAATACATGACCATTTGACCAAGTCCGTCAACAATGCTTGATGAAGGCTTAAGCCACGATCAAAATACATGTACATAACTTGATGAAGGCTTAAGCCACGATCAAAGTACATAACTTGATAAAGACTTAAGCCACGATCATAGCACACTTTGGTCGATTATTTGATCCAGAAATCTTGCATGCCGTTGACCATGTGGATGGTAGCGAACTGAAGCTTCTTGACAGATCAAGATTTCAAATATGGTTCTTGCTTGGGAACATGACCCTGGGTCTGAATCTGTCATCAATTTATTATGACAGCTAAGGCTATGATCAATGCACACTTTACTCGATTATTTGATCCAGAAACCTTGCATGCCGTTGACCATTTGGGTGGTAACGAACTGAAGCTTCTTGACAGATCAAGTTTTCATATATGGTTCTTGCTTGGGAACATGACCCTGGGTCTGAATCTGTCATCAATTTATGATGACAGTTAAGGCTATGATCAAAGCGGATCATGTCTGATCGTTTATTGATCCTTATAATCCTTGATACCATTAATCATATTTCGGATGATGTCATATTTTCGTTGTTGCTTTACTGTCAGGTTTTCTGAAGGTTTTTGACAGAAGGTTGAGCCCATTCAAGTTCCATGCTTATTAAAAAATAGCAAACCTGAGAATCATTAAATTATTTAGTACAACATACATGTTTGATTTACAAGAACGATAGGGCAACGTGTGACTATTGTATGATAAACTCGATTTCGCAAGAGGCAATCACAGACAAATACATGTTTCATTGTTTAGGATTAATGTTCATTTATTGCTACATTGCTTTTATTAAATGCATAAAATGTCACATAACAATACCATAATAAATCACATGAATTACGGGACACAGGAGTGTGACCACACTCAAACTGCGTGCAATGTCACAGTGACCTATCCCCCTCCCCATAGCTTTGCTGATGTAATCTCTGCTGAGATTCCCGCCTTATAACGATCGATGAGAAAATCGCCTTACAGCAAGAATCAGTGTCAAGGTTGATGACGTCATATCAGTAATGCGCAAAGATGAATGGCGGTGTAACATGCGAATATTTTCATTAACGTTATGCTAACTTACAATGATTTCTATCATAAACGTAATTTGGGTTTATATTTGAAATGCGAGATAACACCCCGGAGTCATTGTTTCAAACTCGTTGACCCACTTGTTAAAATATTTCATTTATCCCCGCGGGTGATTTTCTCAATCACCTCAGTGCATGTTATCTGCCAACTTAAGAATGATTAATGACCCTACCATGAACTTTAATTAGGTTAAACGTCTTTGTATTTAAACTTTATAGGTACATTAAAGAGGCAGTAGCACGTTTTTAGGTGGAATATAAGGTGATGTCAGGAAAATGAAAATTGGCTTCTGTAATGAGACCATTGACACTGTCAAAATAATACATTTAGCATTAACTTACAATTATCAGAAAATGTGCTACTGCCCCTTTAACATTTACGTTCCTTTCATTAATGCAAAAGCAAACTAGCTTCGCCTTTGCAACATCAATTCTTATGTTAAATGTATGATCCAAATACGATGCAACGATGATAAGATGAAACGCCCAGATACTGTGTGTTAGTCACGCGTTATAAAAAAGATGGAGTTACATTCTTGCATGTCTCCCATCTTCCCCTAAGAGAGCATGCGCATACCAGTGACCCGGTTGGGTAGCCATGACGTCATTATTAATGTGACGTGTTTGGCGGATGTGTAACATCCTATGGACTACGGAGAAAAGACTAAATGTGAAACCAATCCGTCAAGAGTTTGTGGGATATAAGTCTGAGGGTAGGATGTCACTTCAATAGGATTAGGTTTATATTTTTGAAACGTTTTCAAGCACCCTGATAGCTCAACCAAACTAACGAAGAGCAATTGAAGACAAACGTGAAATTTATCACATTAAACCAAACCTAGTGGTTAAGGTTACCTTTTCAAGGGGAACTCGACTTATTTGACATGCAGTGTATATATATATATATATACTAAGGTACAAAAGAAACGTTACACCACGATGTTTTTCGATTTATTGAAAATCTTAACGATATTAGATGTATTTGATAATCGCACGATCACAATAACACATGTTTGTATAGTTTGAACGATTTTATGGTGGGGTGGTTTCTGTTAAATAAAAATATATTTGTTTAATGTAAGAAGGGGTAAAAATCATGACCCCAACCATGTTTAGAATGATGTAAACATGTGCACAATAAGGCCGTTTTATTGATTCCAATAGTAGAATATGTCTCAAATGAAGAAGTAGTGTTTTATATAAAGTTTTGAAAATTATTTTTATTAAAACATTTTTATTGTACACAAATTCAAAAACCACTTTGACTGATGTTTAATCTTCTGTAATTGTCAGTTATATAGTACGACCTGACTTTGTTAATTTGTATTTTAAAGTCATTCATATGATAAAACAAACCAAAGTGTAAAGTTAATTTTGTACCTCAGTGTATGATATAACCTCAAAATTTAAGAGCGGAATCCACAAAATCATCCCTACCATGAAAGCTGCCCCGGTCACGCTAACCTTACACAAAGGCGATTGAAAAGACGAAATCATAGATTAAGAAACATAAAACTCTTTGCGTCTAAACCGCATGTATTGTCTCACATCGATTGGTTAAACACTTGTGAGCATGCGGTATTGACTCTAGTAACAGTAGCCACTTATCTCTGTAAGACCCCGTTATGTGTACATATTGTCCAGAGGAACTTCAACTGTATGCAAGAGTAGATATTTCGTTATTTTACATATTTCTTTGTCGTATATTAAACTGATTTAATAAGTATTTTTTGCAAGGTTCTACATTTGAAACTCATGTTTTTAAAAATTTATGTTTCTTTTTGCTAGAAAGATTTGATAAACATTCTTCAAAATACAAATCATGAAATTGATTTAATAAGTATTTTTTACAAGGTTTTACAATTGAAACGCATGTTTTTTTTTCAATTTATGTTTCTTTTTGCTAAAAAGATCTGATAAAACAATTGATAGAAAATACAAATTATGAAATATTTTCATATGAATGTCTGAATACAAATAGATATTTTACGTAAAAGAAATGTAAGTTTCAATATGTAAGGATTTTAAAAATGATGATGTTAATAAGGAGATAGGTAAAAATTGATCATCGCAGTGATTTCAAATCTTTGTTGTGTATTCATTGAAATGAAATCTTTAAAGTTTTCTCGATTAATGTTAAAACCCAACGGCGTGTGTTTCAAGCATTCATATTCCAGTAAACCAAACGCTTTATGGGAAACGGAGTTATCAAATCACCGATCAGTGATCGATTAATCGATCACGATAGGAGATTTCCTTTTTGTGCGAGTCCAATAAAGGTGTGATTTAAAGTGTGAAAACATCATTTCTCACTTAGCGAGTATATGCCTGACTGTTCGCTTCAGTGTTGATGGTCGTGTGCCATGCATTGTATCTGTAATCAGTTTCTGTAGATAGCAAGGTTGATTTGTTTACTTAAAGGTGTTGACAGATCACCAAAACGATTGTGCTTTTAGTGAAAGTGTCAATATGAAATATTCAGTTTATCGACATATTACATGTGTGTTCATCGTTTATTGCTAAAATGTTAACTTAGCAACGATTCTGTGCTAAGCAGACAGTCTGGATTTGAATTCTTGGAGCTCTCTTTTTGCTAAGATAGTCATAATATTATATATTGGCTTACGGCTATCTTAGCACTAAGTGGGCTTCGAAAATCAAGGCCCTGAACTTAGCTTTAAAACGAATATTGTTATTTGATCACCCTAAAGAATATTTATAAGTGCAAAGAGGTAACTATTTTTGTAAACGGATAAGGCATTGTTTTAAAACAACGAACAACTATGACATAATAGATCAAGTATCTCAAGCAGCGATTGCCTCCAGGGGTCTATTTTTGTAAACAGTTATGTATTTATAGATCTCACAATTAGATCTATCATATCCAGCGTTTAGTTGGTTGCTAGGGATCGAACAATAAACACCCCCACACGCACCATGTTGTATCCATGGTTACCATCGATTTGTCTTGTTCCACCAATATGAGGCATTAAACTCAATTTGATTCTAACATTATCGCTTTGTTAACAGCAAAAGCCAATAATTGAAAAGTGTTATGGCGTCTATCGAATAGTGACTTCCGCTTTACGTTACAACGCCACCTAGCGACGTGTTTTAGTAGAAATCTGATTTTGCCAATTATTCAGATCATGCAGACTCCGAAATATGCTTCATATAATAATAACAATATGAAAATACTAATATACGATATCTGTTGACTTTCTCAACAATAAAAGGCTATATTATATTCTTTTTGCCAAACTGGTAATGCACGTAGATATTCATGTACGTACTCGCATTTCGATCACTATACATGTAGTTCCATTTTTTTGATTTCGTGATGTCCAAGGCTTTCTGTTTAACATTCATGTTCAAAATTGAACATTTATCGGGAATAAGTTTATGCTAAAGTTATTAAATATTTATATATACATTATCAACTTTGAAGATATACAACAGTAAGTCATTCATTCACCTAAACCTGAAAAAAACATGACATAAACATATAAACTATACAGACTGGAGTTAAATAGCCTCTAACTCTGAAAAAAGTGTGAAATATCAATGCATTCTTTACAACACCAATAGCCAAACTCAAATGACACCCGACCAATACTGCCGATTTGAAACAATAACAACCATTATGACATCCGATGTACCTATATTGCCGATTAAATATACAACCCACTCCAAGTTAAAGAGAAAAGGGTCTCCAAGGAGAACAATATCATTAAAGGGGCTGATAGTATAGATCCTTGTCTCAGAGTCAACAAGTAATACGCTGAATACGCTTGTGTTCTGAGGAGACAATAAATACGTAGAGGGTCATGAAATACTCGGGATAGGCACGAAGTGAACACTGATGATAATAAATGTGTGCGTTGAGATTGGACCCTTTCATCAGTTAAATGTTATTGCACTTCAAATTTACTACCAATCACTCAGTTACCCTTGCTTTATCATATGTGGACGCCGCTAATGGCTGAAATATTGCCCAAGCGGCGTAAAACAATAACTCACTCACCTTATATATTTGGTACACTGGTCTTCCTGATTGATTTTTTCGAATGGTATTATCTAAATGAATTGTTTCGTCTCCTTGTGTGAAATATTTACAATGAGACTTTGTGTTTAAAGTACAGTGGCCCCGACTTGAAAGGGCGATAATTTTGTTATATGTGCAGATAAGCTTGTCAATTGATTTGACATTTGTAAAAACTACATAAAGCCATCAAAAGAAATTCATTATTATTAGTCAATGTCTACGAGTTAAACATAAGCGTTGTCAGTTTATCATATGTTCACATATGCATGTCATTGCTCATATCAGAGTTTCCTTGTTCGCAGATCTAATAGAAGACATAGACAATATTTTCATGCACTATCTATTACAAGAATTGCTTACAGAGTCTCTTTAAATCGAAATTACAAGAATTATTCAAAATATGTATTTTCCCTCGTTAACAAAATATCAGTTTATAAAATTGATTCGCTGACTGTAAAATTTTTAAATTAATTGTATTGTCTAACACAGATTGCAAAGGAATTATGAAATGAAAGAAAAAACACTAGACGTCTGTTTTGTAGAAGCAAATGACCCTACATAATCTTACAATAAATTTTTCACCACTTCCGCCGTTTTGCATCACGTTTTTTCCGGGTACCAGATTTCCTCAATAATCAACTGTTACAATAAAATAATCTTATATAGTCCCACAATCAACTGCATATGCCAATTGGTCACCATTTCCGCCATTTTGGAAAGCGTGATATCGTCTTTCAGGTACCAGATCTAATCAACTGTTACAATAAAATATTCTATATAGTCTATATATGGTTACCATTTCCGCCATTTTACAACGTCTTTTCTTTTTCCAGATACCAGATCTCCTAAATTTTCCAGCGTAACAATAAACAACCCTATATAGTCTCACAATCAACTGCATATGCAAATTTGTCACCATTTCCGCCATTTTCGATACGTCATGTCGTCTTCCGGGCACCACATCTCCTCAATAATGAACTGTTACAATAAACAACGCTATATAGTCTCACAATCAACTGCATATGCCAATTTGTCACCACTTTCGTCATTTTGAAACACGTCATTTCTTTCTTCCAGGTACAACAACCACGACGATAACTACAGCTGAAGTTAACCTAACAGTGTCCGGCCTAGAACATCCCTGGGATCCAGACTACAGCGACACCTCCAGTCAAGAATTCTCAGTACTCGCTACTAATCTTACTAAACAGGTATGTCCTACAGTGTTGCCTCGTGACTTATTTAAAGGTGCAGTAGCACATTTAACAAATATTTTTGCGATTTTCACTGCGTTAATGCAAAATGTATTATTTTGGTAGTGTCAAAAATTCATTACACAAACCGATCATTCATAGTCAGAAAACAAATCCTAAAGATTAACACAAAGTCCATTTGCGGCCATTTTGTGTTAACGCCCTTAATTCATTTTGTATGAGAAAAAAGGATCGCGTGGCTGAATTTACAATTGATATTTGATTAATTACTGCTTCATATAGTTTAAATACTGCTTTATTTAGTTTAAATACATTTTGTTTCAATTGGAACCCTTTATTTTCATTTTCCTGTTTCTGTAGATAGCAACGTTGTTTTGTTTACTTAAAGGTGTTGACGATTATGCTTTTAGTAAAAGTGTCAATATTAAATATTCAGTTTATCGACTTATTTTCCTGTGTTCAGTTACAAATTGTTGTGTAAATGTTTTCGTTTTCAAATTCTCATACTTTTTTATTTCAACCTTTTTTGCTTGTGTAAATCAATTATTATAAGGTACTAAATGATTTCATTATTTTATTCCAGATATACTGCCTCTACAATGAAACGCTACACGTGGATCGGGTCGATGTTTTATCTATATCGTAAGTTTACACTCATTCTTAATTGAAATTCCGTTTAAGGAATTACGAATTATTCTTTTCTCTAGTGATCATATTTTACTTCCGAAGGGGTTGACCGTCGAGTTCTGTCAATTTTTACATCACCCTAAATGTTGAGAATAGTGAAAATGAATGAATGCTTGTAAGCGATGCACTCATTTGTCGCTTGTGCTGTCAATATTTCAATTCCATTTCAAATGTCCCGCAAGGGATTGGGAAACTTTGTCTGCAGTAGAGAACTGCTCTACACGCAATAAGGTTTGGATGCAATGATCCACTGAAGTTCGGCACACTACAACCCCTGATTCGCTAGTTCAATCGCCGCTAATGGCTGCAATATTGCCCAAGCGGAGCTAAACAATAACTCACTCACTCACTCACGCTAGTTCAAGCATAACTACTCTCGTGTTGCCTTTTTCTCACTGCATGATACTGTTAGCTATAATATAAGTGAAACACCAGCGTAAGCCTCATCTCATCTTACCAGTACCAATGCCAGCAAATAAAACACTAGTCCCAATTAAAGGTAAAGGCACATCATCAATTAAATACGGATACCTCACAATTTAAGGTACCAATGAAGGTGCCACTTTAATATCAAAATATTAAAAATATATTTGTTTGTACTGTACGAATGAAGACATTTCAAGATGAATATTATGATGATCTGTCCTTTCAGAGAGGACGAGCTGTTCGGTGGCCTACAAGTAGAAGCATCTATACACTTGAACACATCGGACTCCGACCTCATCAGCTCTACAACAGAAGCCAGTACCCAGAATAGTTCTCGTCTCGGCGACTTCAACATTATTTCTTATCAACTATCAGGTACCCTTTCAGTCTATAGATACTTGAAATGAGTCTATTATACACTGTACTTTAGCAATGTCTTGCCTCCCTCTTTGTTATTAAAAAAAGGGGGGTGGGGGCGAGATCAAGCCATCTTTAGACCTATGGGCCATTTTTAGACCAACCTAAGCAAAGTCTCGCTACAAAAATGTCATTTCACTGGTATGAAAAATGGTAAATCGAGTGTTCCGTAGACTAACCTTTGACAATATCTTACTCAAGCAGTAAATGTTGGTCTCATGAGGCTAATATTGACTTACATTTTGTAAATACTTAATTCAAACAAGGGTATTAAAAGGATATTCGTGAGGCGTGCATAAGACATTGTCATGTTTATCAAAATGTATATACAAAAATAACATTATTTGGACTGATATATGTAGCACAACGAATACCATTGATTCACGTTGTTTTAGTTATGATAATAATGGCTAGAGAAAAGTTACATATTCTTCAACTCAAGCTTTCTCGATTTTGTAGTTTGTGTCAGTTCGTCTTCTCAGTCCTAGTAAGTGTAGCGAGTCCAAACAAATCAGGTTATATATCAAATCTGCAATTTGGTAGATATTTTATAACATGCAAATAGTAAAATATCAAATAGGCGTTCACGTAGAAAGGTTCACTTGCTAAGGCATTCCTTAGTTTCAACCAATCAAACAATTGAATGTTTCATCTTTTACAGTGTCGACACATACAGAGACTATACAGACCACGACAGGGACAACATCACAGCTACCAGCAACATCATCAGAACATCCGGCAACATCACAGCACCTTGCAACATCAACAATTGAATCAACATCGGAAATGACGTCACCACCAGCAACATCTGCCCATGAAGGAGTCATAGCAACGACCTCCCACATACTATCAGAACAAAGTTCATCGTCCCACCAGATATCCTCAACTCCTTCACAGTCGCTCACATCTAGCTCGGCTCAGGAGCATACTGGCCCAAGTTCGACTGAGGTTATGTCCTCTTCTAGCGTGATAACGTCAAGTCCAATCCAAGGAGCAACAGCAATGACATCTTCCTCACAAATGCAAGATTCATCGTCACAATATGTTTCGTCCATGATGCACTCTTCAAGTTCTGAGATGCACCCGTCGATTGAGATGCTTCATTCAAGTTCGACAATGCAATCAAGCCCTATGATGCATTCATCAAGCCACATGCCAGCATCAAGCCATATGCAATCATCAAGTCACATGATGTATTCATCAAGTTCTCCGATGGATTCATCCAGCAGAATGATCTATTCAAGTTCCATGGAGCAATCCTCAAGTCCTGTTGTACATTCGTCAAGCCCTACAATGCACTCGAGCTCAATGATGCATTCGTCAAGCCCTATAATGCACTCGAGCTCAATGATGCATTCGTCAAGCCCAATGGTACATTCCTCAAGCTCTGTCATGGATTCGTCAAGCCCCATGGTACATTCCTCAAGCTCTCTCATGCATTCTGCAAGTTCCTCAATGGTACAGGCCCCAACCTCTTCATCCGCTGTGGCTGAACACCAGAGTTCAGTAACAGATTATTCCCGTGTTCAATCCACAACTACCCCTGTTGAACCATCATCATCTCATGTTATGACAAGCTCTATGGACTCCTCGCCTCATGCGGACATGTCTAGCTCAGTTATATCCTCGATTCCTAGTCACCATGCAACATCAACCTCCCATACTATGCTTGAGTCCAGCTCAGTCTTGCATCCACCATCGTCTGCTGCTACTGCTGTAGAAGCATCATCATCTTCATACAGTCAAATGGATTCCTCTGTCTCATCATCTAGCCATGCTGTAGTCTCAACTGAACACATGTCAATGTCATCATCGGTCAGTTCTTCACAGAGCCATGTTGTTTCGTCCTTAGAATCTGTTGCCGTATCCTCAATGATTGACTCCTCAAGTTCATCACAGTATGTCTCCATGTCTAGTCATGTAGCATCAAGTGAAGTACCAACCTCCCACAGCGGTGAGATGTCCTCGTCTTCTCCTATACACGTGATGTCCTCATCAATGATCATGTCCTCATATATTGAAACCGAGAGCTCCTCAATGGCTCATCAGATATCCTCTGTACCTAGCATGGCTTCCAGCACGCCTGTCCTCACAGCATCTGAAAGCATGTCTTCATCGTACACAATGGTATCCTCAAGCGCCATGACAAGTGATGCCTCAATGACGTCATCATCTTCTATGGATCCATTTTTGTCAATGATGCCCTCCTCGACATTGACAATGTCATCATCAATTTATCCAACTTCAACAACAATTGTGACGTCTTCTGAGGTTGTAACGTCACAACCTCCCACAACAACCACAACCCCAGTAAAGGTGGTTGCTGGACAGTTCTCGATCACTGAGGGACAGAACTTCACAGAGGAGCTCCGGAACACATCTTCACCTGCCTACGCAGAACTGAAGGCTTACATTGTCATAAAGGTATGGAACTCAATTATTCTTGTTCTTCAACTTTAGGTAACTGTTAATGCTGCATGATATTGTATGTGTTCTATGCAATTGATCTCCTTTAAGATACCGTATTTTGAACAATCTTTATTTTGGGAAAGTTTGGAAAAGTGTATAACAATATCCTGATTTATGTATACACTGTCCTCGACACCATGTTAAGTTGATTCAGGAAATAAGATTATTATTAAGAAGATTACAGTTTCGACATAAATGTTGTTGAAATCTGTTTAGTACAGAAAATATAAGAAATATTATCTTACAATCATGTCAATTATCTGTTACAGCTTGAGGAATTGTTTGGAGGTAGCAGTTTGAGCGAACTATTCATCGGCATTAAGGATGTTGTCTTCAGGTATGATTGTAAGAGTATTCACATAGATTATGTTTACTCAAAAGATTGCATATCCCAAAAGTCAATACGCCCTTGTCACAAAGCGGGAAATATATAATTACAACAATTTACTTTTGTTAGACGTTTTCATTTCGTTGAAAGAATAAATATTTCAACAGTTTGTATGCCTATCTTTATTAACTTTAGTTTTTGGTCATTTGTGATAATTTGTTTTCGAGTTAGAGTGTAATTCATCGGGAAATTTTGTCTCAAACGGTCTGTATAGAGAAACGAAAGCTCTTTTACGGCGCTTCGCGATATACTCGATTGATTGCAAGATAATTCAAAATCGTTTTATATTGTAGTTTCTTGTAATCATAATTTGGGATTTAAAGCGGATATTTTAAAAATAAATGACTTCTGTTTATAAAGTATTTCCTATCATAATCAGATATTCTAATTCCCCCGTTCATTTTTAAGTTATAAACAATTTGAATTTTGTAAACATATATATTCTAGCCAGGGGAGTATCGTTGTCGGCTACACAGCCGATTTCAGCGATAGCCCGAATGTGACCGGAAGTGATGTCACTTCCTCTTTCAAGAGCGGACTCACAGACGGAAACAAACTTGGAAATCTCACCATCAACGGCGATACAGTCAGTCACGAGGGTAAGATACATACTTTTTGCGCCTAAAGCTTCATATTATCAAATTTGACTTTATTCCTTGAAAATAAGAAATAAATCCGACAAATGTAATATTTACATTTCAATCAAAATAACAAATGTCAGTTATTTACTAATTTCAATGAATATGCAACCGCGATGATGTGCATTTATCAAAATACATGATGCTTCATATAGATTAAATAAAAAGTTGACATGCAAAGATTTTTCAATTTTTTTAAAATATATGATTATTTTACGTTTACTGTAGTGATCGAATCAACTCCAGCACCAACAACAGCTTCTCCAGGTGCAACAACATCCTCAGTGACCATGTCTCCACCAACCACCTCTTCCCATCAGGCAACATCCGAGTCTTCCACTGCCCCCACTGAGTCTTCGTCTGTCGTCGTCCCACCAACCAGCGTGGTGGTCTCAGAGTCGGTCACACCTTCTAGTTCAGGGCAAGTTGTCCTTCCTGAGGCGTCGTCAAGCCCTTCAACTCCAGTGTCCTCCTCAGTCTTGGAATCCTCATCAACAATGGAACCATCTTCTGCATATGCGTCATCTTCTGTTCCGTCCTCATCAATGTCTTATGTGCCTTCCTTGCCAGAATCCTCTTCATCAATGTCTTCATCAGCAATTCCGTCCTCATCAGAAGTTGTGTCATCTTCAATGATGATGTCCTCAAGTATGATGTCGGAGTCTATGACTTCTTCATCAGTTGTTGCTGTGCCTGAGAGTTCCTCCGCCATCTACTCGTCTGATGTATCCAGTGCTTTACTCTCGTCCAGCTTCTATGTCCCAACATATTCCAGTGATTCAATGTCAGAGGTCTACTCCACATCAAGCATGATTGTTATTCCACCAAGCAGCAGCATCGTCACAAGTGCCTCACCCAGCAGTGCAATCTATTCAAGTGCCTCTATGGAATCAAGTATGTCTGAAAGCTCATCGTCTGGAGTTGTAGTCCCACCAGTTTCCAGCATGTCATCATCGATGGAACCATCCACTTCAATGGTCATGTCTTCAGCTGAATCATCAAGCAGTTTACCACCGGTCTACCCATCGTCCAGTGTGGTGTCAAGCAGCTCCATCTCCATGGTACCTTCCTCCACAATGGAATCAAGTAGTTCGATGGTTATGTCCTCCTCTGTCGAACCCTCAAGCAGCAACATCGTGGTTGTACCGTCTTCAGAAATATCTTCGTCAGTTTTCACCAGCTCCGAAATGCAGTCTTCATCAATGATCTCATCAAGCTCCAGTGTCGTTGTACCTCCCGTCTCATCCTCTGCTACTGAATCGACCTCATCAGTTCTCTCCTCTACCTCTGTAGTTGTTCCTGAATCATCAAGCTACACGTCTTCTTCAATCATGATGTCATCTTCAATGGCGCCTTCATCATCAGCTATTGAGTCTTCTTCAATAGTCCCATCTTCAACAATGATTGAGTCATCTGCAGTTGTCTCCACTACCGAAGTAGTCTCCCAATCTGTCGAAAGCTCATCTGTGACATCATCCGAGTATGTGACATCATCAATGACGATGACGTCATCAGCAACACCACCAATGCCAAGCAGTACCATCGAAGCACCTTCATCCACTGTCACCGACTCTTTAACAATTGCATCATCATCAGCAATAGTTGCCCCATCATCAACAGAGGTTGTGACGTCATCAATGAGTGTGACGTCACCAACGACTACCCCGACTACGACCCCGACAACAACGCCCACCCCAGTCACACAAATCAAAGGATTGTTCAGGATCACAGACGGAATGAACTTCACCGAGGACCTTCTCAACGTCTCATCACCTGAATACGCTGAACTTAAATCTGATCTTGTCCTGCAGGTGAGTTATTATATTTATATTTTATCATATTTATCTAACATTCTAGTTTCTCGACTCTTTAAGCTAGATTCTGATGTTTTATCATAATTTCCCCTTGTTTCTTGATTTTTAAAATTAATGTTTAATGATGTATGTTCTATCATAGTTTTCACTAGTTTCTTGATTTTAAAAATTAATGTTTAATGATGTATGTTTTATCATAATTTCAATTCCATGATTTGCATTTATGGACCTTGTCATGGACATGACAGAAACAGGACATCGGATATGCTCTGTATCTTTATTTGTTCGTTTTTAAGGTAGTTTTGGCAGCTTATTATCTATCAAACCTTTGTTACAATTACTTAAAATATGTTTATATTTCTTTCAGTTACGAGCCTTGTTTAAAGGAAGTAATTTAAAGAATTACTTCTTATCTGTTAAGACCATGTCATTTAGGTAAGTCTATCACTATCAACATTTTAAAGCTATGAAAACGATCTTGAACTTAAATTGTAATGTCATAGTCATTCGTAGGAACCTTTACCGTAGTTTTGTCATTTTATATACCCATATAAAGTCCTTTATGTACTTATAACGTTAATGTCAAAATGTAACTAATAACAGCTTTTAACAACCAATTGTAAAGGCTGTTTGTATTACACTAAAGTAAAATAAATGATTTTAGTAAATGAGCTAGGCTATTGTTGAGCCCTTTCCCTTACATTAGGCTCACAATAAATTTCTTTTCTCTTATAGTAAAGGCAGTATCGTCGTTGACTACACGGCCGAATACTTGGATGACCCGGAAGTGTCTGCCGACAACGTCACTTCCGCTTTCAAGGCAGGACTGGTGAACGGAGACACACTTGGAAACTATACTATTGATGAGGACAGCGTCATTCATGAAGGTAAGATAAATGCACAACTGTCTTCATCAAGTTTTAAAGGGGCAGTAGCACGTTTTTAAGGGGAATATAAGGTAATGTCAGGAAAATGAAAATAAATGGTTCTAATCAAAAGACAATGTATCTTAACTAAATCAAGCAGTAATAAATCAAAATTATTATGTAAAGTTAAGTCATGCGATTCCTTTTCTTACACAAAATGAATTAAAGGTTTTCACACAAAAATGGCTGCCAATGGAATTTATGTGAATCTTCATACTTTGTCCTGTCACTATGGATGATTGGCTTGTGTAATGAGATTTTTGACACTATCAAAGTGATACATTTAGCATTAGGTTCCAATTATCAGTGAAAAATTTAAAATATAAAATTGTCAAAAAACGTGCTACTGTCCCTTTAAACCATAAATGAAAAGATAACACCCGTAAAATTATAACGTATCATACCTGTGAAAAATTTAGCAGTCTGATCATATATTTATTTTCCGCCCATAAAACCTTCTAGTAATACACATTCCGTTGCTAACAAATCTGACATCACGAATTTGCAATACCTGCGTGATCTGCGACAAGTTTCTATAAAAATGTATTTTATTTTCGTTTTCTTATCATTTAACATTTTCAAAAAAGGAAATGTACTGTTTGACTGGTTATCTAAATGTGGTATGACAAAACGTTCGGCGAATAAAGAATTTATACATACTCTGAAGATAGTAATCAATAAAATATTGTATATTCTGCTCACAAATGTGTACTTATTATTCTTATTTGTTTACGTATTCTCAAAACTTCAAAAATACGTAGATAGCATAAGTTATGTCGGGGAATAAGAAAATGGTACTGAATGAAATATGACATTGAATTTACAGTTGTGACCCCGACGACCACTCCCCCTGTTACGACGGTGACCCCTGAACCCCAGAAGGAGTTTCCCAACTGGGCCATAGCAGTCATCGTGTGTGGATCAGTTCTTCTTCTATTCCTGGTCTTCATGCTTTGTGTCCTGGTAAGTTCTCGTCTTCTCTCGTGTAATCTCGTCTTTTCCTGCCTACTCTCGGCTACTCTCCCATTCCAGTCTATTGATAATTGATCATATTCTTTTGTCTTTTTTTATACTTACAATTTCGTCTTTCGTCGAACTTTCGTCAACTCTCGTCAATTGTCGTATAATCTCGTTTTATCTCGTCCTGTCTACGCTTGTCATCTCAATTTTGCTCCGATATACTATTCTAGAGGTTGCATGGGTTATAGAATATACGATTTTATGATTATTAGTATCCATATTCTTTATATTCGAAATTATGTGAATAAAGAAGTTGGATATCCATAAAGATCCTGTATCTCGCCATAACATGACACCTAACAAACTTCATTCAAAAGGATGTCATTGCAAAACCTCGAGCATGACGTGCAAATTACACCATTCCTTTGATGTGTTTCTAATCTTCTCTTATCCAGTGTTCCCGACGACACACGAGACAAAAGTACCGGATGCCGGATGACCCAGACGATATCGGATACCGACGAAGCTGGGCTGATTCCTCCAACAACGAATACGCATACGACAACAAACTCGCTATATCTGACAACATCGAGACTGCAAATGGCGGACAAAATGTCGGCCAACAAGGCGACTCGAGACCTCACTACGATCTGGCCGATACACTACCTCGGGAACAGGTATGTGGTCACGTGATTAATCTGTAATATATATATATCTGTATCTGTAATATATATGTGCGATATATACAAATATAACTGCACATCACTTTTGATTTTCCCTCAATAGAGAATTTGTATAATATATACTTTTTTGTCAAAGGGATCTGGTATACTCCATGTTAAACAATAACAGTAGGATTACCAAATCTTTTGTAAATGGGTACCCTTAATGAATATGTATCCTTATCGAAGAACTAGTTTTTTCGGTATTCGTTGTAGAATTTCTTACGTTTTCTGTGTTTAGAATTCCAGAATTAGACTACTAAATATAATATTTGCATTTGTTTATTCATGTGTTGTTGAAATAGATAATAACGTATTAAACATACATGCATATACACATGTACACATTTTCATTTTCGTTTGAAAATGGTTTTGGACACGCAAACTTGAAAATTTGTATATATTTAGTAACTCATAGATATATGGTCAATCAAAACAGGTTGAACACATTTGTTGTGAAAATGAATCCAAAAGAACCTCAATTTAGTCAAACCTTTGCGGGTCTATTTGGGCTTGCTTCTTGTTAAGAGAATTCACCCCCAAATCAACTGAGAAAGGAATCTTTTGGAACCTTCTACAGTCGTGTCCATATTAAGCGTATTAAGAAAAACTCAACTCAAAGAATGGTTAGCACTTATAACAAGAATAGCCTTTCGTCTCTTGTCCCGAAGCTGTGTATAAAACTTACTAGCCAATCAAATGCCTCAAGTTAGCCCACCTTAGCGCTTTTATCAAGCTATTTAGCATGGTGAAATATCATGCATGCATATGGGTATGCTTGGCATGAGAAATAGACATGAAATAGCCACGCCCACTCCGTGTGCATGTTATGTATAGACGCATGTTGGCCCTTGTCTCTGCGCATGTCTTGAGTCCTATCCGCCGATCAAATTATTTGATTTTTTTTATACTCAATTAACTATTTATTTTGAATGTTTAATTTCATATAACGTGTAATCGTACCTTTATTTATTTTACTTGTAAATTAATGTTTTCTTTAAATTAGATTGTTTTTCTAAATGACTAACCAATTAAATGTGATGGTTATTTGTAATGATTTTAATGCATGACATTGCGTTCCCTATTTCAATAGCAAAAAACGACATCACTATAAGTGATGTGTCTTGTAAGTATACCACGCCTGTATACCAAACCTACTTACCTCACATATTGTTCAGTGCGCACCATCTAACTCTTCACTTCCGCTTCCTAATATGACGTCACTTCCTGAAAAAATATTCACTTCATACGAATTGCTATTGATAAGTTCCCAGGTATCAACAAAGCTAATACGTTAAATTTGATCAGCTTATCCATTTAATGTGAACTAAGATATTCAAATTTCGATTTTGTTGGAAATGACGTCATCGTAGGAACCGGAAATCATAGCATTACTTTGAAATTAACCATGTGTGTATTAGAGCAGTAGATTTGATTTGAACTAACTCTGCACTAGTCTTATTAACTTTAACTAAGTTAATAGTTATGCACATACTCTAGCTCCTTATGATGCAGGTAAGTTCATTGGGATTTGTTAATTGTTAACCTTGTTCAGTCGTTTCATTGAATTCAGTTAAACCCCATCACTCGAACCTTGCATTAGCCGCTTATTACCCTAAAGGAATTATACTTAAAAAAACAGGCACTTCGCCCTAAGCGCGACAATTTATGTCCCTATATCCTGTTGTCAGGTACCCATTTTAACAACTGGGTGAACTGAGTACAATGTCGATGAAGTGCCTTGCAGGGACATAACAGAGGTACAGCTTCTGATGTTACCACCGGGATTCGAACCCGGGTCGCTGGCGTAAGCTGTCACAGCATGCCAACCTTTAAACCGCTGTGCTCAACTGTCATAAATTAAAAAAATCAGAGCCCGTTTTTTGGTTGAATAGTGCATTCGTACCTTGTTGTGTCTCTGGGATGAGTACTAGATATAGGTCATTTTTTTGTTGGAGATGGATTACAACTCTTATTCAACGTTTCGACGCAGCTCCTAAACAACGGTGCTGTATGAACAAAGGAGCTGTATCGAAATGTTGCATTAAATGAATAAAGAAGTTGTAATCCATAGCCGTGTTTGCCTTTTTTAACCTGTCATTAATGAAATAATCAAAGGCCCGCTGGAATGCAAAAATGTGTGTGTGTCTCGTCGCTGATTGGCTGAGAGCTAAGGTCACCTGATAAGAGTCGTACCAAAAGTCATCAGATCCAAATCGCTATGGGGAACGAGTGATGGGGTCGACATGATTGCAATGAGAATGATCTTATTGTTCATTGTTACTTTACCTTTTCATCTTCCGTATTGCGTGATCTCGGTTATGATGATGTTGTTAGTTTTTGATTATTGTTATTGTTATGTTGATTGTTTTTTGTATTAGCAATGTCATTTTCTAACATCCAAAGTTAACGTTGAAATTGAATTCATTTCAAAGTTTGTAAATTCAATTTGAAACGAAATTAATGTTTATTATATATGATATTTTGATAATTATCTTCATATGTTAGATCACTTATTTGATTAATTAGTCCTAACCAACCATTTAACAAATTTAACCTTATACTACGAGGTTCGAAATTTACTCCCGTGTAGTGTCAAATAACATGCTTTTACTAAGCTGAAATCTATATATGATATATAATATATTCAATAACAAATATAAGTTAGAAATAATCGAATTGTAACACTTTAACAAGTATTCTAGAATCTCTGAGTATATTTGTAATACTTCTTTACAACAAGCTATATAATCTCAAGTGAAACAAAATTGTATCTTCTGTAAATCAAATTAGCAAAGCATTTATTGAATGTTAATATATCTTACTTTAAATACTATCGAATATGTTTTATTTAGAATAAATGACCACCTTCTCAATATTTTTACCAGAGATAGATATGTGATACTTTTCATTTGTTCTAACAACATGTGTCGTTTAAAACACATTTAGACAAACAGATAAGGCACAAACAATCCCGTTCTTTAGAAAATAAACTCACTAATCGTGAGGGCATTCTTTAAATATACTGAATTTAAATCATGCATTTAATTGATTTTGATATATTGTTTTTAACAATTTGCTTTACCTCCTCAACTCAATAAAAGTACCTTTGAATATCTCAAAAATAAGAAAATTGCCATGGAATTAATGACTGACAACCAAAGTGCACATGGCATGTTGTTTTTCCAACATCTTTGCAAATTTAAAGACCAAATCAGATTTTTCCAAAGTCTTTGCAAATTTTAGATCATATCAGACTTTTCACAACTGTCATTACTTCTATATAACATATAATATTGTAAAATTATTGAAATCAAAACTATTTACCATCATTGATATAAACCCGGTCAATTGAATCCTGGCATTTCACTCGAAGCATTCAACATTGTAAATTAAATCAAAACTCCCTCCCATTATTGATAAAGACCTTGTCAATTGAAACCTGACATTTCACTTGTAACATTTAACGTTGTAATATAAATAAAAAATTCCTTCCATTATTGATAAAGACCTTGTCAATTGAATCCTGGCATTTCACTTGAAGCATTCAACATTGTAAATTAAATCAAAACTCTTCCTCATAATTGATAACGATCCTGTCATTTCACTTGGAACATTCAACCTTTTTAGTAAAATCAAATCGCCTTCATATCATTGATAAAGAGCTGATATTTTCTTTATCCTTTTCAGATGAGCAACGGAAGGAGCAAGGCTGAAGATGAAGGCTTCACCAACAGTGCCCTTGTCTTCTTCCACGACAATATCATGACGCTTTATAATGAGGATCAGGATGCATGGGAAACAAGGCTTTGATGACGTCATTGAAATAATGACGTCACAGACAATGGCTTAAATTATCGGGTTTGCCGTCATGGTAGTAGTGACACAAAGAGACCATTCTTAGGAGGATCAATATGCCTGAGATCAAAGCGTTGATGACGTCATGGCAGAAGTGACGTCACAGATGTCGTCCTGTACATGTTAGTGCCTAACTCAAAGAAAGGGATGCAAATGATTTGTTCAGCTCAGTGTGAATACAAATAACACATGATGTGCGTTGTATATTGAATGAATGATGACGTCAAGTGCCTCGACTTGACTTAAGTAAAACGCAATGACGTCATAGAATGGATGTGGTCAGCAATACAGAGAACATTACAACAAAGGGCAATAACTCTGGTTGATCTCGACGGACAGTAGCTAGATTTAGAAAAATAGATGCGAGTCTTTAGATATGGATACTAATGCATTTAATATTTGACTAGTGTTTATGTTTACCTGTTTCATATGCAACCCAAAGAGACATCGTCATTCGTGATTGTTATGAACCGCCTTGATTCACAATTGTATTCAAAGCTTAATTTATATCGTGTTATTATCAGTCCTGTTAAGATCAGATCACATCCTGTCCGAGACAATTTTCATTAATTAATATTCATGAATATTTTTTTATCTTTATAAAAATATTTTAGCACTAGGGATGTGATTGAATCATCAGTATGGTTTACATCAGATCTGGTGTAATCAACGCTAAGATTGATACAATAAGAATAAAAAATACTTAAGAAATCTCGATTGAAATCAAATCTTATAATGGGAATAAAAGAAAAGTTCTTGTGATGTGATTTGATATTATTGAAACTGAACATGTTATACACAACGAATATACATCTGTTATAATTATTGTAATTCTAGGTCCAGAGACTTGATGCCTAAAATTTGCTTGTTTTGTGAATCTCAGACTTTCGTCATCATTTGATATAAATTTGCATATAAATTCCTGCTTCACTTTCGGAAATCATTATTGAATAGGTACTCCACAGGATACTTTAATCAACGTACTAATATAAATATACCTATCGAAATTGTGCAACTGGACCATGTTCACAAGAAACAAAACTTGTGCAATTTTGAGTAATTTCGTAATTTTTTATGTGGTGAATTCAAGTGAAAATATAAAAATAAAGTGTTCAAAATGATTTATTAAACTTGGAAATGAGCAATATAAAACTATTATGAAATAGCTCTCGCTCGGGTAATAACATTTAACACTCGTATCGTAGAAAAGTAACACGAAGTATTAAGTTTGAAAAAAGTTTCATCGCTGAATTACGAATTCCGAATATTGAAAGTCAATCTCTGCGGAAAGTTCTTGACGATCTTGGGCTAGATAGTGGGCTAGAGATGAAATGAAGGATGTAAACTGCGAGGCAAAAGAAAGTACACACTTCAGTTGAATTTATCATATGTAAGATTTTCAAATATAAATATTTCTTATTTTTTTATTTCGTTTTGTAAAACTGACAAGAACAAGAGTTACTCATCATTCAAAAATAATGTAAGTGATGTTCGGAATTATTTTTATAAAAATATTTAATTTTATGTTAATATATTGTTCCAAAATTAATTTTGATAGAACACAAATGTTCATCAATAGTAATGACAAATTTATGTCAAAATCAATAAACGTGCCTATTTATTAACATATTGACAACATTTAAGACATGGAAGGGGTCATGCTAGTATAAATTCTATTTCTCCCTCTTGCCTTTATTAAACAAAGATATTTTGATAAAAAACTATCCAGACACAAATGTGTTTATTCAAAGTACTGCGAAAATCTGCTATTGTTAACGTTTAGTAACTTTTAACTTCACATGTCCCTTATTTGTATATTTAAACAAACTGAGGTGTGTACTTTCTTTTGCCTGGTGGTGTATTTATGTGTTATGTATATTTACCCGTTGTGCGTCTCTCATATAACGTGACTGTGATAACAGCTCAATCTGCAGTTATGTGATTTTATAACAGGATATTACAATAATTTAATCAATCTGATTTTAATTCTTAATATTTTATTCCATAATCATGTTTACATGCTGTGTCTCATAAACCGAAATGCATTAAAGTCATAAAATGTTCTTGTCTCAGTAGAAGGAATAATAACTACATTTATTGATATCTAACGTATACAGACGTAAAAATATTTATATCTCAGAATATTTTAAATGATTTGTAACATAGTAGTAAGTTGTAGTGTATAAAGCATATACTAACTTTAATGTACACATAAGGTAAGTCCGACTTTGAAATACTTTTTATTTTCCCGATTAATTTCAATATGTTTTCCTTCCTCTGGTAAAAACTAGATGATGTACATGTTTGCAAAGTTGATAGTATTTTCTGCATATCATTGACTATCCGTTTATATCGACCATTTATTTTATCCATAACTTTCAACATGATTGTAACGTTTTGTACATGACCTTTTCCTCGCTTATGTTACTTTTAAAATATGTCCAATTCAAACTTTTTCCAGACGTCTTTATTTTACTAAAATCATTCGAAGCATTTTAACACTTAAATTTTGACTCAAATTTCATTGCTTTAAACGTTTTGATGTACATTTAAATCTCGATGTGTATGATAATTGCAATAATGCTAATAATTTTACTATTTCCTAATAAAATTTAATTTTGAAGTATACTTGTATTATTAATAATTGACCGATTGAGATAATTACAAATATATTAAAAAATCCGCTTTAAAATATGTTTCATTTTGTTTAATGAGAAAGATTTTCCAATCCCAAATATACAATACAATGTTCCCACATGTCGTTTTAGTTGTATTAGGTCTGTGATCACTGTTACACTATGCAAAGCTAACGCTGGTATCAAAGTTTATGATAATATGCAATATATCCTTCATTTCTCTGAGAGATTAAATAATGTGTTAAATGTAATGTGTGTATTATCAATGTAATGTTTGGACATTATTCTGCTTTTACCAAATATTCGTAATATATTGAATGTAGAAATGCAATGTGCTTTTAATATACAGAATCTCATGTACAAGGGACTTAACTTTGCTAAGGGAGACAATCGTGTGATTATCTCCCTTTCTTAACCAAATGATGTGTGGATGTTAGTTATCACGTGCTTAACAGCATTAGTACATATGTGTATATAATCATTTGTATATATATAAATATATATCTATAAAGAAATTTTAACAGTATTTTTGCTCATATTTTTCATTTTCCTATTGTACAGGACCATTTTAATAAATCGGAAAACATGATGTTATACACTTTGTTTTGTGGTTATTTTAGTAAAATCCCTCCATTTTGTCTGCAGAAGAGAACTGTTCTACACGCAGTAACTTCCAGCCGATACTCGCGGGTTTCACCGTAATTCATGGCCACGATGGTGTTGTGGGCTTTCTCCCTGCAATAATACTAGCAGCCGCGATATAAGTGAAGGGAAGCGGTGTTAATATAAAGCCCAAGTCACCTTAATAAAGACATGAATGCGTTTTATCCAAAGATTTAGCTTTATTCGGAAAATGTCAACTGTATATCTATGTCGGCAAATCCATAATATTATTTAGTTGTCAGAGTAACCAAACTTTCAGAACAAAATATACTGCTGAAAACGAATTAAGGGTCAAACCAATATTTCTTCAAGACAGCTTCATAGATGACTTGGCTGCAGTTCCTTTTAACACATATTTAGTAGCAAGCAGCAGGTGGCAAAATCTCTCCGATACCCCTGTGCAGAAGGTAATGGTCAAACCTCTTATCAAAATCGCTTTGCCGACGTCTGTCCATTGCGAAATTGCGAGCAGAACAGTCATCGTAGGGTTTTCTTGTAAGGTCATAACTAATTATACTACTCAAAGATACGCAGGCCATTTGATCAGGAAATCTGCTCAAAATCATATATTACATGCATATATATAGGCGTGACTCTTTGAGTGGAAATGTATCTAGTTATCATTCAAAATGATTCTGCACAAGCATCTCTAAAAGAGCCAATTGTATTTGATTCACTGTTAATTCAAAATACAACCCAGGGACTAAGAGGTCATTAATTGAAAGAGATTTTCAAAATCGGATAAATGAAAGGCTTTTAACCAAGATAAATTGTCACTCAAATCATAACGGCATACAACAAAATCTTGTTTTTGGTTTCGTTTCAACTTTAAAAAAAGGAAGGCTAAACAGTTCACCTATTTGGATATCGTGAGATTCAATCCCCAAAACAAAGGCTAGACTAAATGAAAAAAGGGTGAGCCCAAAAATCTTTTGTGAAAGGCGAACAAGTACGAAGTATTCATGACAAAAAATATTTTCAAGTGTCGAAAATTTTCAGATTCTTGATGTGACACGTGCAGCTCACATTCACAATACAATGACAACTCTACGACACCCGTTTGGAAACGAAAAACAGCTGCATAAAGTCAAAATAACGCGTCTTGGAATTAACATTTTAGCGGCTCTATTTTTTATTCACAGACAATAGAAATTACTCGAATTAATAATAACTGATGTTCAGTAATGTCGCGACAACTGGTTGTCATGAAATCTACAAGAATGTCCTCCAATAAATTGATAACTTCGCTGAATTTGCGGAAAACTACGTTATTGTCCCTCGCAGCTGTTATTGATCATGTTGCAAATTTAACATTCTTTCTTATAAATTAAATGAATAATAATAAATACCTGACCAAATGATAAATTCAGAAACTAATTTATTATTCTGCATGTTCTGTAACAGTCATTAATATCCATGTTTTAAAATACATTTGCCTTTGTCAACCTTTAATACATATTGTAATTCGGAATTTGGTGCAAAATAGTTGCTTTCTTTATTTAATTACATCAGCACATATAACAAAAACAGTTAATGAATATAATATTAATTTTATTCTATTATCAAATGTTACATCCTACTACAGATGACCATAGGAGGATATCAGGGGATAGGTTGTAGCATGAGCGGAGACATATAGGCTGATATAGCAGGATGCAAGTGTTATTATGGTGTGGAAGTTATCACCATAAGAAGCCATCAGAAACGCATTCCTTAATCAATCAAATACAAAGACAATCAAACGGAACCTAACATATATTTTACTGAACTTAGGCAATTTAGTTTAAATTTCTCATTGTTTCATGAAGCTGGACATCGGAGCATAAATGCAAACAAATGTAAGCGACACGTGTTCACAGTTACGAAAATGTTGTCTATTCATTCGTCCAATGATATCATTTATGACATTTATTCTCTGTAAGATTTGCATTTGAACCTAATCAATTCTTCCTTGTAACTGTATCTACATTTAAGAAGGTAACTGTACACAACATGTACATCAAAGGAAAGATATAGATCGGCCCCGACACACATACACACACCTACCTAAATGTATACTACTCAAACGAATCAAAGGATCATTTGTATATTTTCCTAATCTACTTTATCTTTGACGTTTTAAACAAAGCATGGGTCAAAAATAAAAGTCAAGACTACAAATTCCAAAATTTCGAAACTGATGAAATGTTCAAACAATCAAAAAAAGTGAGCGTGGCTCAGTAATACCCCCAACTTTGCACCCCTGACCAACTGAATTATTTTTCACTTCCCATGTAGACTCCTCTTGCACAGCATTTGACCCTCAAAAAGAAGAATGGGGAAGAATGAATGATTTTTTTTCTGCAATCAAAGTCTTTTTCTCATAAAATAACACTAACAATGTCTTGTAACTTGGCATAATTTATTTTCATCTCTCCTAATAAGGTAAAGGATGTGTGCAAAAGTTGAAGGTAACTGTAAACAAAATGTACATTAAAGGGGCAGTAGCACGTTTTTATGGGGAATACAAGGTAATGTCAGGAAAATGAAAATTAATGGTTCCATTTGAAATACAATATATTTAAACTAAATGACGCAGTACTAATTCAAATATATAACGTAAAGTTTAACCATGCGATTCCCTTTTCTTACACAAAATGAATTAAAGGTGTTCACACAAAATGGCCGCCAATGGATTTTATGTGAATCTCCATACTTTGTCCTCTGACTATGGATGATTGGTATGTGTAATTTGATTTATGTCACTGTCAAATTCATACATTTAGCATTAACTTACATTTATCGGTGAAATATTTGAAAAATAAAATTATCAAAAACCGTGCTACTGCCCCTTTAAAGGAATGATATAGATCGGCCGTAACACATACATACACCTACATAAACGTACACTACTCAAACAAATCCAAGGAACATTTGTACATTTTCCTCATATACTTTGTATGTTAGAGTCTGGATAAAGTTATGTTCACCATAATAAAACCAAATTGGTTTCTAACATATTGGAATCAAATAATGAGGATGATACATTTCAGTAATGAGCTTTGATGTTTTAAACAAAGTAGGGGTCAAAATCACATGACGTCATATGCTTTAGGTTCAAAGTCGTGCAGTTTGTCCTGTGTAACCATACTGCTTTGAAAGTGACATCACTATCATTGGTAGCTTAATACAGACATTATCAATGAAATAAGTAATTACAAATTCTAAAGTTAATCATTTTCAAAACCGCGAGAAAAGTTTTAAAATCATATCAAGTCACGTTTGCATATGGATATGAAAAAAATAGAGCCATTGGCTCTGTAGCTCATCAGGCTTCATTAGCAACTATGCTGTAGAGTGTGGTCAATGTGATTCCCCTTTTGTAGGGGCCATAGGGTCACCAATCATAAAATTAAGTATATAGGCGGCAAGTTTCAGTTTTCTAGGCCTTATACGTCAGGAGAAGAAGATGAAAATAGATTTTAAGGACGTTCATGTTGCCTTTATTAAGGGCAACAGGGTCACTAAAGCTACAATTTATAATCCTCACTAGTCAAGGAGTCTGTACACAAAGTTTCAGCTTTCTATGCCTTAAGCTTAAGGAGAAGAAGTCGAAATTCAACAAAGTTTACGGACGGATAGACGGACGGACGCCGGATACCATGCCATGCCATGCCATAAGCCTATCGGGCCTTACAGGCCAGATGAGTTAAAAATTCGAACAAGTAATTTTACTTTGACCTGCAGATTCTTAAAGTTAGTGCAAATGACAAACAAGACTTGCGTGTTTCTTAACTTCATTTGAGAAGTATGTAAGTATATTCATTAAACCCAGCACAGCATCCAATGCAAGCAACGTTTCTCCCCTTTTACCGGTGTCAAAGCATGTGCCCCACACTAAGCATTCATCCACTATCATTGACAACAATATACTGTACAGATGCGTAACTTAAGTTCGTTCACTTGCTTGTGCATCTTAGTGCAAATATCATGTCATTGGACTTTGGTTTGACGTCCATAAAGTAACTTCAGGAGCACTTACACAGGATGACATAATGACCGTGTGTAAGATAACCATTTCGAAACAATATGTCGGGATCGTCTCGTCACTGGTGCTGAATTTCCATATGTGGCATGGTTAAATAGACAGATGGGGTCATATTTTAAATTAAGATTTTCTTATTTTTCGAATAAAATATTTCATATAAACTTTATCAGAAAGATATCACTACATTTACACTGCCTTGGTGAAGAGATGACTTAGATCTAAAGGTGTTGATCAATTATGAAGGTTTTGTAAAGAAAAATAAAAAGTAGTGTTTACGAAATTTTGACCCTTGGTCACCTGATTTCCGTGCCAAATTTATTACAGTTATCTGTTAGGTATGACAGGTATGTTAAAGCAATCTAAATGTTAACTTATATAGTGAAATTTCAACATGATCCGTTTCGTTTTATCAATGCTACAATGGCGGAAAGACATTCCGATTTACATCATATTTGCACTGAATAGTTGGTAAGTGAACAAACTTAAGGTAAGCAGCTGTACGTTATTGAATATAAGTGAACATTCTAAATAATTTGACGCTATTAAAATTTAGAAATTTTAGAATTTTGCTCATTTAGAAATGAAAGAACATTAGTGTCCATCAGGGAATACACATAACCAATGATTGGCGGTTTATATCGCGTTTTAAAGAGTTTACAGAGAAAAAAATTGTCGAAACGCAAATTAGTTTTAAAGAGGCAGTAGCACGTTTAGAGGGGGAATATAAGGTGATGTCAGAATGATGAAAATATTTTGTTCCAATTGATAGACAATGTAAAATCAAATACATAATGCAAAGATTAGTCACGCAAATTATACTTTCATACACAAAAATGAATTAAAGGTTTTCACTCAAAAATGACCGCTAATAGAATTTATGTGAAGTTGTATAATGTGTTCCCTGAAAATGGATGATTAGTTTGTGTAATGAGATTGTTGACACTTTCAAGTTAATACATTCAGCATAACGTGTAGCTACCTATGACCCTCCAACCTTATACGTGCGAAAGCAGACTATTGTGGCTTGGTAAGCTGAGTTCTGATTGGTCGATTCTATACGGCGGCTGACGCGACTCTCTACTAGGTCTTTATAGACCCAGTTTAGAAGTGAAACAGAGTGCAGAGGGTACTGTACTTCTGACGTCGAATTAGATATTTTATTGTTGATTAAACCATGCAGATATGATATCAAACTTTCAAGAAAAGATGTGTGTACCGTTAGCTAAATTTCATCACGAACCGCACGAAAATATGACAATGGAGCTTTCAGTTCATAACTTCACTTCACAAAGGTCTGTTATTTGAGACCTTCCCTCGCTGTGTCCAATGGTGCAAAACTTTAACCAGTGCCCCGTATGTTTCACAATTGTAGTTATAGTAACTCCCAGGCCTCCTCTTTCACAAAGTACTAACGTGATCGTAAGTCCTTAAAGGGGCAGTAGCACGTTTTTTGACAATTTTATATTTTCAATTTTTCACTGATTACTATAAGTTAATGCTAAATGTATTACTTTGATAGTATCATAAATCTCATAACACAAACCAATCATCCGTAGTCAGAAAACAAAGTATGAGGATTCACATAAAATCCATTGGCAGCCATTTTTGTGTGAACACCTTTGATTCATTTTGTGTAAGAAAAGGAATCGCATGGCTTAACTTTACATTGTATATTTGATTTACTACTGCTCCATTTAGTTTTTATACATTGTCTAAAGATTGGAACCATTTATTTTCATTTTCCTGACATCACCTTATATTCCCCCGAAAAACGTTCTACTGCCCCTTTAAGGTAGTTGTAGTGCAGTGATAAAGAATGGAAGTTAAGGTCAACCTTAATAAAGATTACTTTGTGAATTGGCCCAGGTCTCCTGCATAATGCGCATTTCAATTATCCCAATATAAAATTGATGAAAGCATAATATCCGCACCGTCATCCGCGTTGACGTAAGTTATATTTTCCAAAAGTTCATGACGCTTATCTTATCTTTCTACCTTTCACTAGTATTCATATGATGACGTCATCATTCTCTATCGTTTGTTGTCAGAAAATCTCCATTCCATCTCTGATGGCTATCAAGCATTGAATATTATTCTAACGTTGTTTTTGAGAGTTCCTGACCTTCTGTGTACACAGTTATTTCCACAACCTCACTTCTGTCGTTTATATAATCCATTCAGACTCAAAATGCATATGTCTCACATGAAATGTCATTTTGCAGTAATACAAAATTGTTCCTATTTATATTTCAAATATAATCTCATTGTTGATATCTAGTATTCAAATAATTCACATCAGCTTGTAACTTAATGTTGCTATCGCTGTATGTTGTATGATGGAAAAGTTTATAGTAAGACTTAAATCCAGCGTCCCTCATGGCCTCGTAGGCGTGATAATACACGGAGTATCGGTCTTTGCTTGGGTACATGGTGTAGAGATGCCACTCTATAAGGAACTGTTTGATGTCCGGTAGAAGACCAGAGTCTACCATGTTGATCAGCGTCTCCCACTCGTCCGTCTCAACGTCCATCTTCAACACGTCCAGTTTTCTCTGTGGGTCAATAAAAGTGAGTGAGTTGGGGTTAAACATATTGTCAGCAATATTTCACCTATCTGATAGGAGTATGTTGCCATCCAAAAGAGAGTAAGTTGTTTGAGAGGCATTTTAGAAAGTTGGAAGTATCAAGATGACAAGGAGTTTTATGAATTATCAACTTCTTTATTGTAGAATGTGGCGACGTTTCGGTATAGATCCTTATGTTGTTACTGTTATTGTTATCTCATCATCATGACCATATGTATAAATTGCTGTACTCTCATTTTCCCATATGCTTGAAAACGGTATAAGAATCTCTACCGAAACGTCGCCACATTCTACAATAAAGAAGTTGATAATCCATAAAACTCCTTGCCATCCAAAAGAGAGTAGATAGATTGGAGAGAGAAGAGCAACGGGATGAGGTAACATATTATACAGAGGTAACAGTAATCAATTTACGACGAAAAACAGGTATCTTTAATTATTTGGGCTGAAGTTGATTGCTACAGCTGTATAAGTTAAAGTGACAACATACCCCCTCGTGTCCAAGCATTTTCATTATGCTTTTCACTGTCCGCACTTTCCAGTAGGTTTTTGTTTTGACGTATTTATCAAGCTCCGGTTCGTGATAGTCTGTGTCCTTTGCTCCAATACCCAGGTTGTGAAAGCTAACATTTCCGGGACTATGGATGTGATCTTCCTTACCGAGACTGAAATAATAAACACCAATTTTCTCAAAATAAAAATAATTAATGTTCTGAGATGGAAAAAAGTTTGCTGTGATATACTTAAGGGAGGAAAAGGTACATTTTAAAATGAGGATCTTTAATGAAATATCCCTCCCATTGTTTTATAAAAATCAAAATGTAATTGAATAAGGCTTATCTATAAGACATACCTGGGATCAAACGAATGGACTTCACAACCTTTCAAGCCCATGTGTTCATCAAACGACCAGTCAACGAATATTCTGTAACAGAAACAAATAAGTCTGAATTTGCAGAAATTGGCTGACTAAACGCATCCTGTCTAACGCTAACTTCACTAATCTGTACCCTGGGCTCAGAAGCTAGATTCGCCCGCGCGGCCCGACTTGGGATGTAACCAATTAAATCCTTTTCTCGCCACCTTCTCGATAAAATTTCAACGAGAAAATGATTTGATTGACTATATTCCAAGTCGGGCCGAGCGGGCGAGTCTAACTTCTGAGCCCAGGGTACAAATTTTGTATCGATATAATATTATTTTTACAAACTCTTTTCAAGCCGTAGGTCATTTATCGCCACGCATAGCTTTAAAGCTAGGTGAATATCAAAACTTACCCAAATGAATACACAAGACAGGGAGGTTTAACTTCAAATGGGGGATCTTGGCATATTTTCCAGTTACCCGCCGTCTCGACTTTATTACACTTCATGTCGGCCGTTTTACTCCACTGTCTGCAATAAAAAATGGTTAGCAAAATAATATTAAGCAGATATGTGACATGAGATTGAAATGGTTTGAGATTATTAAAAGAGGTTATGCTTGACAAATTTGTATCTCCCAGTTTACCGTAGGATATATTTTAAGCGTATTGATGATAATGTGATTACTGAAAAACGTGAAAAGCGGGGCTGTTCAAGTTCAGGCGCTTCATCTTGATATACATTCTCTCCTCACAGAGGCAGATGAAGCCATAAAATATTGATCCTACCTCTGTTCTAATTAGACCAAATCCGCGGTATCTTGCAGTTCCCCTGGCGTCAAAAACGTGCACCACAATAAATTTTGTTAGCAAACGACAACATTTTTCGCCTGAAGGGGTTGGTTTATATCACTATGATGTCGACTTTACCACGATTCAGTACCCAATGATTTTAGGCCACGCATCGCTGATTGCATAACTACCTTTGTTTGCCTCCAATCAGGCATCTTCCATTCTAGCCCAAAACCTCGGCTTATAAGAACAGAGGCTCGATTAACATGGTTTTACTTGATCTGCCTTTGTGGAGAGAGAATGCTTGATTTTTCTCTCTGAGACATTGTTAAACTTTCACGGTTTTCCGAAGGTTGCGTCATGCGTTGCGTGAGAACACTACGTACGAAATTGAAATGCGATGCGGTACGAAATTGAAATGCGATGCGATACGTTGCGACGCCTAAGACGGGTACTTATTTGTGACGCATCGCATACGAAAAACAAAGGTATTCCATTGATGAAGTAATGTTGTAACACGTAGTTTAGTTTATCACCTCATGGGTGACTGGACGAAATGGTACGTGTTCTTGTTTGAATATTTCATATTAAAGGGACAGTAGCACGTTTTGAGGGGTAATATGAGGTGATGTCAGGAAATTGAAAATATATGCTTCCAACTGAAAGACAATGTATTCAAACTAAATGGAGCAGTAAAAGTTCAAATATATAACATAAAGTTTAGCAATGCGATTCCTTTTTCTTACACAAAATGAATTAAAGGTGTTCACACAAAATGGCCGCCAATGGATTGTATGTTAATCTTCATACTTTGTCTTCTGACTATGGATGATTGGTTTGTGTAATGAGATTTTTGAAACTGTCAAAATAATACATACAGCATTCACTTACAATTATCAGTGAAAAATTTGAAGTATGACATTATCAAAAAAATTTGCTACTGCCCCTTTTAATAGTACAAGGTCTGATAGAACTATTTGACCCGTAAATTAATCAGGAAATCCACTTCATAACACAAAGGTGTACGAAGACTTAATTTCATATTTTACTATTTCAGCATATGTGGCATTAAAATGACACAGAGTATCTTTCTAAAAATGTTATTTGGTTTTGATAAGCTACAAAATATCTAATATGCTGATTGAAGTCCATATCTCATCACTGGACTTGCAAATATATCCATCTATGCATAATATCTCTAAAATGCTTGATTTTATGGAAAAACCAAGAAAACATCTCAAATGCGCTTAATATTCGAAATCATGCATCGAATTAATCTATCTATAAACACTATCGAATCGAATATATCTTCCTTTCAGCTTATGACAAGGTTTCAAAATTACGTTTGCGCGCGCCACTCAAGTCACATTGTCCGGTTTTCGATCAAAATCTTATTTTCGCTCTAATGTACTGATTGACCTTTAACTTGTTATTTTCAGTAACAGTTAGTGGTTCCCGATGTAATGACATCGATTTCAAAATTTGACATATGTGGTCCTATCAACATACATGTACTCTGTATCTCTTTAAGTCTTGTCTTAGTACTTTGGATCGTGAAGGTCTCCTCAACCTTGTCGAAGAGAACTCTTAACTCTACGACAAACGAAATCGAGACTACACGTCACGTGGTCTATTCTAGATTTCAAATTGTGTCCGACGCACGTTGACGTATCTACTGAGATGAAAAATCGCATTCATCAACGCATGCATAAAAATCGGACGTAGTGTGAACAGGCCTAATTGTCTTGTGATGCGTTCTTGCGTTTCAGAAGCGTGTTAAACTTGTGCGTTATGCGTAAGGTTTTATGATAAGTTTCTACTTCACTATAAAGTAAAGAAATGGAATATTACAGATGCTGTCGTTTTTAAAAAAAACAAAACTCAAGAGTACTTCCCTGTTGTACATAATTACAACATGATTATTTCACACTTATTTTCAAGTATATAAGCAAGGGTAAGATTTAACTTTTTCTAGATTTAACATCTTGACAATCAATTAAATGCATCACTTCCTCCTCTTGAAATGATTCCACCAAAAATAGATCAAAAGGACCGTCCCTTTTTGAAAATTTTATATTTACACATTTTTACTGATAATCGTACGTTAATGACAAATGTATTAATTTGAAAGTGTCAAAAATCTCATAACACAAATCAATCATCCATAGTTCGAGAACTAGGTATGAAGAATCCATTGGCGCCCATTTTGTGTAAACACCTTTAAATCAGTTTGTGTTAGAAAAGGAATCGCATGGCTAAACTTTACACTCTATATTTTTATTATTACTGCTTCATTTAGTTAAGTACATTGTCTTTCAATTGGAACCATTAATTTTAATTTGCCGGACATCATCTTATATTCCCCCTGTAACGTGCTACTGCCCCTTTAAGAGCCGGCAGAAGGTAAGACTCAATTCTCTTTCTTGCAACACTTTTCGATCAAATGACACTATCAATTTAGCTTTCATATGTGACCTCAATAACTCACGGAGTGGCCCTTTAAGAGCCGGCAGTAGGTAGGACCCAATTCTCTTTCTTGCAACACTTTTCGATCAAATGACACTATCAATTTAGCTTTCATATGTGACCCCAATAACTCACGGAGTGGCCCTTTAAGAGCCGGCAGAGGGTGAGACCCTATTCACTCCCTGGCTATCTGATCCGCCTTCCAACGAACTACTCACTCACCTTCTGAAGTATCCTATGGCATCTTTCCAGTGTACATCGAGGTGCGGTTTAGGTCGATTCTCTGGAGGTGCTTGTGGCAGCTGTGGCAAGAGGCCATTCTCAGATGGTAGTATAAGTCGTGTGGGTTGTATCAAGGTCGACAAATGAGGTTTAAGCATATTTGCCACTACAACAACGGAAAGAATGTATGACCATTGATAAAATGAAACGACATAAAGACTTATCGGAAACATATTCTTTAAGAATTCGAGCTATAATTTAAATCAAAATGTTCTGTGACAAAAGGAGACCATATCGATAGCTCTTCCTAAATTTACTGCCTAAACCTTTTCATTCACTCTGTAAACAGGCAGCTTGTGGGGGTAATGGACCCGAAGAACGATTTGAGAGGCAGTGTTGAGCGATTAAAATGCTCATTTTAATATAGTTTACGTGAATTAACGAATTTTCTGAGCAAAACATTTGAAGACATATGTGACCACATTGAATTTTTCCAACAATACGATTTGACACACCAAAATTATTGTTTATTCCATGCGAGAGAAAGTCGTTGGCACCCTTTGCGCATTTCGTTCGCACATGGGGAAAACTGGTTATTTAATTATCAGTGCGCAAACGCTCCACTTGACCTTAAGGCCATTACAGCAGACCTTGGACCCGTAACTGAGCCGATACGGGGAAAAATATTAATAACATTATGACATTAAAGGTACTCTTGAGAAAATGTTCATATATAAGTATTCGTGTGTTACCTCTTAAGACCAGGCCGTCAATGTTGACCTCCTGGGTCAGTGTGGGGGTCGAATATTGGTTGATCATGAGGACTAGCAGAAGGAGAGAGATTCCGGCCATCCAGGCCTTGACGTACTTGGACATCATCATGTTGGTCATTTTGAATCCGAATCTGTAACGATATACCGTGCTGGTGAGAGAATGAGTATATTTGTAACTCAGTCTAAGTAAACATTGCCTCAATAATACTCATTTCATTTCGATTTTGAGTCTAGCAAGGTTCAGAAACGATATAACGTGTTGGTGACAGAATGAGTATATTTGTAACTCAATCTAAGTAAACATAGCTTCAATAATACTCACTTCACTTCGATTTTGAGTCTAGCAAGGTTCACTAACGATATACCGTGTTGGTGAGAGAATGAGTATATTTGTAACTCAGTCTAAGTAAACATTGCCCCAATAATACTCGCTTCACTCCGATATTGAGTCTAGCAAGGTTCAGAAACGATATACCGTGTTGGTGACAGAATGAGTATATATTTGTAACTCATTCTAAGTAAACATTGCCTCAATAATACTCACTTCACTCTGATATTGAGTCTAGCAAGGTTCAGAAACCATATACCGTGTTGGTGACAGAATGAGTATATGTGTAATAAGTAAACCTAGCTTCAATAATACTCGCTTCACTTCGAGTCTAGCAAGGTTCAGTAACGGGTCGCATCAGCCGATCTATCGAATTGACCAATCATGGATCGTCTCACCAAGCCGCAATAGTCTGCATTCCCAAATATAACGTTAGAGGGTCATAGATCGCCGAAAGGTCGACTGACGCGACCTGCTGCTACATCCTGCTAGACTAAATGTCGGAGTAAAGCGGGTATTATTGAGGTTAGGTTTACTTAGACTGTTTGTATCTGAGTGAGTTACTGTTTTACGCCGCTTGGGCAATATTTCAACTATAACTGAGGACAAATGAAGTGATATGTGATACTGTAAACATGACATTGTTTAATTGGTTAACACATTTCCTGACCAACCCTCGTTGTATACAAATTGTTGAAATAAAATGTTAGCAAAAGAGTTGTTATTGTTTCTGCATCTAATTCGTTGATCGTGTGTCTTTTTGTAAGATGGTTTTCATGTGTAATGTTTATATTGATAATCATGAAATACATTTCATAATGTTTGTAAACATTACGATTGATGCAATAATGATCCAAATAGCAAATACAAGCTCTTGCGACAATTGAATCTTCTCTTGCCAGGCAGTTAGTAGGGTTAGAACACATGAAATCCATTTCATAAATCATGACATCAAGACCTTTTAACAAGTGATGTAGTAATGTCCGCAAGCGTTACCATAGCAGCTGTCCGCCATTCAACGAACATAATTCAACATAAAAAATTATTGCATCTCAATGCTGCCACAGAAAATATCCCTTTTTGATTGGGTTTTCATTGATGTATGAGTACTGGTAGGTCAAAATCTTAAAGTTCTACTTTGACGATATTGTAATGTTTTTAGATAATGCCGTTTTAATAAAGCCCCATTGTCATACTTAATTGCATGCGGTTGGTTCGTCGCAAAAAATTGCTAAAAATACCACGAATACAGTAAGAATACTTTTTAAATATTTCAGTATGACATTAGGGCTTTAAGAAAGAGAGCTAGCTATTGTTTATTGTATTTTGTAATTGTGTATATTTAAAAACTTATGAACGAAATGGTGTCCAACCGCAACGCCTAAAACAATCTTCTCGGACGTCCCCATTCTCTCCCAACAGAGGCAGATCAAGTCACGTAGTTTCAGCCTCTGTTATATTACGCCGAGTTTGTGGGAAAGAATGGGAGATGCCTGATTGGAGGCAATCAAAGTTAGTTGTGCAATCAGCGACGTTGTTTTTAAATCATCGTTTGGCTTCTAAATCAAGGCAAGAGCATTGTGATATGAACCACCCTTTACACGCGAGAAGCGTTGTCATTTGCTAAAGAAATTCAAATGGATTGTCATGCAGTTTTTTTTCCGCCAGGGGAAACTGCCGGAACCCACGGATTCGGCGTAATAGAACAGAGGCTTCATCAACATGACTTGATCTGCCTCTGTGGGGAGAGAATGGGACGTCCCGCAAAGCATAATTTTATGTGCTGTCCTCTTAGCCTAATCGTTGTGACAAAAGTGTAATATATTATCAAAACACAACCGGTTTAGGGCGCGGACTTCTAACATCAAGACGAGTCGAGACGAGTGTTCTATAATTCATATCGCAATATCAGTACATGAGGTAAATCAATAACAACATGCAGTTTTTGTCAAGTAAATTACATACATAATTCATGTCTCGACACGGCTGACACGATTTGAGTGCACGGAGTTCATGATCGTAGATAACCCGGTTAATGTTCTGACTCCATTCGTATTTGTATACAAATTATTTTAGATCAGAATGTAGAGATAGAATAAAAAAAATTGTTATTTCCGTTAAAGGGGCAGTCGCGCATTTTTTTAAAATTTTATAAACATTTTCACTGATAATTGTATGTTAATGCCAAATGTATTAGTTTGACAATGGCATAAATCCAATTACAGAAACCAATCATCCATAGTCAAAGAACAAATTATAAAGATTCAATTAAATTCCTTTGGCGGCCATTTTGGTGTGAACACCATGCAATTCATTTTGTGTAAGGAAAAGGAATTGCATGGCTGAACTTTGTATCATGTACCTGAATTATTACTGCTTCATTAAGTTCATAAATTTGATTTCAATTGAAACCATTTTTTTTTCATTTTCCTGACATCACCTTATATTCCCCCTAAAAACGAGCTACTGCCCTTTTAAGGGGCAACCGTCCCATCATACAAGTAAATAAATCAAATTTTCAATAGCAATTGAAGCGTCATAAAATCATGCTTCAGGATATGAAATTTCATTGCTAGAAATACACAATTCCTTAAATTATCAACAATAGTGTGAAAGCACACTCCGACGAAGATTATCATATAAGGAACATTCAATACAAAAGTAATTCAATTACTTGAACAATGCAAAGGGTCATAATCTTTGACTGTGATGTTGTTTCAATTAATAAGTTATGGTCGAAGCATCGCAATTTACATAATGCAATACGATGGAGATGTAGTGGAATTGTTATTATCCTTATTATCATGGTAATGATCATTCTCTCCCAACAGAGGCAGATCAAGTCATGAACTGTAATACAAAGTTAGTTGTGCAATCAAAGTTAGTTGTGCTGTTCTTAAATCATCATTTTGGCTACTGAATACCACGATAGGACTGTCCCTTTAAGAGTAAAGATATTACTAAGATGGTTTTGGGTGATATGAAAAACCCGCTTGTTTTATTGTGTGGCTTTCTGCTAAAATATCGCTGGACTGCCATGCCGGATGCCCAGAGTAGAAACAATACTTGTGACTAATTACACTATTATACGTACTAATAATGAACAAGTAATAATTTTGAGTCAGAGATGAAGATTACAAAAAGGTTTTACAAAAAGAATTAAGTACCCTATAACTTAGACGGTGACAGTGTATTAAGAATGTTTATATTTCAATTTTGATGACAACTTGTTTGTCAGGGACAAATCAGTATTATTATTATATTATTATATGGATATTTGTATAGCGCGCATATCCAACCACTCGTGGTTGCTCAAGGCGCTTACATTGATTTCCCCTGGTTAATGGCATTCTTTCACCGTCCGTTCATTTTTCCAATTCAACTCCCTGGGGAGTATTCAACCGGCATCCATATGTGGCGCTCAGGTTAGACAAATCATTAATAGGCCTATAATGACGAACCCCATCTTATATATTTGTGATTGTTTCAATCAAACAACAGCCAATTTTAGATATTTGCATTACCCGGGATCGCGTAATCAATTAACAATATACATAATTAATTTATTAATAGTCCGCAGACAAGGTGTCAAGTATCTTGAACGCAAATCTTCATGCGGGGCCAACGTACTTGTCTTTCCGGTTTGAGGTCAAGGATATTGCATTAGGATCACACAATTCTCATACAAACTGAAATATATATACTGCTCACAAAAAGAAACGCATAGCAAACATCGTTTTATGTGATATTTTGAAAATGATTCGCGCGTTTGCATCTCAGCAATAACTTTATCGAGCTTGTATCTCTTGACATTGCAAATGTCTTTCCAAGAAGCAATACATTTTAAATAAAGCCATACAAGAATTTGAAGAAAGCATTTGTGTTTTCTTGTGTATACACAATCAATTTTTTTTATTAAACCAGATGTTCTGGTCGTTTGAGAATCATATATTTCATATTACTTATGCAACATGCTGGGAAGCTTTGGGAGAAGAATATCGGAGCATTTTAAGACATTGCAACGAAATTTGTGTCCGTCTCTGGACCGCGAATGTAAAAAATTTCTCAAATTTAGGTCGCGCAAGATATTGAATGCTATTTTAAGGCGGCCTAGACCTTTAAATATACAAACTATATTAAATATATAAGTATTTGTTTTACTTTGACAAAACAATTGCTTCCTATCTCTGGCCAGCATCCCTTATACAAAATGTACAAATCGCGTTTCTTTGTAGGAGTAGTATCCATTTTGGATATACTATTTAATGCAGTTAAAGAACAAAAACAAAAGATCCATATTCCTTAATTATTGTATCTACCATGCGTATATGCCTTTGTTTTTCAAGATTTCCATTCACAGGGACATTTTTGCGACTACGGTAATAAACAGACTATTATAGTCACACAATGACGTATAATGTTTATGACACGCGTGTCTAATTATCAGCTAATACCTCGCTCACGCTAGGGAAATACTAACATTTAGGCACTTGTGTCGTAATAGTATGTTATGAATTATGCAAATGATATCATATAACTCGTATATAACAAAATTAACGAAAATACTGCAAATCTTCTTCTCAGAAGGCCAAGTAAGCATAAAATAAGATTTGTAAACAATGATTTCTCAGTTATAGGGGCAATAAACATAATTTCTTAGAACACGAATACATAGAGTTTGATATGCACAAAATCATAAACCGTGACTTTAGTCATAGGGGGATAACATAGTTCATACATACTGACATGAATTCACATTGAACAGGTGAACAATAAATATGATATGTAATGAACTCTAAAACCTCGACTTAAGTCCTATATATATATATATATATATATATATAGTTGCAAAAATCATAATGTATACGTACGCTGATACATATACAGCTATAGTGACCAAATCATTGTAAATATGAACATCACTAGATTCACATAATACCCGGCCATATACAGGCACGAAAAAAGCGTGCAGATTGAGCGTCTCGAAATTTACAATGTATGTTACCTCCAACACATCATAGTTACGTTTGATCAACAGATATGTAGCGTTGAACAAACTATAGCCAAAGCACAGTTTGTCTAACTATTTTGGTCCTAGTGGAAACCCATATTTCATACGTACGTGAGAATGACCAAAACAGCTTGTGGTGACCGAATCGTTAATATACTGAACTGAGTTCAGCGAAGCTTGACTTACTAATACGTGGTCCTGGATGTAAATACAGCCAATGATGACCGAATCGTTGTAAAGTTTTACTGTACGTATGTGGATATAAAAACAGCCTTTAGAAAATGTTCTTAGTGTACATAGAGGCAAGTTAGCATATTCACAAAGTTAGTATGTATGGAAAACAATTCATACCTACGTTTAACTGACCGACAATGAAGACAGCTTGTGATGACAAAATCGTTGTAAATAAATACAGTACTGTGTTCACTGAAGCATGAATCCCTCACTAGATACCTCTATAAAACTTCCAAATTACAACCACAGTAGGACAGGTAATTGCTTTTTATTTGCACAATACCTGTCTAGATCGATGCGGACACAATTATCTTCTCAACTGAGAAGCTATCAAGTTGTTAGCTTCATATCAAGCTGTCCTATAATTCATTACACCTGTCACATAAATGCACATTCAAATCAAACACGCATTAAGATTTATACACGAGGGGAGAGGACCGTTACGGGACGAATGGTAATTTTTGGGATTATCCGAGCGAGAGCGATTGCGCTAGTTTAGTAAACTTATGTCCAGTGTAATGAATAACATATTTTACCTATACCGTTTTATACTTCCCGGAGTAATATACAGTAAAGGTTTGTTTCCCTTGGTGAATGTCGACAATTACATTAAAGTTCAAAACGATTTGATGAAGGTGCTGGATACGGGAAAATGGAAGAAAATGTCTTCTCCATATCGGTAGATAAATGAAAATATGCCTACCCCGCGGATATCCTAAGGGTAGCGATTTGTCTTCCGAAAAATCCCTTGTTATCAAAGCAGACCTCCACTTTTCCAATTCTCGATTGTGCTACCTGCAATGTCTGGTTTCTAGTGAAGTAGGAGATGGTCTAGATCCGTATCGACCTAATGGAAATCCTCGCACTTTTACATGGACCTTCTGATTAATGAGTTGTCACACAATTGTTAATATCATAGTAACATCACACATCTTTCATTGGTTTCTAGAATGCGTTGCAAATGTGTTGTTAAACAATTGTAAAACATCATAATGGTAATAACACACTCACATATTATATATCTCTAATCCGTTTTATAGAATGCGTTGCACATGAATTGTCAAACTATTGTTAATATCATGGTTATATCACACTCCCATATCTCTGATCCGTTTTATAGAATGCGTTGCACATGAGTTGTCAAACAGTTGTCAAATATCATGGTTATATCACACTCCCATAGCTCTGCTCCGTTTTCTAGATTGTTTTGCCAATGAATTGTCAGACAATTGTCAAACATCATAATGGTAATATCACACTCCAATACCTGTGATTCATTTTATAGAATGCGTTGTCAATGAATTGTCAAACAATTGTCAATATCATGATGGTAATAACACACTCCTATATCTCTGATCCGTTTTCTAGAAGCGTTTCCAATGAATTGTCAAACAATTATTGTCAAACATCATAATGGTAATATCACATTCCCATATCTCTGATTCGTTTTCTAGAATGCGTTTCCAATAAATTGTCAAACTATTGTTAATATCATGGTTATATCACACTCCCATATCTCTGCTCCGTTTTCTAGAATGCGTTGCCAATGAGTTGTTAAATATCATGGTAATAACACACTCTCATATCTTTGATCCGTTTTCTAGAATGCGTTGCCAATGTGTTGTCTAACAGTTGTCAAATATCATGGTTATATCACACTCCCATAGCTCTGATCCGTTTTATAGAATGCGTTTCCAATGATATGTCAAACAATTTATATCAATAGCATGGTAATATCACACTCACATCTGTGATCCGTTTTCTAGAATTCTTTGTCAATGAAATGTCAAAAAATTGTTAATACCATGGTAATAGCACACTCACGTATTTCTGATCCGTTTTATAGAATTCGTTGCCAATGATTTCCTTATATGACTATAGTTATTATCATCATCCCACTTGTACATATTTCTAAACAGATTTCTAGTATGCGTTGCCAATGAGTTGTACATATATTGTCAAATATCATGGTAATGTCACACTCACTTGCATCTTGTATATTTCCTAGAATAGTGATAAGGTCAAAGTTGATATTTGTCATACATAAATTATGCAATAAAACATGATCTATTATCCCCGGAGGCTATTCATCTGCATCGAACATTTGTTTGATATGGCTTTGATGGATATCGATTATTGATTGTCAACATGGACATTAACTGATTGCGTTTTTTACTTAGATAATCGAATAATGGCAAGCATTATTTCCATTCAGTATTGGTAAGATAGAGGATATTAAGTGCCAATATTCATGACTAATTATACTCTGCAAATTTAAACATAAATGTTATTAACAAACTGCAGGGAGACTACAATGTACATTTTACTCAGCAAGTCATTTCATTTACCTAATTGGAACATTCAATATGTATATATTATTTTCGACGTAAACACATATATTATTATATGAATATTTATATAGCGCACATATCCATCCACTCGTGGTTGCTCAAGGCGCTAACATTGTTTCCCCTGGTCATATATACGTTATATACAGCGAAAAAAATCAATGTGCAAATATTTCCAAATAAGCGAAACTTACAATCAATAGTAGGGAAAATAACATAGGGAAGATATTTCCATTTGACAAGGAGTATTGATAGTTAGAACAATAGAGGATATTCAACAAGCTGACACTTTCATTTGAAGTGTATGTCCCAAGGGGTATAAGTTCGAGTTTTCCTCGAGCCATGGCGAGGGAGAAACCACATTATTTCACAAGGGAAAATATAAGAGTCTGAATTTTATCAAATGAAAGAGGCAGAACTGATGTCCATTATCTATCCACGACAAATAGTCCAAATAATTTGAGATTTAAAAACATGTAGTGTAATATATATGTTCAATGACTACGATATATTACCAGGAAACATCAGTTTCTAATAGCAAGAGATTCACAAGTTCCTGGTTAACTAAATTACTTGAAGAAACGACTCAATACATTTATTATAAAAATGAAATTTAAATTCTGTGCCAGAAAATTAGTGCCTACAGTTCTATAAATCCACCTAAAACGAAACTATGTTTTCTATATTGACTCGATATCCAATATAATGTAAGCTTTGACGAGAAATAAAATTGTCCTACATTTTGATCCACTTAAGTTACTCAAAAGTTTACGATCTGCATGATTTACGGCTGCATGGCAAGGTCATGTGACCGGTATGCATTTCAACGTGCCATAAAGTGGAGGTTGTTGAAAATGAGTTTCAACATGTGTTTGTCTACACGGTTATAACATGTTTGAACTTCGTAAATTAAACTTGTATAACTGGCTAAATTTGCGTAGCCAGTTATGCAAAAGTTTTGTTACAGGTTATAACCGTGTAGTCAAACACACTTTGAAAATCAATTCTCGCGCCGAAGGTATAACGAATTTATCTTGCCGAATGTTTAAACAAAAGGCATATAGTATGAAAATAAAAAGAGTAAGAAAAACTACGTAAGCGATTTGACTATAATTTGTTCACAGCTCTTTCCGGTTGATGAAAAGTAAACTTGATGTGTTCTAGGTAACATACATTGTACATTGCAAGACGCTCAATCTGCACGCTTTTATGTGGCGGGGTGTAAATAATTTATCACCCAGCTCAAGAGGGTAATATCAGTATTTATCCAGGGTCACGTGAGCAAAACAGAGATCGAGTTTCTTACATGAAGTAGGGTAATGAAATTAAAAGGAAGTTGTAATTGCAAAACAGGACTTGTAATTCACATTACATGCAAAAATTAAATGACATCTGTTTGTTGTATTACTGCTATATATACGTGTATTACGTTGTACATAGATATTCTTTCTTTTTAAGATTTACAGTATGGCTATGTCATAGGAATTCCATTCTATCATTCAAAGAAACAGAAGCACGTTTTTTGAAAATCTTAATTTCTCACTGATAATTGTACGTTTATGCTCAATGTATTATTTTGATAGTCTCAAACATCTCAATTTACAAACCAATCATCCATAGGCAGGGACAAATCATAAAGATTTACATAACGTCTATTGACGGCTTTATTTGTGCGAACATCTTTAAATCATTTTGTGTAAAAAGGAATCGCATGGCTGAAATTTACATTATATATTTAATTCGTTACGGCTTTTCTTTAGTTTAAATACATTTTCTTTTCATTTGAACCATGTATTTTCCTGACAACACCTTAATATATTCCTCCTAAAACGTGCTACTGCCCCTTTAAAGTTAAACAGAAACCTACCATTTGAATTTCTTTATCAAATGACAACGCTTCTCGCATGGAAAGGGTGGTTCATATAACAATGCTTTTGCCACGATTCATCAGCAACAAATTTAATTTCGAACAGCGTCGCTGATTGCACAATTAACTTTGAGTGTCTCAAATCAGACATCTCCTATTCTATCCCACGAAGTCGGCGTAATAGAACAGAGGCTGTATCAACATTTCATGACTTGATCTCCATGGGAGAGAATGACTTTGATCACGATTGTAGTAAATCAAGGTGTAAATCATTTCATTAAATTCTATTAAAAATATTCTAATAAAAATAGGATGATTTCTCAAAATACTGTTTTCTTAAAATATCAATGTAAAAATATATATTTATTTTAACATATTACGATTGACGTGATACAGAAAACTATGGAAAAACAGCACTGTCACATGAAAAGAACACTTATTTACTCTGTGGAGAGAGAATGATGCTCAACTAAAACACAATTACACCATAAACGTTTACAAGCTTTCAACATCCTTATTGTTGGTCAGAACCTCGACTTCAATCACTTATGCTGCCATTCTACTTCACTTGTAAGTAGGTTTTCAGATATAAATCTAAATTTCATAAGACCGGCGGTATCATATTCGTTAACAGCATGACCTATAGTTTACAAACATGTTGAACTTATTTAGTTTAGATTGACGGAGACTGAAATGTTTACTGAGCCACTTCGGGAATCATCACATAATGTTTTGCTTTAATACGAACTTAAAGAGGCAGTAGCACGTTTTGTGATGATTTTATATTTCAAATATTTCACTGATAATTGTAAGTTAGAGCTTATTATATTATTTTGATTTAAAAAAATCTTATTACACAAACCATTCATCCATAGTCAGAGGACAAAGTATGCAGATTCACATAAAATCCATTGGCGGCCATTTTATGTGAACACCTTTTAATTTATTTTGTGTAAGAAAAAGGAATCGCATGGCTAAACTTTACGTTATATTTTTGAAATAGTACTTCATTTAGTTTAAATACATTTTCTTTCAATTGGAACTGTTAATTTTCATTGCCTGACAGCAGCTTATATTCCCATCAAAGACGTGCTACTGCCCCCTTTCCATGATATTAATTCAAAATATATTACATATTTATTTCCCAATATACCAATTATATAGAACTTGTTTTAAATGGAATTATTAAAACAGTCATATATATTCGCAACCAAATTCAAAGAAACAACTTTTATGAATACTAGTTATATAACCTATAAAACATGACCAACTCGTAACTTTCATTCTGTCTGGTTTAGATATGTTTCCAATATGTTTGACTGATTGCCGCGCGTCAATGTCCGGTTTTCGATAACGATCGTGAATTGAAACCTTCCTGTTGTCACTATACGAAGTCGATTAGCTTTAAAATGATGCTTACCTTCACCACTCGATACTTCTCGATAAGATTATACTATCGGTCAAGTTTGGCATTGATGACCCCTGTAACACCTCGTGACAACTCACGGGGTGACTCTTTAAGTCATATGAACCAACGATGAACGTTTTGCAATGAAAGTTATCGTTTAAATCGTAACCTAAATAAATGTACATGTATATATTTGAAATGCTTACCCATTCTTTCTTCATCAAGTTCACACTAAATCGTAAAGAAGCTCGCTTGCCGGGAAAGGTAGGCCATAAAGCTATCCCTGTGAAATATTTCCAAAATAAAACTTATGCGCAACTGCTTAAACGCAACGACTACAGACCGATGGGACGATAAATTGGTCACAAAAGGACGGGAGGTGAATGTATATGTATTTTGTAGTTTCAATGAATAATTTCATTGAAAGGGTTATAGATAAATAGGTCAGTTGACATAGGAGAAGTGAAAGAACTTTGGATGCTTCAGTTTGGGTGGAAACTGCTTATGCAAATATGTTTTGTTTGAAGAACTGGCTCGCAAAGAGAGATAGTAATAAGGTTCAATTCAATACTTTTGTTCTTTTCTTAGATTGAACCTTTTCATTTTCATGTTTGTAAGTCCTCATTTATGGAGGTGTACTTGTAAATACTGCATATCTCAATTGGAAGACCAGTCGCTACATAGGTTGTGAATTTGACAAGTTGAGGTCAAACAAACAAAGTTGCTTTGACTGGATGGGTGCCTATAATGGCAGTAGCTCGTTTTTTGAAAATTTATTTTCAAGTTTTCACTGATAATAGTACGTTAGGGGAGACCAGGGAAAAGCGCGCCCCCGGGGCAAAGGTACCAAGCGTTATTTCTTCAAAACTATCGACAAATGGAGTAATTTGTCATTAGCAACGCAAAGCATGTGTCAAGTAACAGTCTATCTGATAAGATTATGTCCCAAAACTTAGACAGCCATAACTTAGACAGCCATAACTTAGACAGTGGAGTAGGTGATTAATTAACACAACACCCATAGCTGCAATGGAACAGTCCTAATCAGTGTTTTAATTGACCCATGGGGAGATTAGGTTTGTGGGGCTGAGATGTTTTCATTTGAAAATGCATGTCTTTGATGCAAGTTTGATTATCAAAACAAAACTTTTGAGATGTTTTCATTTGAAAATGCATGTCTTTGATGCAAGTTTGATTATCAAAACAAAACTTTTGAGATGTTTTCATTTGAAAATGCATGTCTTTGATCCAAGTTTGAGTATCAAAACAAAACTTTTGAGATGTTTTCATTTAAAATATATCTACCTTCGAACCTTATGGATTCGGCTCCCGAAGTCCCACGAGTAGACGACTTCAAAGACTACATGGTGACGACATGGATTGATTACGATGCACGATTCCCCCTGGCTCTTTGGAACCACTACAACACACAAGGCCCAAGAACCAACAAGAACCTAGAGGGATTTCACAACCGTATGAACCGCTCTCTCCCCCACCGACAGCTTCCGCTTTGTAGGGATCATCAAGAAAATCGAGAATGCAGATCGAAACTGGCTCAGATCAACTTTGGAGCTGCACCTCCACCCAGGAAGAGAGTCTACCGGGAGATAGAAAACAGATTGGTCAGACTCAAGGAACAGCTACAACAAGGTTACAAGACCAAGATTGAGTATCTGGACGCAGTCGGCCATTTGATCCATCTCGGATAGACACTTTGTGAACATTTGAATGAACTTCTGAAGATTTGTGAACAGAGAGTATTAAATTATTAGTATTTATATAAGTAAAAACGTGATCTGTTATGAAATGAAAGAAATGGTACTATATGTATTGTTTTATTCTTGTTAATAATCTGCTTTAACATACCACTGATTAGTTATACTTGTTAATAAAATAAAACATACCAATGTTACAATTTGTTGTTGTTTCGAACTGGCTGTCTAAGTTTTGGGATTTTTTAAAGATTTTCTTGGACTATTCCATTATCAAATGTAGGTAACAGGTTGAGGATTAGTTGTGTACTTGACCATAAATGTTGTTGTTTTAAGCTGTCTAAGATATGGCTGTCTAAGTTTTGGCACGATACCTCTGATAAGTATTAGAGAAAGGGTGCAAGTTGCATTCTGTACATGTCAGGGTGCTCACTGGACGCACTTTTATGTTAGGGGGTGCGCTTTGCCCTGGTCTCCCCTTATGCTAAATGTATTATTTTGATAGTGTCAAAAATCTCATTACACAAACAAACCATCAGAGAACAAAGATTAAAAGATTCACATAAAGTCTATTGGCGGACATCTATGTACGAACACCTTTAATTCATTTTGAGTAAGAATATGAGCTGAACTTTACATAAAACATTAATGTATAACTACTTCATTTAGTCTTAAATACATTGCCTTTCAGTTGGAACCATTTTTGTCTCATTTTCCAGACATCACCTTATATTCCGAGAAATAAGCAGTTTGACTGGTTACATAAAAAATGTTGACACATAGCTGAGGGGTTCACGATACAACGATAATGCGCAAACTCAAATCTCATGTCAACCTATTATGCAGTCTATATTTAAAGGGGCAGTAGCACGTTATTTTAGATTTTATATTGTGAATTTTTCATCGATAATTGTATGTTAATGCTAAATGTATTATATTGATTGTGTTATAAATCTCATTACACAAACCAATCACAGTCACAGAACAAATAAAGATTCACGTTGATTTAGCCTCTGTTCTATTACGCCGAAATTCGTGGGTTCCGGCAGTTTCCCCTGGCGGGAAAAAAACGCATCACAATCCATTTGAAAATGTTTATCAAATGACAACGCTTCTCGCATTGAAAGGATGGTTCATATCACAATGCTTTTGCCTTGATTCAGTAGCCAAAACGAAGATTTAAGAACAGCTTCGCTGATTGCAAAACTAACTTTGATTGCCTCCAATCAGGCATCTCCCATTCTATCCCACAAACTCGGCGTAATAGAACAGAGGCTTAATCAACATGACTTGATCTGCCTCTGTGGGGAGAGAATGCTCCACAACGAACTGTGAAGGAGAGGAAAGCCGTGCTGGGTGTAGTTCGAACCCCGATAGAGATAATATTTTACACTCTCTTCCTCGAAGCATAGTCGATTTTAACCAGATGGTGTACAGACGAAAGGCATAATGCAATTTTATGATAAACATTGTGAGGCATCAGCATGATACGAGATGCTTTTTACGTCTCTTTTAAGCTAGAAAAATATATTTTGTATATTGTTATATTGATGACACAAAACACTTATAAACTATGATATACCAATCAGCCTTAAAGGCACCAATCGATCGGCTTTCATCCGCCATCTTGAAATGTTAGTATTGCGAGAACACAAATGTGCAATATTTTGCTTATTCAATAACAAAATTAAAAAATAACTACTTGATTGATAGAAGAGGAGCATATTTACAAATAATCCATATTATAATTTATCAGTTACGACAGCATTTTGTCGTAGGACGCATTTCACGATCGTAGCTTCGATGATTTGCTTCATTTCACGATGTTTTGATTTTTTGAGCGATACACTTTATTCTTTGTCCAATTGTTAAATCTTGAACAACTGAAATGCTAACCTCACAAACATATTTGAAATTAAGTGTGATATTATAATGTAAATATCATTGTTAACAGGAAACTTCTCCTTAATTTCCATAAAAATACCCGGCTCGAATCGTCCCTTTAAAACAATAGACAAAATCATCTTTGTTGAAGTTTGAGAGATCGGACTCCAACAAAAACGATGTCTAGAACCATGTTGTGTCATACTTACTTAAAGCCTTATCTAGATATAAACAAGCCTAATATTGAGATCAAAAACATTTCCCTACCTTGAGAACGTGGCTGGAGAACGTCAAGGTCGTTTTTCAATTTCCTTTTGTGAAGTGTTTAACAAATAGCAGAGCGTAAAGACGACCAACGCTTGTAAGGCAGTCGATCCGTATGTGCATTCTGACAATCTCACTATAGGCTGCATGCTCTGTTGTTGTTGCGTTGGTCACAGCTAGCTTAAACTTAAAATATTCATTTGAGCGTGATTCAAGTGTTGATTAGACCTTATACAGGGGAATTAGCTATAGTCTGTTTCAGTTAAACAGATGATTGTATTTGGCTGTACGGTACACGTTTTATCATGATGTCAGTATAATAAGGTGTATATCACTTCATAATATGTTTGCAACATCTAACATGCTGAAGAGTTTGTGTTGAGAGAGAGAGAGAGAGAGAGAGAGAGAGAGAGAGAGAGAGAGAGAGAGAGGACGAGAGAGTGACGAGGGAGGGTGAGACCGAGAGAGTAAGAGAGAGTTAAAGAGAGAGAGAGAGGGATAGAGAGAGGACAAGAGAGGGACGAGGGGGGTGAGACAGAGAGTGAGAGAGAGGGAAAGAGAGGGATAGTGAGGGATAGAGAGGGACAGAGAGTAACGAGAGAGGATGAGACAGAGAGAGTGAGAGAGAGAGAGAGGGAAAGAGAAAAGGGATAGAGATAGGACAAGAGAGGGACGAGGGAGGGTGAGACAGAGAGAGACAGACAGAGAAGGAGAGAAAGATAGAGAGAGATGTCAAAACATTAAAATGACACTAGAAATATGATAATCTGAAACTTTTGAAACTGAGGCCACTTTGAGGTATGCAACTATCGGTTTAACATACCATTAATTCTGTCGCATAGCATGGAAATGAACCCTTAAATTATCTACAATTTTTGTCGGTGTATCTTGTAGAAATGATCTCAATCCTCAACTTAAGAGAATTGGTGATTTCACATCCCAAATTATGACAGGCAAACAAACGTAAGAGTCGTGAAACCCGAAGGTGCTCGTTGATTATTTAACGAGGTTAGCAATCATCTAGTTGTATATGAATTATGCATTTGAGCGTGACTGTAGCGTTGATTGGAATTTATGGGGGAATAGTTAGCTATGGTCTGTTTCAAGACAACTTCTCATAACGTTTAGTTTAATTTACAAAACATATACTTTGATCAAGATACACGGAGAGCAAGGTGTAAATCTTTCATAATTTTTATCAACATTAATGTAATCATTCTCTCCCCACAGAGGCAGTTTAAGTCATGAAATGTTGATACAGCCTCTGTTCTATTACGCCGAAATCCGTCATCTTCCGCACGCATCGGGCGAGATATGCATTTACAAGAAATTCATATTCACCCTTGCGACAACTCGACGGGAAAGTTGTGACTCTATCAGCGCCCCCTGTAGGACAAACAGAGTTACGTCCATTGCGTCAGTCCAACTCGAACTCGAAGAGAAATTTAATTTCTAATTAATTCCTTAGTTGCGTTGTGACAACATTCATTAAAACGATGCGTGAATATAGGTCACCAAAAATACTGCGTAGAATAAGGCTGTATCTCTCAGTTTCTATTTAGACATCGCATCGTTTTATTACAGTTTTGTGTGCTCAATTGAAATATATCCTCGCTTTTGATTGGCCTACACCATAGCTCAATAATCAGGCTACTTGCTGTCACAACTTTCCCGTCGAGTTGTCGCAAGGTTGAATATGAATTTCTTGTAAATGCAGACAGACAGACAGACAGATGTTTTATTAGAGTCTCACCTCACATAAATACATTAAAAAGTATATACATATAAAGTTAAACGTAAAAGTGAGCCACCCTATAAGGGTTACGAGAGACTATATTATAATATATTAAATTAACTAAAATATGATGTAAACAATATACAAATATACAATAGTATAAGAAAAACTATCCATATAAAATATGCTTTCTTCTTTGTAAGATATAAAAGCAGGTTTTGGCGGTAAAATATACAGGGTGCTTAAAAAGAAAAACTAATTTATCAATATCACTAAAATCTAGGAAGTTGGGATAGCTAAAACAGACGTTTTCATATAAAATCTCACGCGTGCGGAAGATGAAATCCGTGGGTTCCGGAAATT